>OY804598.1:43059718-44302884 GCA_963680895.1 Fragum sueziense | reverse complement strand
ATGTGCATTAAAAAGTTATTTAAGTATGAAAAATGTGTCATTTTTTAAAAAAAAGAACAACATTGTTAAACGTTATTAATGTTTACATACATTTTGCTTTGTTGCTTCGACTATCTCTGAACGCATGAGACAAACACAAACGGGTCTAATTAGCAAAATGTTTGATGCTTTATATGTGTAAAAGTAGAAAACAATACGGATTGAATTTCAAACGAAATAATGGTTTATATTTAGTTCCACGTTCAAATACAAATTGAAGACGGTTGTTTTAATCTCATAAACAACCGCCGCCAAGAAAGAGAAAAGGTCCGTCGTTTTGCTAAACAACGGTAATAAAACGTAAATTTGGACCCAAACAGAGAAACAATGCGTTCTTTTGACGGTACAAAGAACTTACTAATGAATTATTCACCAATCAATTTGAATAAACTCCTTTTATTCAAAGGCCTAATCGTTAAACTTGTTTCAGAAAGTACTTAACTGAATTGATAAACCGTTTATGTGAATTTTATAGTATTTCTCCGATACTGTTTGCATCACCGCTTAGTAATGATTCATTAACCCTTTCCCGAATGATCCCAACTGACGAAAGCTTTGGCAAGTCAGTGGAGATAGAAAGTTGACGCAGTAGAGAAAACGGACAAACGCAAAGTTGGAAATTGCATTTGTAAGCGACAATATGTACATTGGATAATAAGCTTATTGGCTAAATCGTGCACCATTATCTAAGATAAACCAACAAGTATTATTTTTCACCAAAACAAAATTGTGTATGAGTCGTCAAGACAATGACCACCATTTTGAAAATTATTATCTAGAAATTGTCCAAAATGACGAAACTTTCATTTCGAAAGAAACAACTGTCTGTCATGTACCAGTATTTGAAAACGACAAGGGTTGTTATTCACCGAAACAAAATTGTCTACGAGTCGCCCAGACAATTACCTCCATTTTTAAATGTTTCGCGGTCAGGACGAATTAGCTTACAGATTAACCCGAGCTCGAACACCAAACAAGGATCAATATTTGTAAATTAAATCCCGAACCGTCAAATTTATGGAGGTATTTTCGTTTCAAAACAAGAAACTAATCTATCAGACTGTCTGGAAGTCAAGAGAAAACAAATTTCTTGTCTAACCTCGTCTGTACCTTTAGAAAATAATACTTTACCTTAAAGGCAATACCAAAACAAAATGTTTTGAAAATGGAGAAGGTAAACAAAAAAATATATAAATTGGGTTAAAATGATAATAATAATAAAACACCTTAAGCCTTATTTCAAGCAATTTCAAGCACATTGCAATCATAAATCTGAATGTGACCACATTTAAAGCTGAAATTCATCTTCGTTTTCATGTCAAATAAGATGAATTCATCTTAAAGAGAATTGTCTAAAAAAAAAGATTAGCAAAAATTACGATGAAAAAATCAACCCCTAACCCGAGTAATAGACATGTGCAAGGTAGAACGAAACCCGAAAAACGAAAACGGAATAAAAGGGGTCGTATCAAAACACACGAAACCAGAAATAACGATTGGGTTGAATAAAGAGAGAAAATAGTCTAGTCAAACTAAAACTGAAACAGGGGTAACCTGGACAAAATTAGAACAGAAATGAAACCTATACTATTGTACTCGGGAAGTACCCACCTTTTCACAGAAAAAAAATACTTCGATCCCTCCGTTGCGATTTGAGTAATTTTGGGTCAAAAAATGGTTTTTTTGGCGAAAAATGTGAAAAATTGGAATTTTTAATTTTTTCATGAATTGTTGATTTTCATGCAATTTTCAGGTGAGAAAATGGTGGCAAATATGAATTAGACGGATAAAAAAGGGAGATTCAGCGAAAAATCGTAAAAACTGATTTTAAATGATTTTTTTAGTCAAAAGGGGGGGGGGGGAATAGGCGGACTGGGGGGGGGGGGGTAGAATGTTGATGCAACATTCTTCATGGAATAATTCTTATTTTAGATGTATTATAATGAAATTGACTTGATTAGTGGTAAGAAAATAGTAAAAGAAACCCTCTGTTGCGATTTATGTTGTAATTTCGAGGCCAAAAAAAGGGTATTTAATTTGGCGAAAAATGGCAAAAAACTGGAATTTTCGATATATTCAGTATTTGTTGATTTTTATGATGTTTTTAGGCGAGGCAATGTAAGCATATACCTATAAATCAGATGGAAAAAATATTTGTAATTAAAAAAATCATAAAAGCTAAATTTTAGTGATTTTTTAGTCGAAAAGGGGGTGGTGGTGCATCAAATAGGGGGTGTTGGGGGGATTGATATTAATATAGCACTGAATTTTTTATTGAGATACTTCCTATTTTAGATCGTTTCAACCAAATGAATAGGATTTAATATATAAGGAAAAAAAGGTAAACAGTTTTAAACAAGTAAAAGAATCCCTCCTGCGATTTCTGTAATAGGGATTAATTTTATTAAGTAAACGTTGACGAAATTTCGGACAAACAATAGTATTCTATCGGTGTAAATCTAAAATGTCAACTACAGTTTGATGTAGCTGTAGTTACGAGATTTTATAACAACATCGACAATTTATAAAAAGATAATGGTAAATCCAGCTTATGTTTCGCACAAGTTTCATTGTCATTTTGCTGAAATTAAAATGAAATTTGATGATTTTTTTTTTCAATTTTCTGTTTTTTTTTTTTTGTTTTTTTTAAGTTTTAAATTTATGAAGTATTTAGATGAGTAGGCTACATCTATGAAAACGTGTTAAACAACATAATATAAAACAAGAGGACCATGATGGTCCTATATCGCTCACCTGAACCAAAATGATATGAGCGACATTTTTGTTCAATTCAATTGATATTTATGACTTTAAGACTGAAAACGAACTTATGATCAATAACATTGTGAAAATCAAACTCATCCGAGATGTAACGGTGCCCAACATTGTGTCAAAGTTTTGCTTTGAATGATAAATAATTGTAGATTCTAGAGTATAAACAAGGTCGAAAACCGCCGAAAACGGCATTTTATCAAATTCAAGGGCACATAATGATCTGATCAGATCCAATTGAAAATCCAACTCATCCAAGATCTTATGGTCCCCAACAATGTGTCCAAGATTTGTCTTGATTGGTCAATAATTGTAGATTCTAGAGTGTAAACAAGGTCGAAAACAGCCAAAAACAGCAATTTTGTCAAATTCAAGGGCATGTAACTCTCGATTTTCTGATCAGACTGGAAATCAAACTGAACCGAGATCTTATGGTCCCATACATTGTGTCCAAGCTTTGTCTTGATTGATTGATAATTGTAGATTCTAGAGTGTAAACAAGGTCGAAAACAGCCGAAAATGGCAATTTCGTCAAATTCAGGGGCACATAACTCTGGACTTTCTGATCAGATCAAAATGAAAATCAAGCTCATCCGAGATCTTATGGTCTCCAACATTGTGTCCAAGTTTTGTCTTGATTAATATATAATTGTAGATTCTAGAGTGTAAACAAGGTCGAAAACAGCCGAAAATGACAATTTTGTCAAATTCAAGGGCACGTAACTCTGGACTTTCGGATCAGATCAAACTGAAAATCAAGCTCAAGCAAGATATTATGGTTTCCAACATTGTGTCCAAGTTTTGTCTTGATTGATATATAATTGTAGATTCTAGAGTGTAAACAAGGTCGAAAACAGCCGAAAATGACAATTTTGTCAAAAACAAGGGTACATAACTCTGGACTTTCTGATCAGATCAGACTGAAAATCGAACTCATCCAAGATCTTATGGTCCCCAACATTATGTCTAGGTTTTGTCTTGATTGATAAATAATTGTAGATTCTAAAGTGTAAACAAGGTCAAAACCAGCCGAATATGGCAATTTTGTCAAATTCAAGGGCATGTAACTCTAGACTTTCTGATCAGATCATACCTAAAACCGAACTCATCCGAGATCTTATGATCTCTAACATTGTCTCCAAGTTTTGTTTTGATTGATCAATAATTGTAGATGCTAGAATGTAAACAAAGTCAAAAATGGCTTTTTTTGACATTCAAGGGCAGATAACTCAGCACATTCTGGTCCGATCTGGCCCATAATCGAACTCATCCGAGAACTTATGACCATACTTGTTTTGACAAAGTTTGATCAAGATTGATTAATGTTTGTGGATGCTAGAGCGTAAACACCAAATTGTGGACGGACAGACGGACGGACGGACAGACGGACGACGGACAAAAAGTGATCACAATAGCTCACCTTGAGCACTTTGTGCTCAGGTGAGCTAAAAACGAAATTTGGCTAAAAAGTCTAAAAAGTAACATTCATTCAATGATTAAATGCTGTGTTCAGCAAATTCTCAGTCATCTTGTAACTTTAGTTGCACCTGATCATGTGAAGATTGTCCATTTCTATTTCATTTATAGAAAATGTAAAAAGAAGTTTATATGATATAAATTGGGACCAAACATGAATGATACTTAAACAAAAAAAATATCTTTTGCTAAAAAGAATTAAGTACATATACTGTACTGGGACGGGTGATTAGAGTGTAATATTAGGGCGTATTGATACAAACGATGTTTGTTTGGGGTGGTTGGGGTTGTTAATTAATGCACTATTTCTCCACAGAAGCTCGATTACAAAATGCTGTCAAGTTTGGTTGACCATGCCATTGTCATTGGGCCATGTAATCATCAGGTAAAATGTATACCACCCCTGGTCATGTAAAGACCATCAAGGAACATCCATTTTAATGGACATAGCTCAGATATTCAGGCTCGTAGGAACAGGGGGCTATATAAGGTTGGGGGATAAGCAACGAGTTGGTCAAAATGCCTAATTTTCCTTATTTAACACTGAAAATTTAGAGAAAATTCAATTTAGCTCCCTCCCCCAATATTAAGACACTGGCCTGGATAGGTGCTTCAGCTCCCCCTCCACAATATGAAATTGCTTCCTACGCACCTGAGAGTAATGCTCATACAATTCAAAGACTGGATGGGATTGGAAGAATTAACATCTTTTGTGGTTCGGCAGAGAGTCTTGTTAAAAATGAACGTAGATAATATAGTGCCACAAACAATGAGATTATGTGACAGTAAAAAAAACATGAGGATAAATGTATAGGCTTAAAGTAGAACAAAGATAAAATTACATGTAAATCAGTCATGATGCATCTTCTTTACCGCATCTTTATCCCCATCCTGTTTGAACCCGAGGGCATCTCACCAAGCAAAGCTGATCCTATTCCACAGCTTATTCAAATCAAGATTTTGTACCAGAGACATTGTTGTCTGCAGTAAAACCAAAGTTACAAAAAAGCAATGGTTGATCACTTACGATTTCGTATTCCGAATACCTTTGGTAATATGCCAGAGGGAAAGCTATTCTAGAATCTTAAAACCGGGACCCTTACAAGACTCACTAAAATCGTCTAACGTAAATATGTGAGCAAAGTAATACAAATAACGCAAAATTCTGTTCTAAGCTTCCAATTTGTATATTTAACAACATTGCCTTACACTATTGGTAGCCTACTTTATAAAATGCATTTTATTAGGCAAAAGAGTATTTAAGACAATGTCCGTTTGTCAGCAGACTGGTTGCATGTAGGGAGCAATAAAAAAGGGTAGAAACCCCTATAGAAACAGGTTTACATGTAGCATGTTCATATCAATACCCCTACTAGCATATTTGTCCCCTTCCGCACACGCCTGTGGAATAACAAAATCGCGAAAATTTAGTTTTTATGATTTTTGTTTTATTGAACTTCACTTTTTTTCCATCTATTTTATTTGCTAACATTTTCTCACATGTATAAAACTACATAAAAAATTTGAATAAAGATTGAAAATAATGAAAAAAAAAAAAAAAATAGAAAACAAATTTCCCATTTTTCACCAAAATACCAATTTTTTGCTCCAAGATTAAATGAATCGCACCAGAGGGATTCTTTTACTTTTTTTCTTACCCCAAATCCGATTCATGTCATTATGATAATCTATAATAGGAATACTATCCAAAGAAAAAATCAAGTTCATTTCTATATTAAGCCTATACCACGACCAGTCTAGCTATCCCCCATCCTCTCGACTAAACAAAATCGTAAAAAATAGTTTTTATTATTTTTTGCTGAATGTTACTTTTGTATCCATCTAATCCATATATGCTAACATTTTCTTCATTAAAAACTGCATAGAAATTCAACAATTTCTGAAAAAAATAGAAAATTCTATTTTTTCCCATTTTTCACCAAAATACCAATTTTTTGCTACAAAATTACAGAAATCGCATCAAAGGGATTCTTTTACTTTATTTCATACCTCTAATTCATTTCCTTCATTATAATAACCTAAACTAGGAATTATCCATTTAAAGAATTCAGTGCTATGTTATATCAATACTCCCCCCCCAAACCCCCCCGCCCGCCTATTTGCCCCCCCCCTTTTGACTAAAAAATCATAAAAAATCAGTTTTTACGATTTTTTGCTGAATCTTCCTTTTGTACCCATCTAATTTATATTCTCTACCATTTTCTCATATAAAAACTGAATAAGAATCAACAATTCGTGAAAAAAAATTAAATTCCGATTTTTCACATTTTTCGCAAAAAAACCCTTTTTTGACCCAAAATTACTCAAATTGCAACGGAGGGATCGAAGTATATTTTTTTCTATGAAAAGGTGTGTACTTCCCGAGTACAATAGGTTTGTCCAGGTCAAAGTGTATACTTACTAGCCTAAAACAACACTTTTATGTCATTGTAAAGGTAAATATAGCTGTTGATTATCTGGAAATGTATGTCTGTTTATTTTCCATGTTCTCGTCAGCCAGAATGTCCGTCATTTGATCCAAACTGTATCTTATAACCAAAGCAAGTATTATGTCACACAATTCACTAACATGGGTTATATGTACAAATCATCTATACCAAGCTTTTCCTATTAAGTTAAAGGTAGTTCGTTTATGACAATGTGAGGTACATTTATTCTCGTCAACAGAAACGCAGTGATAGCATATTGCAAAGAACATTGAAAAGGCATCCCCCCTTACAATAAAATAAAATAAGTGACAAAATGCGCCGCAGTAACGTTGCGAAAAAGGTATAGTGCATCGAAATCAGATAAAAATGCTTTGAAATGGATAAAAAGAATTCTTACCGAATTTGTACTTCTCCATTTTTTACTGTGCAGATTTTGGCGTGACATGGTCAAGACTATAATGTGTCATCGATTCATTTTAAGGACAAGCATATTTCAATATAAGGTTCAGGGAAGACAGGGATATCTTTTATCATAATTAGGTGGATTAAAATACCCACTATGCTTTTCGAAAGTAATAGCGATTTAAAAAGGATAATATCTATATGTCAAAATTAATTTTTGTCGAAACAAACCATGTAGATTTATCACGTTGGGGAATCAAGGAACACAACAATTTCGATGCCTTTCTATAATTCTTTTCTTCTTTTCATATATGACCGATTTAAAAACAAATGAAGCAGAGAAGGCGGAGAAATGCCGCGGATTTGCTGAATGCAAAGGACTCTTTAGAAATTAGCTGATAACAAAACGATAATGTTTTTCTTAAGATCTAGATCTACCACATGTAGCCATGCCTGACGTTTATCCATATTTTCTGCTTCAAACCGAACTCAAATTGGTCAAGAACTAAACAAGAACACATTATAAAGGTGACAAAATCTAAACATGCTAACACGAAGACAAATTTATAAAGTGTCGTCATGAAACATGTACACGGATAGGACATATTGGTGAAAATGTCTTTGAATTTAGTTTATAACACATCATGTACTAGGTTATAGCTGTCCTTGGAAAAGAAGGGGAAAAGAATGGACGCGTTGTTCTCGTACATCCTGCACCTCTTCAAACACAATATTTAATCCGAGCCACCAGCTGCATGATTCATTAATGTGGTTTGTAAACAATCATATATTACAAAGCATATTGGCCATGTCAGTAGCTGAACCCATCAATGAATATACAGGCTCTGATGATATCGACTGAATTGATATCGTGCAGAAATCTAATTTATTCAACTGAAACAGTTTGTTGACTCAATCCGAAAAACAGCGATATCTAATCTATCATTTTTCTTTTTCATTTTTTATAAACTTTAATAAGTTCTAGTGAATAGTCAGTACCGTAAAAATGTCAAGCACACAGGTTACATGGTGGCTTTTTGGGTAAACAAATAGTTCGCTGTTTCCGGTTTCACGAGGTCACAAATAATAGATATTGAAAAGGTTGACAGTTTGCTTTGACCGTGTACCACGTGCGCCGTACTTACACTTTACTACCGATGTTCTAAATTTAGAATCCTACATATCATATAGGCACTAGACAAATGTTATATCGATAGATCAGAACGGTTTACATATATTTACATATAAAGGGGTCGAGAAAAGAATTCCATGTTGTTTTTTTTTCAAACGTCCATGCAAAATGATTAATTTTCAATGTTTGAAGAAACCATGTGATTCGGTGCAGAGTGAGTTAGAATTTGAAATGAATTTCTAAACACTGTTCATTTTATCTCGTCAAAATCCATAAAGAAGAGTAAGAATACACTAATTAATAAACAAAACATCCTTGAAGCGAACAGTTTTTGGTGTGAACGCTTTCCAAAAGTTACGTGGGATGCCCATCGTGTTACTGATGTTATCAGATTCAGTTCGGAAAATGCTTTAAAGATGCGTTCTCGCCCATTTTGCTGGAGATTACCTTTAAAAAAAAGTAAACATGATTAAAAAGATGGCCCTTTATTTTTCTGTGTGCCAAATTTCGACTTCGACTGACCTGTAACAGTTTAGACTACGACGGTATAGAACACATATGAAATCGGTTTGTAAATATTTGTGAACGTGATTATATATTTGATCTTATTTTAGATCGTCACACGATTATCGATTTCTTGTCATTTTAAATTAGAATCATAGTTTATGTCATCTGATATCTATAAACATTCCAAGATAAGGCTTAAAGTCTAAAAAAAACCCTTTGTAATTGATTTATAAACAGGAATTTGGGCCTGGGAAGGACATTGGTTCTTTAGGAATTTCAAACACAATGTCTTGTCTACATGTCACCGATAGAGAATGTTTCAGAAAACATCCAGAGAAAAAGCATAACTAATATTTGCTCGCTTCCGTGAACATTTTCTACGTCGTTACAATAATATTTTCTGTTTTCAATAACAACTATTATTTAGTCTGCCACTACATAATATTGGACGTGTCTTAACTTTTTCGTTTGAAAAAAGACCGAGCCCAGATAGCTCAGTTGTTTTGTTGCGCAAGATCCTATCGATCCAGGGTCGTTGTTTGCGAATCTCAGCTCGTCCAATCCAATACCCTTTCTGACATTTTGTTTCACCATGTGAGAGAGTATCTGTATGCACCGATGGATTATTGTGGTAATACTGTTTAGAGAAAATCCAGAAATCCATGGTTATGTGCTCCAGTCGCCGCGATATGACCAGAGTAGTTGAAAAAAAACCTTGAACCACATTCAATCGTTTTAATCAATTACAGGAAATGGGTACTACCATTCCTCAAATATACAAAATACATTTAAACCGAAAGAATAACCTTCAATTGGCCGTATAGGTAGTATTCCGCTGACCACGTTGAAAATGTCGTAACTCAAGTTGATTTAAAATTTAGTTGCGGCATCGCAAACGATTCCACCTTTTGCGTGTTTTGATATGTCCCCCACAGTTTAACCGGTTTCGTACTTCGTCTCCGTTTTCGTTCTTACCTTGCACATGTCTAAATAACCTGATAAAGATACGTGATTTACAGGCGCGCGTAAAACGAAACTGAAAGTTACCTGTGGACCAGATATGGATGATGACGTCAATTGTGCAATCCCATTATAGCCGTGTTAACCTTACATGTATAAACGGTCAACTTTAACTTCAAATTGCGGCGACGTTGCAAAAGCAAATATATTAAATAAAAGCATTTTATGGTGTTTATCATTTGGCCATTAAAGTGGAGAAAAAATGTGACATTTTTTTGTGAATTTGAACAGTAGAATTCAGTTATATTAACATGCCGTGGTCCAAAAATTCTCTAGTATTATACGCTTGGTGATAGTGGGAATTTACTGAATAGTGCAATTAATATGCTTTTTTAATCTGTAGATTTAGGATAAATTTTTCTTGTGAATCTATTAAAAGATATATAATTATGTTGAGAAGTATTGTAGAAATGTCGTTTTCTCCAATAACAAAGGAAATCCCATTCTTACATTTATTATTCCGTGATTTGTACCAATATTTTGAATGTCTGACGCCTTGTATTATATTATTTTGTCAAACTAAAATTTGTAAGACTGTTCCATTTGCGAAGTTGCAATATATAACATTAAAACCTTGGTTATGGACAATTTATATCCCTTGACGTAACTCGCACAATTTTCAACCGTTTCCCAAGGACAAAATATAAGTCTAAAAAATATGCAGCCCATTTTAAAGAAAACAGCGTTGAAATGTGAAGTTCTTGGTTAGAAATTATTTCGGTATTTTATTTTCCTGACTGAAAAAAATGCAAAAACTTGTTAAAAAATTTAAAGGCCTAATAAAGGCCTAATACATGCATAAATAGTATATAATTAGTACGCAAATATTGAAGTAAATGACATTTAATTATGTTACATTATGTTGGGAAGAATTCAGATAAGTATTTTAATTTTTGAGTAAATGCTTGTAGACGACAAGTAACTGATGTTAAAACAAGAGCCGTCAGAGACGGACAATGCTCCCCGAATAAGGCATTGTCACAATAAATTTATGCCATGCAGAGCTAATATAAAGCTAACAAATGTTAAGCCCCCTTTTTCCATGACATATTTTGTATACGCAAATTTTAAATAGTTTATTGTCAAGGGCATCTGATTTGCTACTCAAATATGAAATTTCATCAAATTCTGACCATTAGACTAGGAGAAATTAGAGAAAAACTATATTTAACCCTAAGTCCCCTTTTCCCATGACGAGGCCTCAAATCCAAAAACCGGGAAAAGTACATCGGCATTTTGTCATAGGGAGTTCACATAGTAAGTTTCATTTGATTTGGCCCAAGGGTTATGGAGAAATCGCTTCGGACGGACGGACGGACGGACGGAATGACGGACGGACGGACGGACAGACGAAGCGGCGACTATATGCTCTCCCTTCGGGGAGCATAAAAAGAAAATGTGTTTGGTTTAGTACTGACAATATTTAGGGAAAGTGAGAAATTCTTTACCGTCATCAATTTCTTCTTTTCTTTCAATGATTTTTTCCCAAACGATTTCTAATGTGGATGTCGAAACCTGATCTCTGATGGGAAAGAGTAAATTAATACAGTATTTTCATATTGTAAGGGGAATTAGTGAGGTACTGGTTTTTCCTAATGTTTCCATATTTCAAACAGAGAGTTTTTTAAACATCGAGAAATGATCTGATAAAGGATCAAGAAGCAAACGGCAAGTCATGTTAAAAATAGCGACAAAAATGCCGTAACTAAAATTTATTGGTATTCTTGATACTATGTTCTGGTAGCGCACCTGCAAACTGGTGTGTTATACCAACCAAGTCCATTTATTACGTAATCCTTTGATACGAATAATCCCATCAAACAAATACCGGTAGTTCATCTTATACCAGTTTGTTAGACAAGACATTAAACAGTTGACACTTGGATGCAAATATGTCAATTAAGTGCTAGCTCACCGCACCCTTTCTCAAACAAGTTTTTGCATTGATTCAGTCAGGAAAATAATAATAATAATAAAATAACCAAGAACTTCACATTTCCCCGCTGGTTTCTTTACAATGGGCCGCATATTAATAGACTTAAATTTTGTCTTTGGGAAACGGTTGAAAATTGTACAAGTTACATCACGGCATATAAAATGTCCCTACCCAAGATTTCAACGCTCCATATTGCGTCTTCCCAAATGGAACAATCCAATAAAATTCAGTATGAAAATAATAATAATAATAATGATAATAATAATAATAATAATAATAAAAAAAAAAAAAAAAAAAAAAATCAATATAATACAAGGTGTATGACATACGATAGATTGGTAGAATTCACGGAATATTTCATGTAAGAGTTGGATTTCCTTTGTTATTGGAGAAAATGACATTTCTAAAATACTTCTCAACATAATTATATATCTTTTAAGAGGTTTACAAGAAACATTTATCCTAAATCTACATGTAAACCCCTTACAAGACGGCAAAGATTTGAGCTCGTCCAAATTGAAAGAAGTTGCAGACGATATTTTCAATTTGATAAAATTTTGAAATTGTTTGACTTTTGGGGTAGAAAACATTGTGGAAAATGAAGAATTGCTTGTCACAAGCAATTTCTTCATTTCCACAATGTTTTCCAAAGCCTTTATCTTGTGAGGCGTCAAACAGCGTCAATGTGTGAGAATGGGTTAAAAGAGCGATATAAAGGCACTTTTCCGGAAATTTCCACTATCATCAAGCGTATAATACTCGAGAATTTTTGGACCACGGCATGTAAATATAACTGTATTTTACTGTTCAAATTCACGAAAAAATGTCAAACTTTTTTCTCCACTTTAATGGCCAAATGATAAACACCATGAACAGATTTTATTTAATATATTTGCTTTTGCAACGCCACCGCAATTTGAAGTTAAAGTTGACCGTTTATACATGTAAGGTTAACACGGCTATAATGGGATTGCACAATTGACGTCATCATCTATATCTGGTCCAATTTCAGTTTCGTTTTACGCGTGCCTGTAAATCACGTATCTTTATCAGGTTATAACTCGGGTAAGGGGTTGATTTTTCACCGCAATTTTTGCTAATCTTTTTTTAGACAATTCTCTTTAAGATGAATTCATCTTATTTGACATGAAAACGAAGATGAATTTCAGCTTTAAAACATGTTCTTACATTTTATTCGAAGAAGGAATCTCGCTGTCCAAAAAGGACATTTTCTGCTACTTTTGTTTTTTGCACGGCTAATAAGTTTTAAAAAGATCCATGTTGTAACAGAAAATGCACGAAATAACAGCACCTTAATTTCGAAAGACATCATCTTGTTTCGTGTACCAGTATTTCAAAATAAAACAACCATTAGTATTATTCACCAAATTGTTTATTGACGACTAGGTCGTGCGACGTCCACACATGCTGACACGGTGAAGAGAAAAGAAAACACATGACGCCGTTTCAAAATGAGTCATTAGAAGTCTGATCGAACATTTAGCTGGGTTGAATTAACTTGCCATCTACAGAAGATCCAATGTCAAATATTTCTTGATTGAGCCAACCAGTAAAGGTGTTTGACAGAGGGGATGTTGTTAGGATCCTTGTGTATCAACACTCTATCACACACCTCGCTTTGACATGTAAATTCATGTTACCTGATGCAGATCCTGTATCCATGGAAATAAGCCGTCACAGAAATGCCAACTTATACGTATTTTTTAAGAATAATCTTGAAATAATAATTGAAGTGTCCAAGAAAATATAAAAAAACTAAGGAAAGAAGCCCAGATGGGACAAATGCACCTTGCCGGTACGAAGAGCAGGAAGTTATACTTATGTTGCAAACGAGCTTGCGCGTGGTATAAGGAGTCGTAGGTGTTGTTATACATAAAAACAAACAAAACATCTAAATGAAAAATAAACGTGAATTTTGAATTCCTCGTAAGTCAAAAATTACATTAAAAACTTTGTTTTCTGAAACAAAGTTGTTAACAAGAATTAAGAAAACAACATAAACGATGGTCTTGTTTACATTTCCAATCGAGCCCGTTGCTAGCCTGTGATTGGCTGTTGTTAACGCGATCGAGGCATTTTCTTGCAATTTGATTGGTCAGAAAACATATTTCTTGTCTAACCTCGTCCGTTCTTTTCAAAAACGAAAATACTTTCCTCTTAGGCATTAGCAAAAAACAAATTAATTGAAGGTAAATAATAAAAAATAAATAAATAAAAGTAAAAGACATCTTGACCTCTTGTGAATAAATTATTAAAAATAGCAAAATAGTGTACATGTAGCTTATTTGCAACATTTGGCTGATAGACTTTGAATTTAGAATTTTCTTCCATAATTATGGTTAAAGAAGCATATACATGTACTCGTATAAATATTTTTTACCATTTTTTACTATTGTTTTCAAAATGGCTGAAAAAAGAAAACAACAAACAAAGCCCAAAATCTCATTAAAGTCGTTCAAGAAGATGACAGTGACCTGGATGACTTGTTGGATTGGAGAGTTCAGGAGATGAGTTTGTTGTTAAATTCTCTGAAGAAGAGTCGACGAACCGCTGTCAAATCTCAGGATGAAAATGCATGACACTAAAGAACAACGAGTATATGTAGCAAATAGTGTTAGTCCTTATAGCAGCGATTACGTAACAGCATTGCTGTGTTCAATTTAAAGGATAGGGATAAAAGTACAAGCTTAGAAAAGTCAAATGGCATCGGCACTATTGTTGCAGAAGTGAACTTTGGTTATATTGATGATCCTCTTTTGTCAAAGTTTCTCCAAGATACTGATGAGTTAGAATATGACTGGGCTAGAGAACAGTTTATACCTCCTCTAGACACCAGAATCAATGGTAAATTTAAGGCATCACCTCCAAATAATGAAGTAGCGTCGCCAATGAAACATTTTGAAATGTGGGTAACCGATGCAATGATCAAACACATGACAAATTAGGCCAATTATTTCGCAATGAAAAAAGAGGGAAAACAATTAAATACAAGTAAGGAAATTGAAACAATACTTGTGGCTTATCGAAGAACGGGACTTGTGCAGATGCCGAGAGTCAGGGCTTACTACTGGAACTCATAGTCAAGATTTGGTGTGATTGCGCACAAGATCCCGAGGAACAGATTTGAAAAGTTTACATCGATTAAGCATTTCTGCGATAACTTAGCTGCTACCCATCATGAAAGGCTTGATAAACTTTATTTGCTTGATTCTTTTACATCACCGTACAAACAACTAGAACTGTCGCAAAGCAGACGAATACCCCCCAATAGGGCCTTGTCACTGAAAAAAGTGCTATCGGCCAAAAGGTTGTTGACTTAGAGCATGGAAACGGATTTTAAACAAAGTCAAACTGTGACATTGATCTTTGACCTTGGTGACCCCAAAACAATATGGCACCTCCTTGGGTCATGGGCAACAACTGTGTAAGTTTCATGATCCTAGGTCAAAAGGTTCTTGAGCTAGAACATGGAAACGAAATTGTAAATTTTGACTACCCCCCCCCCCCCCCCCCCCCATTAAAAAGTTCAAAGTGGCATAACTCTAAAAATGATCACTGGATCAGATGAAAATTGCAGGTGCATAACTTCATATAATAGGAAACATCCTGATAAAATTTCAGAAAAATTATTTAAAAACTGTGGGAAGAGAAGAGGACACAAGATTACGTTCACGGACGGACAACCTGATTCCAGTATAACCCCCATAACTTCGTTGTGGGGGTATAAAAAATGAAATCAAGAATATGGTACATATATATTTTTTGATACACATTCTGAATTATTTTTGTTAATGCCTGGCACTGGTATAAGCGTCATTGCAATCGTTAGCGTGCAAAACCAATGGAATTATGCGCTCTCATTGCAGATGTTGTTGCTGGTCTTGTTGGGTTACGGTCGGCTTTCAAACAGTTTTACCACAAACAATGCCAAAACCTTACATTCAGAGAATACGTACCATTGGTGATTAAGACAGGTTAGCGGAGATCGTTTCAAATGCGAACAACCTTACCTATTACTAGGTTATGAAAGAGTTCTACTTATCTCCCAATGTTTTCAAAAAAAATATTTCTGGTAGGGACGTGAAAACCATGTGTTATTTGGGAAAGTATTAATTTCACCAGACTTTCTCAATGGCCGGTAGAATGTTACGAGTGTTTAAATTTGTCTTGCAGTCTTGAGCCATTTAGATCTACCGATACCAGTTTTGTGGTTTAATGTTTTACCATACAACAAAATAACACACTTTACCAATTGAAAAATATTGCAGACGACAAAAGGGGTGTTGATAAAAACAGCATTTTTGAAAAAAATAAAACAACAAGAGCAGTCATAGGCGGATTATGTCCCCGAACAAGTGTTTGTCACAAAATGAAAATTATCGTACATTAAGCCCCCTTTTTCTCATGACAGATTTTTTGTACACACATTATTTGTAGAATATGGTCTAGAACATCTCATTTATCACAAAAGTACAAAATTTCATTAAATTCTACCCATTGGATGAAGAGAAATTGGAGAAAATATATTTTTTACATCAAGGCCCATTTTTCCATGACGCAGCCGCAAATCAACAAACAGAGAAAAAGGTCCATAGGGATTATGCCTGAGAGTTTACATGTGATATGGCTGTGGACGGACGGACGGACACACGGACAGACAGCGTGGCGACTATATGCTCCCCCGATTTTTTTTCGGGGAGCATAAAAATGTTCAAGAAATGAACCATAAGTATTGCAAATCACTGAATTGAAGGGACAAAAAGACAAGAGGGCCAAGATGGCCCTGGATCGCTCACCTGATAGAAGTTTGACGTTTTCTCCATGCAAGACAAGACCCACCTTTTACATGACCTAGGTATCTCTAAGACAAGAACACGAAACTTAAGATGCGAGATTATGATCCAGCTGAAAACAGCATTCTTAATCTTTAATGATCAATATTTGTGGCTGTTTAATTGAAAACCAAGTCGATAAAAAAACATCAATTTTGTCATATTCCAGAGCACATAACACTGTTCTGATAAAGATATTCTCATCAACCTTATGTCCAAGTTTTTTTTTTTTTATCGATCGATATGAAAAATGAAATCATATAAGATCTCATGGTCACCAACATTGTGACCAAGTTGTGTCTTGATTGGTCAATATTTGTGTTTTTTGGAGTGAAAATAGAGTCGAAAACGGCAATTTTGTGAAATTCAAGGGCCAATAACTTTTTTTTCTGGTCCGATCAAGCTGAAAATTTAGCTCATTCAGCATCTTATGGTTACCAACATTTTTGCCAAGTTTTGTCTTGATTGGTCAATAAATGTAGATACTAAAGTGTAAACAAAGTCGAAAATGGTAAATTTGTCAAATTCAAGGGCACATAACTCCAGACTTCCTACTTCGATGACATTGAAAATCAAATTCATTCATTATTGTATGGTTACCAGTGTTTCCATTCACGCAAAATTGTGCGTGAAACACGTATATTTGGGAAAAAAAAAATAACGTACATAATTACGATCCCGTGCGTGATTTCACGCACAAAAATTTGGACCTGTCACCAGCATCTTCCGTTGTATGTAAGCCGAGTGATATTAGCATATCCAAAGTAAACAATTTTCGGTCATTTCCTTCGATTGGGAATTCCAGCAACCTTTTTTTTAAGAACATTTTTGGTAGCAAATCGGAAAACTCGCTTTTTATCCCTGTGACAAAGGAAATGTAGACTGGACCGGAGTGGTTCGTTTTTTTTTTTTCTCAGCGGTTAGACTGGGATACACTTCGCTTTGAAACGGAAACGCCGTAACTAAAACTTTTAAAGCTATAGTTACGAGTTTTTTCAGCATTTATCCAGTGAATCAGTCTGTTGTTACGTCGTTACCGAATCGTTTCGTCTGTTATATCAGTTTTACGGCTAAAATGGCCCCAAAACGGGGGACTTTGGAAGCATTTGGCTTCAAATCATCCGATCGTAACGCCAATAAACCAAAAGCATCGACTTCCTAGAGTGGCGAGACCTCCGGTAAAGGCCACGAGACCTCCGGTAAAGACCAGTCCCAGGCACCTGCCGATGAACGGCCTGTTTACAAGAAACGCTTCTAAAACAAATGGTTATCAAAGTTTTCCTGGCTAAGAATGGACAATGGGAAAATGTGTTGCACCAAATGCGAACAGTATTGCAAAAACACTCGTCTACTAAGCACATATTTATCCAGGGTTGTTTCAACTATCAACGGTCTACACTTGTGCGTCACCAAAAGAGCGATGACCATATTCTGTCATGTAGCCAAGAAAAACAAAAGAACTACATGGATGCGGCTGTTAGCATTGTAAAAAAGAAATGGGAGTCGTTACGTGAGGCTCAGCTCAGAACTGCCCTCTTCTCACTGAGAACATAGTCAACCAAAAGTTTTTGAGATTGATTGACTTACAGCTATTTTAAAATAACAACCAAAATAAATTCATAATCTGTTATAATTCAATGGATAAATATAAAATGATTCCATATGAAGTTACTAATCTAGATCTATAGAAATAAAAATATTTCTGGATTTTCCCACATTTCAGCAAAGATCTATCCTTTTTAGTTAGGATATATATTAGATCTAACCTGCACATACTACAATTGACCAAATATGATTTATCTTATGAATTTGAAATTGAAAAAGCTATTCAAAAATTGATTGTTTGATTATTTCATAAAACAACCAAATATCCATTTCTTTAAATGGCATTAAAGTTCAGTCTGGATCCAGTGTGTGTCTAGTGAATAATCCAGCTGCACATAAACAACAAACTGAAGATGCCAATTAAAAAAAATATTTATTCATTTCTGCTTTCAGTTGTTTACAGCTGGATTGTTTACTAGTACTGGACCCAAACAGCCTCAGCTTAGCCGCGGAGGAATTTACACAGCAATGATACAGCTTCAAAGATGCAAAACTGCCTTTCAAAAGTACTAAAGGATAACCTTCTCATGAGAATTCAAAATAGTGCATATGTTGGGCTCATGGTGGACGAGTCATTAGATATTTGTACAACCAAAAAGCTTGTGCTTTTTTGTAAGATTGTTTACGGTGGTAAACTTCGAGTAGGACTTTGTGCATATGTTGATGTGAGAGATGGCAAATCCGAAACAATCTTTTCAAGTATTTGTGAGTTTCTGTAGGCATTGGAATTGACAAAGTTTCTGGCTTGGGAAGTGACGGTGCCTCTGTTATGTGTGGCAGGCACTCAGGTGTAGGAGTAAAACTGAAAGCTGATAATGATAAACTAATTCATGTATGGTGTGCAGCCCATAAATTGGCCCTTGTCTCTTACTGGGCAGCAAAGAAAGTCCCTTATCTTGAAAATAATTCTTGTCAACATTTATAACTTCTTTGAATTTTCAGCTCCAAGGTATAATAAACTGAGAGAATTAAAAAAACATTTTTGGAGGTAAAGTTAAAAAAAAAAAAAAAAAAAAAAAAAAAAAAAAAAAAAAAAAAAAAAAAAAAAAAAACCACTAATGTGAGGTGGCTCTCCTTGCAAGATGCAGTAGAGGCAATTCACACTAGTTGGTCAGCCTTGGTTCTTGGCCTTGAACATGAGGTTGCTACCAACCCACGCAGTGAGGGTAGAAACAAGGCAAAGGGTCTGTTAAAGAAGGTGAAAACTTTCAAATTCATCTCTAACATCTGTCTTTTGAAAGACATACTAGGATGGATTTGCAAGCTTTCTCACTTCTTTCAAAAAAATATGATTGACATCCATCAGTGCACATCGATAATTAAAGCAACTAGAGATACCATTTCATTTTATAATGATGAGATTGAAACTCCTTCTGCGGAGACACTGATCAGTTTCATAGATGACTCTGTTATGTATCATGGTATACCCCTATCCTGTTCCCTAAGAGATAGGCTAATTTTAATGAAAATCAGACAGGATTTTATAAACAATATCCTCCAACAATTTGACCAACGATTTCCAGAGCAGGATATGAAACTTCTCAAAGATATGAATGTTATTCTGAACCCAGCACTGCTCCCTGAGGATCAGAATAGCATTCATAATCGTCAGTTAGGTTTTAATGTTAAACCCGGGGTTTTCCCGGACGCAGGATATTGCGTCCTAGACTCTTAAAATTGGGTTCAGGACTCTTAAAAATATATTATGTGCGTCCCATGGGACTCCCAAATAAAAGTACAAGTACTAGCTTACTTGAAGTGCTATGATCGTCTAGTTTACCGAAACTACACCTGCTTACATTCATGTAGGAATTTTTAAGCAGACATTATACGACATCAAACACATTCTTGACAGACGCTTGCATAAGGTTCCATTTTTATTACTCACAATAAGAAATACTCCTATAGGCGGGGGGTGTTAGAAGGGATTTGTACCCAAATTGTTTTGTACTTTTCTGTGCCCTTTCCTAATTTTTACCAGATTTGATAAAATCAAGACTACTTCCAGATGGGAGAAAGTGTTATAGATCTACGCCAATCCAAACATAATATTTTTCCTGTTTTCTGGGTAGCATTTGAACTCTGAATCATCAAATTCCAGTCCTAAGTGTTCTTTGTAAATTACATTTATAAATCAAATTTGATTTTGATATTATTCAGAATGATTCCACCATTTTGGTCAATACAAACCCTATGACAGGCTGGATGCCTATATTTTGTTAAACATACAAAGCCAAATACTATTAATGGGTCTGAGTTTGCTGCAGTCTTTTTAAATATGGCCAATATTTGGTGTTCATATTTAACTGATTTTCTAAGAAAGGACTCTTAAAATTAACACAAGGACTCTCAAAAATCATAGCTGAGGGTCCCAAGGACTCCTTCTTTACAAGATCCAGGGAAAACCCTGTAATAAAACCCCTGATTCAAAGGGCTTGTCTAGTCCATGTTGTATCTGTAACAGAATTTGATTCCTTCAAAGATTGAACAGTTATGCTGTTTTTTTTGTTTTTACTGATTTTAAAATTTTACCCCCAATTTCTGTCTCATACCCCCATTTTTCAATGGTAGGGGGGTACAAAACGCACAAATAAAAATCTGAGTGGAAACACTGGTTACCAACATTCTAGTCAAGTTTTGTCTTGATTGGTCAATAATTGAAGATGCTAGAGTGGTAACAAAGTCGAAACTAGCTATTTTTGATATGCAAGGGCGCATAACCCCGTACTTCCTGATCCGATCTGACTCAAAATCAAACTGGTCCAAGAACTTATCGTCATACATGTTTTGACTAAGTCTTGTTCAGATTGTTCAATATTTGTAGATACTAGAGTGGTAACAAGGTCAAAACTAGCAATTTTTGATGTTCAAGGGCACATAACCCTGGACTTCTTAGTCCAATCTGACTCAAAATCAAACTCATCCGAGAACTTATGGTTATACATGTTTTGACCAAGTTTGGTTTAGATTTATCAATATTTGTGGGTACAAGAGTGGTAACAATAAAATGTGAACAGACGGTCGGACGGACGCCGACGAACAAGAAGCGACCACAATAGCTCCCCTTGAGCACTTCGTGGTCAGGTGAGCTAAAAAGCCTACAAGATCGTAATAAGAAAAGGTTAATAGAACAAAATCAAGCTCTTTTAAGACATATAGGTAATCACATACACTATATAAAGTAATTCAAAATAAAGATTGTCATTGCTGAATAATTAGGCATTGAAATATCCTGCTTATTAGTTTGGAAGCATGTAATACCAATCTTGTGCAGTGACGATAAAGGAGAGGTCGCGAAAGAAGAGGGACTCATTATTGAACTTTTTTTATGTAATATTATGGAAACAAATTAGCAGGGAATAAAACAAGCTCATTTAATATGCAACTATTTGCAAGACTACTCACTGCTGCCAAAAGGTTTCAGAAAAGAAGCAAATCTGCCATGGCATCGCCACGGCAACACTGATTCTGTGTGAATAAGACGACGAAGGAAATCTGAAACATCCCAACGTTGCCCTAAAGATAGGTTACGGTCTTGGGAAGGTTACCTGGATTGGAGCTTTTTACGTGTATCAAAGAACACGACGAAGAAGGGGAATGTGCAACAAAGCAGTTTTTGAAAGTGCTTAGGTTGCAGTGGTCAACAAAAGTTTTAAAATCAAGAATATGGTACCGTACATGTAGATTGTTTGGTACACACTCTTAATTGCTGATTTAATGCTTCACTCTAATATAAGCGTCACTACAATCGCGTGTGTGCAAAATCAATGAAGTTACTTAGTATGTGCTTTCATTGCAGATGTCGTTACTGCTCTATTGAGTCTAGGGTTACGGTCGGATGTTCAACAGTTTTACCACAAACAATGCAAACCCCTTACATTCAGAGAAAACGTACCCTTGGTGATTAAGTCAGGATAGCGTAGATCGTTTCCGATGAAAACAACCTAACCAATACTGGGTTATGAAATATTTCTACATATCTCAAATATTTGAAAAAAAATCTAGTAGGGACGCAAAGATCATGTGTAATTTGAGAAACCGATAATTTCACCCGACTTTCTCGGTGGCCGATAGAATGTTACGAGTGCTGTTTCCAAAGAAATTTGTCTTTCAGTCTAGAGCCATTTTGATCTACCGGTACCAGTTTTTCTACCTTAATGTTTTACCATACAACATAATAACACACTTTACCATTTGAAAAATGTTGCAGACGACAAAAGAGGTGTTGATAAAAACAGGATGTGTGTACAACATTGAACAAAAATGTTCAAGAAAGGAACCATTAGTATTGAAACTCATTCAATTGAAGGGAAAAAAAGAAAATCATACAAGATCGTAATAAGAAAAGGTTAACAGAACAAATTCAAGCTCTTCTAGGGCATGAAGGTAATAACATACACTATATAAAGTAATTCAACATAAACAAGGAGAACTTCTTGTGCAAAATAATGCGTGGAAGTAAAGTGCGGAAAAGAAACATTCGAATATAAGAACTATGGACCATGTTCTAAATAGTCCGGCAGATTCCAAGGTGAACCTGGATTTGCGGTATATGTTTTGACTGATAATGATTGCCAACACCTTCAGAAATAAGAATCCGGTTGATGCCACCTTGGCACCCTTGGGCAACTCTCAGAAATCAAGATGGCGTCCAAGATGGCGGAATGACATCATACATGATCATATTTATGTTAAAATGTACACTTTCATGACATACAATAGATTGTAATATGTTCAAAAATGCCCATAGAATATGTCCAAAGAAAATAAAGAGTGATACCTACAATATTTCATTGTATTTCTTCAAAAATCTGGTAAATCTGTAAAATCTTACCCCACCCACCCAATTTTACATGTAAAAAATAAATTTTTACGTAACACCATTACCATATCCTGCATTTCATGTGATTAGATACTCTGATTATAATTCAGAATGTAAGAAAGAATATTGGAATGACAAACCCCTTAAAAAAGTGTCTCTTAACCCTTTCCCTAACAACAAATTTTAAGGCGGTCCAATTTGAAAGCTGCTGCAGACGACAAAGTAAATGATCAGAAAAGGCCAAAATGTTTATGTTTTAGTCAAGAAAATATTGAGGCAAAAAGAGAAACTGCTGGTTAGCAGCAGTTTCTTCTTTTGTCTCAATGTTTTCCCAAGCCGTTTCTATTAGGGACGTCAAAACCAGGTCTTGTTTGGGAAAGGGTTAAGAATTCAAAATGGCGCCCTAGAAGGTGAAAATACGTGATTTCTTACAAAAATTACAACGGTTGACATTTGCTTTGAAACCTTTTTCCAAACATTTTGCTACACATATGCGAGTATGTATGTACATGTTCATTCAAAGTTCCATAAGTTTATTGTACTTCCCTATTGACATACAGAGTAAAGAAGAGATTCTTATTTTAACCCACCTACTCAAATTCTCATCATCTGAAAACCCTCCATATCTGTTAAACCTCAACTTATAGAATAATCATTCAACAATCACACTTAAAATCTATTTAGAAAAATAATTAAAAAAATGGAAATGTTTTCATTGTAATTTCATCAGACAGACAAACACTTTTCTCTCACCCTAAATACTTTCTAAAACAACAAATGGATGTGCTGCATACTGGTTGTGACGTCTGCCAATTTTCGTACATAATATCTTGTTGATTTGAGAAAAATGATGATATTGCCATGAAATCTAATGACTAAATAGTCATGGGTTTCTCTCCCCTCCACCCTCACCCCCAAGAAACATGCTTAGCTGGAATTCATAGGTGATGTAAGAAGATGTATTAAGTTTCTCAATGTTTGATACCACATGCTGACGAGCTCGTTCTGAGGCAGAGAGTCAGAGATCAGAAATGGTACAAGTTGGTTGTTGGACGGCAATGTTTCAGTTGCATCCCATTGCTACTTACACATATATTGCATATTTTGCAATCATTGCAATTGAAGTATTGGTATAACTGAGGTATTGCCATTTTCATTTTTGGTTATTTTCATTTGCAAAAAGCAAGAACACAAATGCATGATGATTAAAGATTGAGGGAGGAGATCATACATGTAGACTTATTGGATGCAGATAATGTGTAATTAATTTACCTTTTCCAATGTGACACAATTAAGTACAGATTGAAATCATAAAGAATTGTGGACATCTAAATAAGGCAAAGGAAAATAAAAAGAGATGTACAATTTATAACAAAAATTGTGTTAAGAGAACAGACAAATGCGGGTCATTCGCATTTTGATATGTTCTGTCATGATATAGTGTACAGAATTGTCAAAATCATGGTTTGTTTGGTAAAGACTTTTTTGAATATATGGCATTTATAGGATTAATATCGGTCCAAATATTTATTTTCGTTTAAACATTAATTAATTAATTTTTGTATACATGCAGATCTACAAAATTGTCATGCTTTTATATTATTGGAGCGCTAATATTCAAGGCATGAGATTAATTGAATTGATTTTAAACGTAGCGCAGTTTTGTGTAGCCCAAATGTTCCATGTACATTTACTTTAACCCCTGTTCTACAATGACTTTGAACATTAACATTTGGGCCCTCCGCCTGACTCCTTAAATTCCGCATCCCCTCCATCCAATATGTATACTTTCGCATTCCATGGGACTGAGAAAGATGGTGATCATAATAGGTGTCAAATCTGAAAGCAACACAGAAAACATTGTATCAAGGACAAATGTCTTTTTTCCGAATGACCAAGATAAAAGATGGGTAACATGTATACAACCTTGAAATTTGGAATAGACCTGCAGATCTATGTTTAATGGAAATAAACATTTTATTCTGCAAACAGGTCTCGAGATTCCCATTTCTGTATTTAATTGTATTTAACTTTCAGTTAAAATGTGAAAATAGTAATAGTATTTACAATAATAAAATATTATTCACAAAGCGATGCCACCTTGAATTGTCAATGATCCCACTTCATTGAGATTTTTTGCCACTTCCATGGCGCAGTTACGGTAGTAACACACCAACTCTCACTCATGAGAACTTTGGTCTAATCCCCTATTGTCGCGACAGATATCGTTTCTGGAAAAATTGTCTCCCACCATCACGGTGGGGATTGTGCATGATGGGATGGATAACGACTACCGACAATAGGGAATGATTTAATCAAGTAAACCGTGACGTAATTTCGGACAAATAAATAGTATTTCGTTGGTCTTGTTATAAAATCTCGTAACTACGGCTTGAATCAAACCGTAGTTACGAGATGTTATAACAACACCGACGGTTTATCAAAACATACCGGTTTAACTCAGTCTATTTTTTGCACAAAATTTGATGCCAACTCGCCTCGCTTCAGGTAAGACATTTTGCAATAACTCTGTTATTTCTGTATCAATTTTCAAGCGGTTTGCTGCATGTACCCTGCCTTATCGAGTTCTTTCATCGGATGTATGACATATTAGATAACTCATGATACTTTTTCCGAAATATTGTCCCAACCGACCAGAAAGCGAAATAGTAACGACTACGGCCAAATTAACCACGCTTCAGGTAAGAATTTGTGCAATAACTTTCTTATTTCTGTGTCAATTTTCATGCGGTTTGTTGCATGTACTCCGTCTTACTGAGCCCTTTTCTCAGATGTATTATTTATCTGGAACTTCCCTGTACTTTTCTCAAAAGCCGATCCCAACCGACTAGAAAAGGGGCCTGAATTTTTTGTCGTTTTTCTGGTCGGTTGGGATCAATTTTTGGACAAAGTACAAAAATTCTACAAACAAGTCATATATCCGAGGAAAGAGCCCACTAATGCGGGGTACATGCAACAAACCGCTTGAAAATTGGAGCAGAAATAAGAAAATTATTGCACAATTTCTTACCTGAAGCGAGGCAAAATTTGTCCGTATACTCCAAATTCGTTATCCATCCCATCATGCACAATCCCCACCGTGACCATTGCTTGTATAATTGTTAACCTATGTGGGCGAGCAGCTGGACGCTCTGTAAGGATTTTGTCTTAGGACAGATGTGAAGACGACATGAATCCATGCTTAGGTATTCTGGCCTCTGCGACAAGACCAAGAACATTAAAGATGCGTTAAACCCCAATCAATCATTGATATTTTTAGTTTTTAATGTAATTTTCTATTTTAAGAGTATTTATTGCATACAATAAAGACATAGACAATTAGCTCCCGGGTTCGATACCCGGCCGTGGCAAATACCCTTACTGACAAAAATGTCACCCATCAATGGTTTGATATCATGAACCTATGTGGGGGAGCAGCTGGAGGCTCAGTAAGGGTGTTGTGGTAGTACTGGTATGAGAAACGACAAGAATCCATGCTTAGGTGCTCCATCCGCCAAGCAACATGACCTTAGTAGTTGAAAACAATAAACTAAATAAAATAATAAACCAAACCATAGACAATTTATGTGTATACTAGTATGTCAAGATTTTCTCTATGCAAATTTTAGTGGGTGGGGTAAGATCTTGCGACTGTCCTAGATTCTGGTAGAAATACAACTGATAGATACAACCAATGTATATTAGATGCTCTTATGAATTTATATGAATACATAAAAATGTAACTGTCATTTTAAAGACATTCAAACATTGTCCATGTTTTGGTTAAACTTATTATACTCAATATAATGATGGCTTATATCTCGCCATCTTTGGCGCCATTTTGAATTCTTAGAGACACCATGTTGCAAGGTTTGTCATTTCAAGTATTCATTTTTCATTCATAATTATAACAAGAATATTCAATAACAGAGAATGCAGCAAATTTTAGTAATCTTTTATAAAACTTCATTTTTCTATGCAAAATGGGGTGGGTGGGGTAAGATTTTACAGATTTACCAGATTTTGCAAGAAATACATTGAAATATTGTGAATATCACTATTTTTGTCTCTGGACATTATCTCTGGGCATCTCTGATCATGTTAGATGCTTCTATTTATCATAAATGAATAGATTTTAACAGAAATATGATCATGCACCATGTCATTCCGCCATCTTGGACGCCATCTTGATTTCTGAGAGTTGCCCAAGGGTGCCAAGGTGGCATCAACCGGATTTCGGTTCCTGAAGGTGTTGGCTACCAGAATCAGTCAAAACATTTTCTATATACCGCAAATCCAGGTTCACCTTAAAAATGCAGTTTGGCTGCCGGACTAAAATGGTTTTGTGTGATTAAAAATGTCTGCAATCATCTCTTTTTAAAAGAGAACATGCAATTGCCCAGCAGATACTGGCATTGTTGTGTCCGAACAAGAGTACACACTTAGCTTTTATCAAAGATTGTCATTGCTGAATAATTAGACATTGATTCGTTTGGAAGCATGAAATGCTAATCTTGCGCAATGACAATAAAGGCGAAGTCGCGGAATAAGAGAGGCTCATTATTGAACTTGGTGAATTGTGAAATATTATGGAAACAAATTATCAGAGAATAAAACATTCTCATTCAATATGCGATTATTTGCAAGACTACTCACTGCTGCCAGGTTTCAGAAAAGAATCAAATCTGCCATGGTATCGCCACGGCATCACTGACACTGTGTGAAAAAGATGACGAAGCCGGAGGAAATCTGAAACATCCCAACGTTGCCCTAAAGATAGGTTACGGTCTTGGAAAGGTTACATGGATTGGAGCTTTTTACGTGTATTAAAGAACAAGACGAAGAAGGGGAATGTGCAACAAAGCAGTTTTTGAAAGTTTTCAAATTACAGTGGCCAACTAAAGTTTCCAAGTTTACTCACTTATCTGTTACTGAGAAACACTGACAATCAAGGGCACTGCATATCCTAAATATTTTGCAACTAGAGTAGAATGTTTATAAGGACTAGCAAAAGAATTTAAGATGTCTGAATCTCCTCATTATCTTGAAGTCGTCCAATTTGTACTGTCGCCCTTGATGGTATGTAAAGAATAGCGTAAAAGTGGTGAAAATGAAGTTTTACACATCAAGAGGTACCCAAAAAGGACTGATTAAGTCAAGAATTTGAAAGTCTTTTGGGGAACCTTTTAACACTTGAAATACTCTTGTTGGAAACACAACTTTTACGGATAACAGGAAACAAGGAAAACATGTTCCAGAATTAATAATAAGTAAGGTAAACTAGAAATTTATCACTAAAGGTGATAGAAATACCCCACCACCACATTTGTTCGGACATTTGTTTTTTTCAAATCAGGGGCCATATCTCAGAAACTATCGTTTCCATTTTCGTGAAATTTGCGTCTCGCAGTCCAAATGCAAACTTGTGCCAATGGAGCAAAACGGACGGTAACTGAAGGAGGAATTGTCCGGACAAGCATTTTTGGTAAAATCAGGGGTCATAGCTAAAAATATTGGTTCGGTTTTCGTGAAATGTGCGTCTTGTACATCTGCAGGTCCTTATGCACCCTTGTGCCTAGTATGAAGCAAATCGGACCATAACTGTAAGAGTTTTCAGGACAAGTATTTTTTGTCAAATCAGGGGCCATAACTGAGAAAGTGTCCGTGCGATTTTCGTGAAATTTGCGTCTTGCACATCTACAGGTCACAATGAACACTTGTGCCAATTATGACATAAATCGGTCAATAAGTGTAGGAGTTGTCCGGACAAAGTTTCGGAGACAGACCAATCAACAAAGCAACCAACCAACCAGTGGACCGACAGGGTAATTCCAATACGAGGGTTGTCCCAGAAAAAGTGGGACAATGTATTTAATTAATACAATAGTCAACATACATCGATATAGATTTATCATCGTTTTATACAAGATGTTTGTGACCTCTGTGTGAATTTTTGAGTGAATATCTCGAAAATCAACAAAATGATGCAGAAAATTAGGTTGTTAGTGAAGGTATGGCGGCGCACGGTATTTATGATTTGTAACAAGGAGTTAAACGGTAAAATATTAGAAAAGAAGGACATAAAAACAAAGAAGGACAAATAAAACAAAGAAGTACAAACAAAACAAAGCAGGACAAAGAAAACAAAGACGAACAAATAAAACAAAATGCCTCGTAGTCGTCAAAAATTCAGTTTTTATGCAGTTACTCAAGGTAAAGAAGTCGGTGTGTATACAAATTTGACGCAATCAGGAAATTCAGTTCTTGGGGTTTCTCAATGCAAGTTCAAAGGATATAATACATACCAAGATGCTGTCAAAGCTATGGAATGTGCGGGCATCGTGGGTTTTAAAGTTTTCGATGGCCATAGTACGCAAGATAGGGACAATTATGAGAGTCGGAAGAATTTACATGATACAAGACAATTTGAAAGTGATGATAAATTAATCGCAGATCTACCGAAGATCGTCTATATCCCTTCTGCGGTTACAGTAAATGAAGATGATGTTTCGCAATCTACTGGAAGCATTGAAAAGGCTCAAATCAACAAAGAAAAAAATCAAATGAAACAATGTCCAAATATGAAACAAAAGAGCATGAATTTAAAGATAATTCTCAGTTATGCGAATCCGATATCAAAAGTAGAGAGCCTTTGAAAAATACAAACACTGGAGAAATATTGTCTGTCAATAAGAAGTCGACTCCAAAGAGAAATAAATGCCGAGATAGGAACGAAACACCAATATTGGGTTCCGTAAATAGCTCGATTCCTAAAAATCCAAAAACTGCACGCAATATCCAAAACATTGATTCCAAAGACTCGAATAGTTCTAAATTATTCGCCGGTGGGGAAACTGACAAATCGACAGTATTGATGAAAAACATAGAGACCCTGCTACAGTATGTAATGGCAGAAATTCACGAAATGCGTCAGGAACAGAAGGAAATAAGAATAGGGGTAACAGAAAGAATTGAAGGCATTGAAGAAAAACAACAAATAGTGGGTGAAAACCTTAAGTCTTTCTACAAAAAGTTGTCTGACGATGTAAAACAAATCGATTTGAAGGTTGAACGTAACACCAATGATAGCTCTGCTGAACAAATAAACCATGATTCAAACAGCGAAATAAAAGCCGAACTAGTCAATATCAAGAAAGATATAAGAAATCAATTTGAACGAATAAATTCGTCTATAACAACTATAGACACAACGTTGAAATCAGCTCATTCGGATATCGCCAACTTATCGAACAAATGCCAAACAGGGTTCCAGTTAGAAGATGATAGGAACAACTACCTGGAAAAGTCAATGGCGGACACGATGAGTTATATCAGAAGAAACAGGGATTCTTTGAGTGGCATTGAACATTCTTTGACACAATTAACTGAGAAGCAGGAATTCTTACTCCCAGCAAAACACACAATGAAAAACAAAGGACGGAAGAACAAACCATCTTGTCAGAAAATAGGTATGCTGTTCTTCAAGACAATAGTGAAAGTGCAACACATAGTGCTGGTTTGAGAAATATTGAATCCGGAGAATCAACTGTAACTCAACAAAAGCAAGGAAGTCCGTCTATCAAACCTAAAAACAAAGATAATCAAACACAACAACTAGCAAACAATGACACAAATAAAGTACATGATGCTAATAATTTACACGACCGTGAAACGATTCCTCAAAAGAAGGATATGGTGTATTTGGTTGGTGATTCAATCTCGGGCCAGGTGAACCCAGCCAAACTGGGCAAAGCAACAAATACTTTTGTAAAAAAATTAAGAGCGCCGAAGATTGAAAACATTGACTCTGTGACGAACCAAATAAAAGATGCAAAGGTTATCATTCTACACACTGGAATCAACAACCTAAGGGATAAGGGAAACAACGCGAATTCCGATGGAGTGAATAATCTCGTCAGAGCCGTACAATCTCTGAGGGATATTGCACCTGAGAGTAAAATTGTAGTTTCCAAGGTCATACCAGTCGGTGATGAGACGGTCAATGTTGATCGTAATCTCTTCAATGCTGAGTGTCAAAAACAGATTTCGCACCTGAACAATTTGGGTGTACAATTCATGGACAATGGTAATCTGGCTGACCAAGGGGTACCAATTGCAGACTACTATCGAAAAGATCTGATACATTTAAGTGGAAAGGGTGTGTCTGTGTTCGAGGAGAATTTAGAAAACCTCATCCTCGATCTTGTTAAAAGGCAAAGATGTGAAACGCACTCACAACAGTTAAATCTCGGCCGTCACAATCAACACCAAAGAAGTAACCATTATGAGAGACGTGGTTATCAGAATATACGCTGTACGGATGAAATCAGGTATGGTGGAAATCAGGCTGGACATAATTACAGGCGTGGTTACCGTTAACATGACAATAAACACTATGATCGGCGAAACAGAAATGATATTGACGTGGATGGAGATGGTGATAGGTATGGTGGAAATCAGGCTGGACATAATTACAGGCGTGGTTACCGTATACATGACAATAAACACTATGATCGGCGAAACAGAAATGATATTGACGTGGATGGAGATGGTGATAGGTATAAATATCATAATAGGTCACAATTTAATCAGAGGTTTCATTCCCGCACTCAGTTTACCAGAAGATGTTAATTTTGACGTGCAACAATCTTAGGGGTTAGTGCAAAGCTGTAGTAAGTATATATGAATTTCATATATATTTACAATTGATTTATGCTGACTCAACGTATGATCTGAAATGCTGGAAAATGGTGGTTTAAATTTCCACGGATTTCGTTGTGTTTAGAGATTATGATATATTACCATATTTCTAAGTATAAAACGGTTGTGATTTTTTCCCATACACTTTATATATGGTGATGGTTAAATGATAATTATTCACACACAGTTGTATTATTTAAAGTATTTAACATACAATGTTATTTCAAACAGAATGATACTTCAGATAATCTCGAGGTTTCACCATAGTCTAATCTATTTTCATTTGTTTTCTAATAGAATGACAAATAATTCTAATAACAGTTTATCAATATCAACATGGAATATCAATGGTTTGGAGTTTAAGGCTAATGGCTAATGTGAGATCTAACAAATTATATGATCAAGAAGTGATCAATTTCTTAAATAAGTCTGATATAATTGGTCTTGTAGAGACACATGCTGAACCTACGACAGATATATCACTGAATGGTTATTATGTTTTTCGTAAGGATAGACCTAAAAATGATAAAGCTTGGAAATCTTCGGGAGGAATATCGGTTTTAGTGAGAGAGTCATTGAGAGAGCATTGCAAATTTGACCCGCTAAGCGACAATGATGTAATTTGGGTACGAGTGCAAACACAATTTACCAAATATCAATACGACATGTTTATCGGTTTTGTATATATACCACCAGTTAATTCTTCGTACGGGAAAGTGCATGGTACAAACATCTTACATAAACTCGAGAAACATATTTCTTATTTTTCAAGTCGTGGTAAAGTCCTTTTATGTGGGGATTTAAATGCCAGGGTTAGTAACAATAACGAATACGTAACTAGAGATGATGATTCGTATATTCAGATACCAACCGGTGATATATCCGAGTTTATTCTTCCTCGAGTTACGCGTGATTGTAAAACCATCAATCAATACGGTAGGTGGTTGATTGATACTTGTATTGAAAATCAGTTATATATTCTGAATGGACGTACTTTAGGGGACCTGCGTGGTAATTTTACATGTCATACACCAACGGGAAGTAGTGTGGTCGATTATTTTATTTCCAATACTGAAATGTCCAACGAAATTTTGTCAATGGTTGTAAGTGATCTCACTTTATTTTCTGACCATTGTTTGATAAATCTTCAGATGAAAGTTTCATGTCGGCCTATTGACAATCTTCATAGTAATTGTAACAGTAAATTTGACCATACAAGTTTACCCGATACATTTCTATGGAATGATGTAACTAAAGTTAAGTACCAAGAATATTTCAAATCATTAGATGCAAAGCAAAAACTAACCGATATCAATAAATTACTCGAAAACGGATGTGATAATACAGAACATATTGTTGGGCTTATAACCGAGTATTTGGTTGATGCAGGTAATAATACTCTCAAGCATCATTCAAAATCATTTAAAACTACGAGAAAAATTGCAAAGACACGTAATAAAAAATGGTTTTGTGTTGATTGCAAAACTTTGTTAAATGACTTAAAGAAAATAAAGAACAAATTTAATAGAAACACATGCAATGATAATTTGAGGATAAGTTACTTTAAGAAATACAAGGAGTACAGAAAACTAGTCAAATATAAACGGCGTATATATCGCGATAATTTAACAAATGTATTAAACAAGGCGATGGACGATAATCCCCAAGCTGTATGGAAAGTCATAAACGAGTTGAAAAATGACGCAATGCCTCCAAACAAAGCGGATAGAATTAATCGTAACGAATGGTATACACACTTCAGCGATTTACTGAAAAATAATGCGAACCACATGAATTCAGATAGATTAGAACAAATAAGAATCGAATTGAAATACCTAGAAAATGATAGACAGACATGTCGTCTAGATTACGTTATTACCGAAGAAGAAGTCACAAATGCTAGTAAAAAGCTAAAAAATAATAAAGCAAGTGCATATGATTTGATTAAAAATGAAATGTTGAAATCAGCTTTACCATTTATAGGTAAAACTGTTGTAAAAGCATTCAACGTACTTCTTGAAACTGGAAAGTTTCCTAGTTCATGGACCGAAGGCATTATAGTTCCAATACATAAAAACGGTAGCTGTAATGATCCTAATAATTATCGTGGTATTACCTTAAATAGTTGTTTCGGTAAATTGTTTTGTCATGTGTTAAATGAAAGGATTTCAAAGTTTGTAAATAATGCGTCTATTATAGAGCCAGAACAAGCTGGATTCAGAAAAGGCCAAAGAACATCAGACCAAATTTTCATTCTTAAGACTTTGATAGATATGTACATAAATGAAAGTGGTAAAAATAACAAGTTATTCACTTGCTTTATTGACTTTAAAAAAGCATTCGATACTGTTTCACACGAAGGCTTGTTACTAAAGCTTCAAAGAGCAGGTATTGATTGCAATATGTACAAATTGATTAAATCTATGTATCAAAATTCGTATTCGCGAATTAAGTGCAAAACATCACTGACAGACCCGATTAAGATAGGCCAAGGGGTACATCAAGGAAACGTAGTGAGTCCGCTTTTATTTAATATATTTATAAATGATATAGGCTCTACATTATCTAATAACGATTCCCCCCATTTTACAAAACTATCGAGTTAATCACTTGTTGTACGCCGATGACTTAGTTTTGATATCATCCACTGAACACGGTTTACAGAGAAATATAGATGAAGTAAACGATTATTGTAGCAAGTGGGGGCTAGCCATTAACATAAACAAATCTAAAGTAATGACATTTTCTAGGTACGGCAAAACGGGGAATAACGATTCCAAATTTTTTATAGGTGAAGTCGAATTAGACAATGTCAAACAATATAAATACCTAGGCGTGATATTTTCAAATAATGGAAAATTTTGTTCTAACGAGGCGAGCCTAAGCATGAAAGCTAATAGAGATTTGTTTTCCATTAAGCGAAGTATTTTTGACAAATCTATTAAACCGTCAGTGATTTTGAATCTATTTGATACATTAATAAAACCGATAGCTTTATACAATAGTGAAGTATGGTGTGCATACAAGTCAAACTTTCAGAATAAAAATGTGGAACAATTATTTGATATTGCACTTAAAGGAAGCAATGATTACATGTATGATAAAGTACACATACGCTTCTGTAAATATGTTTTAGGTGTGCATGCTAAGACATGCAATTTAGGAGTATTCAGTGAACTTGGACAGTTTCCACTTTTGCTCTCCATCTTATCAAGCTGTATAAACTTTTGGATTCATGCTGTACATTCTCGTGATTCTTTATTATCTAAAGCGTATGCAGAACAATTAAACGGTTCAAATTCTAGTTCCACCTGGGTTCAATTTGTTAAAAATATTCTCTCTGATTTGGGGTTTTTCACACGTGTGGGTTAACCAGAGTACATTTAATCCATCGGCATTGCTGTGCTCAGTCAAAAATAAGCTTCAGGAGAGGTTCACGAATTACTGGCAAAACCGGTTACTTGCAGCTAACAAGGACAATAAGCTTAGGACCTATAAATTGATAAAGCATACTTTTGAGATTGAGCCATATTTAGAATTGTTAAATGACAAAAATCAAAGGCAAAGTATTTCAGCATTCAGATTAAGTGCCCACCGTCTTAGGATAGAGCGGGGTAGATATAGCGGGGAGAAGCCTGATGAAAGAATTTGTACGCACTGCAATGTAATCGAAGATGAAGTTCATTTTTTGTGTACCTGTAAGAAATACGATATATATAGACTAGAATTTCACAGAGAAATAAAAGATTATTGTGTTTTAGGTAATGACGATATTATTAATTTTGTCTCTTTAATGACAAGTACTCATATTCTGATATTAAAAGCTGTATCAAATTTTATAAAAAATTCTAATATATTATAAAAAAAAACCCTAGATAAACTCCAAGCTATTGAATTTCATTACGTGAAATGTTTTTTAATGCTATGTCTGTGTGCGTATGTGTATATTTATACGTTCTTGTCTGTGATACATGTATAAGTGTGTTATTCGTGTTTATGTTCAAATTGTAGATGTTGTTGCCTTTAACCCGAAATGGGTAGAAATGTGCAAAATAAATTTATTCTTATTCTGTATAACGTCATTCACATGACGTCACTCTTTTCGAAGTTCCGTCCTTTGCGTTCAGTATACTTTCTGCGAGCCTCAACCTACTTATTATTTTTGTTCTTGAACTAACGTTGTTTTAATTTTCTAATCTAATTTCAAAATATGTAAACGAAATTTTAATTCCATCTACAGTTTTAAATATAGTCCAATGTAAATTCGAATACAAAACCAGAAAATACAAAATATTAGGACTTGAAGCCAAATCAGGCGTTTTAATGTCATCTTCATTCAAAAGTCAAGTCACAGCTTACAAACATTATTCAAGGGCAATCCATTCATTTTCCAAAAGGGGTATGGTGTTCCGAAATGGCAGTTTCCCGGGGGTAGGGGGATATCCGACCAAGCTATGCGCATAAACAATTGAAGCAAAACCATTTTGTTACCATCTTTTAGGCTAAATTTCAGGAGAGCTGACGCCCATGGGTCCCCAACCTGGATCAGCACATGCTATCTTTCTGTTGATTTTCGACATTCGAATGTTAAGCAGCCTTATTTACTGTTTGTATTTTATTCAGGAAGCTCACATACTGTTTGACGTCGGCCGACGTCGAGAACGTTTTAATTTACAGTTGTAGCTGTAGATTTACTCTTCCCGTGTCATGCTCTATTTTCCATCGATGTAAGTAGCAACCCACCAAAATAATGATTGTGCCGCTTGAACACAAATGTAGGAGTTACTCTATCTCGCTATTCTGCATATGCCACTTCTTATTTTCGTTTATGAAGGTGCCATTGCTTGCTCGACGCAATATTTTTGCTCCGCGGATTTCGCCGACGTCGCAATTTTAAGCGAAGGTGTAGTCACATATTTTTACAAAGCATCACCATTAATGACGTCATCTACATGAAAATGTCAGCAAATTATTATCGCATCATTAGCTAAACGAAGGTGTAACGTTGGGGTCGTTATTCTTGCGAAAACCAGATCATTTACAGAATTTGTGAACGTTTGTCATGTTAAAATATGACGTGCTCCGGGTACCCTTACCGCATACTCCTTTTCTTTCAATATTTGGTAGAAATATCATTGTTTTGACATTGATTGTATATTGAACAATGTTAAAATGTTTGAATTACATACTGCATGAGTTTGAAATCAATCGGACGTCAGATTAAGAAGATATTTCAAAAGTCTCACTTTTTCTGGGACAACCCTCGTATTTAGTTTGCGGGGTATCATAATAAAATATTAAATTACAATGAAATACATCTGAAGCATTATTGCAAACGATTCCAATTACAAGCCAATTACAATTATAAATCTGAATATGACCAGTAATTAATTTAGATCGTTGTACATGAATACGAAAACGGCTAGTTATTACTTCAGTACAGATCAGGTCACATGACAGAGGTCAATGTTTTGGAATCGTCTATAAGCTGCGACATGTTTATACAGAAACTGCGCGAAATAACGACATCTTAACTTCGAAAAACGTAATCTTCCTTCATATACCAGATTTGTTTTAAAATACAACGACAATTCATGTTATTCCCCCAAACAATTTTGTCTACGAGTCGCCAAGACAATTACCGTCATGTCATTTTGTAAATATTTATATAGAAATTGCCAAAGATGACGACACATACATTTCGAAAGAAAACACATTCTTTCATGTGCCAGTACTTGTAAACAACAAGGTGAGTTATTCACCATAACAAATTTGTCTCCGAGTCGCCCAGGTGAAATTACCGCCATTTCATAAATTGCTATGTAGAAAATGCGTAAAATGAGGAAACATAGATTTCGAATGAATCTTCTTTCATGAACCGGTATTTGAAAACTACAAGGGTTGTTATTCACCAAAACAAAATTGTCTACGAGTCGCCCAGACAATTACCTCCATTTTTAAATGTTTCACGGTCAGGAAAAAATAGCTTACAGATTAACCCGAGCTCGAACACCAAACAAGGATCAATATTTGTAAATTAAATCCCGAACTGTCAAATTTATGGAGGTATTTTCGTTTCAAAACTAGAAACTAATCTATCAGACTGTCTGGAAGTCAACAGAAAACAAATTTCTTGTCTAACCTCGTCTGTAGATATTGATAGAATTACTTCCATTTTTTTTTAGAATAATATTTTAAAGCTGCCATTGACAATTTTGGTTAAATAGATAAATATTTAAAAAAAAGTTCAGTTTTTTTAGTGAACGTAATTTCAAAAGAGACGATTATTTTTGAAGAAATTTTCTATGAATAATGAAGACGAGTAATTAGTCGTAATAAACAAGTGTCAGATGTATATCATTTTAGCTTTTAATCTCAGCTAAGACCAAGACCAGGCTGCAAAATATGCAATATTGTTATACTTGACCATACTAAAGTATAACTTGTTTTCATTATAACCACGAACAAAGAACGTAAGTACATGTGCACACAGTCTTCTATTATCAAACGGATTCTCTTGCGAAAACAAAACTCAAAATTTCTACATCCTAAATTAAGGTGTGAAAATAGTCTATCTTCTATTCCCGTGGGTATCCTTCAATTAATATTTACTTTTCGCGTGAAATACACAAAGACAGTCCCAGAGGAGACCTAAAAAATCTGTTCTGGCTGGAAAATGTTTTTTTGTAATCCGATTAGATTATAAAGGCACAGAAGTGAAAAATATATCTTAACCTTAAAACACCTTCACCCTCGAAAAGTGCGTTTTATATCTTTGTTATTGTTGTAGACGTTTTATAGATTCGGCGTTTATAGCAGTTTTCTTATATATGGCATTTAAATATCGTGGTTTTAGTCTCGCCCTTTCACAAACGACACAATTGTAATTGTTACAAATTGAAAGGATATCCGAGGAGAGAATTAGTGCTACTAGTATTGAAATCTTCATATAATCAGAGAGTATTGAGGGTCATCTGCATTTTCATCTAACTTCTCGATGTCTGTCATAACAGTATACATCAAAATTGTTTTAAGTTCTTATGAATCATTTTGTTATAATGTTAAGAAATTTAATCTTATCCCACAATTTCAGTATTTAAATCAGAAGGTATCTATGTATCAATTACATGTATATTGTAATAAGGAGCTCCGTTGTTCTTTCTACGATTTACTTGTACATGTGCGTCGATGAGCAGTTAAAGGAGTCTTTAAAGCTATTTAGAGTATAATATTTCTTAAAAGGTAAGCGTGTACCTTAGGGTAGTCTGATGTGGATACGAGCTGCCTTCTTGAGCGTCGAAGAGCATGAAAAGGCTATTTAGAGTACATTGTTTCCTAAAAAGGTAGACCTGTGTACCTTAGTGTAGGCTTATAGATATGGGTACGAGCTACCCTCTAGAAGTCGTGTCATGTTTTGAACTTTTGAAGCATCTACATACAGACCACTATGAATCTTCATTAGTCTATTCACCATCTTCGCAAGCCAAGGGTTCTACCTCCACTTTGTTACTTGCGAACGTTCGTAAGGAACAAGCTGGAGGTTGGACCCTTTGCTTGCGAGGATGTCTATGCACATGCTCATGTTTGGGAAATTGGTTCTAAGAATGCGATAATAGTTTTGTCTAACTTCCACAACCTAGTAACTATAGCTTTAAAAAGGCTGTAGTGACGAGGTCTTTGAAGAAAGGCGGCTATAATGAAATAAAGGATGTTTCATTGTTCCGGAATACTGACCAACAACTTATTTCTCCCAAGATAAAAGTCCCCCACAAACCTGTAACTAATCTGTCTGAATATATTTCACCTGGGAGAACCTAATGTTATCATTGTAATCGGTATGGTCACTGTTTTCATTGCTTTGTTACTTACATAGAAGGTAAAAGTTTTCGGTTGTATTTGAAGAGGAACTTACATCAGATTACATGTATGGTGTTTTTTTTCTTAAAGTGTCTGTATTTGTATCTCATATGCTTAAAAACAAATTTCTGAATATATTTCACCTGATAGAACCTAATGTTATTATTAATGCCGACATAGCCCCTGTTTTGGTTGTTTTATTTACACAAGACAAAAATAGCATTTTTTTCATTGTGTATGGAATTTTCTCGGGATATGTTTCCAAAAATGATCAACTAACCCGTTCCCGTACGGCAAAATTTTAGGATGATCCACTTCTAAAACTGCCACTAATGACAAAATTGAAGTTATTAAAGACATAACTTGTGTAAAATATGGCACAGAAAATGTTGATATAAAATGAGAAACTGCTGATTATCAGCAGTGTCTTCTTTTGCCTCAATATTTTCCCAAACCTATTCAATTAGGGACGTCAAAACTAGGTCTTGTTTGGGAAAGGGTCAATGTACATGATGTCATCTGTTGTCGAGCATATTTGTAAGGAGAATTGTCTGGCTTGTGCTTCTGGTGTCTTTTTAATGTGTTATTTTGCAAACGTATGGCAGAGCAATATTTGAAAGGGAGAGGGTAAAGACATTCTAAATTTGTTACCCATGCCCTATATTGTAGACCCGTACTCATTTGAATCGTCTCGACGATAGGATTTGATGAAAGTTTAAAGATATTTTGCATCTTTTTCCCTAATCCGAGTTTTCTCTGATGAAAATCGCTCTTTGATATGTTGATGTCGCTCATTTAAATGAGCGACAGCAACATATCAAAGAGCAAATTACATCAGAGAAAACTCGGATTACTTTATCCCCTTTTTTTCTGCAGCTCTGGTAGAGATTGTTGGACGAGTCTTAAGTTTTGTCATACGTGTCAGGGTTAGACTAAGGCGAGAGAATCGTCTACGAGTGTCTCCCAAAAGCCTTACACAATTAATATTTACTTTTCACGTAAATACGCCTAGAATGTCCCCTAGGAGACAAAAATCTGTTTTGGCTGGGAATTGTTTTTGTAATTTAATCAAGTTAAGAAAGATCAGAAGTGAGAAATATGTCCCTTCGGTAACACACTTTAACCTACAGGGTACAAAACTGTGTTGGAAACCATACATCGGTTTTGGATTATAGAAAGAAACATCAAATGAAATCCATCATGTGGGTGTTTAAAATTATGACTTTAAAACAAAATCATTTCAAAACGTCAATGTTCTTAAATTCATTTTTAAGGTGTGGTAATGAAAAATAGCACATTAAGTTTCGGCAAGTTTTTTAAATTCGCCATTTCACATATTCAGACTAGTCTTTGTATACTGTGTAATGTTACAACCCGAAAAAATCTTTTATCTTCCATATACGTTTACTGGGCTTGAACAAGTTATCTGCTTGGAAAGTATCCTTTTCAAGCAGCTTTCCCGGAGGCGGACGTGCATTGACGTCATCTTCTCCGTCTGTCCGTCCGTCCGCTCACTTTTCTTGTGAGTGCAACTCCTAAGTATCTGGCTGATTCGTTTTGAAACTTGGTCAATGTTATCACCTCAAATGATAGATGTCCACAAAGGAAGGATTTAATGGTTCATTGATTTTTGCCTGAGTTATGCTCCCTTAAAACTTAGTCTCTGGGAGTGGCGTCGTATATTGTGATCATGGGACTCCTGTTATGATTTACCACGGTATAAACAAACAAGTTGCATTTAATTTCCAAATATGATGACCGTTCTGGTATTGGTAAACTCAAATTGCTATGAACTAAAATGTAACTCGAGTCAACGACTGTGTCTGGACCTGGGCGTTTGGATGTTTGTGTAGATTTGGATTGAAAGGGCCCATTTTGGGTTGAACAAAAACAGGATACAGTTTGATTGAAAACCCGAAAAGGTTTATAAAATTGTAACGAGGACTAGAAAAGCATACCATAATTCATTGTATTCACAATTCGTCCCACCGTCAACCTCCTCAATCATGGATTTAGCTGTAGAATCTAGTTAGATCTACGCGTTGGTAATGCTTTCGATGTCGTCCATGTTGAGACACTAGTAGACAGTCTCCGACGAAATAAGCATGTGTTGCCACTTATTTGAAGACATTAATATTTAACAAGAGCTTCGCAGAGCGGCGCATATACGCCCGAGAGGGTCTTGTCAGTAAAATTGGCCCAGGGCATATCATTCAAACATGACAAGTTATCAAAATTTTGTTTGCACAACAAGACACCGTAGAGATTCATTGTGGCTAGTTTGATTAAATTCTGGTTGAAACTGTATGAGTTGCGCATAAGAGAAAATGTGCATTTTTGAGAGAATTGGCATTTTTCCTTTAATTCAAGGACAGATAATTCATTGTGGCAAGTCTTATCAAATTCTTATCAAAACTGTAGGAGGAGTTGCCCACACAAGAAAATGGGCTTTTTTTAATTCAAGGGCAGATAGATCCAATTCAAGAACGAAGAGTTATCTGAATCCCGTAAGCACAGCTAGACACCGTGGAGATTTATTGTGGCAAGTTTGATCAAAATCCGATCAAAACTGTAGGAGGAGTAGCGCGCACAAGAAATTTCCAACGGACGGACTGACATACGGCGGCCGTTCTCAATTAGAACTTACACCTTCCAGAAATTTTTCGAGAAAAATGAAGTGTTACAAAATGTAAAACATTTGGTCTTTTCATAATTCTACAATATTCATGGAGACATTCAGAAATTCTTTTGAACATCAATTATTTCGTTTGTTCACGATGTTAGTTTAAATACTAGTACCCATTTGTCAACTTTTAACACCAGAAATGTTCGTGACTTCGTACTTGAAGCTTTATGACTAAAGATCAATGGGATTGATTTGGATATTAATTGAAACACATAGTATGATGTGCGAGACACCGATTTCAACAATGAGGATATGAATTTCGAGTTAAATCACGCCGAAACGGCTATTTAAAATGTTGTCTCAAAAGTGAACGATCAAATATACAACAAATCGTGATTGAATATATATTACCGATCGTCATAACATTTATATCGATATATTAGGCTACCGATGCAATATTTCATTCTAACCGTAACCATCTGACTCGTTTATGAAATGCGATGTAAATGCTAAACAAGCACTTGGGAATTCGTATTATTAGACAATAAAGCATCTATGTGACATCACGAACCTTTCACTATTTGCGTAAAACTTAAATACGTACAGAATTCAACCTGGATTCTCACATGGAAACGGCTACGTTACAATTAAGCCTATATGGGATAGTTATATTCACGGATTGAACAAACTTATTTCCAGGAAAAAATAATTTTAGCACCAATACATTTCCAAAAAATAAACCCTGAGGGGTAAACCAGACATTTAAACAAATAGAAACATTAAACATGATTAAGCCCAAAGATAGTCAATTAAAACAAATCGTACATGAATACTTTTACTTAGTGTTGTGTAAATGCTGCACGCAGTTTACCGAATGTCTTGTGACGTGGGCAAATGAAAGTTTAAACATTTCCAACGAGAACCTCTAGCAGAAAACATGGTATGGATCAAAGTGATATCTTCGTCCAGTCTGAAAGCTGTCTGCGATCTTCCTGTTGCTCTGGACTTTTTCTTTCCAATTGTCTTTATGACCTTAAATCTCAGCCATAATATGTTTGCATCATTTGTCCACTGGAAAGCGATGCATTGAATCGTTTTATCTCCATTTTATCACCATCTATGTCAATGGGGAAAATGGGGAAAATCAGTAATGGTTACAATCATTAACAGGTAATCAACCCATTACCTGTTTTGGTGTATTAGATAAATGTATTTGTTGTCTTGTCTTTTCACATAAAACGGTATCAAAATATCAATCTACAATAACAGTTTTATGCTGTTACATTCAGTTTATATATATTTTTTCCATCATAAAAGAACAAGAAAGGTTCGTGATAATGTCCACGAACATTTCCTTTTTTTCAAGCAGATGTTCCATAATGAGTTTTGACAGAATTTGTAAGTATTACATTTTCCGTGCAAGCGACACAAATAATAAAACAGTATGTAACTAAAAAAAACTGTGCATGTTTTATAAAAACAAAAATCAGGCCAACTTTTCTAATTATTCCCAGAACTGTTTAAACACTGAATATTGTCTTATTGAAGCTGTTATTTTGGACTTTAATTACGCCACATATCAATTTATGACACAATGTACCCATGTACTTGTTCAAAGTCGCATTATTAAGGTAGTGTGGCAGGCATTAAAGCTGTTTGCGGAAATTATTGCACAAACCTTTCATCAGGAACCTTTTTTCAGCATGCTTCAAATGCAATAATTTTATATATAGTGTCACAGAATGTGTTATTTTCAATCCGATAAGAAGTATATGACGGGATCGAGTAAATAAACAACGTTTGTATTATAAAGATCGATTAGAAAACTCTACATAGCCTTCACGAACCTTTCATTCTTAATTCGAACCACGAAAAAACGCTACATTTTTCTTTCATAATAAAAAAATGGCAAAGAAGGTCTGCACAACCACACTATCATATCATGGTGTGGTCATTTTCATACGAAATCATGAATCGAAAGTTGTAAAATGATGAAACCATTTTTCCTGAGCCACTGTTTTTGGTTTATTACGAACCTTTTATACGATTCGGCGACACGCAATTATCTCCAATCACTGGACATAAAAATGTAGTGATACGCGTTTGATTTATATTTCCATACATGTGAGTCATTTCTCCACAAAATGGTACCAAACATTTTGAAATTAAATCATAAAAAATCATTGAAAACTACACCTACTTTTGACAAAATGGACAGCGACAGTAACGAACCTGTCATTTTCAGAACTTTGAATGATATTTTAGAGAAAATGTTTGCTCTTAGGCAAACTATTACTGGTTGTTACTGGTGGAGAACGTCCACTTTCTTAAAATAAAACAACTTAACGCCATACAATCATTGTAGATAGAAGATAAAGGGTGGCGACAAGCAGATTTAAGGGGTGTAAGTTCTAATTGAGAATGGCCGACGGACGAGCGGGGCCATAACATAATACGACCCTTTGGGCGTATAAAAATAAATTGATTCGCATAAAACCCAAACAAACATGAGAGCTGGTAGATCTACTACAATTATCTTGGAATAAGATTACATAGACGTCTACCACTGATCTCTATCCATTCCTCCTCTTGTAGAAAAAATCCTCCTGTTAGATCTAGTAAATTTTGCTTCGATTTAGATTCAGACAACCTTGTGTATACATACGTCATCCAACCTGTGTTCTACGTCACTGATTTTTAAGATTTAGGCCAATGCGTATTGTAAGCGGGTTATTTAGTTCACTATCAACAAGTAAAAAATTGCTGTAATGTACAGCAAAATGAATTGTATCGCGCTTAAAAAATTATACCAAAGTAGTGAATAAGATGGTACAAGTGTCTGGTTAAGTCAACATGCACTGAAAACCGAAATAGGATTGCATGTCTGCATATGCTGGTGCTAGTCTATAATTTCCATTTTTGTGTGTTCAGCCAGATTATACATTAATTAAACAACATAGGAGGGGAAGTAAGCAAATACAAAAGTGTTAAATGTTGCAGTTGAATAAATGGCGATTAAAATTAACTTAAACAAGAAAGGAAACCGAATATTTCAGCAAGGAATTAGGGCCAAGATGGTCCTGAATCGTTTCTTCGTGAAATTATTTTTTGGAAAAAAAGAAGGAAAAAAGACACACAAAAAAACGAAAGTGCACCATAGTAACCACAGTTCACTATGAAATTATTTTTCGAAAAAATAAAAAAACAAAACAAAAACAAAACAAAAGAAAACAAAAACAATTCGAAAGGCCCCATGCAAGGAAGATTCCTGTTAGTTTCCTATGTTAGAAGATTCCTGTTTGAATCTTGATTGAAACTGGCCTAGTAATTTTGGAGAAGTTTTCTCATGAACGCACGCCGGAAACAGGACCGTGGCATAAGCCCCGCTAGCCTTTGGTCAGAATAGGTAAAAATACTTTAATTAAATAGAAAAAGTACTTGTTTATCCATCACGGTGGGGATTGTGCATGATGGGATGGATAACAAATATGGAGTATACGGACAAATTTGCCTCGCTTCAGGTAAGAAATTGTGCAACAATTTTCTTATATCTGCTCCAATTTTCAAGCGGTTTGTTGCATGTACCCCGAATTAGTGAGCTCTTTCCTCGGATATATGACTTGTTTGTAGAATCTTTGTACTTTGTCCAAAAATTGATCCCAACCGACCAGAAAAACGACAAAAAATTCAGGCCCTTTTTCTAGTCGGTTGGGATCGGTTTTTGAGAAAAGTACAGGGAAGTTCCAGATAAATAATACATCTGAGAAAAGGGCTCAGTAAGACGGAGTACATGCAACAAACCGCATGAAAATTGACGCAGAAATAAGAAAGTTATTGCACAAATTCTTACCTGAAGCGTGGTTAATTTGGCCGTAATCGTTACCATTTCGCTTTCTGGTCGGTTGGGACAATATTTCGGAAAAAGTATCATGAGTTATCTAATATGTCATACATCCGATGAAAGAGCTCGATAAGGCGGGGTACATGCAGCAAACCGCTTGAAAATTGATACTGAAATAACAGAGTTATTGCAAAATGTCTTACCTGAAGCGAGGGGAGTTGGCATCAAATTTTGTGCAAAAAATAGACTGAGTTTACCGTTATGTTTTGATAAACCGTCGGTGTTGTTTTAACATCTCGTAACTACGGTTTGATTCAAGCCGTAGTTACGAGATTTTATAACAACACCAACGAAATACTATTTATTTGTCCGAAATTACGTCACGGTTTACTTGATAAAATCGTTCCCTATTGTCGGTAGTCGTTATCCATCCCATCATGCACAATCCCCGCCGTGTCCATTAGCCTTCTGAATATAAAAATCGTATCAAGTAAATTTTCCAAACCGGAACATTTTGACCACTTTAGCTTATTTGTTATTCTTATAATCATTCAATAGAGAACAGACTGTGTTGAATAGATCAGAGTGCATGCTAATCTTAGTCTATGGAATCTAAAAATGCTTTGATAACAGCAGGAATAGGAAACGTTTATGATAACAGACATAGATGAACGAACGCACAACAACCTCAATTCCACGGATATGATCCTTATTACTTTTGTCCGGCGGAGCAATACATTAAATATAAAAAAGAGAAATACAAAAATGCCATATAAAGTGACAACTACCAGCCGCTAAAATGTAGCCAAATATATAAGGAATGTTTAAGATTTAAGCTGTAACACAATACAAATATTACCATGAATATGTCTCAATAATTCACCCGGCAGATCATCTCTGCCAGGTCATAAATCGGGACCTATATTTGTACTTATCACACGCAAAAAAAAAAAAAAAAAAAAAAAAAAAAAAGCACATACACAAAGAACGAGCGACACATACGAGGAGACTAGAGTGTAACAAAAAGTACAAGACTAATGTTTCGATTGTGGCGGCGAATTGATTGAGCATAAAGTATACTTTTGAACTGTTTCGAAATCCATCCAGTCAAAAACTGTTGAGACATAAAAATTGAGTTGTTCTTTTATGTGAAAACCCCTAACAGTTTGTAATTTTTAGAAAAAAAGTTTGAGAAAACATATTTGTTCTACTAGTTATACACATGCCTATTTAGTTCAGACGATCCCTTGAAATTATGGAATCTAATCATCCAAAATTGTACATGCAGTGTTCATTCAATACTAAAGTCTTTAACGTGCTTTGATTTCTTAGGAAGCGATGCAGCGAATCGGATAGGCCATGGGCAAACCGAAAGTAGGAATTCACATCGTAATGCAATTTTGAAAAACGCTTGAGAAAACCCATTTGTTCTACTAGCAATACACATAATTATCTAGTCAGATAAGACGATCCCTTGTAACAATGCAAGTTGACCAGTCCAAATTGAACATATATTGGTCATTAAATAGTAAGGTACTTCTCGTTCTTTGATTTCTTATTGCGATTCGAAATGGTATGCATAAATGCGTTGCATTTAAACGGATAGGAAAAATACATGTCCACCATGGGCAAACCGGAAGTAGGGACTTTCCATTGCTATGTAAAGTATAAAACTATACTAGAATTTTGTTTACACGAATTTTCAGCGTGGTCTGAGATTAAACGAACTTCAATGTTTACTTAAAGTACCGCTTGAAAAATCATACCGTGTAAACAGTTTATGTTTAGGTTATATATACGACTTTCAAGTACAAATAATTATCCCTCATGACGTAATTTCTAAAATTAGAATATGTATACCACAATATGTATCGCGCCATAGGCGCGATACAATTAAAGTCCCATTTTAAGGTATCCAAACCCTCAAAAGCACCAAAGAGCCAGAGGCGAAATTTGAAATGTGCAAATAATTCCTAAAGTGTATTACATTTCCAATTCAAATACAAACATAGGCATTTTGTACGGTTTAGAATTTTGAATTAATGCATACTTATGGAAATATTTGGCAAAAATGTTCAAAATTACCTCCCTTGCATATGAATATAGAGTAAAAAATATTTGTAAATTATTTTATTCTTGAAGCATAACTTTGAAATCCGACACGGTGAATCAACTTATGTGAAGTGTATTTACAAGTGTGTGTAGTTTGATGAATTTCATATAGCTAGAAAATGCTGAATTTTTCAGGGTCTGTAAACCTTAAGAAAATGATTCACGCATGCCGTGTTTTTCTCGTTTTCTGTAGTTCACTTTCCTCGGATTATCAGTAAACTTAAACTTTTCGTTCGGGGTCCATTCCAGAATGATTTTGAATAAATCTTATAGGATGATTTTTGCTATTCAAAATAGGGAACTTAGTAGCTGCGATATCGTAGCCACAAACTTGATGATGTGTGTTGGTTTGTAGCTACGTGTCCACCCTATTCCTTCTGTGAAGCAAAACAAAAAAGTGGAAAACACATTTTCAGAGCTTCAGATTTACAGTGGGCCCGGGCCATTTGACACACTATTTGCAAATATGGTCCATCACTTTTTAACTCCAGGGGCCAAGCAGCCCAAGCTTTTACAATTTTTTTATATCACTATGTTTATTTTCATTGCTATGGCCCATCATTTCCAAAAATGACCCATCAATTTCCCTGCCGTGGGTCATTTCGACCCACCACTCTTCAAATAAATCTGTTCTTCAAAGCTCTGCCTTTTTTGGATAAAGTTTTGAATAGATTCTACTAACATGTCTAATCAGGTGTGAATCCCATAAAAGATATTCCACGGCACAAATTTGTTTAAAAAGTGACAACAAGAATTGTTATCATTTTTTCTTCCAACTGAAAATTCAAGTCTCAGCAGAATAAAATGGGTGGGTATTCCGCTTCAAAATCGAATTGAACTGTATTTGATAGTGATTTCAACATAAAACTACGCTGGATTGACAGAAAAATGGTTAACCTGTTGTTAGGTAATATTCTTACTACATTCAATAGATTTATTCTGAAGTTGGACTATTATGCTAAACTTGCTGGAATGAATCATTCCAGCACCTGCTCCATTGCAGCGAATAGGAAGGAATTGTAACCGAAACCAAAACAAAAAATTCAAAAAGGTTTCGGTTACAGTATTGCAACTAGGAACTTAGCGAACAATTTATGCAAGTTTTGTTATAAAATCGGGGATTTGGAGATCGACTTCATTCTCCGGATAAGATTAAAAGTAGTTTCGTCAGACAACGTGACCATGTAGCATAATGAAGCATTGTCTCGTAATCTGGTGGGTAAGATAAAGCTACTCCCTGTTATTGTTCAAGTGACAAGACGAAATAATAATGATAATAATAATAAAAAAAACAACATAAATACAGATAATTCTTTAGAAAAAAAAATTATCCTTGTTTAAAAACAAGTAGGCCCCTAATTGCAAGTTTAACTTTATAGAATCAAATGTGAAACATGCACTATGTCGTTAGGACCATGTCATTCAGACAAAAGGAAAATCGTGTCAATTCATTCATGGTAAATTAAATTTCTATAACACTAATGAATACAAATGGACGGTCCGTCGAAATGCCCCAAGAATTTTATTTGAGATAAATCAGCGCTAATATGTGTACCGGAAATCCTGAAATGTGTTTGTCTCATGCGCCGGAAGTGACGTATTATTGTGTGTTCGTTTGATACCGGAAAGACTCGGGCCGAGTTTTCGTGCTTTTCCGCAGGGTTCAGATTCTCGAAATGCTTCAATAATGAAGAAAAGGAGGTTCGCCGTATGAGGTCCATAGTTAGACAGATATTCGGAAACGCACAGAAATTACACAGGAATGAAATGCTCTTAGCTTTTACTAATGACTTTAAACTATCTAATGATTTCAAAGTATTGACCCTTCGATTGGATTCGGTCATTCGTATTCTTGAAGGTGGTATATTGATTTATATTACGCAAATTCCGTATACCAATTTGAAACAAGACTAATTGGTGATGACAGTATCATGTTCGACGCCGAATTGATTTGACGGAATGTAGGCTTTTGGTCTGGTTGAGAATCAAATCAGATTAAAATGTTTTACGAAGCGAAAAAAGTACTAGCAATCAATAAAGTTGAAAAGTTTGAGAAACCCATCTGTTCCACCAGCAATACCCCAGCCTGACAAGTTTGAGATTCATATTATGCAAGTTGATCAACCCAAATCGTTTTGACTGCACGTCTATTCTATCCAACAACGTTCGACACATGTATGCATAGACATTTACATAAGTCTGAGACATTTTTATATACACGAAACTGTTCATTATTACCACGTGTGCACATGAAACTATTCATTTCCCCTTTTGCATTTGGGCAAGTTTATAAAAATGTGACCATTCACTTTTTACATGCCACGGCTTTTACAGAGAAACATATTCAACCCTATCAAAGCTAAAAAGATGTGTTATTGTGTCTATATACTGGGTACCAAGTTTAAAGAAAATCGCTTCACAAATAAAAAAGATATGCCATTAAAGCATGTCAAAAATGTCAGGAGTGAAACGTTATTGTGTGACACTTAACACTTTTACCAAGTTTCTAAGCTATGGTAAATAAAAGACAGTGACAGGATACTACAATAAGCACTTGTAATTCATAAAACAACATGTGCATCATCATCTTAAAATTACTTTTATATCTTACCTTCATTGGTTTAGGATGTGGAGCCTGCATTATACAATACCCCTCTGAATTTTATGTCAGGAGTGAAACAATTTTATTTTTCAAAATGTGTTCTCATTTTTGTCTATTCAGCTAGGAATCTACCACTCAATTTTTTTTTAGAAAGCCATCAACCATGTGGGCATTCTGCACTCTACTTTTTAGTGATTCGTGGGTTACAATTTCTTACATTGTGAAATAAATATGCTGTCAGGAGCGAAACGCTTTTTTTGTTGTCGTTTTGCAAGATTGTGCACATAATTTAAGCTAAAAAGTAGTGAACATGAATTTAAAATATAATTTGGGCACTGCTTAACCATTTAGAATAGTTTTTAGCCACCCTAATTAAGAAATCTTGATGATATTCTGTAAAATTAGCTGTTATTCTTAACTTTTAAATTTCACACTTTGGTCACTTTTTTTTAAACCTGCCCATGTACATGTTTAAACTGACTCTCCAGTAACTAACTTGAATTTGTATACCATATAAGGCGTTCTTCAGGCGTCGAGCAATAAGGCAGTTTTCAAGCTGAAATTGTCAAAAGCAATACTAGTATTCAAACTTCAGGAAACAATGGACCTGGGGATATTCGTAAGCGGCTAGGCCTACTCGAATTGTGTTGCTTTCCTTTGAAATGAGCATACATGTACATAGGCATATAGATATAAACAAATAGGGGTTATGCATGGCGGTTTATAGAATATTCTTTGCAAGATGTGTCGTTGTTGTTGTTGTGTCCCCACATTGTTACGACAGACACAATATGTTTACATTTAATCATAATATTATTATATTATCAATAAATCATATCAATATATCAAGGGCGCCAACATTTTCGTGACGTCACAGGTTCTGTGTCTCATTTTGGTTAATCTATCTATGACATCTGGAATGTCATCAAGTTCAAGCCTTTCTTAACCCTTTCCCAAGTGGCGAAAATGGTGGCCCAGTTTTGAAGCTGTTGCAGACGACAAAATAAATATAATTTAAGATAGAATTTATGAATTATATCATCACAGAAAATATTGAGACAAAAGAACAAAATGCTGATCATCAGCATTTTCTCTTTGTCGTCAATGTTTTCTAAAGTCCTTTCTATTTATGGACGCTTTGTGAAAGGGTTAAAACGGTATTATATCAGACTTGTCCGAATTCGATAGAGTTGCATACATTATACATTTAGCAAAGAAAGGCTTGAAGGATGAGGAGAGAATGCTGGTTACGAACAGTTTCTTCTATCCCTGTAAGGCATTAAAGACCGTTAGGAAGTAGGCTACCTAAAAAAGAGTCTCAATTTACGAAAGAGTTTAGACATTTGGCAAAGGATTTGAGATTATCGCGACTGCCATTATTTAGTGCATTCTGATCTGCGCATGTACAGTACATGTATATTCTTTTCACCAAGAAAGGTTTTCCCGTACACATTAACATGGAAAATATTGAAGGAAAAAAAATGTCTCTGGTTTCTGTGTCGGTATTTCTATCAAAACCAATACCATATTATGTGGTATTCACTAGCCAGTCTAATTTCAAGTTTATTATAAGTATTACACAACAATCCACCCCATTGGCCAAGACATGCGTATTGTCCAATTAGATGGCTTCTTTATGTAGTTTTACTTTAGACAATTGATTTAGAAATATTGGTGAATAAGGACCAGGTCTTTCGAAGGAACAAAATGTACACATAATTATTGGCATTGGCTAGCAAAAATAGTTTAATTCATCATAGCAAACATTCAGAAGAAAAGGCATGGGAAACTTTGTGGAAATTGGAAAAAAAATTGCTTGTGACAAGCAATTTCCTTATTTTCCACAATGTGTTCTAGCGAAAAACACCAAAAAAGACATAAACAATTAAAATTCCATTCACTCGAAATTGTCGTCTGCAATGTTTTTGAATTTGGACAAGTTCAAAATATTGCCGTCTGATAATGGGTTAAAAGACTGCAAACAATGCCGATGACACGCCTCTCCGATTGACACTAGGATTGATATAAGATGAGAAGATATGACTAATAGTGTACTAGCGTTACATTTTTTTTTCAAATCTGTTCCAATCAACCTTTATTCAAAACATTAATATTCGAACCAGCATCGGATCTGGTTTTTGCTCTCGATTCGTTCACACTTTCATATTCTTTTGAAAACCCGTTCAAGCCTGACCCGTCTAGATTGTAATTAAAAAGAACTAACTTATAGAAAACGTAGTAAAATTAATTATCATTTAAGCATTTTTGTTTTAATTTTCTCAATACTACTTTTTGCTTTTTTGATTAGAGACATCAAAACTAGAGATTATTTTGAAAGGTTAGAAATAAATGAATATGTTGATAAATCACATTACTTTACAGTTACAGTTTGAAGAAGAATGAAAAAAGAACACCAAATATCCAAAATAGTTTTTCCAAAGAGAAGGCGTTGAATTATAAAGGGTTAATCAGACAATCTTTATGTCATATTGCATGTTAAACAAGGATTGGAGTCGTCTACAATAATTATTTGTCTTCGTAATATTAATAAACATAGGATATTCTAATTCTGTAGAAAAATGTGCATTTATTTTGTTAATTTGATATCAACTTTATTTTTTCTTGGACTTTCTCTGTTCCCAATTGGTAAGAGCTTTCAAAAATCACTCAAAAATATTTAATAGAAGAGAATAGCATTATGTTCGGACTTAAATCGAAAGGAACAATTTCATCCCGCACAATTGGTCTCGATAAATGATCTGGCACAGGATCTCTAACTGTTAGCTAGAGATACTCTGCCGGGTCATTTATCGTAAGCTATACCAGGATGTAGCGTTTTCTTCAAAGTATATGTGACCCGTCACGCTAAAAGGGACCTTATCCGAACTCCAAAAATCCAAATTTTGACAAACTTGTCAGACCCAACACAGGTCAACCAGATCCCGCATGCGAAAAATAAATATATGGTAAGATAGAGAAATCTTACCGGAATTAGAAAATTACATAAAAGTGAAAAGTGTCGGCACTAGATTGGCTGCGCGGAATGCGCAGACAGATTAGGGTCGATATTTTTCACACTTCCTATAAGGTCCCTTTTAGCGTGACGGGTCACATATATTAAAAACGAATTAATTCATTTTGGGGTTATTTTTATCAGTATTGTGATATGCACATTTTTGGCAATACAATCGGTGTAAAAATATATTTAAAGAAAATTGTACAGTTGATTGTTTGAAAATTTTTGTCGCTATTACATGCTAATGACATTCGATCATTTATCACAACCTGACGTCAATTGCATTCACTTTGATTTGACAAAACGAATTCTGCGCTTTAAGAGGAATACGTGTTTCTATAAAATGATTTCAACCTTAATGTTTTCCATCCATCATTACATGTAGATACCAAACACTTCGTGCTTCTTCGTGTGTAATCCGCTGCTACGGAAATTGACGATGATATCCGTAGTTTGAAAACAGGCTTTCACCGTCAATTTCCGGGTTTAGTTCGTGGTAACGGAAATTGACATGAGGTATCATCGTCAATTTCCTTTGCCACGGATGACGCCCGAATTATTGCATGAGGGGCTTGATAGATAATGGTAGATGGACTTCTTTCAGATAATAATTCTAAGAATTCATTATACATAGGCATAGAAAGGTTTATAATATTGGGAGGGGATACAAATGTTTAAGTGAATGGAACCCGACCGAACGTAGCTTGGGAGGTTGCTGGTGGGTGTCATGCCACCCCCAGAAATTTTTGAATTCTGAGAAGCCATTTCCAGCAATCTGGGCAATTTCAGACAGCATTTTATCTGCGTCTTGAGCCTCCAATTTTTCCTCCATATATGTGAAAAAATGATATGGGTGTTTTATTGGGGGGGGGGGGGGGGCTAAGGAAATGCAAGCCCCCTTCTAAATTATTGGGGGCCTGGCCCGCTGGCCCCTCTTCCTACGCCAGCGTTATATCGTCGCTTTTCATTAAATAAACTACGTAAATTCATCTTGTTTAAAGATGCATTTACGGGGTTTTTGTTGAAAAGCGACGCTATTTTTATAATAGTGACACCACAATGTACGAGCGACAACCGGCCTTTGACGTTAACAGTGACGGCATTCCCGCTTATTTTGACGTCACCGCATTATCCGTATAACTACCCACCGTAAGTTGTTTATTATTTATTTCTAATATTTTACGAATGATAACAAATATAGAAATCAGTAAAATACAAACTTCAAGTACGCAACTGCATGATTAAAACTCGGTCTTTGACTTCAGAATAACGTCATTTTCACCTGTGTCGGCGTCACTACCATTACAATTATCGTGTTTTGATGTTTTTCAAACAAACATAAATTAACAAGTGAGTCGAAGGAGCGTAGTTTACGTTGTTATGTCTCTACCATTCTTTAAAATTGACGTCCGTCACCAAGCAAGTAATTGAAAGCATTGAGAGAGACAAATAAAATGACAAGGAAAGTAGCATTGGCACTTTGAGGGAAAATAAGAAAATTCTGTCTCTCAGTATTTTTGCTTTATCCCTTGCCCAAACTTGTGTAAAATATGGCACAGAAAATATTGAGACAAAAGGAGAAACTGCTGGTTATCAGCAGTTTCTTCTTTTTATGCCCCCGATAGGGAGGCATCATAAATTTGACTTGTCCGTCCGTCCGTCCGTCCGTCTGTCCGTCCGTCCGTCTGTCTGTCCGTCATTCCGTCCAAAAACTTTAACATTGGCCATAACTTCCTTATTACTTAACATATTCGCTTCATACTTTACCACAACATTCCTTGGTACATTACCTTTCTGCAGGCACATACTTTGGTGACCTTGACCCCTGGATGACCTTGACCTTGAACATAGATTGGCCATAATTTAAAATCAAAGCGGTGTCGGGGGCATTGTCATCTTACAGTGACAGCTCTTGTTTCTCAATGTTTTCCCAAGCCTATTCTATTAAAGACGTCAAAACCGGGGCTTGTTTGGGAAAGGGTTAAAAACATTCCCCAGGTACCTACAAAACATTAAACCAGATACATTTTGTGATATGATTAAATGTTAATTTTTCCGGAAAACCTGTTCCATGGAACAAATTCGCAATTTCCCTAACTCTTCTTGTTTCAGGAACAAGAATTGTTCATGGCTACTAACGACAGGCGATGCCTATAGTAGGATTATTATCAACCTGATGGACGTACAGACGGACAGTCTCGTTAACTGTGATCAGAATGACCATCTTGTGATATACGATGACTCTTGTAAGTCACTTCTAACTTTAAACAATACCTTAATTTTACGTCTCTAATGGCATCAATACTAACAACGCGTGACGTCTATAGCAAGATAATTATAAATCTGATGGACGTACAGACGGACAGTCTCGTCAACTGTGATCAGAATGACCATCTTGTGATATACGATGACTCTGGTAGGTTAAACCTTTCCTAAAATGACATAAAAGTCAAAATTGAAATTGATGAAAGCTGCTGAAGAGGACAAAATAGAGGTTAAAAAAAGCTAAAATTGTGTTAGTTTGACAAATTAAATGTTAAGACGAAGGGAGACAATGTCGACAAAACGTTTAATGTAACAACACATTAAAAACGGTGTATGATTTACTGAAGACAATAAATAGAGAAAGCAGAAGTTGTTTGCCATTAGCCTCAAACGAGACCCCAGGGGTCACACTCAGGTATCTCGTACCTGCAAGATTCGAACCAATGCATGCAAATTGCATTGAAACTTAAGACGGATTCTTCTATGACATAGTCACTGGACTACATGTATATAGTTATACAAATGGCTTAATTAATTCATGAACATTTCCTTGACTCAAACTTCAGTCAAACTCAACAAAGGACGCCTGAAGTTGCTGATCACGACGTTATCACATGATCCCCGAACCAGAAAGACTCAGTAACAAAGTAGTATTCACAGTCAAAATCTTTCTTTTCTTCATAGAGGAAATGTTTCTTAACCCTTTTCTTAATTTGTTATAATCTTTTACAACCCTTTATACCCGTTTCGTCGAAACATCGCTTTAAAGTGATATTTCATGGTTAAACTATTTTTATAGGAAAGGTCATTCATGTCTTCATAGATAAATCCTTTCGACAAAATAAAAAAATTTACTTCTCTGACAAACAACAATGTTTCTGAAAACTTCGATGGAAAAGAAGTATTATGCGGATTTAAAATACGCGTCTTTTCTTATAATGTATTCACAAAATAGCCAAACATCACAGCTCCACCGATAATGTTAGAACCTGTCCATTGAATTTTAATTGTTGTTACAGACGACAAAATAATTGATGCATCAAATAGAAAATGATAAGTTATAGATCTAGATCTAGCATAGAAAATATCGAGGGAAAGGAGAAACTGCTGATCATCAACAATTTCCTCTTTTCTCTAAAAGTTTTCCGATACCATTTTTGTCTTATTCATTATGTTAGTTGCCGCACATTTGAAACAGGACTTGTCAAGAATTAAACAATTAAATTAAAATGGTGACAAAAGAAGAAGCGTTTTGGCATTTTCAAAATCTAAAAATTTTACTTATATATCACAAAAACTTGATTTTATGGAAGAATATGTTTCAGAAGAATAAATTCCAGTAAAATTTCTTTCAAAAATCTGTTAAATGTAGGAGTAAATAAGTATGAGTTTAGCTCAAAGTCCGACTTTCTTGCCTCGAGAAATCCTAACTTAGTTTTGTTGCCTCGAACCGTCCTTATGTCTCTGAATACCAACCTATCCTCAAGAGCGAAATCTAAGAAAAACATCGTGCTGGCTGCACGGTAAAATGTAAGAAACCCGTGCAATTCTATTTGAGGTAACTTCAGATAAGTAAGAGTATAGCGGACGATAATCGACCTGGCAGAGCTGCCCATGCTAAACGAATGTAATGCTCTACCAGGTGAATTCTCGTCCGCTATAAGGTTCATGAATTAAGCCATGAGTATTTTTCTTTTCACTGCAAAATTGCTATTTGACACGATGACATAAGGGAGAAGACTTAGATGAAATTTAGATATGAACCAAACATTGGTGATCTCCCTTGTTACGCGGTATTCAAAACAATGGCAGACTGTCCAGATTTTGATGCTGCTACACATGGATTTATGAAAACTGATTTTTTTTTTGACATAGCAGAGAAATATTCGGGACAATTATATTATAAAAGAATGATAATCAACATTTTTACCTACGTAATAAAAGACTGATTAACAGCATTTCTACCTGTGTTTTGGAACACTTTTTTTTTTGCAACTGGTTAAATTGATATGCAGTTACCCGATTTCAGTTCATGAATTCTTCCGTTTTCAGTCGCCAATGCAAGCGCTATAGTTGGTACTCAACTATGTGAGGGTAATGCCGACACTGAGGTGAACGCTTTTGTTAGCACTGGCAACAGTCTGTATGTCGAATTTTTCTCAAACGGTGCGAACGAAGCAAGGGGGTTCAGAATGCTGGCATTCAAAAACGATTCAGGTTTGAACACGCTTTGTATTTCATCGACAATATTCTATCTTAAAATGTTAACATTTTTTATTAAAAAATTCAAAAGAAATACTGGTTTTCCACAGAATGGGTGTTTCTTGCTTTGAGGTTTGGTCAGTTTGGATCTACAATCAGGGGCCAGTTTCATCAAAATATTTAAGACGTATTTTTGACTTACCGGCGACTTAAAAGACGCTTAAAACAACAATCGCATTACCTAGCTTTTGGTTGATTGGCGATACGTGACTCTTCCCCTAAACATGTGGTAAGACATCGGTAAGTCAAAAATACGTCTTAAATGTTTTGATGAAACAGGCCCCTGGCCCCTAGGAAGCAATTTAAAATTGGGGGGGGGGGGGGACCAAGCGCTTTTGTGTGAATATTGGCAGGCGGTCTAAATTGGATTTCCTTACATTTACAGTGTGAAATAAGGCAAATTCGGCATTTTTGGCCAACTCTATGGGGCTTAGCTCCACCTAGTCCCCTGTTTCTATGGGCCTGACAATTTCCTCTTTTATAACATTTTCGAATTTTGAATTAGGATGTTTAAAGTGACCCATTTTGGCAACTCCAAACGATAATCGTGGAACATGGAGTATTTCTACAAGCACCAAGACTTTCTTTCAACTATTAGAACAGGCACTTACACACGGGTGGTAAACAGAGAAACTAGCTCCAAAAAGAGGTAGTTGCATAGAGCGAAAATTTGTAGGTCACGAACACATTTTCCAAAATTATTTCTTTTAAAGCGAGTTTTTAAGAAATCCGGCGATGCTGTAATATGAAGAAACGGTGGAAGTTTGTTGTTCACGAGAGTATACGGTACAAGTAGCAGGGTTTTAATACAATAGTTGAAAAACATTTCAAAATCGAAAGTAAAAAAGTTTTTACTTTCGATTTTGAAATGTTTTTCAACGATTGTATTCAAACTCTGCTTACTAGCAACGTATATTCTCGTGCACAACAAACTTCGACCATTTCTTCATATTACAGCATCGCCGGTTTTTTTAAAAACTCGTTGTAAAAGAAATAATTGTAGAAAAAATGTGTTTGTGACCTACCTTTGTTTACAGATTTTCGCTCTATGCAACTACCTCGGTAGAGACCGGATGTCACGAGGCAACATAATACCGTTGACTCTTTTTGGAGGTAGTTTCTCTGTTTACCACCCGTGTTACAGTTGATACTCGTTATGTCGACATCCGATAAGTCGAATTTCCGCTTAATTCGAAGTTCAAATTTGGTCCCGTCCTCATCAATGGACATATTTTTTTAGAAAAAAAAATGATAATTTTGAACTCAATATAGCTATTGAAATATAGTAGGAAAAGGATAGAAATTGCTCGAAACGAGCAATTTCTTTCCTTTTCCTACCATATTTCAATAAAAAATCGTACTTGATTATTTTTAAAAGCGGTCAAATATCAACTTTATCGAAGCCGAACAAAATCGGATGAGTCAAACTCCGGATATGTCGAGGTATTTTGACGGCCCCTCCGGCTTCGACACAACGTGTGTCGACTGTATATGCATGTTGTCCCTTTCCTAAACGACATAATGGTTGGATTGTTACATTCGGAAACTGTTTCAGATGACAAAATTAAGACGTCAATTATCTATAATACTATGTCTATCAACATTGTCTTCGTTTGCCTCAATATTTTCCAAATACTTATTTAACCCTTTCCCAAACATGACCTGTTTTTGACGTCTCTAATAGAAAAGGCTTTTGGAAACATTGAAACAAAAGAAGAAACTGCTGATAACCAGCAGTTTCTCCTTTTGTCTCAATATTTTCTTTGTCATATTTTTACACAAATTCTATTTTCGATAACATCCACCCTGTCATTTGTTGCAGTTTTTGAATTGGATCACCGTAAAATGTTGCCGTTTTGGAAAGGGTTAATTAGATTGCACTACAAGGCACAACGATTTGGGAAAGTACGATACAAGTTTATTTCGTATAATTTACAGCTTATCAGCCCAGCAGTTGTGCAGCGGAGCCACAAGCCGACAGTTCTATACGTGTTTTTATGTCACCATACCTACCAGCAACTTATGACAAGTAAGTACACTAATTATATCTCCTTCACATTATAATAGCTCAATTTAAATTAAAATGATAATAATGATAAACGCCACCACCACCGTCAACAACAACAACAACAACAACAAAAACACTGTCTAAAATTATCAATGTATATATCTCTTCATGACTGATTTCCAAAGCTAGAATAGCAAATATTCCCTCTGGCTTTTAACCATAGCATTGCAATTTTGATATCAGAAACATCAACAAGAAAAGAATCACATTCTACATGTACTTATCGGCCTAAATAATAATTATTCAGTATCGATGCGTTTATTGGTACCAACCTTTGAGAGTAGGTGTCTTTTCTCTAACCATAAGTAAGTGAGGTTGACGATAGGTTAATTAAAACAGAAGCAAAGAGAGAAAACACTTGACCGATTCATCGCTTATCATTGCACATGGTATAACTATAGTCTGTTTCTTTTCCAGTAATGTTCAGTGCGTGTACAACATGAACAAATCAAACCCTGAAGCCGGCATACGACTGGACATTTATTTCGGAGATTACGAGTATTCGGACGGCTGTAACGCGGATCTTATAGCCTTTGTTACACGTAGGTGATATCTATCATTTCCCATTGTACGCCAGTACCCATACAGCCACTGATGGAATGGATAGGGCCTGCTCAGTTTCACATCGATCAAAGCAAGCTGTAGTTTCAAGAATTCTGATGAAACGCGACGGAATAATTATTAACCCATTACCAAACGGCCAAATTTTAGACTTTTCCAATTTGAAAGGTGTTGCAGACGACAATTCAAAGTGAATGAAATTCAGTATTTTGTGGTCTTTTGTGGTGGAAAACATTGTGGTAAATGGAAAAAATTGCTTGTCACAAGCAATTTCTTCATTTTCCACGATGTTTTCCAAAGCCATTATCTTGTGGGGAGTCCAAAGGAGTCACTGTGTGGTAATGGGTTAACATGATACATTTGTGGTTGTACTGCGATGAAACATTAGCACCTTTTCACAAGCACTTTTGGCATCATTCTTCCCAAGAAAAGATTTGGGGAAGATTGAAAAAAAAATCATTCTTATGTCAAAATCATACGGTTCTGTTTCTGTCTAAAATATGAGTCAGGTTCAAAAAAAGGTCCCTCATTGCATTTTAGACATATATGGATCCCGATGAGTTTATGCATAGACACAGACAGGACAAAAATAGTAACTGTAAGGAAGCACAAAGCCATTATTAGAATGATTTGACTATAGGTTGATCTTGATTGAAGCATGGCTTCTAGAATGCATAAGGGTCCCCCTTTTTCAAGATCTAGGCACAGGTATTTTTCATATTTTCTTAAATTCTCTTTACAGAGTTCTGTTATTGTACTGAAACAAATTGTGACTGTTATGGTCAGAAGAAACGTCTGAATGGACTACCCTAGAATGTTGCCATTTTGGAAAGTGTTTGCAAGCATATAATTATTTTCTTATTTTTCAGTTTTTCCAGAGAACCTATTCTGGTACTGTAACGGTTCACAGGATAACAGTTTTATCACATTAATGTACAACTCAACCTCCGTGCAGATTGAGTTTTCTACAAATAATCTCAACAACTTCTATGGTTTTATGTTCACCTACGTGGAATATACAAGTAAGATATTCGTGTGTTATTATCTTTTCCCTCAATATTTTCCACAATATACATAGAAGTTAATCTGGGTTCCAGTTTTATTATTTTTCACCTCTTCCCGGACAAAAAAAAAACGATAATAATTTCAATATAAACACGATCAATAGCGGGCATCACAATTTATTGGGTATCAATCTTTAATGCACTATCTTAATGATCTAATTGTATATTGACAACTGAACCAATATTAACAGAAGGTACATTATTTTGGTACTCTAACATATAACCGGGTTGTAGTTTAAGCACAATGTAATATGCAGATTGGGTTTTCTGGTAATACAGGCATCAATTTCTTCGGCTTGAATGAAATAATATTTGAGTGTATGTGTCGGAAATCACTCTTATTGCCTTTGAAACAATGAATACCCTGACACCATGACTCTTGCTTATCAAAGTGTATACAGCTCTCTAACATTTTGCTGCACAATTTCGAGAAGCAATTTAAGACAAACACGAATCTTGATCAGACTGCGTATGTGCGCAGTCTGGTCAAGATGCATGTTGGTCTCGAATGCCACGATGACCCCTTTCGACATCCATGATCATTTGTTTAAAAAAATACGCGTACGTTGACATGTGGTGTCAATTTATTCTACCGTACGAATGGACAAACAATCAGTTTGTTACTGTTAGATACTGTAGAATCTGGGTTTGTGGATATAGCTACGGCCTATATTGACGCGTATAGTTCCTTGACCATACTGCCGAAAACTTTAAGTTGTTTTAAGGCACTACCACATAATGACGCCATTTTGTATCCATGATCATTTGCTAAAAATTTCCCCGTACGTTGACAGGTGGTGTAAATCTCTTCTACCCTACGGACGGTCAAACAATCAGCCTAACTGTGTCAGAAGATGTGGAATCTGGGTTTGTTGATATCACCACGGCCTATATTGAAGCCTTTGGTTCTGGCAATTTGACAATCCTACCAAACAACGTAAGTTATTTGTAAGGGTCCCATGCAAGGTTTGGATCGTACAAATAGGTAACATATTTCCGAGAAATATCTTATGGATTGGTCAACCATTATTGGTAGACCATTTCCGTCCAGGGAAAATTCTAATCAAGTTCATCTCGTTTTTCAAAATATACTCTGTATTTAACTTAACTTATCTGCATCGTTCGTTGCTAAGAAAACTATTAGGAAACCGATCCTCGAAAGAAAGTGAAGTTACATTTCAGATATAATTTATTTGAAAGTTTATGTTTTAAACTCAAAACAGCAGACAGTAATGATACATTTTCCCAGCTTATGATAATGACTTATAACACATATAAGAATTAGGTCGCTTTTCAACAAAAACTCATAACTTCAGCTTGAAACAAGCTGCAGTTACGAGCTTTTCGTAGAAAAGCAGTTTAAAGCTTATTTATTTGTTTTTTCTTACAGTCCAGTTTTCCCTTTGGTATTGCTCATCCCGGTGGCATACGATACTTTCTGTTTGTAAACGGCACACTGGACTATGAAGCAGCGTCTAACTATCTAATAACCTATCAGTGAGTAGCCTACAAATTGTATTGTGCTGTGTTGTGCTATGATTTCAAAAATAATATTGTGACGTTAAACTGGGGTCATATTTTATTTTTCAGACTAATGGATGATACTGACGATTCTGACGTCAAGACGGTGAGTTTTGACGTCACAATTACAGACGTGGACGAGTTTCCTCCCCTGATACATAATCTACCGGTCACTATTGATATACCCTACAGTACAGCAATAGGTAAATATATGTAACAGAGCCTGAGCAAGTAAGATCCAAATTGACTTCAAAAAGATGATTGTTTGCAGTAACGTTGCATTTCATATCTTGAAGGGAAATAAGTTATGAACATGACGCCAGCGTATTGGGTAACGTATATCACGTGTTGTTATGTCTTTAATACCGTAAAAAAATAGCAGACCTGTGTTTTTTTAATAATTATTGTAATGTTTCCTTCACATTTTCTCTATTACGTTATACCGTAGGCATAATTAATTCTGTAATTGTGGATTCGGTTAGGGTTTTAAAACATTTTCAGTGCAACCTATAAGAGTGCTTTAAGACATTCTAAATTTAGAATTTGCTATTTCGTATGTTGTATGTACTCCTTTAAATCGTCACGACGAGACAATTCAAATTAGTGTCAACATCATTTGATTTAAATGACAACATGAGATATATTGTACTTTAAAAGCGATTACTCCCTCTTGCATGTAACTGAGCATTTTATTTCATTTCAGGAGACACCATTTTCACGGTATACGCAAATGATTCCGACGGGTCGAACATGTATTCAGCTATCGTGTATGATCTAAGTATGAAATCTTTTCTCTTCATTACTCCAATCTTCTGTCGTTTGACAATGGCAATCGAAGTGGTTTAAACGTCATGTTTATCATTGTACTTATTAGCGCGCGAAAAGACACTCTTGGCCATTTTCCATGAAGGTAGTACATTAATAAACATGGTATATCTAACCATTTGTCATTTTATTTTGTCTGTCATCCGCATACAAACGCTTAACCTTACAAAGTGCTTCAGAAGGGGTTACTAAAACGGCTCCGTTACCAATATCGACGAAATGCCCACCAATTCCAGTTGAAAAAATATCGAATTCTAAATTCAAAGTTTTTGGACTGTTATTGTAATATCCTTAGATGTACAATTTATAATCAACAGTATAGGCTACCCCCAATGTATTCTGATACTTTTCCTGGTTCTTGATCTGTTGCCAAACCGATGGGAAAATACTGTAATACGTAATTGAATTATCTAATAATCATCTCGAAAATGTTAACAACAGCTTTTTATTCTTCCAGCTCTGAATCCAGGAGGTGTTTTCACCATCGACTCTGTGTCAGGTGCTCTAAGCCTAGTACTAGACCCCATGGCAGCTAGACTGACCAATGGAATAATTATGGTGACCGCTTATAGTAAGTCTCGAAGCTAACTTGCTAAAACAGTTCTTTTCTGAAACATGAATCCATTCATGTATTCTTTACTTAGATACGAAATATGTTTTATAAAAGTTGTTAATACCATGATATAGAATCATTATTTTGGTCTATCAAAACGACTGTCACGGTTCTCATTTGATTGTGAACGTATTATACATAATTGGTTTTATTGCAAAATCTCGTACCTCATGCTAAATTAAAGCTGGAGTTACAAGGTTTTGCAATAATACCGACGATTTGTCATTATTTTTCTTCGTCTAGGTTACAGTGCTTCGAGTAATTTGTTCACCAGTGGTAACATAACCTTCTCATTTTCCTCCAATAATTCTACCGACAATGACACGACAACAACGACGACGACACGTGACCCATTCACGTGCTGGCCTAACCCGCGGAGAGTCGACGTCAGAATGGATGATGGTTAGTGTATTAGTTCGCTTCTTCTAAAATATTGTTGTGGTTGTCAACCTAATGAGATTCGCGCGAAGTCGGATTTTTAGGGCGACGTTGAAAACATTCGGCGGTGGAACTTTCCACCGCCGATTGTTTACGACCGCGCCCGAATAAGTTCGGATGCGTAACGATGACGATCGAAAAAAATCGATGTTTTATGAATCTCAAAATGACCACATTACGGGTATTCTACGAAATATTTCAGTGTATTTAGAAAAACAGCTAAGATGGTGTACATAATTCTTTGTTCTTTATTTCAAATCCATACCATATGTTGTAACTACCCTTTTTGAATCGTCTCGACAAGACGATTCCAAGGAGTACACATTACAGATTTTGATGAACATCGAATAATATTTCATTTTTTGATAAGTAAATACCACCATATATCTCTAGCTCTTTGTGATGCCAAATTGTACATGTACCTCTTTACCAAATATTTTCTCATTTTTTCTGATTTTCTCACTTTCTTATTTGTGACTCGTCACGATAAAAGGGACCTTATTGGAGATGTGAAAAGTATCGGTCCTAGTCAGTCTGCGCAGTCCGCGCAGCCTGACTAGGATCGAAATTTTTCACTCAAAGGTAATTTTCTAGATTTACACTTGATTATCTTGAGTACGTATCTTATGATATCTTCATTTTCCAAATTCGACACCTATTTGTGGTCAACTGCTCCGTTACGCGAAATTGTGTTTTTTTAACTTCCCAGATTGTGTCTTTTAGCTTGACGGGTCACATTTTCTATTAACAGGAGCTGGTGAAGTTTTACTAACACATTTCAATTGTTCTACGTTAGTCGGCGTACCTTACACTATAACACACCAGTTTCCGTCAAATATAACGTTGCTTTTCAACAAAAACCTCGTAACTGCAGCTTGTTTTAAGCTGCAGTTACGAAGTTTTTGTTGAAAAGCAGCGATATATGCTTGTCTAGGAACCTCTATTTTTTTATTCACAGGAGTTGGTAAAGTTTTATTAACAGATTTCAATTGTTCAACGTTAGTCGGCGTATCTTACACTATAACACACCAGTTCCCGTCAAACATTTTCTTGTTCCAGTACCAACAAAATGGGCCTTATTCTTTGATATTGAACGGTAAGTCTTTTTCTGTAAATGATTAAAAAATTTTGTTGAAATTTCGAAATAAACCTCTAATAAAATTGGTGACCTAACACCATTAGTAGGAAGACAACTTGCTTTGTATCGGGTTATTAACCCATTCTCACAAAATGACGCCGTTGGACGCCCTACAAAGCAAGACTTTGGAAAACATTGCTGAAAATAAGAAAAATGCGGCAAGCCATTTTTTCATTCTCCACGATGTTGTCTACAGCAAGAAACCACAAAATGTAAAATTTCATTCACTTGATATTGTTGTCTCACTTACAAGTCTGTAACATCTTTTTTGGATCAGACTGAAATTGTGCCGACTGGTAATGTATTAAAGGGACACAACTTCTGGAAGAACGAAATGTTGTGTATTGAACTTCTTATCCCCCTTGATTCATGGAACAGTCAGTCTGAACAAAGACGGTACGTCGCTTTTGAACAAAAACATCTACATGTATCTACTTTGTTTCATTTTAGCTCCAGTTTACAAGATCAAGTTCTACACATTACGGATGAATATTACAGACGGAACGGATACGGTTGCGCTAGACTTTACCGTAAATGTACAAACTGTCAAGTGTACACCGGAAGATATCAATAGCGGAAATATCATTAAATCACGAGACAATCTTGCACATATTCTATGTTTCCTTACCACAATTTTCTGTATTTGTCTGTATCAATGAAAAATAACATATAATAAAGGTCTGCAATGATACAGCTGAATTTTACAGTACATGTTCATACTGGAAAATATACTCCAGTGGAAATAAGATGTAATCTGTAATTTTCTCACATCATTACTTACGTCATAGTCAAAATTTTATGTATTTATTGTTGTTTAATGTAAAATGTTTATGTTATGTTATTGTTAATTAATTGTATTTACGTAATTCAAGCTAAGTTTTAGATTCAAATGTGAGTATACGAACAGAGAAATGTACATGTTATACAAAAACATATTTATATAGATGAATATTGTGAAATATCTATACATTTTAGCTTAACTTGTTGTAATTCCTTGTATCTATTGCCATGATTGCTGTCAATGAAAATGTTATGTATGAATTTCGGTATGGTGGAAGCAGGGAAGCCATTGTAAAACGTTTTCGGACTATAAGTATTCATAGCATTGACCATAGAATGAGAAAACGCCATGAACATGTTCAAAATCAAACGAAAATCATTGTACTTGTTTTGGGTTTCAAAACGACTGCAATGACTCTTGTTTATAAATATTTTAACCCATTACCACACAGTGCCTCCTTTTGACTCCCCACAAGATTATGGCTTTGGAAAGCATTGTGGAAAATAAAGAAATTGCTTGTGTCAAGCAATTTCTTCAATTCCCACAATGTTTTTCTATACAAACAGACGAAAATATGCAGGATTTCACTCACATAAAATTATTGTTTTCAACATCTTTGAATTTGGACAAATCTAATTTTTTTGCCGTTTGGTAATGGGTTAACGAATTATTCATTATAGCAAAAGGTGATTTCTTTCATACCTACGTCTTGCTTTTAAGCGTCTTTAAAATGTCTAAGTTTCACCAACTTTGTATATTTGGAAAAAACGTTTGAGATGAGCATGCACAAAATTGATCATAATACGTGATAAATTATGTAGGCCCTATTTACATATGTAGGAGTGACGACACAAACCGTTTTAATGTTGATTTTCGAAAATATTTTGATAACAGGTCTACAAATAAAAATTAATCACAAAATAAGTACAAAAACATGTTTATTTTCCCTACTTGCGCCCCCAAATTAAAGCCGCATTACACACTCCTAGCGCATTATTTATGGCAAGTCAACTATGGCGGCAAGTATCGACATTTCGACCAATCAGAACGCTCGTTACATCCACACTGTATGACCCAGGATTATTTATACATGCGGAAAATGTTGATTCATTGAAAATTTTGGCATTTTTTTGTTGTCCGTCGCATCAGCTTTTCACATTAGGCACATGTGGAGATTGTTGGTGAAATACTTAAACTTGTTTCAATAAACAGCCGCAGTTTGTACAGGTTTTACCATATATGGATGTAAACGTCTTATCGTCTGCAAGGTAGGATTTTATTAATGTATGCTTCATTCAACTGTCAAATTCAATTTCGATCGTATGCAACTTGTAAAGTAGAAAATGAAAATGTAGATCTGTATCGCTTTTACATTGTCCCATTTCAGCGATCTTTGAGAAGTATTTTCTTTATCGTGTGGGTACTATGTTGAAGTTATGTTGATATAACAGAGGTATGCATGATAACATCTAGATATGCAATTTTATGCAATATACATGTACATGTACATGAATTCGATTGCACCAAGGGGGTCCCTACATATCGCTGCTCTTCAACAAAAATCTCATTACTGCAGCTTAATTATAAGGGGTTTTTTTTCTGTTGAAAAGCGACGACATGAGATTATTTTGCTATTTTGTCTGCTACCAGTATCTGATGTTTTTACAATGTCTGCGACAAATGCTTTGGCAATGGTTTACCTTACGACATGGTTCTGCATGCATTCTGTCGTGTATCACAAGAACCAGTTATCATTGTGATATGAAGACTTCAAATTAAGGAGTTATATCAATGTATTAAAATGCTGCGTTCTCGAAAACTGGTTACAATGCAAATTTTCTTTGCTGTTGCAAAACCTCGTAACTACAGCTTCGTGAAAGCTGTAGTTACGAAGTTTTAGCAACAACACCGATGAAGTACTATTTTCAACACAAAATAGCAAGTTTAATGACATTTGTATTGACATTGTATAAGGGTCAAGCTCACCGTTGTTAAGTAGGTATCAAATAACCTGTCACTGTGCTATTTTAATTACACTTTCAATATTTACTTTAGTATACGCCAATTTTGTACTACATTGTATTTGCGTTAGCTATAGCTATCGATAAATGACCTGGCAGAGCATCTCTAGCTATTATCTAGGGATGCTCTGCCAAGTAATTTTTCGTGAGCTATATGTACAGAGAATCATTATGTCCCGTCAATATTATACTGACCAAAACAAGAAGAAAAAAACTTTTGTCACAAGCAACATTTTCATTTTCCAATGTTTTCCAAAGTCCTTATCATAATTATAAAGCGCCAAAAGGCGTCACCGTGTGGTAAAAATTTGATGATGAATACTAATTGCTATATTGTAATCGAAACCTTTTATTAATCTTGATCTGGGTTTCACAAACCAATGCCCATAATCAAAGTTTGTGGCTACGGCATCGCAGCTAGATGAATATGAACCCAGCAGCTCGTTGCACAAAATACAATTCACGGATGATTGGTTCCTTCTTGAAAAACTATTGTCGAGACGATCTTTATCTCTAGAGACAAGATACAATGTCATAAATCACGACAATCCGATTATAAGAACAGGGAGACTTTTTTACCCTTTACCAAACGATAAAAATCCAGACCCTTTTAAGTTGAAAGAAACTGCAGACGGCAATGTGAATGTGAAAGTATTGATTTTCTGCATTTTCTGAAATTGTTATGTCACGTGATTCCTCAACGTGGATTCGTTCATTTTTTAGAAACTATTGACGAGACGATCTATATCTAAACAAGTCTGACAAGATACTATGTCGTAAATCAACGACAATCCGATTATAACAATAAGAAGACATGTTTACCCTTTACCAAAACCACGTCATTTTAGATCGGTTCAAATTGGAAGATGCAGCAGACGGCAAAATGAATACAAAATTATTGATGATTTTCTGAAATTGTTGTGTCACGTGATCCCCCACAGACGATTCGTTTATTGTTGAGAAACTAATGACGAGACGATCTAAATCTAGACAGACAAGCTACAATGTCGTAAATCACGACAATCCGGTTATAACAATAAGAAGACATGTTTACCTTTTACTAAACGACACCATTTTATCATAACAATAGGAAGACATGTTTAAACATTTTACTAAACAGCAACAATAAAGATTCGTCCAAATTGGAAGAGGCTGCAGACGCCCCCCCCCCCCCCCCCCAAAAGAGACCCGCCACACACAACTAAACAAACAAACAAAATGCAAATTTCAAATATTGATTTTCCGAAATTTTTGTGACACGCGAATCCCCACCGTGGATTCGTTCGGTTATTAGAGTGAACTAGTGAAGAAACAATCTAATCTAGACAGACAAGCTAGTGAAGCTACAATGTCGTAAATCACGACAATCCGATTATAACAATAGGAAGACATGTTACCTTTTACTAAACGACACCATTTTATATCGGTTTAAATTGGAAGATGCAGCAGACGACAATATATATGCCAACGAGTACTTGAAATTTCGATTAAATTGGATGGGAAATATTGAGGGAAAACAAGAACACGCTGGTAACCAGCATGTTCTTCTTTACCCTCAATATTTTCCCAAGCATGTGCTTTCTGTATTACGTACGACAAGACCAGATTTCACATTCCTTAGGAAGGGTTAACCGATTGCCAAACAAGACCTGGCTTTGACGTCCCTGAAGAATATGCTTTAGAAAACATTAAGACAAAAGAAGCAAATGTTGATAATCAGCATTTTCTCCTTTTGTCTCAATAATTTCTTTGCTAGATTTACACAAATTCTGTCTCCAAAAAGATGCATTTTATCAAAACAAAAAGAGTAAACCCATCCTATTTTTAGCACAAAATTCACTGCCATGTGACCATCCTAACATTTTTGTTGTGTGGAAAAGGGTTAAGAAAGGATTGAACAGATAAAGTTGTCAAGTTTGTTATTGCTACATCGTTATACCTCACATTGATGACTGCATTGATTATCGATGAGCAGATCAATCGATCTGTGCGATCAAATCGATCACCACGATCGGATCAATAGTGTAGCCTTTTAAGTTCAATAATATTGCATGTAATTGGATGCACGTTACATAGCGTTTGAACAGTTTCTCTTTGTTCTAAAATGTGACCCATCACACTAAAAGGGGCCTTATCGGATGTGTGAAAAATATCGACCCTAGTCAGTCTGCGCAGTCCGCGCAGCCAGACTAGGGCCGACACTTTTCACTTTTTTTGTTTGTAATTTTCTAAATCCAGAATGTTTTCCCTATCTTACTATAAGTTCATTTTCGCATACGGGACCTGGTTGACCTGTGCTTGGTCTGACAAGTTTGTCATAATTTGGATTTTTGGAATTCGGATAAGGTCTCTTTTAGCGTGACGGGTCACATTTATGTAGCTTTGTTCAATGAAGCATTGTTCGATACTCCTAAAGAGTGTGCATTTATGTATTTTGTATTCTCTATCTTTGGGCAAAATACTTTGTTTTGCAGTCCTTTCCTCTTAATTGAATTTTGACTTTTGATTTAAAAACGGACATTTTCTGTAATAAATTCTTAAAATAATTATGTCATGCGCATAGAAGGTTGATTTGGTAACCAAATTAAACCAGAAACAAGAATTTTGATCACCCTCTCTTAATGTATTTTGGATTCGTAGACCCACTTCAATAATATTCGAGGTATTGAGTGGGAGGTGAAACCCGGGTTTGTCAATCAGCCAGTCAAATTACATTGATGTGAAGAGAACATTGATGATTTCGTAGGCGTCACTGTGGTGACTGTTATTACCCGAGTAATGAGGTAGATGCAATAAAATGTATTATTTTTTATGATGACCAAATAATATGTTTTGGTTGAACGCAACGTTAATCAACTGAAGCGAACAATATGACAATGTGACAATGATCAAGCTGACCTTTTCATGTTAATACTTGAGGCAATTTTGCTTGTGATGATTTGAATCTTGCAGTTGTGAGACACCAACCAAAAGATACATAATTGTAAGTAAGTTTATGTTAATTACGACGTTCGTAAGGAACTAAGAGGAGATCGAATTTTAGATTTGGAAGATGTGTGACAGAAAGCGATGTAATTTTCAAAGTTGAAGGCAACATAAGAATGGTACTTTTTGGAATGACTTTAGTTGTTTATTGTCCAGTCTCGATTTTGTGACACATACATGTATTTACAAATTTTATATAACATTATCAAGAAGAGAGGTCTAAATTTTCAATACAGTTTACATCTTTTGGTTGGATTCTTACAGGTGTGAAAGTGACAGAAACGCTTTCAAGATTCAAACCATCAAATGCAAACATGCATCAGTTTGGACTTCGATTACTGCAATCGGATTATACCTATTTCAGAAAAACACGTTTCTTCCAGAATATCCATGCCTTTTAATTAATCAAATATGGGATTTATCGCAGGGAGATTCGTCCAGATCCCTGCTCATTGTATTTAAACCCAATATCACGGTGGGGATTGTGCCAGATGGGATGGATAACGAATACGGACAAAATAATCTCGATTCTGGTAAGATTTTTTGCAATAACTTTCTTATTTGTGCGTCTATTTTCAAAAGGTTTGTTGTATGTACCCCGCCTTACCGAGCTCTTTCAGTGGATGTATGACATATTAGATAACTCGTGGTACTTTTTCCAAAATATTGTCCCAACCGACCAGAAAGCGAAGTGGTAACGACTACGGCCAAATTAACCACGCTTCAGGTATGCATTTGTGCAATAACTTTCTTATTTTAGTGTCAATTTTCATACAGTTTGTTACATGTACTCCTTTTTTTCAGATGTATTACTTATCGTGAAACTCCTTGTACTTTTCTCAAAAATCGATCCCAACCGACTAGAAAAATGACCTGGATTTTTTGTCGTTTTTCTGAACGGTTTGGATCAATTTTTGGACAAAGTACAAAGATTCTACAAACAAGTCATATATCTGAGGAAAGAGCTCAGTAATGCTGGGTACATGCAACAAACCGCTTGAAAATTGACGCAGAAACAAGAAAATTATTGCACAATTTCTTACCTGAAGCGAGGCAAATTTGTCCGTATTCGTTATCCATCCCGTCATGCACAATCCCCACCGTGAATATGGGATATACAGATAAGATATAGCCACCCGAGAATGGCCCAGTGTTAGTCAATATAAATAAACGGACATGTACCTATAGGGTCAATAAATTATTTCAAAATGACCAATTTTGACATATTTCTTTGTCCATGTCTATATTCGTTTATTTGTTGTTGGTCTTTAATCATCAAGATAGATCTATGAAATGGTTTTCGCTCTCATTTCCTTAGAGGGTCAAGTACTGTAGTCAGACAAGAATTGGTAAGAAAAAAAATTCTTTTTGTTGCTTAAGACAATGCCAGTAGAGTAGTTTCCAGTAGAGATTGCAAATTGCCATGGTGGTTGTGTTCAAGGGTTGCGTTGCTGAAGATTTTGGGGCTCTTTGTACCACTTTCTTGGTAGGAACTTATAGGCTAGGGAATAATTTATCAGGCAGACTAAGTAAAAGGTCCAACCAAAACGTCTTAGAGAGGCTACATTGTGCCAAATGGGCCTATTTTACTATCTAATAGGCATATTTCGTTGAGGAGTGACACCATGCACTTTTTGGGGCAAATGTGGAGTATATGTAATTCATGAATTTTCCTTTGATATGAGTTTTGGGTGAAATTATTATTATAATATTATAATATTAAATGGCATGATTACTCATGCAAAAACTATATAAAATGAAATTAGGGATTACCCTGAGCTATTTTGATAAACATGATTGAACATTACGTCGCTTTTCAACAAAAACCTCGTAACTGCAGCTTTATACAAGCTGCAGTTACGAGGTTTTCGTTGAAAAGCAACGATAAGTCCTTGAGGAGATTTGTGTGGGTTAATCCGCCATTCCTAGATATAAACGCCCATTTAAATCTTAATTCTATAAACTATTTGTCAGCGCAAACTAGATACAAGACAACTTTATGGAACGTTCCACCACCGAAAGTTGGATTACATTAACTCCAATCTGTATGATTCACAGTTTCAGCGTTTCAATATCAAACAAGTGTATTAGCACATAAATATTTCACGTTTGATGATACAAGTAACTGGGCCTCTACATTTACCTGGTGTTGTTTTCAAAGACTCCACAGTGATTACTCGTACAAGATAGGACAAATGGCAAGTTATTTGACACAAGGTTCTTTAAGGTAATTGTTTCCGGTTCCGCTCACAGCACCAGACATGGTTTTGGTTTGTTGGTATGTTCACTGTGTTGTAAGTTGTACGTTAGATTTGTGTAGTTTGTACGGAAGTTTTGAGTGGTCAATCAAAGATGGCGTCGGTGGAAAATCGTTAGAGGTAGGTGTCTTAGTTTTTCGTCGATAATTTCCTTAAATGGCCGTATCTTGTCTTGATACTGATATCATTGTACAGGAGAAATGTATACCTATTCACGGTGCTATATAGCCAAGTACCAGTGTTGTCCTATCGTACTCAGTCGTTGTGCAAAGACAGCCCAACACGGAAAACTTTTTTCGAAGCGAGAAAGTTGCCCTTTTAAGGATGATTACATAGTAAACAGCGAACTAGGGAACAAACTATTGCTCTAACTTGGATGTTTTTAACATGCTCTTTTCTATGGTTACCGTTATTTTACACACAAATGTCTAGAATGACCACAAACGCTGTGTTTACTAAATGGCCAAACAACGGTGTAGTCACAGTGAAAATATGCAGACACAACGGTGCAGTTTCTGTGTTATCTGTACGGTGTAGTTATTATTTTCACAACAAATTGTGAACGGTGTAGACTTGGTATGTTGTATAGGGCGAACTAGCTCTAACAGATAGCAGATCATCTGTTTTATCTCCCTCAAATACTTTGGTCTTAGAAAACTCAGATGAAAATGCTGCCATCCTCAAAGTAAATGAAAACAAAAGTTAAGAAAATATGTTTTCTCTTTTCTTCATTCTCCTAAGCCTTAAACAGTTCAATGTATGTTTGATTTAATTTTCGGGAGACATTTTTGTTATTTGTGATTGAATAAACATCTGACGGAAATGATAATCAAAAGGAATACCATCACAAAATATCAAATAAGACATACGATAACCGTCATTTTGAAGCCATGTTAAGTGCAACGGCAAATTTCTTGTTCATCCGTTCATTTGATTTGTAGATTCGAAATTTCGGCTCTGGCTTTGAATTTTTCTTTGTAACTGTTTTAATTGGTTATTACAATCAATTATTGTAATTAATGAAATGATTTCAACTCATGGAGTATGATAATTATTGATCGAAATGTATCTTGTTTTCAAATTGACCCCTCATTGAAAAGTCTGATTTTACCCAAAATAAAGGATTCAATCAACAAAACATAAATTATAAATAACAAAACATAAATTATAAATTTGTTTCATAAACATTTGGGCCTTTTTTTCGTCTTGTTCGACTTAAGTAAATAAGTCTTGAAAATAGAATTCTGGAACTGCAAAATTCATTTTGGAATTTTCATACGTAATGAACTTCTTCTTCAGGACTGACAATTTTCTGACCAAGATTTTTTGGGCTCACTCATAAAATGTAACCATTTGCAATGAAAAAGACAATATTCTATACGCCAAAATCGTTTGACTATTGGAGTAAAACGCATTGAAGTACTCCCAAGACAGTGTAACTTACACACATCCATAAATAAATGAAACGCAATGTTTTCCATCGAGAGCCGACCTTCATTGACCAAAATAAACAAATACCAAGTTGATCAACGCTTCTCAATGACTTAATCACATCTGGGAACAAACTGTTCATTTCAGCCATTGTTTTCATGTTCTCATGGGGAAAGAGAAGAGACCCTATCCGTTTCATCTGTTTTAGCACGTCCAATGGAAATATCAGGAATTAAGGTCGGGGCTTTTTGAACGACTTTATGGGGTGTTGAACTTCGTCATTTTTTTTATGTTCAGGACTTATGCATTCAAAACCGGGGATATCATCGATAGAAAGAATCTTGTTAACTCCAAAATCCTTTTTTCTACGTTGATGAGGTCTATCTTGTGTATTCTATGCTCGCAAATGGGGATGATGTCCTAGTCTGACTTCTTGATAATATCAGGAATAATGCTAAAGTTCAGAGTTTTCAAATCTTTTTTACCCGTCTGATCATTGATCTCCCCCCCCTCCCCCCCCCCCCTGCGCACTTTTAATATCTGACTGGAATGGTCCTGTTCCGAATGCTTCACAACCTTTTCGAAACTCCCTTCGAAATGACAGTAGTAATAGGTGAACAGCATGGAACTGAAAATAAAGAAAAAAATAAAACAGACGCCAGCAGATTCTTGGTAATTTCTACTATTTGACCCTTACGGAATTGCTTTGACAAATAGCAAGGAAACTAGATTCTGATATATTTTGATTAAAGTATATTTTGTAGACATATTGTCACCTTCTTTGCTGCAAAGCATTTACAAGTCAGTCACATAAAAAATTATTAACATAATTGTTGAAGATTTCGGTAGTAATTGTAAAACATGATTCTCAGCCGTGAAAACGTTATCATTAAACATAAAAATATTATCATTCCAGAAATGATAAGTTCTGTATTACTTCAAGTCTACACCGTTCACAATTGCATTATGTCTACACCGTTCACAATTTGTTATGAAAATATAACCACACCGTACATAAAACACAGAAACTGCACCGTTGTGTCTGCATATTTTCACTCTGACTACACCGTTGTCTGGCCATTTCATAAACACGGTGTTTGTGGTCATTCTAGACATTTTTGTGTAAAATAACAGTAACCATAGAAAAGAGCATGTTAAAAACATCCAAGTAAGAGCAATAGTTTGTTCCCTAGTTCGCTGTTTACTATATAATCATCCTTAAAAGGGCAACTTTCTCGCTTCGAAAAAAGTTTTCCGTGTTGGGCTGTCTTTGCACAACGACTGAGTACGATAGGACAACACTGGTACTTTGATATATAGAACCGTTGATAGGTATACATTTCCCCTGTATAATGATATCAGTATCAAGGCAAGATACGACCGTTTAAGAAATTTATCAATGAAAAACTAAGACACCTACCTCTCATGCTGTATTGTTGTCGCCATCTTTGAATGACTACACAAACCTAACGTACAACTTACAACACAGTGCTGTTATCGGATTCATTTGCTTCATAGGTAAGACGTCAGAGCCCAAGCATAGCAATGGTGATACTCAAGAAAACACACACAGAGCTACAAACACTCTTGAGGGAGTGACGAGTTTTAAAAATGCAATATTTCATTTATTGTTCATCAAATCCTATGTAAAAGAATTTTAGAACGTCTTAATCCCTTTTTATCTGTTTCTCTGACATGTAAGGAAACATTGTCTCCGCAGCAAATTGTGATAAACAAGCAAATCTTCCGATTGTCAGACTTTTATTATGTAATCCCGGGGAAATTCGGGATAAAAATAGACAACAAAGAAAAGCAGTCAAGTCATTTTCAAAACAAACAAGATCGATTTTCATCTGTGATAGTTATGGATTGCGCAACAGATTCCAGACTCCGAACTCTTCAATAGCTCTTGATCCGTGGAGATTATTTTAATCCAGATCCTGTATTTGTTATCCGAACCCTATGTTGTGGATTCTCATTGGAATCATCGCTTCGAGACGCTTCCAATGAGTACCACAACATAGGGTTTAAGCAATGTCAAGTGTCAATCTAGGATTTTGAATACCAGCACACAATCTTATCCTGAGGAATGGTCGTCTTTTTATGGAACTTGAAAAAAATAATATCTTGGGGGAATATTTTGAGTCTTTTTTAACCCTTTCCCAAACGACTAAATTTTAGGGTGGTCCAATTTGAAAGCCGCTGCCAACGACAAAATGGTTGTGGATAAACACTGGATATGTGTATATTTTAGCACGGAAAATATTGAGACAAAAGGAGAAACTGCTGGTTATCAGCAGTTTCTTCTTTTGTTTCAATATTTTCCCAAGCATTTTCTGTTAGGGACGTCAAAACCAGGTCTTGTTTGGAAAAGGGTTAAGACACATTCGACTTAATGATTCAAAGCTATTATTACCATCAACAACATAGTCCTCTCCCAGGAAAAGCTCGGTCCTAACCTTGTGGAAAGCGAAATATTTTGACATCATTAAAGGGACATTTCATGCCCATTTCAATTTGTTAAAGTATGTCTTGATGCCAAGATTGGTTATTCTGGTGCGTATAAATGCTATCAGAATTTTGAAGTTGTTGATGATAAGCGATAAACATGCCTTTGAGGTTGAGACAGAATCAACAAATTCTATATACATCTGAACTGTTGTGGACAACAATTTGTTTAATTTTGACACAAAAATACATATTTCTCGTAAACGGCGCAATATTTTGGCTTGAAATTTTCAGAATTTTCAAAAGAAAATAAGCTCTTTTAGATGAAAATTAAAGTGAAATTTACGAGAAAAAATTCTGAAATGTTTCTTTAAAAGAAAGGAGGAAAGTACTGACAATAAGCAAGCGACAGGTTCTTCAAAAAAGTGTTTCTTTCAATTTCCCTATTCACATGAAAGCAAGTCCTGGAATACAGTAACATATGAAATACAAAGAAAAAATAAAGTCCATATAAGGCTTATAGAAAGGATACATGTCTTAGTAGTAGATCAAAACCTCGTAACTACATCTCGGAAAAGCCGCAATTACGAGTTTTTGATCACCCACCGACGATGCATGTTTGCAGAGGTGCCGCCAAATTCGATATTCCGTTTGCCAAGCAAATCTTAAATGCATGCGAAAACTTCCAGCAAAACCAATGAATAATGCATTTTATATCCATAAAATTGATTGTGTTTTGATCCATTTGAGTATTCTGGCTTTTTTGCTTTTCTACGCCGGAAAACTAGGAATGAGCGTGTCGCTGATTTTCTTATAAAACCTCGTAACTGCAGTTTTCTTTTTGCAAAAAAAAAAAAAAAAAAAAAAAGATAAAAAAAAAGGGACAATGATACCGTTCATGTACTTAGAATTCATCTTTAAATTGTCAACCCTCTCCCCAAACAAGACCTAATTTGACGCACTTGATAGAATTATAGATTTGGCAAACATTGAGACAAAATAAGGAAATGCTGATAATCAATATTTTCTCCCTTTTCCTTAATATTTTCTCTACCATATTCTTTCTTTGACAACATCCGTTTTTGTGTGAAACAGCTTTCAATTTAGACCACCCTAACATAGAACCGTTTTGGAAATGGTTAAATCATTTTTTCACCGACCAAAAATGGAAAGCGCATTTAAAAATTCAAAGTGCAATTCAGCGTTTTCTGCACATTCCTTCAAATTGCCAAATGCGTTTCAGATTTTATGATTACTTTTATTACGAATCAAATTCCGCCAATAATATCGCTATTTTTTCCAAAAGAAATCTGGTAACTTTAGCTTTAAACACGCTGTATTTACGAGATTTTGCTTGAAAATCGACGATAAATTACGCAGTATTTGGACCCAAGTTTGAAATGATGTAAGGCGGTGGGTGAATAATGCGTTTTATATCGCCGAATATTTCGCTGCTTTTGGGCAAAAACCTCGTAACTGCAGCTTAAATAAAGCTGCAGTTACGAGGTTTTTGTTGGAAAAGCGACGATGAATTGATTTGTAATGCATTACGCACTTCATCTTTATGCATGAGGCTGGTACGCCTAAATGGTTCTCTTTAACTTTTTCCAAACAACAGGGTGATCGAATTTGATAGCTTCTACGAATGATGATAGGTACAGGATTTCATAAATTATATCATAGAAAACATGTATGCAAAAGGAGGAAATACTGATTATCAGCATCTATTGTTGCATTGATTTTCTAAACATTTGACATCTAGGCTACTAATTATTTGAAAGTGATAGATTGAGAGGGATTACTGCTTCTTTTAATTGCTATGCTCATACCGCGGCAGCTGGAGCACATAACCATGGTTTACTGTCGCTTCTATCACCAGCACTACCTCAATATAATTTTGAGTCCCCTGCTCTTAAACGAGTCTCATCTACTTACGCACAAACATTCATGTATGTACATGTACATAAAATTGTAATGTCGTTGTCTTTGAAATCTTCGTAAGTGCAGCTTTAACCCTTTCCCGTACGACAAATTTTTATGGTTTCTGACATTGAAAGCTTCTGAAGACAGCAAAATGGATGTTTATTATGATCAAATTAATTCATGATATAGTACAGAAAACATTGAGACAAAATGAGAAACTACTGGTTATCAGCAGTTTCTTCTTTTGCCTCAATGTTTTCCCAAGCCTTTTCAATTAGGGACGTCAAAACCAGGTCTTGTTTGGGAAAGGATTAATCTAACTGTAGTAACGAGGTTTTGCAAAAAACGCCGACGATATCATATGTAAAACTATGACAGTATTGTCCTGTAGCAACATGCGACAGACGGAATTTCGCTGCCTTTTAACAAAAACCACGTACATGTAACTGCGGCTTAAATTAACCTGCAGTAAAAAGGTTTTTGTTGAAAAGCGACAACATGTCACTTTTTACAAAAAATAACCCCTCATTTATTGTCTAATTAGTAATTGCTCTTGAGCCTGGGTCGGGTATTGTGATTTTTCTTGGCATTTAAGAGCAATCTAGATCATGATTAGCCTGCGTGTACACGCAGTCTGATCAAAATCCATGTTGTTTTTTAGACATTTTTATACATTGTGCACATTGGATTGGATTGAAAGGAGAATTACGTCCCACCCAACAGCTACGTTCATATAGAGACGTGACCTCGGTTTAAGGTCTCACCCGAAAGACTGATAACTCATTGGAACTAACTGAAAGAAACAAGAGCCGTCACAGACGGATTATGCTCCCCGAATAAGTGTTTGTCACAAAATGAAAACTATCATACATTAAGCCCCCTTTTCCCATGACAGCTTTTTTGTTCACACATTATTTATAGAATATGGTCTAGAACATCCTATTTATTACATGAGCACAAAATTTCATTGAATTCTGCCCATTAGATGAAGAGAAATAAGAGAAAAACTAATTTTTACACTAAGGCCCCTTTTTCCATGACGCAGCCTTGAATTTACAAACGGAGAAAAAGGTCCCTAGGTATTGACCCAGGGAGTTCACATGTGAAGTTTCATTGAATTTGGTCCAAGGGTTGCTGAGATATGGCTGTGGACGGACGGACGGACGGACGGACGGACGGACACACGGACGGACGGACGGACGGACGGACAGCGTGGCGACTATATGATCCCCCGAAATTTTTTCGGGGAGCATAAAAATATATTGAGACATTTATCATAAGACGACATTTATGTTCCAGCTCCTTTAGGTTCGTAGTGACAAAAATGTTAAAGGACTAGTTCACTTTAATTGGATTGAATAGAATTTTACGTCCCACTCAACAACCAAGGTCATATGGAGACGGGACCTCGGTTTAATATCTCATCCGAAATTCTTGGTTCTCTTTGAGATCCGCGGTTAAATTCGTTCATTTGCCTCACCATTCAACGGGCATATTAAATCTACGTACATGTACACATAACTATGCCGTTGACATTGCCCTTTAGCAACATTTGACAGAGGAGATATGTCAATGTATACAAAAACTCATTTATACTCTAATTACATTTACCTGTATTTAAAACATGATACATGCGCATTTATGGGTTGAAATAATTAGGTTATTTCATCTAAGACCCCCCCCCCCCCCCCCCCGCACACAACAGCCTCCGAAAGTCGTCCTTGGAGTCTTAAAACGCCGCTCAAACGTTTAGTATTTGTTATTTTTAGTAACATACTCTCAATCCCAAAGCGTTTTGGTAACAATACTCTCGAACCCAATGCATTTTAATGTTGAATGCATGTGCTCTTCATCGCTGTTTATTGAATGCACGTGCGTCGTCATTGTTTTCTCCACATATTTAGGGAGCCTCGTTTTGATAATGTCGATTTGTGACTATTTTTAGTAATAATTTTCATGTATACAAGTTGATTTCCCATCAACCCATCGTCTTTGCCTCCGGAAGTGTGTTCTGTGGGTACAGACTAAAACATAAGTGAAAGGACCTTATTGAAATAAGTTCAAACAATCTTAAGTCACGAAGTTTTTGTTGAAAAGTGACGATATCCTAGTTATCCTAGACGATACGTGCAAACAAAGACAGCAACGTTTCTATGAAGTCTGATTCATAAAGTGTATTACACAATTGTGACTAAATTTCTGCATGAAAATGAAATAATCTGGCTACAGAGGGGTTCGTTTGAACCCCCCGAACCCCCTCTGGATCCACCACTGGTTTATGGGTTGAAATAATTGAAAATATATCCTATTTATCCTAGACGATACTTGCAAACAAAGACACAAACGTTTCTATGAAGTCTGATTCATAAAGGCAGCTTCTATTTTCCTTTTTCAATCTTATCAATAGATGACGGTAGAACTTGCATATCGTCTGTTTTCTTCGAAACCCTCGTAACTGCAGCTTAAAACAAGCTGCAGTTACGAGGTTTTCGTTGAAAAACAGCGATACATTAATATAAATAAACTCACAGACCTTTCGCAGACACTGTCTATTCATAATATTGAATGCAATTTGTGGATGGCTATTTTTGAAGAAAAGTAGTATCCGCAAAAGCGTGATAGATCAAACGTGGCAGTGGTCGACTTAGGTTTTGCTGTTTGTACACCGTGATTTTAAAGTGACATTTCACATTCATTTTTTTTTCGTAAATTTTTCTTTTATTTTTATCTGAAAGGGGAAATTCTCTCATGAAAATTCTGAAATTTACCAGCCAAAATATTGAACCGTTTATGAGTAATATATATTTTTGTGCTAAAATTAAACAAATTGTTGTGGACAACAGTTCAGATTTTTTATGTAATTTGTCATTTCTGTCTCAGCTTTAAAGGCATATTTTTCGCTTATAAATAACAACTTCAAAAAACCGATTTCTGCGTATAAGATTAACCAATTTTTGCATCAAGACATACATTGATAAAAATGAAATTGCAGTGTTAAGTCCCTTTAAAAAGTTAGATTCTGAAAAGTTTGTACTAAATGTTTATTCGTAAAGATTTGTGATTTTTTCAGTATTTTTTTTTCAAAAATTTGTTTTGATTTGATTTATTCGTGAGTATATACATACATGTCATACATTAAAACAAAAAAAGCTATATCTTAACCGATTGACGATTCGTCTCTGAATTTATCTATCAAGATAGGCAGCCGATAGCTCAGATTTTATTTATTTTTTGTTTCTGTGCGAGAAATGACGGATACATCAATACAGTAGTATGTTTTGTTGAAAAATGTTTTAAAAGACATTACATTCCCATTTCATTTTTAAAAGTATGTTTGATACCAAGGTTTGTTATTCTAATACTTTAAGATATTATCAGGTTGGTTTTTTTTCTTTTTTTGGTTTAAATTATTGCTCATAAAGCCAAAAACGCTATTTAAGTGGAGACGAAAATGACAAATTCCATTTACGTGTGAACTGTAGTTTACCATAATTAATTCGATTTTAAGAAAGAAAAAGAATCCTCATAAATGGCACAATCCTATGGCTTGGAATTTTCAGAATTTTCATTAGAAAATATGCTCTTTCAGATAAAAAAGTAAATTGCATGAGAAAATAGGGCTTAATATGGAATGTCCCTTTAAACGTTATCAAATTTTACCAAGGCTCCGTTAAACGTGCCCTGGTATCCGGAGCAGCGTGTTAGTGTGACAGTGGTCATTTCTTATAAACCCTTTCCCAAATAAGACCGGATTTAGACGACAGTAGTAAAAAGGCTTGGGAAAACATTGATGTAAAAGAAAAAAAACTGATATTTAGGATCTCCTTTTGTCTCAATGTTTTCTATACCATATTTTACAAAAACGATACCTATATCAAAATTCATTTTGTCATCGGCAGTAGTTTTCGAATTGAACCATCCCAAATCTTGGCCGTTTGGGAAAGGGTTTACAGGTTGAATGTGTCATACGGCAGGCGTAGCCCCAATATTTGTCATGTCACGTGATTCATGCATTCTGTCACGTGATTTAGGCACTCTTCCAAGTTTATCGTTTTCGTGGTTGTGTGGCGTAAATGCTGTAACTACATCTTGTTCAAGCTATAGTTATGCCATTTTTCTTACACAATATAAAGTAATCTGGACAATTTCTGTCTCTATTTCTTTCTAGAAAAAAAATGTTCAGTCAGGTTTTTCGTGTGGATAGAAAAACCGTGTGGTCTTTGCAGCCTATGTCTTTAAGTTTTTTACTTTCGCATGTGGAACAATTTCAGTGTTAAAAGGTGATTTTAAATGGACTTATTTATATCTTCGTATACTTTTTGTCTTTTTGTTATGACTTTCTATTTATTTTTTTCCTTTTATAAAAGTGTTTGATTTGTAGGCTTTGCATGTATATTGACTGAACTCTGTGGCGATCAGATCTGCGCTCTTTTATTTCGTATGTGGAAGAGAGCAGCGATTAAGGACAGATCCTCCATTTATTTCCCACGGTAAGAATTTTTTTATTTTTTCTGTACTGATATTTAAATATATGAGAAGTAAAAAAATGACTTAAAAACTATAGGTCACCAAGCGAATTAAAAAGTTATTGAATTTCAAGGGAGACTACTCTTGTCAAAAATTGCAAAAATGAGGTGTCACTTAAATACCCACAAAAAAGGTGTTCGAAATGACTAGGATTACATAAATAAGTCTTAATTGTGTTCAATATGTTTTATTATGTCAAAATGAGTATCAATTTGGGAAAATTTAGTGATGATTTTGAAACTTTTAGTAAAACATTCTTTCAAAAGAAGCTGAAATTGCTCTTTTTTCGCAACGTTTCTGATAATAAAAAATATTCCAGCGGTAAGAATTTTTTCTTTTTTGGTATATACATAGTGCTTGGTCATACCTACAAAAACAAAAAAAGAAAAATATATCAAACCAAGCGTTTTTCTTAGTTATAAGTAAAATTTGGTTTACTTTTTACAGCTCTGTCCGAAATTGTTTCACAACTTTTATCCATTTTCTTCCTTATTACCAGCTTTAGATAATAAAATGTGTCATTTTTTGTGTCCATCTGAAGCAGACTATGTCACAAAGACACCACGTTGCTTTTGTTGCTCCGTTTCCTATCGCTAACGCCACATGTTGAACGCGTAACAGAAAGCGAAATGTACCATCCGAGTACTATTACACTTTAATTGACCAAACAGAGAAAATTGAAATAACCGAAAAGGGTCTTGTCATTTATCAACCAAACATTAACTTAATGTAAGAAATACATTTGCTGAAAAGGGCCAATTACTGAAACAGCTTTATTTCGTTGTTTAGGATATGCGCAGTAAGTTGCGCAGTAACAACTGGAGGATCTGTCCTTAAATGGACTAATTCTATTGTACATCGTCGTTTTCCAACAAACAACTCGTAACTGCAGCAGTTACAGTTACGCAGTTTCAGTTGAAAAGCAATGCAATGTTTGTCTTTGTGTAATAACTTAAATCATAAAAATAAGATTATCTTCTTAAATGGGCAACTTCTTTTGTGTGGTGTATGTGAAAAGTTACATTTCTATCTGGTTATTTGCTTCAGTATTCGTACTTAGCAATGTTATTTTGATGTATCGTCGGAGTTATTGCAAAACCTCGTAACTACAGCTTGATTTAAGCTAAAGTTACAATGTTTTGCAATAACACCCACGGTATGTACTTGTACTTATTGGACAATTTTTAATTCAGAGTGATTGTAAATTAAAGCACTTTCCCTGAAAATAATGAAGGTGTTTTGCAAAACCTCGTAACTCCAGCTTAAATCAAGCTAGAGTTACGAGGTTTTGCAATAATAACGACGATATGTCTGAAATAGTTGAAAATGAAAGATGGTGTTGTCCTGTTAGTCAATGCCAGACGTATATAAATTAGGTCTGGTTGGAATAGAGTTTGCGATTGTAGACAGCATAATAGAACACAGACCCACAATATCTCGTTTTCAGGGAATAAATGGACCAGGATTTATGCTTAACCCATTACCAAATGGCAAAATTTTAGACATGCCAAATTTCAAAGGAGCTGCAGTCAACAAATAAATTGATATCAAAAGCAAGATTCGTGCGTTTTATAGCATAGAAAGTATTGAGGGAAAAGAAGAAATTGCTGATAATCAGCAATTTCTTCTTTCCTCTCTATGTTTTTCCACGCCAAATAGGGACGTAAAAACCAGGTCTTGTTAGGGAAAGGATTGAAAATAATTGGTCACATAGACATTCAGAGATTCAAAAACTGCATTGCCCATGTCTTGTAATATTGGTGATACGCGATTTTCAGAGAGCATAGCCTCTCTAATGTTGTCACCTTCAAATGTACTTTGCAAACCACACAACATCGGAACTATACTCTTGGAAAATAGTTCCTCACAAACAAAACAAAAAAATCTAAATAAAAATGTAAAATAACAATTAGAATAGTCTACAATCAGACATGTCATTGTATTTGTCTTATGCGTGTCATAAGACATTAGACACGCATAAGACAGACATTAGTTTGACAAAAATGCTCTAAATGATGTGATGCAACTGGCCCCTTGATAATTAGCATTTTATTCTTTTGTCTCAATACTTTCCTGGCTGAATTGTACACAAATTCTATCTTTATCAACAAACATTTTGTCTTCTGCAGCCGCTTTCAACTTTGACCACCCTGAAATTGCGCAGTTTGAGAAAGGAATTAACAGAGCAACATATAAGAGAGGGTAAAGGCTTTTCTATTGTATCATTTCAGATTCTATTTGATCCTGACCCTATATGATGTGGGTACTCATTTAGATGAGACGATTCAAAATGAGTACCCACAACATAGGGTTAGATGGCCAATAAATGGAATATTTCCTTATTAAAAGCCATCACTCTCGTATCTGTAGCCCTTCGGTTAAATACTTGATCTATATTTTCAGGTGAACAGTGTTACATGTAGACTGTAAGAACTAAGAAGTCACAAAATTTCGGAACCCAACCATTAATGTTTAAAGAGACCAACGGTTGGGATAGTACAAAGTTATGACGACCGAAGAACAGAGACTTGAGGAGAAACTTAAACAATTCGAAACTGGGAAAGACGGTAAGGCATTGTTTTTATCCATTTGCACAAATAACTATGTCAGAAACTTGTTGAAATTGTAGAGTGTGGAAGGCTGAAAAAAGTATGGAACGAATGCTTCCAATGTGGAAATTCCGCACGTCAATAGGATAGAAAACAATGATGGGAAAAGTAGAAATTCTGCTATTTCTGTAAGTGTTTTTTGCACTTAAAACTTTCGCCAAATTGCACACGTTACTTTTGTACAAAATAACCAGCTTGCTCGAATTTAAAGAAAGGGACACAAAGAGAATGCTCAAAATGGCTTGTTTTCGTAAAGTTTTTTAGCCTATTTTCAATCGAAGACAACTTAAATAGCAATAATATTGACAGATGGGGATTTCGTGGGATACAACACCATAAGAAAAACAATTTTGCCTTCGACCAAAGAATATCTTGGATAAAGTCGAAAGTAGCATAATACACGTGCATTACATATTGTAAGCAGTCTAGCTATATTGACATACTGTAACAAGGTTTTCATTTTAAATTAATGGATCGTCATTGATTTGTATTATTGTTTACCTTTTGTTCAGCATGGGTCTAATTTGTTCTTTGTCAATTAGAAACCTTTAAGTCATTTACTACTAATGAACAAAGACTACACGACTATAATTGTAGAGTAGGTCAATTTCAGACGGTTCTAATAGCTGGTGCAATAATTGCATTTGGGTTTGTTAACCCTTTCCTTAACAAGACATTGATTTGACTTCTCTGGTAGAAAGGGCTTGGGAAAACATTGAGGCAAAAGAAGAAAATGCTGATAATCAGCATTTTCTCATTTTGCCTCAATATTTTCTTACCTGAATTATACGCATATTTAATATTCATCATCATCCATTTTGTCGTCCACAGCTTTTAAATTGGACCACCCTAACATTTTGCTGTTTAGGAAAAAGTTAACAAAATGATGTTCTTGCGTGCTCCATGATATAAAGACATAGTATATGACAACTGATGAATTTAGGCCAAATGGCATCAATCTAACGTTTTGGTCTCGAATTTTTGATGTGGGTATTCTGGAAATTCGTCACACGCAATCTCTTTTTAATCCCTATCAAGTATTGGCTCTGAAAAACATTGTGGAATGAAGATATGTCTTGTGGCAAGCAATTTTGTCATTTCCCTAAGAAAGTTACTGTATATCCCAAAAGACCAAAATAGTTCTATATAAAATCATATTCACTTGAAATTGTCGTCTGCAACATTTTTGAATTTTGAACAGTCCAAAAGTTTGCCGTCTGGTAATGGGTAAAATTAGCTGGTATCTAGAAAAAGGCATTAATTATTCAGATTTGAGAACAATACCGACTTTGATCAGTCTGTGACAAATCACAGAGCGATCAAGATCTGTGCCGCTTCTTAATTGTATGTATTAATTGTAAATGGTAAATATGGTATTCTACACGTATACATGAGAGCCCTTTCTGAGATATAGGTCATGATAAATGACCTTGTAGAGCATCTCTAGCTATTGGCTAGAGATGCTCTGTCAGGTCATTTATCATGAGCTATACTAGGTCTAATGTTGGTATATTTGTTACTATAAATAGCTCATCTATTACAGATAACATGATGGACACGAGCATGACCGTCTCTCCGTCCGAGTTTGCGGATACCAGGAAGCGGAACCTCGTCCTGGATGAGGAACGATTCGAGGACACCTTCCTAAAATGTCTCATCTGTCGGGAAAGTTACGACGATGACGAAAAATTGCCCAAAATGTTGCCATGCCATCACACGTTCTGTCTAGATTGCCTTCAGCAAATGTTCCGCGTGGAAGGAGAATTCAGACAGACGTTGACGTCGGCATTCCGTTCCATGCCCGTCGCGGTGAAGATCAGCTGCCCGACGTGTCGGGAAGGGATTATTGTATCCACGGCCGATATTAAAAAGTTGCCAAATGACCACACGGTGTTGGAGTTGGTGTCGTTTATCAAACAAATCGGCAAGGCGAAGGTGGCGTACTGTTCCAGACATCAGTTACAACCTTTGAACTTTTTCTGTGAGCCGTGTATGACTCCGGTGTGCTGCGACTGTACCGTCATTGATCATAAAGAATCGAGCGGACATGAGGTCGTGAATATAGACGAAGCAATGAAGAAGTATTCACCGGCTGTCGATAAAACTTTAGGAGAAATCGACCAGGAGAGAAAGTCGCTGGAAGATAAGCGGCATGCTCTAGAGAAAGCGTTTGATAACGTGGAGCAAATCCAGCGCGAGCTTGCTGTTCAGATTCGTCAAACGTTTGATCGTATACGTGACGCCGTAGATGAGAGGGAGCGAGAATTGTTTAACATTTCTGAACGGGAGATCGACAAGAAAAGGACATTGTTACGTGATTGTATGAAACAGATATCTGCCAGGGAGGTCGAACTAAAGCAACAAACCGCCAAACTTACACAAACCAAAGAAACCAAAGATCTAGTGAATCTGTTTGACTTTAATAAGAATGCGCGTGATTGTCTGGAAGCTAAACCTGACATTCCTGTCGCGAAGTCATCGGAAGATTTTGCCGTTAGTTTTCAATTTAACAGTCGCCAAGAAAATAATATTAGATCAAATATAAATACATTTGGTGATGTCAATTTTAAATTTGATTAGGTTAGAATGTGACGTTTTTCTGAAAATAGTCGAACGTGCTTTTATAAGATGTACACTGGCGCTAGCTATGGAAACCTCTGCATACAGAGTTACAGCCATGTGCATATTCTTAACCAATCTTGACCAAACAAATCGAATGATTGGTTTTGACGATAAGGTGGCATATAGAAAACATTGAGGGTAACCGGGCGATGCTTACAAGTGATGTTTTCTTTGCTCCATGATTCTTCCGTTTTAACATCTATAGAGGGTTTCAATAAGTACCAACATGCTGTCGTCTGAGAAAGCTTAATCCGTTTTACCAGAGGTCAAAATTATGGAATTCTCAAAATTCAAAGATGTTGCAGAATGTACATGTAACTACTTTTTTGTCATTGTCGTTCGAAAACATCGTTAAAAATGAAGAAATTGCTTGTCACAAGCAATTTCTTCATTTTCCAGAATGTGTTTCCGTCAACATTTGCAAATGGGTTAATTAAAATATTCCACCAATCATAATATACCGGAAGCTGCAATCTCGCATGCAACTTTGCCGATTTATCCGTGGCAACGAGGTTATCTGGATTCCAAAGTCCGGATAATCTCGTTTATTTCCGCTGTCACGGATGAAGGCAAAGTTGCACGAAATGATGGGTAGACTACCTTAGAAATATGAAACAGGCACAAATGAGCCATGAAGCGCTAAAAAGATAAAGCGTTAGTTGGGCACACATAATTATTAACACATACAAAAATACAACTGACAGAAAAAGTACAATAGAATTTAACACTATCCGAAACAATTAACCTAGTTTATATAAGCAGAAACTCGGATATAAGATTTGGAAAACATAGAGAGAAAATAATAAAATAATTAGGATAGTTGTATTGACAATAATCATTATCTGGCATGAAGATAGCTACAGCAATATTTATAATTATGTTAACACACAAATAATTGATTATAGAAGTTTCAATTTTTCTTATTACTTATTAAACTATTTAGTTCATAATTCAGTTTTTCTTCATTTATTTTGGATATTAGATGATCTGATCATATTTTGAAAACAATGAGAGGAAAGAAGAAACTGATGGTATTCAGTCATTTCTGCACGTAATGTAATATAGAAAATGTTTGTGCTTCCCTCAACGACCGGCTAACCTTGTCCCATATCATGACATTGTTTTGACGTCCTTAATGGAATAAGCCTTTAAAAATATTGAGAAACAATAAAGCAAAAGTTGTCGTCTGCAATAGCTTTCGAATTGGAACAGTCCCAAAATTGGCTATTTTGGGAAAGGTTAAAAAGTCTAGATGATATCAAAGCAAATGACCTCAAATGTTAAGTCTCATTCCTTTAAAAAGCCGCACACTGTAACGGATATGTCTAGGCCACGGTGGGCATCATGTGACATACAATTGCAAAAAAAAACCCAACCCCTAGATAATTCTGTTAATACATGACCGATTTGAAAAAAAATTTGAAAGACAGAAGACATAAGATCTTTGATAAATATGCTGATTAAAATATTGACAACCAACCAAATTTTTGGTTGGTCGTCAATAACTCTTTATCAACTAATTTTAAAAAGTTCAAACTATCACATCCATCTATATATTTTTGGCATTTTACCTTCTCTGTTTGAATCCCAATCTGTCAGGTATTGTTATGTCACATGATTTCTCACCGTTTAATCGCTGATCTATTTGGAGTCCGATTAGGATCCATGATCCAATTTGAAATACGTTTTGTATGTTTCAGACGACAAAATATCGCTGCTTTTCTTCGAAATCCTCATAACTGCAGATTAAAATAAATTGCAGTTACGATGTTTTCTTTTTATGAAAAGTGACGATATGCGATGCATGTTCTTTTTTTTAAAACAAAATGAGTACGTTAGAAGTAACAAAGTACTGAATCAAAAGTAGAAAATGTCGGTGAGTCTTGCTTGTGAAAGGTTTAACTGTCAAACATCCTAACATAATGACGCCTTTTGACATCCAACAAGATTAAGACTTTGAAAAACATTGTGGAAAATGAATAAATTGCTTGTCGGTTCTTCTTTACCCACAATGTTTCCTACATACACAGACCAAGAATAGTAATTTCATTCACTTTAAATTGTCGTCTGCAACATCTTTGAATTTACACCAACCTAAAATTGTGCGTTTGGGAAAGGGTTAAGAGAGCACTTTAAAGCTCTAGGGTGGTTTATTGTGCGAATTTGCATTAGTCGATCTGTATCCAGGATGGTCTTAAATCGTCGGTGTTATTGCAAAAAGTTTTTCAATATACCGATGAAATACTAGTACGAGAATATTAAGTCACGTTTTCCCCAGTTTTATATCAAAATTGTAGAAATAAGGTCATTTGTAAACACGTGATGTAAGTTTCAAATATAATTTCCTGTATTTAAATCTCCTAATAAATATTTATGACGGAAACAGACGGAAATCTGATATGCCATGTATACTTTGATTTCAAAATCAAAGGGCTGACATTACTGTGAGTAAGTATTAACCCATTGCCAAAGGGCAACATCTTAGGGTACAAGATAAGTACATATTATAACACAGAAAATAGTGAGACAAAAGGAGAAAATGCTGATCATCAGCATGTTTTTCTTTTGTTTCAATATGTTCCCCAACAAATTATTTTACAGACCTCAAAACCCAGACTTGTTTTAAATTGACAGTCACTCTGGCCGTTCGTTTGATTTTTATCCATTTTTTAAACGGCTAAAATTAAGACTGTTTCAACTTTGCGGCTGGTATTATGGCATCGCTGATACTGCTAAAATTGGATTTAGGTACGATATTGCATAGAAAATATTGAGACAAAGGGACAAAATGCTGGTTATCAACATCTTATTTAATTTGAAGGGGGCGGAGGTGATGCAGAGAAGAAGAAGAAGAAGAAGAAGAAGAAGAAGAAGAAGAAGAAGAAGAAGAAGAAGAAGAAGAAGAAGAAGAAGAAGAAGAAGAAGAAGAAGAAGAAGAAGAAGAAGAAGAAGAAGAAGCTTTCACGTTATTCTAGGATAAGCGATCATGGTGAAAATTAAACGACAAAATATGCACTCCGCCAAATAATGTCGATTCATCATTTCATATCATAAAATTTCGATGATATTAGGCCTAATGTTTAATGGGTGTTTAACATCCAATAAAACATTCATTTGATTATTTCGCAAAACTGCACAATATTTTATTACTTTAAAACTCTTTACCAAGCGATTTTTGGATTTACAGGTGTCTAGATTAGCCATAACAGCAATATCAGAAAAAGCACGCATTCCATCCTCTCCCAAACAAAAATAAATTTTGTTGACCCTTTCCAAAACGACAAAACTTTTTGGCTGTCCTATAGCCTATAAAAGTTGCTGTTGGTGACAAATTGATGTTAAAAAGGAAGAAATTTGAGTACGATCTAGCACAGAAAATATTGAGACAAAAGGAGAAACTGCTGGTTATCAGCAGTTTCTCCTTTTGTCGCAATGTTTTCCGAAGCCTTTCCTATTAGGGACGTTAAACCCAGGTCTTGTTTGGGAAAGGGTTATCATCCATTTCGTTGACTACAGAAGTTCTGAAATGAGAATAGTAAACACATTACGCACAATTGGAAAAGGTCTGAAATAAGCTGTTGATGGCTATTACATACATGTATTATGTAGAACTTAAATAACCCTTTTGCCAAACATGACCTGGTTGTATTGAGAATTGTTGAAAATACACGAGAGAACATTGAGCCAAACGAAGAAAATGTTTATAATCAGCATTTTTAGCTCGACTTTTCGAAGAAAATGAGAGCTTATACTGTCACCCGGGCGTCGGCGTTGGCGTTGGCGTTGCAACCAAGGTTAAAGTTTTTTCAAACATCAATAACTTCCATACTATGAAAGGGATTCAACCCAAACTTGGAATACTTATTCACCATCACACCCTCTACCTTACTATCAGGGCCCATGACCCTGGGACCACTCTATTTGGAGTTATGCCCCCTTTATACTAAGCAACTTAGAAAGTCGAGCGCGCTGTCTTCGGACAGCTCTTGTCTCATGTTGCGTCGATATTGTCTGTACTGCATGATGCGAAAATCCTTTCTTAATCAACATTCAGTTTGGTCGTTTGCTGCGGCTTTCAAAATTTGACAGTCTTAATTTCTGCCAATTCAGCGGAAATGGCAAATCTATAATATCTTAATCGGCGGAGTTATTGCAAAACCTCGTATCTACAGCTTGAATGAAGCTGTAGATACGAGGTTTTGACATAGCACTGACGATATGCTATAAACGGCTGCAGAGAGACAAACGCCGACAACAAAATGCAACAAGTTTTGGTTTGAATCCCTCGACAACTGACATTTATTCTGATCATATTATCTAAATGTCACCTATCGTCGCTGTTATTGCGGAACTTCGTAACTCCAGCTTTAATCAAGCTGGAGTTACGAGGTTTTGCATTTACACCGACGCTACGGGATGTTGCTCATTTATTGCTTCGGTTATCTGTTATGGAAAAAAGTTACTGTAACACGAAGAGGCAAAATTGGCCATTTCTGGCATTGCGACATTACAGATTCCAAATTCGACCGAACTGATTAAAGCAACAGAAATCGTTCCATCCTGTTAATTTCGGTGCTTTAGAAAACAGTGGTTGAAAAAGAATCAGATGACACAGCAACAATATATTGCAGAAAATCGTTAATAAATATGGTGACAATCGACCGATTTGAATTTCGTTTGAAGCAGAGGATGTATAACATGTCAAGGATTTGTTGGATGGGATGGATCTTTTAAAACAGCACGCGACAAAAAAGTCGTTGGCGATCAAACAAAAGATCAATCACACCCAGCAAATCCTTTGCGTATCGCTTTTCTGTCTTCTCTGCTTCAAATATTCTTATAAAGCGGTCAAGCATAAACAGGAATAATTATTGAAAGCTATCGATGATGTTGCGCCACGTGATTTCCCGCCGCGGCATAGACCTGGCTATTTCCAAGAAGGGACGAGAAAAACTGTTTGTCGCGTTGAAGGTAAAAGATATATGTTAAAAACGACACAAAATGTTATTTAAAAAAAGAGAGAATTTTGTTAAACTCTTTCACAGACGGAACAATTACAGACCATTCCAAATTCAAAGACGTTTCAGAACATAATATTCATGTAAAATAAAGTTTATCTGTCATGGTCTTTGTGGAAGAAAACACTGTGGGAAAAATGAAGAAATTGATTGTCACAAACAATTGCTTCACTTTCCACAATGTTTTCCAGACATTTTCTTGTACTAGGAGTAAAAAAGAACTGTTCAGCAGGAAATACCAATACCGAATTTAAAGCTAACGTATTATTTTCGCACTTAAATTATCACTCCCCCTTTCTGTCCCCCACCTATGGTCTTTAGGGCGTGACGGCTGTTTATTATCCCCCATATACCGTAGGCTATTACCCAAATATAAATACCTACTGACACTTCTCTTTTCACCCTCTTTATAAAACTTTCGTTAAAATTTTTACTTTTTATTTCTGTCTCTTTTTTATTTCCATACACATCTTTCAGTATTTCTATGGTTATTTTTTGTTTTAAATTTTACCGAGAAAAAATGGTTTTGAAGTTCCTTAGATGAAATTGTTAGAAAACTTAGTGGCAAAACAAGAGAATGTTGAATGATTAAATGCCCTTTTCTCATCTTGTCTGTATTTTTTGCTATAGGGTCTATTGCGCACAACGTCATCTTTATCAACATTCATTTTGTCGTCTGCTTAAAGCACTAAATGGACATTGAAAATGTCTGGACCAACAAGATTATGAGACATTGATTTAAACGTAAACGTTGCTAGAAAATGAAAACACTGACCCTAGGCCAAATGACCTACGACCACGTCCTACTAAACGTTCCTAAACGTGAAATTTGTTGGCTTAGCCTCTTTTTGCATCACACAGCTTGTTAAATTTCCGGAGTCTTGTAAAAGGAAAATAGTTTCCCTTAAACAGAATATTTGATCTTTTCTCCATTTATGGTGTAAAAGGAAAAACCTGTTAAAGCTGTTTACTAATGCAGACGACAATTTCAAAAGAGGAGCATGCGCGAAGATCGATATCCGGTATTAGACACAAAACACGAAATATATCACACTAAATCTAGCTCCTAGATATGGGTTAAAACTTAGATTAATTATCAGAAAAGGTTGTCAAGGAAACTTCAATTAACGGGACAATTTCATTTATAATTAATTAAAGGTAAGTGACCGCTTGTTTTGTTGTTGTTGTTGTTTGTTCACTTTTTTATCCATAGCTATAGATAAGAGGGGGTGATGGCTTTTCAAAATACAATAGTTCATTTATTATTCATCAAACCCTGTGTTGTGGGTACTCATTTGAAGCGTCTCATCGAGACGATTCAAATGAGTACCCACAACATGGGATTTGAAATTGAAATAACAAAGTTAGAATGACTTCACTCCCTTTTATCTGTAGCTTTTTTGATCGACATTGCACTCTATGGATTTTCAATCAAACACAGCTCTATATTGAAAAGTATAAACCGTGTTAGTGATTCAAATTGAATAAATTTTTGATCATTTAGTGACGGAAATACTGATTACATTGTTGGAAAAGGAGAAGCGACTGGTACCCATGTTTATTTGATATAATGACGTAATGATAAAACAGTAACCAGACTAATCAGGGAAGTGTCGTCTGCAAGTCGCTTAGTAGTTGGGATTAACCCTTTACGGTATTGATCTTAACCCTTTCCCAAAAGACACATTCTATGGTTTTTATTGTCCAAATTGTATGGGGTTTTGTAGTCCAAAATGAAAGTTGTCTTTAAATTAATTGTTGAAATAATAAGTACACAATCATGTATTAAGATATGATTTGTGTGCATAAAGATCTACCATAGAAAAATATTGATGCAAAAGTAGGAACTGTTTCTTATTTCTAAAATCATTTTGTTGTCTGTAGCTGTTTTGAAATTGGAAAAGTTCAAATTTGTACAGTTTAAGAAAGGTTTGAATTGTAAATGATTATGTAAAGGGGCCTGAGGCTAGCCTGATTTGCAAACAATATTAAACCCTTTCCCAAACAAGACTTGTCTTTTACCCTTCTTTTAGTTTAGGTTTGGAAAAATAAAATATTGAGAGATAAGACATGATAATCAGCATTTTCTTCTTTTGCCTCAATATTTTCTATGCTAGCTTATAGAAGACGCAATCCCAGTTAAAGTGGACAATTGACTAATTTTTTTTCGAAATTTTTCATTTTACCCTTCACTCATTCTGGACAAATTTTCTTCTTGGATCACATCTTCTGTGCAAATTTCTTTTGTTTTGTCAAGTGGGCTTGCTTAGTTTTGGATTTATAGACTGTTAAAGGATCAAATGTGTGCATAAAAAACTACGTATTTTAAATAGACCCCTTTGTGAAATGTGTGTCTAATTTCATATTAAGTAATGCATAAAGAATAATAAATCCGATACATTTTGATGAGTATTTGTTTATAAAATGGGAATCAATTGACAATATGGGTGAAAATGGTGAATTGTACCTATGCGAATGAAAATTCAAAACGACCATCCTTGTACAATTCCTTTAATTTAAAACGTTGACTACTTCCAACTCTTCTAAAATACACCAAACAACCTTTAATTTTCTCTCGTATTGTTAAACAAAAGCAATGAGTTATTCCCTTAATCGATATACCGAAATGGAAGGTCAATGATTTGTTACAAATCAACAATAGTTTAAAACTGGTCTGTCCCGAACGTAACTACAGCTTGTCCCGTACGTAATATGCTTTCTTTCCTTTAACATCACAGCCTCTGTGTTATTACCTTTTCAATCAAATCATAATATTAAAAGGCAATAACCATTTGCCAGACACTTTGTCAAAAAAATTGTAATGAAATGAATAAAGGAAAATAAATACAACTCTATAAGCCATCTGGGTGTGTTGTTTTACAAATTAAGACTTCCTAGCCAAATTAGTTTCAATTTATAAAAGTTGAGATGTTCGTATTTTTTGACACATGAGGTATGTGTAATAACTTCTTAATTAAGTGAAATGTTATCCAAAATTTGCTAGACATCCTTACCTCTGATGGATCCAATATACGAAAACGTACGGGACACTTTTTATAAAGGTAAGAAACGCTGAAATAGTCTATTTTAATGCATCAATCTAGTGTAATGTATATGGGTATGAATATATTCCTATATATATCAACAAAAACTGGCATATTTTGTGGAACTTTCTTCAATATTGTAAAAATAGTATCAATTAAGCGTAATCATAATACCATTACGTACGAGACTAGTACGAGTACGTGTACAGTCTATTATGTGCATTAAAAGTCTATTTTGCTTAAACTGGAGTCCTTAAGGAACCCAAAACACATAAAATAAGCACAGGAAACGTTCCATTTCAGCAATTTAAAAACTGAAAACTAAAAATTGCCTCGAACGTTATGGACTCGTACGTCACTTTTTAATGTGTACCCAATTTTATTTGGCCTGCTGTATCAATGCTATTATAGTAATCGGCATAATTCTTTTTGTCATATTTGAAGACACTTCGAATAGTGATTTTACTTGAAGAATTAAACTATTTATAGTTACACATTTTTAACTAGAGTTACTTTAGTTCTTGCCTCGTACGTTACGGAGTTAAAATTACGGTAAATTGTTTAAGAATGATGTTGATTTTTTGAAAATATTGACAAAAGTATATCAAAATACGACTTCATTTTGATTATATATCGCGGGCTTTCCGCAACACGGTTCTAACTCACTTTTTCATTTTTTTACAGGAGAGACAAAAAATTGTTTCATTTTCTTACAAAGAAAAATTTTGTTCAATAAGAAACATTTCTTAAATTGTTTTTCCATAACAGATATACTATTAAAATTCAAATCTATGTGAAATTTGTTTAAAATGTTGTATTTGAAAAAAATTGAGTTAGAACCGTGTTGCAGAAAAAAATGATAAAAATCTACAAAAATGTTACCTGCAAAACAGTTCTAACTCAAAAACAATTCATAAAGCACTATTAATTTGACAGGTATTTATGTTGGAAATCATGTCTATATTTTACCCAATAGTTTTAAATGTTAATTCTGTGTTTTTGTTTAATGAAGACCAGAAAAATTGTCGCCAAAATCTATGACAAGAGTTTAATACGTATCAAAGCACTTATTTATGCTTTACACTAAAATGAAATTGTTTTCATCATAAAACATTTACAAATATAAGCTTTTTTTTCAAGTCTAGAATACACTTGCAAGCATATATAAGACAGATCATTTAATCTAAAATGTTATAGTACAATATTTTAGAAGTATAAAGAAGTTCTGAGGCAACAGCTTGAGCAGACTCCTCACTAGGTGTCTCACATATCAAATATCTCAGATTCAGAAGATGGTGGATGGAGAGTAATTGTCAAATTACATCGCAAGAAAATGCTGTATATTGTAGTTTATTTATAATGAGACATCATTCCTCTAAAAAGTATTGATCAAGTAATGAAAATTGACTTTATTTATGTCTGATGTCGAACAAAGCAAGCTCTTGAACCAATAGTTTGAGTAGTTCCCAATGACATGTGAAACGTTGAACTGAGGTGCGTTCTTTAGAGCGAAATTTCTTGAGATATCTTGAGATTTCTTAAGATGTTTTAGGATAAAGCGTTCTACTAAGCAAGATTTTAAGGCGATCACTAGGAGCCGCCATTGCTCTATACTTCTTTTGGAACACCTCGGTATATTCTGTAGAATCTATATGGGAGAGAATTGACCGAGTTGTTCCGAATGTTCAATGATTCATAAACCGCGTAGTTCCGAATGCTCCATGCTTCATACAAATGACGTCAAGATGACGTCATTTGTATGAAGTATAGAACATTCAGAACACTTTGCTTATAATCTCTGTCTTAAAAACGCTGTATCAAAAACATCTTTAGAAATCTTAAAAAATCTCACTCTAAAGAACGCGCCTCTGAATGCAAAGCAAAAAATTATCAATAATTGTAGGTGTATCTTGTACTGGAACCATGCAATAGAAAAAAAAACATGAACAAAGTTTGATAGCAATAATTTGACAGGTTCCAGACTCCAGATATAAGAATGTATCATATCAAACCTTAACCAGAGTTATAAGTTGAAATGAGATATTGTCCTGAATAAAATTTTTAAAAGTAATGTTTTTGGCTGAAACCTTTTGTAGTCACCCAGCATGTATGTACAAAGTTTCAAAGATCCAGTGTGAGCTGATATATACTACTCAGACTTCCCAAAATTCATCAGCCCATCAGAAAATTTTTCAGAAGGACTGATGTTTGTCAACTCTCTGTCAGTACAACTGTCTGACAGTCCTGCGGGTGTCATGTCACTCATTTTAAGCCAAACTGACAACAATTTGATAGTTTATAAAAGTTTATTATTTCTACTAACAAAAATATTATTTTTGTTTTAATTGATTTGGTCCTTCGATGTGACGGATCCTTTTTTGGACTAACAAATTTCGAGGCATTGTAAGACCGAATGACCGACACTTTTTCTGAACTTTTGGGAAGTCTGACTACTGGTTAAGAAATTTGAATAATAGCATTTTACAAAGAATTTGTTGACCTTAGAATACTGAGCCCCTCATCTTCGGAACAGTTTTTAGCTTTTGATGCCCACATCTCTGCTAATTCATGAACTGTGATAAAAATCAACTTACCAATCGGCCCTAAATTATATTACATTTATATAATGTACAGCAAGAAATATCTAGACCAATATCTATAATCAGTGCATTAGATGCTGATAGATACAAACAACAAAGCTTCAGATTACATCATCAAGAATCCTGGTCAATTTTTGCTTATGGAACTTTAAAAATCTCATGATCTGATGATGACAAGAATTTCAAAGTATCCATTACTTTTATTTCTAAAATGATAAATGGTGAGAAACTAAGATTTGAACTAAACAGAAGAAAACAACTTTTGTCAAAGCAAACTCAGGGATGATTGCCTATTTCTGTAAAAGTTTGGTCATGGAACTGGCAGTTTTTCTTTTGTTACTTGCCCATAGACATGTTATCCTCAGAAAAGTTTCCTGTACCCCTTCTAGCCTTGTTTGAAGCTAAAAGTCTAATATTCCAATCAGATAGGATGAAAGGACTTTAGCTCACCACTATTCAAGTAATACTTTTACATTCATGAACAAGTAAAGATTCATTTAAAATTCCATACCTAAGGGCATAAAATGCTAGACATGGGTTGATGGTATGATTTCTTGGTTATAACATTTTATGTATTACATGTACACATATTTGCAATAAGATCTAACTAATCTTTAATTTGATCTTTTGAATAAAATCAAAATAAATCATTAGTTCATTCAATTGACCATATTGAGCAAGACATATGAATGAATGATCAGTGAAATCTACATCTTAGTTAGGTTTTGAAGTAATTTCTTATGATTTAATTTGATTGCATTCTAATGTGTCTGATCAGTTATGGCTTTATTTAAAGAACACACCATCACTGACATCCACATAAGATTTTAGTTGTTCAATGGGACACAAATATTACCGTACATATCATATTCAAAAATATTAAGACTGGCATTTTAAGAGAGCAAGCTTGTCTGTCCTTTGGTCCGTTGGTTATTAGCTTTTTTCTGTTGTTATTCATTAGGTAATAAGTTATAACTACTGAATTACAAGTAGAAATATTCATATCTAAGACAATGTATGACATACTGTAACATTTGAAATGGTTTTCAATGCTGTAATAATGATGTGGATTGCCTTATTAAAATTCCAAATATGAAGTGGAAGCAATTCAAACAATCATTTTATAAGGTATATTGAGCTTACATGTTCAGTGAAACTTCACTCCAATATGTTGTATAACTATTAATTTGATGGACCATAATTATTTCTATAATAAAATAAGTCAAAAGAAAGCTTTTATGTCAAAGATTTTTAATAAATCCACTAAATCTCTTGCAAAAAAACATATCTCTATTTTGCACTGAAATTATCAAAATTTAGAGTCCTAGCCATATTTTTCTCTTCAAAAATTTCAAAAAATGGGCTAATAGACAAAGATCATACTGTAAAGCTGTCTGATTTTAGTTTAAACTAAATATGTGTCACTTGCAAGCCAGGTTTATTCAAAGAATCTATTATTAAAAGAATCATATACATAGAAAGAACTATTTTAAGTTACTGTTATTGACCGAAAATTTACATAGACTTAATAGGGATTATATTTTGCAGGAAAAGGGTTAAAACACAAGAAAATCAAATGAAAACCATTATTATATGTTTCTTTAACTTACTATGTTATTTACTGATGTCATTGATGAAATAAGACATAAAAGAGGTTCTAACTCAGATTTTTTTCTGCAACACAGTTCTAACTGGGCCAGTTAGAACCGTGTTGCAGAAACATAAAATACCACTTCGAGTTAGAACCTTTTAAACAAATTTGAATTTCTCAATTAATATGAGGAATTTTTGAAAAATATTTTAAGGGATAATGTATTGATATTAGTTAGTTCCAAAAATGTAAAAAAGTGATTTTTGATAAAAAGTGGAGTTAGAACCCTATTGCGGAAAGCCCACGATATATTTATACTAAAGCAGATTACGCTAGATTAATGTATTAAATGTAGATTTATGTCAGTGTTTCTTAGCTTTAAAGAAAGTGTCCCGTACGTTTTTGAATTTTGGAGACAACGACTCGAGGCTGTTCTACACATTTTGGATTACATTTTTTATATAAATCTTGGTATCGTTTTGGAGCTCTATGTTTTATGTACAAGATTGGGACATTTCTGTTAGGATAATCTATTGTTGAAATTGACATTTTTGGTTTGAAAGTTAGAATTTATACCCGGAGACATCGGTTTTTCGTACCCCCTAGTTTGATTGTCGCATGATTTTCATATGAAATGGAGTTCTTACGAACGTAAATTATAGATACATTTTTGGAAGCAAATTTTCCAAATTTGCTTCTCTTAGCAGCCATGCGTCTCTGCACTTTACCATTCTCTGCATACCACACAACATCTTCCGGTCTTCCTCACTATAAATAGTTCTATCAAAAGCAAAGATTAATGAGGTAACAGTCATTCGAATATTCAATATGTAAGTCTGAAGTTATGTGTAGATGTTGAATTGTGTGACTGAAAATGAAACATTCAATTAATCATGTCTCTAAGAGAAGAAAAGATCGACGTAGTAATTTGCTTTATTACGGTTCAAAGAATTAGTCCAATGGCCTTCCTTGTAAATGGGTCAGTCGAGTTTACTGAACTATGAAATACATTCAGCTTACACAAACGATTAATATGCATGAAGTTGTGCTAAAAATAAATACAACTCCATTATGAAATCAAAGTATGCAAGGTATTCTGGATAATCAAAGTACTTAATCAAAATACTCTACGAATCAAAGTACTCAAGGTATTCAAATGGATAATCAAAGTACCTAATCAAACTGCTCTATTTCTGGCCCCGGTTTCTCGAAAAAACTTAAGTATGTTCTCAAATCTGAGCACAGTGCTCAAATTGCATGAAATCCACGTTAACTTCAATGGAATACCCTTCAACGTTGGAGAGTATCCCTTTGATGTTGAGCATGTTCTCATGAGAATATACTTAAGTTTTTTTTTCGAGAAACTGGGGCCTGGACAGGCCTACGTTTTTGAAAAATTTGCTTCCAAACAGTACTGTCAGTACTTTGATTTAGTTATAGGTGTTGGATGAAAATAAATGCGGAGGTCATTTATATAATGTTGACTATTTGCAGCTAGAACATATTGAAGGCCGGAGACATCAATTGTCCCATTTAACTGGGATTGCGTCAGAAGAACACAAATCCAATCTTTTTAACATCTATTAACACTTTCCCAAACCAGACTGGGGTTTCACATCTTTATCAGAAATGGCTTGGGAAAACATTGAGACAAAAGAAGAAACTGCTGATGACCAGCAGTTTCTACTCTCCTCTCAATATTTTCTGTGCCATGTTATACACACATTTTGTCTTTAACAACATCCATTTTGTCATGTGCAGCAGCTTTTAAAATTGATTATTTCAGAACTTTGCTGTTTGGGAAATGGTTAAGTCATCTGCAGCAGCCTTTGAATTTGACTCACTGCAAGGGCAGATCTAAAAGGGTGTGGGGGTGTGGACCCCCAATGGAATTGGCCGAAAATTAAATTTTGACTATACAACTTTAGTGTAACATTACATAATAATAATACATTATTTAACACATTTTAAGCCATCATTTGGACTTGGACCCCCCTGGAAAAAAATCTGGGTCCTCCCTTGCACTGGTCATTTTAGAAAGGGTTAAACCCTCTCTCAATCAGTACTCTACTGGCTGGCTGATCCAATACCACACAGATGCAGATTGGAGGGCACTTTGTAATCTGTTATTGGCATATTTATCTTTTCTCTAAATGCATCAGAGATATGTCGGAAAATGAAGGAATTGCTTATCACAACAAAAGCCTTGATCTTGTAGGCCACCCAAAGGTGTCTGGGAATGGCTTTAATAAATTGAAATACACACAACATTTTTCACTGATCAATATATATACTGAGCCGAAAAAGAAACTTTTACAATGTTTGAGTTGTTCAAGGTTACCTGCTGCGGATCCAGGATTTTAGTGAGGGGGGTTCGAACATACAAATAGGGGGGGGTGTCGTTTTCCAAGCATTACACAATTTTGACTGACTTTCTTGATGAAAATTAAATATTTACAGGCTACAAAGGGGAGTTCATATTAGACCCCAATCCCTCTGTGAATCTGCCGCTGCATACAGTATTTATTATCCTGGTCAATATACATTTTCTCTGATTGTAATATAAATAGTTGTCCTCGTTGGTCAGTTGGTCAATGTCAGTGGGTGGTCACTGGTCAGTCAAAACTACATCAGAATTAACAACTTTGACCAGGCAGTGTGGCCTGAATGTTCAGGTCATCAAAAAGGGCCAATGGCTGTTTTTATACGAATTGGTTGATTGTTATGTTTATCCATTGTTAAACTGTATGATGTAACACAGCTTCTTACATAATTATAGACCTATAGTATAGCTCTTGATGAATAAACTGGCAGAGCATCCCTAGCTATTAGCTAGGGATGCTCTGTCATGTCATTTATCATGAGCTATATAAATCACTAAGGATGGGTTGTATAATTTAACAGGTATTATTACACATGTACAGAGTATTTGAGCCTGTGCTAAGCAAGAAAAGTTTCATTGCTTCAAACTTTGCAAAGAATGACCATGACTGGTTTGGATGTCCCTTAGGGCTATAATAATTAGGAAAGACTTGGCAGCAAACAACTAGAGCCAAAAGAAGAAAATGCTTTATTCTACATGTATGATGTGCCAGAAGTAAGCTTTTGTCATATTTGAGAAGATAAAATCTATTTGTATTTTCAAACCCCCTTTACTGAAATCCTGGATCTGTAGCAGTGAATGGTTGTTTTGGAAAAGGTTAAACTGTTTGTCCAATTGACAATTGATAAACATTTCCAAGAATGAAAATTAATACAATTCAATGTGACTTGTCAGATTTGACACTATCAAGGTCAAATTTAAGCTACCAGTGACAGTTGCATCAATTTTCTGTGTATTCCTTTCCAAAACAACAGTGTTGTCGTAATACTGGTATGAGAAACAACAGGAATCCATTTTTATGTGCTCTAGCCGTCGCAATATGACCATAGCAGTTGAAATGGTGCTCAACCCAAATGATTCATATGAAACAAAAACAATGTATTTAAGGCTACAAAATGAAAAAAAATATATTGACCAATATAATCCATTGAACATAATTTTTATTTGTGCTTTATTCTTTATGCTCAACATTTTCCCGAGTTTTTGTTTTCCACAAGGCCAGGGGCACCAAAACAAATGTTTCATAAAATGTGACATTTTTATGAAAGAAAGAAAAAAATCAACAACACTTGTTTATTTTCTTATTGCAATTTTATGCTTCCCCCACTCACTGCCGTGACATCCCCCTTTCCCACACACAAACATATTAATAAATGATAATAAATATTTTGTCCTCTTTAAAGATCAAACCCCCACCTACAACATGATAACTGTAATCATTCCATTAATTGTTTTGCATACACGGGAAAATAATTATGTTGCCCCTTTTGATATATAGTATGTGTGGCCAATTAAAGCTGCAGAATTTTATGATCATAATTAATATAAATCAGTATTTACTATCATCTGTGACATATTTGAAGGTCACTACTGGGTTGAGAGTGACATTTCATTTGTTTGTTTGTTTACTAAGCAGAAGGTGCAATTTTACCATATCATCGGTGTTATTGCAAAACCTCTTAACTACAGCTTGATTAAAGCTGTAGTTAAGAGGTTGTGAAATAACATTGGGAATATGATATTGCTCGTAATGTTAAAAATGCTGTAACTTCAGCTTATTCAAGCTGTAGTTACAACATTTTTGAAAGTAGCTGAGGTTATATTATATGTAGGAGGCATAGGCAGACAATTGCATTATATGCATTTATATGTATAATGTGAGAATAGAATATAAATGTTATTGTCAGATAGAACCTGTGTCGTATTTCACATGAACTGCAGTAACTGTTATAGTCTATGTAAGTTTTCTCTTAACATTTTTGTATGTAAACATTATCATAAATGATTATTTACTTTACATAATAATCAATGCTCTTTGTAGAAATCAGCTAATAATTTCTTTCTTTTTCAATTTCAAGATAAAACTTTAATGTTAACAGTGATCAATTTTAAGTGTGATAAAAATTAATGTGATATGGAAATCAAGGAAGTGCCCATGTCACATGGTGTGCTGTTTTCTGGTTTGATGGCATCCATTTTTGTCCCAAGTATATCATTATCAGCTGTGAATATGTAACATATTATAACTCTATCTTGCAAATTTTCTGACCTTTGCCCTTAAATATTTTTTGGACTTTAATGTATGTAGCATAACTTTGAAGTTATAATTTCTTTGTTCTTTAATTTTTTTAATTTTACATGAATGTGGTGAATGTTTGTGAAATTATATTGATAGCTATTATTATTCCTTCTTTTCAATTGTCGCAGTTTTACACATGTCTTTCAAAAACTTGCAGCAATGTGCCACAGTTAGTTCTTGTTGAGGGATAAATTGATAAATATGGCCACTAATACGCTATCATTAGGTTTTCCATTTGAAACAGCAAAAAGTTGGTCAATTTAAATAAGATTTTATATCAAGGTGTTTTGCATACCTTTCTCACCATGATACATTGCATTGATTAGCATATTTAGGTGGGTGTTTTTATCATACATCATGTACTTAAGGGATAGTCAAGTTTTTATAAAAAATATATCGAAAAACTAATTTTTATCTTAACCCTTTCCAAAAAAAGTATTGATTTAACCTGATACCACTTGTGTAAATGATTAACCCATTCCCACATAGGGACGCCTTTTGACAAACTACAAAATAAAGGCTTTGGAAAACATTTTGGAAAATGATGAAATTGCTTGAGACAAGCAATTCCATCATTTCCCACAATGCTTTCTACACAAAAAGACAAAAAAAACCCCACAAAACTTCATCTACTTTGGATTGTCAACTGCAATATCTTTGAATTTGGACAAGTCTTATTGCCCGCTTGCATACTCGATCCTGGGTTTAGCCGTAGACCGTTACCGAACTCGACTTCAGATAAGCTAGGCTTGAACTCGAGATGATCCCGACTTCACGGTCATTTGCTCTAACGGTTTTGAGCCTGGGTTTGGACAATCTCGAGTTTGAGCCATGGTTCATATTATTACACGTGCCGAAACCGGTTTTTATGCCCCCGATAGGGAGGCATCATAAATTTGACTTGTCCGTCCGTCCGTCCGTCTGTCTGTCTGTCCCTCCGTCATTCCGTCCAAAAACTTTAACATTGGCCATAACTTTCTTATTACTTAACATATTCGCTTCATACTTTACCACAACATTCCTTGGTATTACCTAGTTTCTGTAGGCACATACTTTGGTGACCTTGACCCCTGGATGACCTTGACCTTGAACATAGATTGGCCATAATTTAAAATCAAAGCGGTGTCGGGGGCATTGTCATCTTACAGTGACAGCTCTTGTTCTACGAGGGTTGTTTGATTAATTCGCGGAATTATTCTGTAATTCAAATTCGTGGTTGAATATCAGAATTCAATCTGTTTCGTGATAAACCTTAACTATTCATTATTAAGTGTGCAAAATATCAAAATGATACGTTAGCAAATGATTTCTGCAGAAACCATTTAATAAGGCCATGTCTTGCCGGTTGCCTTCAGCCAGAACGTCACGTAACGTCACACCGCCGTAATTGACGTCAGGCCTGTGAAGATGATAATTAAGCCACCCATTGAGTATTTCAATATTGTCTCCAACGACACCTATGAAGTTCCTGTTTATGTGTTTGAACAATTAAATGTTTCCTTAACCCTGTCACTGATGAATTACATCATAAACTAGCGATTTTCTTTAGTTCGTCGGAAGTTTCGACATGATGGCCAAATAACTATGATATTAGATCCGTGCTGTCCAGGTATGGGGCGTGCCTAGCGTTTTACATACATATATTTCTTTCTTTGTTTCGGGATCATGGTAACGAAGCCGCATTTCGCCAGTCTTTACAATTTTGTCCAATGATTTGTCGCAACCAGACTCATACCGCATCAGAAAATCTCAAGAATAGTTAGAAGACTGAACATGATTCTTCGGGTCGACGTCTGGTAGAAGACGAGAAACCAAACTACCGGAAACCTTTAACATAATTATTCAACCCCATGTAAAATTATGATAAACGACTTAAACAATTCTAAAGAGACAACTTCACTGCAATATTCCGTACAGTCAAGCACCTATCCGCCCTGACAAGCTGCCCTTCACAAGTACTTGTACCCTGACTTACTGAATGGTTTGGTCTCCTTGGACAGCCATCGCCATGTACCGATGTTTGTCTGTCTTTAACCATCCATGCCACGTCAATGCAAATGCTTTTCCACATATCAACACATTTTTCGACCTGCCAATTTCTCTTTATTTATCTGTAGGCGATAATTCTTAACAAACACAAAACATCTCGACGGTGCGCCACCAGGTCATCAGATGACGTCAGTTTTCTTCGACGATTTGCTTACGACATGATCTTGAAAACACTGTTTACATGTCAACTTTTGAAATATAAATGGAAAATTTTCAGAAAATGACTAAACAATGTCAAACAAACGCAAGCTAAATTTCCATGGTTCTAGCGTACATTGTTATGGTGCTCATGCACGATTTTCATAAACAAAATTATTCTAAATCTGACCAAAGGCAACGTTGCTTTTTATCGGTTGCTATGGAGACAGAAAAAAGTGCATTAGAGTGGGCAAATATCATTGTCGTTTTACTCCCAAATGTATGACATGATTTTCTATAGTAGTATGTAATTTCATTATTTTTGAACAGGAAATAAAAAGATGAGAAACAAATTCCGCGAATTTATCAAACAACCCTCGTAGTTTTAAGCCGATCTAATTGCCAGCAAAGAAAACAATCTATTTTCATCCATGTATTATCCCCCCCATTTCTTTTTGCCTCTGTTTTTTCTCTTTTTTCTCTATCTCTTTCCGTAGAAATGTAGGCCCCACTTCTCCCTTCCAGTCCATCTTCTTTCCCCTTCCTTCCCGTTCTCTTTATCATTTTCTTTCTGTCATTTCTCTTGTTTTAATCTTCTCTATCTTCCACTTTTCTCGTATTTTAAGAAAGGACCAACCATCCTTATTGCACTTCTTTCTTTTATTTATCATATAGAAATTAACGAATATTTATCTTTTTCCTGACTAGTTTTAAAACAGGGCTTTTTTTCGGCTTCATTTTTGATTTGCAGTATACAACCAAAAATTTTGCTTTTATAATATTTTTTTCAATTTAATGCAAAAAATGATTACGTTTTGTTACACTCACTAATATTGATGAAATTCGTATGAAAAATAATGTTTATTTGTGAATTTTGAAGACAAACATCCTAACTAATGTACATCTGGCTCACCCAAACCTGCTATGTACCAGGTTTGGCTGAGCCCGGGTTTTTTACTGTGAATTGAACTCAGCTCATAAGTGTGCAAGTCAACGCAAGCTTGGATAAGAAATAGCTTTGGCTTAGCGAAACCTATGGTTCAGCAAGTGAGTTGTCCCGTTACCCTGTATAATCCCGGCTTAAGCTAGGCTTATACGCAGTATGCAAGTGGGCATTAAAGTTTGCCATCTCATGGTAATTGGTTAATGGCAAGCCTAATGTTATGAATCAAATGGTCTTGATCTTAAAATATTCAAATTATTTCTCCTAAAACCCTTGAAGATGTGGCCATAGGACATTTGATTGAGCATTGGTAAAGCATTGGTTCCATCCCTGGCGACGGCACTCATTCTAACAGACATTGTCTTCAATCAATCTGGGTGCATTTTCATTAACCTGAATGAGATGAGTAACAATTCTGGAAAAGGATTTTGTCATATATAACAGTTTTGAGAAACATACATAGTTGATGGTTAGGTGCTCCATACCAATCAATCAATGTAATCCTTGATGTAACACATGTATCCTGATATTAATAACCCTTAGGGATTTTCATATCCTCTTCTCAAATTTTTACCTGTCTCTTATGTTAAATGAACTTCCTGCAGATAGGTTAAAGATGACAGAGGAAACTATTAACTTTCTCAAACAAAGAATTTCTGGATTGATCAAAATTCTGAGGTCCATGGTGCAGACAGAAACATAAATGTCACTAAAGTGAGAAATGTGTATATTGTCGCTTTTCAACAAAAACCTTGTTACTGTAGCTTGTTTTAATTAAGCTGCAGTTATAAGAGGTTTTTGCCGAAAAGCAGCTATATCATCATATGCATCTTCGCAAGCCAAGGGTTCTACCTCCACTTTGTTCCTTATGAACCCTTGGCCGCTCGCCTCTATGGAAATCGAAAGTACCGCCGTGCGATTTCATTAGACGCGATAACTTTCCCATTATCCAATCAAAACACACTTTACAAGCCCTCTTTGTCAAAGCGAAAACAAGGCGGCCGACGTGAAAATCGATAGCCGTATTTGATGCATCACCTAACACGTTTTAGTACGAGGCGTTTAATTGGCCAGAAATAGCAACTGCAAAGGGCCGCGACTCTTTATCACCGAAAGGTTGCACGGCGGTACTTTCGATATCAATAGAAGCGAGCGGCCAAGGGTTCGTAAGGAACAAAGTGGAAGTAGAATCCTTGGCTTGCGAAGATGCATCATATGAAAAGTATTTGTAGATTTAAAGGAGAAAATGGTGGTCATTAGCAATTCTTTTCTCACTTTTTTTCAAAATCGTCAAAATCAAGTCTTTTGCAATTTAGAAGTCTTTAAATTAGGCAAATTGATATAAGCAAAAATCTTATTTGAAACAAAAAAAGATTGGTTATAGATCATAGCCATGTTTAACATTGAATTACTTATGAATGTATACATGGCCAACACGTTATGAAATTTATAATGCGTTAATAATTTCATCCCTTTACTTCTGACCTTTATTATATTGGGCTACTATCACATTGAAAATAGAGATTCTTTTTGTATGTAAACATGATGCACAGCATTGTTGATGTCCTTACAATTTAGTCTATTGTTGGCGTAAGATTGTATGGCACATGCTTACGTTTTGTTCAAATGTAAACAAAGTATTTTTCGATAAAACACAGAAAATTCTGAACAGTGAACAGACCGCTCTACCTTTGTACCTAAGTTTTCAACATGTCTACGTCTCCACTACTTATAAAGAATTTATTCATCTTTTATACAACACTGTTTTTGTTTACATTTGGACAAAATGTAAACATGTGGCAGTGCCATACGATCTTGCGCCAACAATAGAGCCCTGTATTGTGAGAGCATCTTGTAAAGATTATAACTGGGTAACTCAATACTGAGAAAGAAATCTGTTGTTTATAGGTAAAGCGAGATACTGATGACAAAGAACCAGAGTTTCTGTTGTTGTAACTTATATTGCTTTGGTCCAATGAGTTTCATGGTATACAAAGTCTTTGTATTGAATGCATGTTAACAAAATTTTAATAGTGGGACCAGCACAGAGCTCATCAAAAGTTGTTTTTGTAACCTAGTACGGATCAAGTTGAAGAACAAAACAAGCACATGATTAGGTGCACCAGTCATTACAGCATATGTACATCTAAATAAGAAAAAATATTTGTTTACAAATTATCACATATATTTGTCTCCCTTTACTTTCAGATAGCCTAAGATAGATCTAGCCTACATAATCTGTGAACCCATGACAATCCTACGTTACACACCGATGCTCATAACCACCACACTGTGAAAGATTGATGAAACATTCATAAGGTGTGTACTTACCTTTATAATCACTTAAGTTTTTAACCCTTTTCCAAACAAGACCTAGTTTTGACATGTTTGATTACAGGTAAAGAGGCTTAGGAAAACATTGAGACAAAAGAAGAAAATGCTGATGATCAGCATTTTCTCCTTTTGCCTTAATATTTTCTGAGTTATATGTAGTACACAAATCCTTTCCTTTTAAACTTTGATTTTGATGTCTACAGGAGCTTTCTAATTGACTCGAACAAAAGACTGTGGCTCATGCTTGGTTCAGGTGAGCGATTTAGGACCATCATGGTCCTCTTGTTTACAAATTGTCAATGATATTTTTATTTACTTTCTGAAAGGCCAAAACAGCCTACATAATCTGTGAACCCATGACAATCCTATGTTACACACTGATGCTCATATCCACCACACTGTGAAAGATTGATGAAACATTCATAAGGTGCGTACTAAACTTTATAATCACTTAAGTTTTTAATCCTTTTCCAAACAAGATATGGTTTTGACGTCCCTGATAGAAAAGGCTTAGGAAAACATTTTAGCAAAAGAGGAAACTGCTGATAACCAGCAGTTTCTCCTTTCGTCTCAATATTTTCTGTACTATATTGCACACAAACCCCTACCATAAGAACATTAATTTTGTTGTCTTGAGCAGCTTTCGACTTGGACCACTTTTGTCATTTGGGAAAGGGTTAAGTTGTTTAGTCTTCCCTGACTGCAAAAAAAGGCAAAAATTTGACTTCTGGACATGATGGATATGACAAGATTAGCAATTATGAAGTATAGTGTACAATTAGGAGCATAACTCAACCTTGCTTAATTTGTGAGTTATTGCCCTTTGTTTTCCACAAAAACGCTATTCCGTACAAATGTAGTGGCGGGGGTATCTTATTACGTAGTGATGGGATTTCTAGTTTCAACAATAACAGTTGTTGATTAAAAAAAGTTATTGATAATTGTCTGGCAAATTCTTAATGACAATCTTGGTTTTCTTATTTACAGTAAATATGAATTAAGACATAAGTAATGAAGAATGTGTGGTAACAAATTTGTATGAAATGTTTTGCACATACATTATAACTTTATGTGAAAGACCATTATTTAATATGACAACAATTACCCTTTCCATAACAACAAAATTTTTTATTATTTTAACTTGAAAGCTGATGCAAATGACGAAATGGATGATAAAAAAATTATATACATTTTTACCCCAAAAATATTGAGACAAAATGAGAAAATGGTGGTAACTGTGCAGCATACTCTTCTTTTGCCTCAACATTTTCCAAAGCTTTTTGAATAAGGTGCATCAAAAGGTGATATTGTTTGTGGTTTGTGAAAAGGTTTAGAAGTATTATAAGAATAGAGTTGTAAGTGTAATATTACGTTGCTTTTCAACAAAAACCTCGTAACTGCAGTTTGTTTTACGTTGCAGCTATGAGGTTTTTGTTGTAAAGCAGTGATAAATCATTATATTATTTACATGAACCGTATCCCTCCAAGGCATTATTTTTTTCAACATTTATAGATCTAATATAAAATAACTTGTTACTTATTACTTATTATGTTTATTTCAATAGGGAATGATTTTATCCAGTTAACCATGACTATTTCGGACAAACAATAGTATTTTGTAGGTGTTGTTATAAAATCTTGTAACTACGGCTTGGTTCGACTCTGAAGGTTTATTAATATGTAATGGTAAACCTTGTCTTTTTTTAGCGCAAAATTTATTGCTATTCACTGGTAGTGTCATTGCCCCTTTGTTTGGATAATTGAGCTGGAAATGTGTGTTACTACTTTTGTAATAAGTTGACTATAATAATTTCATGTAATGGGACATACGGTAATCTTTTAATGAAAAAAACATAATTTTGAATGTGAATGTTTTAGCTGTGTCATTCTTAAAATCATCTTGAAGTCTAACCAACATAAAAAAACAGTTGAATTTTTCAGGATTTTTAAACTGCTTTCAGGATAATTTTGTGATAATACAAGGGCACCATGGCAACGGAGACCCAGAAAACTGTTGAGGACCCCAACTTCAAGCCAGGGGTCATGAGTCCGAATTCCAAACAGACATTCGCAGGTTTGTGAAATTCAATCATTTCTTTTTGCTACAGTAATAGTGTTTTATGGTTAACAAACCTTAAGGCCCTAATTGAAAAAGCTTGTTTACCGTTTACCGTTGTAGTAGGATCTATCTAGGCCTTGACCGCTTTGATCCCTTTAGATTAGTTGTCTCTGCCAGTCTGGGTTCCGTGAAAACAATGAGGCAAAAGAAGAAAATGCTGATAATCAGCATTTTCTTCTTTTGCCTCAATGTTTTTTGTGCTATATTATTCACATATTTTACCCTTGCAGGAACATCCATTTCGTTGTCTGCAGCAGATTTTGGATTGGACCACCCTGAAATTTTGTCGTTTGGGAAAGGGTTAACAACTACATCTGCATTGTGTAATGACACCACTTCAACAATGTTTACTTAACCCCTCTCCTTACAGTAGAATATAAGGATGGTCCAAATTAGGAGAGACATAGACATATTGTACGAAAAAGACATGCAAATATTGTGACAATAGGAGAAAATGCTAAACACGAGCATTTTCTTCTTTTGCCTCAATATTTTCCCAAACCATTGACTTTTTTAGCTCACCTGAGCACGAAGTGCTCAAGGTGAGCTATTGTGATCGCTTTTTGTCTGTCGTCCGTCTGTCCGTATGTCCGTCCGTCCGTCTGTCCGTCCGTCCGTCCGTCCGTCTGTCAACAATTTGATGTTTACACTCTAGCATCTACAAATATAAGTCAATCTTGACCAAACCTGGTCAAAAGATGTATGACCTTAAGTTCTCGGATGAGTTCGATTTTGGGTCAGATCAGACCTGAAAGTCCGGAGTTATCTGCCCTTGAATGTAAAAAATAGCTACTTTTGACATTGTTTACACTCTAGCATCTACAAATATTGACCAATCAATACAAAAGTTTGACAAAATGTTGGTGACCATAAGATCTCGGATGAGTTCAATTTTTGGTTTGATCGGATAAGAAAGTTCTGAGTTATCTGCCCTTGAATTTGACAAAATTGCCGTTTTTCACTGTTTTCGACTTTGTTTACACTATAGCATCTACTATTATTGACCAATCAAGACAAAACTTGGACACTATGTTATTGACCATAAGATCTTAGATGAGTGCAATTTTGGGTCAGATCAGACCTGAAAGTCCGGAGTTATCTGCCCTTGAATATAAAAAATAGCTACTTTTGCCATTGTTGACACTCTAGCATCTACAAAAATTGACCATTCAATACAAAAGTTGGTCAAAATGTTGGTGACCATAAGATCTGGGATGAGCTTAATTTTTGATTTGATAGGATTAGAAAGTTCTGAGTTATTTGCCCTTGAATTTGACAAAATTGAAGTTTTTCACTGTTTTCGACTTTGTTTACACTATAGCATGTACAATTATTGACCAATCAAAACAAAACTTGGACACAATGTTAGTGATGATAAGATCTTAGTTGAGTTTGATTTTGGGTCAGATTGGACTGGAAAGTCTGTAGTTAGCCGCCCTTGAATGTAAAAATTAGCTACTTTTGACATTGTTTACACTCTAGCACATCTCCAAATATTGAGCAATCAATACAAAAGTTGGACACAATGTTGGTGGCCATAAGATCTTGGATGAGTATGATTTTTGGTCTGATCAGGCCAGAAAGTCCTAAGTTATCTGCCCTTGAATCTAACAAAATTGCTGTTTTTTACTGTTTTCGACATTGTTTACACCCTAGAATCTACAATTATTGGCCAATCAAGACAAAATTTGGACACAGTGTTGGGGACCATAAGATCTTGGATGAGTTAATTTTTCAGTCTGATCTGGCTGGAAAGACGAGAGTTATGTGCCCGTGAATTTTACAAAATTGCCATTTTCTGCTGTTTCTGACTTTGTTTACACGCTCTAAAATCTACAATTGTTGACCAATCAAGACAAAACTTGAACACAATGTTGGAGACTATTAGAATTCTTATTAGTTTGATATTTGGCCTGATGGGACCAGAAAGTTGAGAGTTATGTACCCTTTAATTTTACAAAATTGCTGTTTCCAACTGTTTTTGACCTTGTTTACAATCTAGAATCTACAATTTTTTTATCAATCAAGACAAAACTTGGACACAATGTTGGAGACCATAAGATCTCGGATGATCTGCTCTTCAAATTTTACCCGAACAACCACAAATAGTGACTAATCAGAACAAAACTTGACGCAATGCTATTGACCATAAGTTTGTTTTCAGTTTTCAAGTCATATTAATTGAATTGAACAAAACTGTGCCTAATATCATTTTGGTTCAGGTGAGCGATATAGGACCATCATGGTCCTCTTGTTTTGAAATTCTTTCTGTCATGAGGTCTTAGGAAAACATTGACACAAAAGTAGAAAATGCTGATAATCAGCATTTTCTCCTTTTGCTTCATTATAATCACAAAATTTACCTTCAGTTACATATCTTTTCTGTTGTTTGAAGCAGACTTGAAATTGGACAACCCTAAAATTTTGTTGTTGGTGAAAGAATTAAATTTGACTTTATCACTGGTGGTGAACTCGGCCAAAGCGTTAGATGTTTTTTCGCGATCATTGTATTCCGTCAGTGTTGTAAAAAGATATCGTAACTACGGCTACGATAAAGCCGTAAATACGAGATTTTATAACAACACCGACGGTTTGTCAATACATATCGGTAAACCCGATCTATTTTTAGAACAAATTCATTGTTATTAGAAAAACTTTCCAATCAGATCTTTGAACTCACAATTAAACGCAAAATATCTGTACCTTGTTGTAGCGAAAAATGTCCATCGCTTTGGCCGAGTTCACCACCAGTGTTTATGGGACTGGTTTCAGATGTAGGAGAAATTGGTTCTTATCCAAGGGAAGTAACTTTATATTGAACTTATTTGCTTTAATACTCTAAGTTACCTCCCTTGGTACTACATTGAATTGCTTGTTCCAAAAAATGACTGTAAGTGCAATAATGCAATAATGTTCTTTATAAACTTAAAGTACATTTTATATCATAACACTTTCCCAAACAACAAATATTTCGGTTCTCCTAATTGAAAACAATTATTATGTACAGACAACATATTAGATTTGAATAACAATTTTAAATCTGAAGTCAAAAGGGTTGTAATAGTTGAGAAAAGAAGAAAACATGATTGTCACCATTTTTCTACTTTTCTCTGTACATTTTACAAAGCGGCAGTGGTAAATAGTGTGTCTTTAGTTTGTCAGAGTTAGGTCCTCAGGGTTCTCCCCAGAATGATTTGAAGCTGTAGTGGCAAATTTTAAAAGCTTTGGCACATCTTAAAATGCAGTGTTTTTGTAAACAATTGTGAATAAAAATATGATGAGAAAAGAAGAAAGTGCTCAAATTGAGCAATTTCTTATTTTCTCATCATGGTTTTATAAACAATTAGTACATTAATTTTGCAATTATGAAAATGCATTTTTTACAAGTTTTTGACAAAATATACCTCCAAATGCCTCTATTTGGTGACCATTTTGAAGAAATTAAGCTGTGGGGTACTTTTGAAGCTGTAGGGGAATTACCCTGATTTACATGAAGCTGCAGTGGGGCTGATACAGCTTATTGGACTGGGGAGAACACTGGTCCTGTTTAGGAAAGGTTTTAAAGCCACTTCCTCCTTATATATTTTTACCTTGATTTTATTCCAGCGCTGAGAAAGTTTGAACCAGTTGGAAAACACAAGATAATTCTCGATGAAAACACCTTCGAGTCACGCTTTCTACAGTGTCAAATCTGTAAGGAGCGCTACAATCACACGGAGAGGGTACCCAGAATTCTACCCTGCCATCACTGCTTCTGTCTCGTCTGCGTCATGGATTTCTACTGGCGGGGAGAGGAGGAACGACGTCGTCTCACACCAAAGGAGGTGACGGACATGGTGTATGTCGTGACGGTGACATGTCCGACGTGTAATAATAGTTTCGTTAGCACACATGAAGGTCTTCAGGAGCTTGTGACCGACCATAGGATTATTCAGTTACTTGACTTTATTGGTACCACTGATAAACATTCTATTCAATATTGTCCCAAACATTGCTCACAGCCTCTCAACTTTTTCTGTGAGCGGTGCAGCATGTGTTTGTGCAGAGACTGTCTAGTGATTGACCATAAACAGTGCTCAAATGATAAAATGGTGCTCGATATACAAAATGCTTTTCAGAAATATGATCCTGCTTTGGTTAATGGTGTTAAAGACATGGAGGAGGAGGTTAAATCTCTGAGTGATAAGAAAGAAGAGTGTAAGAATGCTAAAACTAATTACAAGAGAGGTGATGAAGAGATTGTTCAAGAGATAAAAGACTCATTTGAGAAAATAAGAAAAGCGCTTCAAGAGAGAGAGGAAAAGTTGATAGAAATGGCTAGAGAGGCGGTGGGTGTGAAGGAATATGATTTTGACAAGAAGATGGCATTGTTTGAATCTAAAGAAGGTGAAGTGAAGGATGTTCAGGATGTGATACAGAAGGGAAACAAATCTACAGACATAATAGAGAAATATAAAGCTTACTTACGTCTCAAGCGGTACACGACAGAGCCAGCCATTCAGAAAGAAGAGTATGAAAACAAGCAAGACAAGAAAATCAGCTTCAATAATAAAGATGAAGTGGTTCTTACTGCGAAGATCAGTAATTATGGCGAAGTAGAATCTAAATCAACATCAACATCTTACATTCGAAGCAGTAGTTTAGAGAACAGTGGTACTACAAGTAGTGTAGGAAGTGGCTCGAGCTATATGTCATCCCTGGGGAGCTATTCAGGGGCGGGCAGAACATCATCCTATAGCAGTTATCTGGGCGGGTCTAGCCTGTATTCTGGCTCCTCCTACTCTTCAGGCTCCTCCTACTCCAGCAGGTATACACCCACAAGATCATATAGATACTGAACTTTGTATACTTTAGATGGTGTGTATTCAGTTGTGCCCTGTCTCTTGAACTATAAAGACATGCATTTGATAGTTTTAATAGTTTTATGTGCATTTACAATCAGTTTTCACGAATTTGCAATAATTATGAATGATTTATCAACTTGAATTTGCATCTATTTTCAACCAAATTTTACTTTCAACAAATATTTGTGGTAATTTTATCTTAGACAGAAAATGATAAAAAGTATTCGTCCTATTGGCCCATCCTGAATTTGTCAGTCTATTTAATTCAGCAGATAGGGCACAACTCTCACGTTTGCTTGTATTTTCTATACACACATTGGTTAAGGGAAATCTTAGTCTTAAAATCTGAGTAGGGGTGTGGAACAGAATGAGATCCTTTTCATATAAAGGATGTTAATTTTGCTCGTCAATGAGTTGTAATCTACTTGTTCAATTTATGACTACAAGTAGACGAAATACACCTAAAGTTGAAATGGTTCATGGACTAGAAAGAAAAAAGTCTGATTTTCCACACCTCTGATAAGTCAATGTTCCAACTTTATACTGCTGTACAGAGCTAAAGATGGGTTGGAGTGATGACAATCTGAATTCATTATTCAAACCTTATGTTGTAGGTCCTTAAATCGTGTACATTACATGATTGAAAAAAGAACTTTCAAATAACAAAAGATTTGATCAATGGCACACGATAAAATGAATCTTTCACAAGACATTTCTACTTTTAAAGAGGTCACATGTGTTTGACAATTACAGTAATTATGTAAATATCAACAAAATTGGTTGCAGAAAATTTTGTTGACTGTGTTACTGAAATTTAAATCCCTTGCCTTTTCTTCATCTAATAGATTCTCCAAACAATCAATGATACTTTAAAAATCTTTATTTGTCAGAGTGACAAAAATAATTTATAGTTCAGTTTCAGAGATATGTGACTTAATAAGTCATTTGATTGTTTGGTTAATAAATGTTTTAGCTTGACAGTGGTTAAAGTAATCATAACTCTGAAATGAATTATGTCACTCCCTCTCATCTATACCTCTGACTATAGAATAACTGTAGATTAGCCTTGCTATAGATAATTCAAACAAACTGTTTCACAAAGCTGTTTTTGTGTGTGCACTTGTCTGTTCTTGACTGAATGTGTGTGGTATATAATTGTTGAGAGAAATTTAGAGAAAAGAGTTTTTTACGGACACATTATATAGACACTGGCAAGCTGTCCTTAAGGGTTACAGTAATTAAGCTTTCAGCCTATATGTTATTTTGTTATGTTTTATTAGGGCGCAGGAAGCAATATACCAATTGACATGAAATTGAGAGAGCTATAATGCTTGCCTTGTCATAGTTAAGATGGGAAATATTAGATTGCTTCATAAGGTGCTTGAGCATATACTTGCTTTAATTGATTAAGTCGTACACATAGTTATGTCATTTTGAACAATCATGATTGTTTGTCGACGATATATGTCATTCCTTATTATAGGCTAATAATGTTTACTTGTTTATTGACATCTGATTAGATGAATTGAAAAAAATGTTCAGAAAGTTTGTTAAAGTGAGTACTGCCAGCTTTATTAGATGTAAGAATGGTTAACCTCCGTCAAGTTTAACCTTTGTCATGAACTCGGAATACTTCTGTTTTGCATGTAGTATTGACAAATATCAGCCTGCATGTCTTGCAATCTGATCTTGGTCTAAAAATTACCACCAGTTAATCAAACTACATTTGGATTCTTGTATATGATATCTTTGACAAGCTTGTTTATTGTTCTCAACCATTTGATGTATGGATAAGGGAAGTAATTCCTCATGACAAGGAGAATCTCTGAGTATTTTCCCATGTATTGAATGCTTCATAGCCTTGACTAACATGTTTGCCACTTACCTATTTTTTACTAACTTTACAATAGTAGTTCTGCTGTGTCCACTTAGAAAAGATAAACTTATTGTTCATTAAAGTTGTAATGTTGGCATTGACTGACATAGTTATGTCCACTATGATTGAAGTTCAAACTTAAAATCTGTTATGATACTTTTGTTCCAAGAATAGCAGTAATTATAAATAAATGTCTAAGCCAAGCAATTTATTAGTAAGCTGGGACTTTATGTTCAGGGAGCTAATGTCACAGCCCTTGTGTCAGCATCGCGACGGTCGCGTCTTCAAAAACTTAAACCTGGTCTACGTGTCCATATATCTCAAGCACTATTAGTGATACATCCTTGATACTTAACACATGGATACTAAGTCCTGCCAATATCATTTGGGACCGTTACCTTTGACATAGTGACTTACTTTAAAAAAACCCCTTTAACTTGGCCTATATCTGATGCAATATTTTTAATAGAGCCTTGATATTTCATACATGGATACCTCCTGTCAAGACCTTCTTTTTGGGACCATGACTCTAGATCTTGTGACCTTGACTTTGGAGTTTGACCTACATTTAAACTTTTGGGCACTATTAGAGATAGAGCCTTTATATAACAAATATTTATGCCTCCTGTAAAGACCTTCCATTTGGGACCATGACCTTTGACCATGTGACTTTGATGTTCTAGGTGTTTTGTGACAAGCTTCTGAATAGGCGAGCTACGTTGTCTGTGGACAACTCTTGTTCCATTGTGTATAAGGTTGAGGTTAATTTTTTAGGTAAGCCTGTTCACATTTTAGCATTGCTGTAAAAAAGCAGCAGCTGCTTTGGTTAATGGTTTTAAAGCCATGCCAGCATACAAGTATATAATGCGAATATGTTTGATTTCCTGCTTTAAAATGCCTTTTACACAATGATAACTGCATCTTTTTTTGTAGATAAGCTCCTTACAACAATACCTGTCACATTTATTCAAGCTTAAAATCATCAACCAACTTTTGGGTAGTTTGGTTTTCATGTAGCAAGAGGGCTTTTCGATTTGTAGTCAAAAACATTTGGCATTTATGCTACAAATTAATGTTTGTTTAGTATCAGTTTAATGAAATTGTCAATTGTGGATCAAGTGTTGGATACTTGTACAATGGACAAAGAGTTTGATTAGTTTTCATTATGCATAGACCATGTAAATTGTAAATGCCTTTATATGTATAACGCTGCTTTTCAACAAAAGCCTTGTATCTACAGCTAGTTTAAAGCTGTAGATACGAGGTTTTTGTTGAAAAGCAACAATAAGTTATTCTTGGTGTCTGGTGCTTATTTGTGATACCAGGCCTATGATAAAATAGTGTGTAATGTACTTTGTATTAGTCACATTCATATTAAAAAGTAATAATGCCTTGTGATAGATACTATTTGTAATGCATTTATTTCTGTAGATTTGCTTATAAAGCATAATAGATAGGGTGCCAATATTTTCTGTGCTATTTTAAACACAAATCATATCTTCAACTGTGTGCATTTCATTTACAGCAGCTTTCAATTCAGAAGATCCTGAAAATTTGTCCTTTAGGAATGGGCTAACCAGCAAATCTTAATTTTAGTTCCAGGAACTGAACAATTATTAATATTGTTGTAAATGAGAACCTGTGAGTATATGTCCTGGCACAATTTATTACAAGCAGAATAGATCTAGCATTGTACTAGGCTGCACTTGAAAGGGTTTTATATTGCTTGTGGGTGTACAATATATTGCATCCCTTTTAAGCCATTACCAAATGGCAAAATTTTAGACTTGTCCCAAGTTCAAAGATGTTGCTTACAACAATTTCAAGGAGATGATATTTATATATTTTTGGTCTTTTTTGGGTAGAAAACATTGTGGGAAATGAAGACATTGCTCGTCACAAGCAATTTCTTCATTTTCCACAATGTTTTCCAAAGCCTTTAGCTTGAGGGGCATCAAAAGGTATTCATCTGAGATACAATTTTTGATATATCATATTTTGTCATCTGAAAAAGTGTCAAGAGGACCAATAATTTTAGATCTAATTGGCAAATGCCAATGAATCACGGTGGATAACCCACGTGACTTTTGGAAAGCGTCCACACGGAAAAATCGTCCGCTTCAATGTATGTTTTGTTTAATTTCTCAGCTTATACTCTATTGATTTTGATGCGATAAAGTGCATGGAACGCACCTTTGAGAGGGCTATTCCCAGCTCTAACTCACTTTGCTCCAAATCCAGTGGTTTCTTCAAACATTATTATTAGAGCCAAAGTGTTTGTATGTGCAAAACGAAAGTGGGAAGCGTTCACGTGCATCGAACAAAACTTTTGCTTGAATGTTTGAAGAAACCACGGGATTCGGAGCAGAGTGAGTTACAAACGGAGATAGCCCTCTCAAATGCGCGTTCCGTGCAAGTGCTGTATCTCGTCAAAATCAATAGAGTATAAGCTGAGAAATTAAACAAAACATACCGTGAAGCGGAAGATTTTTTCGGTGTTTACGCTTCCCAAAAGTCATGTGGGTTATCCACCATGTGAATAGTGTTTTGCATTTTGAAATAGTGTGCTCGTACATAATACTCTGGTAAATGGGGGTTGATGGAAAATTTGGTTTCTTAATTGTTGGGGTCATTTATAGGAAACATGTATATGTAAACTACTTTAGGTTATGTGGCACAACAATATTATTGCATACTGTCAATTTTAGTCGGGTGAAATCTCAATGGACACATTCTCTGCATTGGATGAGTGAATAGTGGTTTGGGTAAGATGTTGTTTTTTATTGGTAAGAGAAATGCAAAAACACTTGGTGAATTGCACCTGAGTTTCAATAATTTCAGTTAATACCATAAATCCCCATTCAATTAGTTATAGCAACTATGGTAAATTAATAAAGTCTTGCAATATTTCAAATGTTTTCTTTCAGGCTTCAAAATATGGACAAATTTTAAAGCTGTTTTGTGCTCAATATTTCTGTTGACATGACATGCATTAATTTTTGATGGTCCAACACCATTACAAAGAGCAAGGGTTATGTTCCATAAAGGAAAGAATTTTGTTTGGTGTGAAAATTTGGAGGAAAGGAGGAAAATATTCAATGCTGTTTGACAGTATTTTCTTCTTTCTCGGTGTCCTTTCTAAAACATTTATGGTATGGGATATCAAAACGGTATTCATGCAACATGATATCTTAGGGAGACAAATAAAGATTTGGACATAAGATTTGTTTTGCTTAATTATATAAGCATGATTTTGTGAAAAGCTGGAATTTTTGAAAGGAATATACATGTCCATTGACTGTCCGTTGTTGATACATAGAAAAAAATCTTGACCAAAACATTGTAGAAAAATGAAATTTCATGTTTCAGATCGGGCTATAACAAGTTCTCCAAATAGAGGGACCAGCGAAGATATCCAGCTGTTGCAACTTTTTGAGCTTAAACCATTCCCAAACAGTGATGCATTTTGACGCTTTACAAAATAAAGGCTTTGGAAAACATTGTGGAAAATGAAGAAATGGCTTGTGACAAGCAATTTCTTCATTTTTCACAATGTTTCCTACTCAAAAACATCGAAAAATGTCAAATTCCATGCACTTGATGTTCAATGAATAGAACTTAGTGAATTTAATCCATTACCATAGAGAGACTTTTTTGATGGCACTGAAGAAAAGGGCTTGGGAAAACAATGTAGAAAATGAAGACATTGCTTGTCACAAGCAATGTCTACATTTTTTCCACATTGTTTTCTAACACAAAATACAAAGATTTTCAAAATTTCGTTTACTTGCAAATGCTGTCTGCAACACCTTTCGGATTGGAATCGTCGGAAATTTTACAGTCTGCTTATTGCTTAAATTTGCCGACAATATAATTATGATCAAGCCATGATGTGTATAAGTATGTCATTTTTTTCCTCACAATATGGTCATTCTGTTACCATTATTTCTGTTTGTTAAAGATATATAGTATACATTTCGTTTGCTTTGTGATAAATGATAAATATGTTTATGAATTGTATTGCTTGAATCGCTTTGTTTAACATGTATTGTACAATTATAAAAATATATTGGTTAGTCTGTCCAGAAAAAAGGGGAATATGTAAGTGAAACTAATGATCAAATTTAGGTAATTCTATGACGTTCCCCCAACTAAACTTATTTGATATGTACTGTAAAAAACATTTCCTTAGTTTTTAAAATTTAAGATGAGTCATAATTGATAAAAGTTCCAGACGGCATAACAAATGCAACATGCAGCATAATATGTGTAGTAGATGAGGATGAACATTTTTTGAGTAAAGAAGATTATTGTTATATTTTAACCCATTTCCAAACGACAAAAATTTAGGGTGTTCCAAATTCAAAGACATTGCACACGACAAATTCAAGTGAATGAAATTCAAAATTTGTTGATCATTTTGGGTAGAAAATATTGTGGGAAATGAAGAAATTGCTTGTTACAAGCAATTTCTTCATTTTCCAAGATGTTTTCCAAAGTCATTATCTTGTGGGGAGTCAAAAGGAGTTGCTGTGTTGTAATGGGTTAACATATTTTTCTTTTTCCAAAGATATGTTCATTGTTAGCCGGTTATTTTTAGGAAACGTTACTTAGTTTATTTAACATCAAAATCATATACTGTTTGAACTTGTAACAATCTGTCAATAAGACTATTTTCAAGCAAAGATATTGGCTGTGGGGGCCTAAAGAATGAAAATAATGTACATTTACATGTTTTATTTTCAACCCAAAACATTTGTATTTTGAGGCTTTTATTCATAATTGTTGGATCTATATTTTACCTATGCATTTCTTAATATAAGCAATAAATAAAAAAGAAAAAAATGTCAATAGTTATATTTTGATTGTTTCCCAGGTAACAAAATTTAAGACTCAAAAGTATTCATTGAAACACGGCGGGGAATCACGTGCCAAAACCATTACATAAAATCATCAATAAATCTGTGAATATGTCACCGAATTTAAGATGGTTTGAATCATAGAGGGAAAGAGCACTTCGTAGATATTATTGCAAAACCTCATAACTCCAGCTTTAAACAAGCTTGAGTAACGAGGGTTTGCAATTACACCGATGACTTGTAAGTTACATGTATGTGTATGGCATTTAAGAGACCATCATGGAGACAGATTAGGATCTTACTACAGTCAGACCACCATCTTCGCTAGCCAAGGTTGAACCCACCTACGTTTGTATTCACCCTTGGCGGATTTAGTCCGATTTTTTTGAAATCGCGAAGCGCCGCCTAGCGGTTGTTCTGCTGGTTGCTTACGTCCATTATTGATGACGTCATTAACGCGCAGTGTCTTTCGCGTCACACGTCATGCGGATTAGATAAAAGTTAGCTGCTTTTTGGTCGAATTGTCGAAAGTATAATCATTGGTCGATTAAAGATAGGGAATTCCTGTCTATTGCAGTGAAATTCGTAGAAAAAGTTGCCCATCTTCGCGTTTTTGAATTGCATATGCAATGCCTTTTCCCTCCCGTTGTCATGAATTGGTTACTCATAACAAATGTATCAGTCGACAATCTGATTGGTTCCAGCGAGACCTCGCTGGAACCAATGAAAACGCTTTCCAGGACACCAAGAAAATCGGACTAAATACGCCAATGGTGAATACAGAATCGACGTTACGTCGTAGATGTCACCCTTGGCTTGCGAAGATGTCAGACCACAGGAGTGACATGGATCTATTCAGCTTTCTTACATTTTTCTCTGATGAATACGAAGTGCGGGAACAATATGGATCTCGAATACAAAAATACATGAACACGACTGCTGATCTTGACATGTGTAAAACTGTCATTGTCATCGAAATCTTTAAGAATAGCAGAGCTATTTCATTCAAAAGGATGTCAAAGTTAGCTTAACACATTACTGCACAGTGACGCCTTTTGTCTCCCTCACAAGAAAAGGCTTGGTAAAACATTGTGGAAAATGAAGAAATTGCTTGTGACAAGCAATTTCTTCATTTCCCTCAATGTTTTCTATGTAAAGACCAAATAATGCAACATTCCATTCACTTGAAATTGTCGTCTGCATCATCTTTGAATTTGGACTAGTCTACAATTTTGTCGTTTGGTAATGGGTTAATTTTGAAATAGCTCCACTGGCTACCAGACCAGCTGGCTATTGTCATGGCGGTGTGTCCGTCGTGAATCTGTTTGCGCGTTTGTGCATGCGTGTATCGGTCCTTGAACTTTGAAAATATTTTCAGAAACTACCTGATACATTTTTACCAAAGTTCGCAGGTATTATTCCTGTGTGATCTGCGATCAGATTGAATTATTACGTCCCAATGTATTTGCCCCATCTTCGCAAGCCAAGGATTCTATGTCCACTTTGTTCCTTATGTAAGGAACAATTTGGTTCCTAGCAGATACCATCCTCTGAATCCAAATGTTGGTAATTTTGGTATAAAATGTCCTTGGAATTGAAAGATTGGTGCTTTCTATAGGACTAACCAATGGGGTTAAGTTCCTATATTCAAATACCGTCCTCTGAATCCAGACTGTGGTGCAAATAGACCTTGGAGAGCTGTTAATAGTGTCGCCCATTGAACTAGCTTATTTTGTTGATTTACTACCAGATATCATACTCTGAATCCAGATTTTTGTCTAAAACGACCTTGGATTTGTTAGGTACTGTCGACTACAACATTAGCCAATGTAGCTGAGTTGCAAGCAAATACCATCCTCTGGATCCAGATTATGGTAATTTTGGTGTAAAACGGCCTTGTCAAGTTTAGTACCTACTATTGAAAGACTAACCAATGGGGGCGAGTTCCTATCAGATACCATCCTTTGAATCCAGATTTTGATGCAAATGGGCCAGGAAGCTGTTAATTAGTGTCGCCTATTAAACTAGCATGTTTTTTTTATTTACTACCAGATATCATACTAATCCAGATTTTGGTGCAAACGGGCCTGGAAGCTGTTAAAAGTGTCGCCTATTGAACTAGGTTGTTTTGTTGATTTACTACCAGATATCACACTCTGAATCCAGATTTTGATGCAAATGGGCCTAGAAGCTGTTTATCAGTGTCGCCTATAGAACTAGTTTATTTTGTTGATTCACTACCAGATATCATACTCTGAATCCAGCTTTTGGTGCAAATGGGTCTGAAAGCTGTTAATAGTTTCGCCTATTGAACTATATAGTTTATTTTGTTGATTTACTACCAGATATCATACTTTGAAAACAGATTTTGGTACAAATGGGCCTGGAAGCTTTTAATCAGTGTCGCCTATAGAACTAGTTTATTTTTAGCTCGCCCGGGACGATAGTCTCGGAAGAGCTATTGTCATACCCCCGGATGTCGGCGACGGCGTCAGCGTCGGCGTCAGCGTCCACAAAAACTTTAACCTGGCCCATATCTCATGCCCTGTTAGAGATACAGCCTTCATATTTCACCTGTGGGTACCTCTAACCAAGACCTTTAATTTGAGACCATGACCTTTGACTTTGTGACCTTGACCTTGGAGTTTGACCCACTTTTTGACCGTTTTAAAAAACTTTAACCTGGCCTATATCTCATGCCATATTACACCTACAGCCTTCATACCTCACATGTGGATACTTCTCACCAAGACCTTTCATTTGAGACCATGACCTTTGACCTTGTGACCTTGACCTTGGAGTTTGACCTACTTTTAAAAACTTTAACCTGACCTTAAAAAAACCTTAACCTGGCCTATATCTTATGCCCTATTGCACATACAGCCTTGATATTTCACATATGGACACCTCCTACCAACACCATTCACATTTGACCATGACCTTTGACCTCATGACCTTGACCTTGGAGTTTGACCTACTTTTAAAAAACTTTAACCTGGCCTATATCTCATGTCTTTTTACACCTACAGCCTTGATATTTCACATATGGACACCTCCTACCAACACCATTCACATTTGACCATGACCTTGGACCTTGTGACCTTGACCTTGGAGTTTGACCTACTTTTAAAAAACTTTAACCTGGCCTCTATTTCATGTCCTTTTACACCTACAGCCTTGATATTTCACACATGGACACCTCCTACCAACATGATTCACATTTGACCATGACCATGGACCTTTTGACCTTGACCTTGGAGTTTGACCTACTTTTAAAAGACTTTAACCTTGCCTATAGCTCATGTCCTTTTACACCTACAGCCTTCATATTTCACATATGGACACCTCCCACCAAGACCTTTCATATTTGACCATGACCTTGGACCTGGTGACCTTGACCTTGAAGTTTGACCTACTTTTAAAAAACTTTAACCTGGCCTTTATCTCATGTCCTTTTACACCTGCATCCTTGATATTTCACACAATGACACCTCCTACCAACACTTTTCACATTTGACCATGACCTTGGACCTGGTGACCTTGACCTTGCAGTTGACCTACTTTTAAAAAACTTTCACCTGGCCTATATCTCATGTCCTTTTGCACCTACAGCCTTGATATTTTACACATGGACACCTACCAACACGGTTCACATTTGACGGTGACCTTTTACCTTGACCTTGGAGTTTGACCTACTTTCAAAAAACTTTAACTTGGCCTATAACTCATGTCCTTTTACACCTACAGCCTTGATATTTCACACACGGACACCTCATTCCAACACAGTTCACATTTGACCATGACCTGTGACCTTGTGACCTTGACCATAGAGCTTGACCTACTTTTACAAAATTTCATTTTGGGCCATGACCTTTTTACCTTGACCTAGGAAATGACTTTTCTTTGTGACAAGCTCTCATTTGGGCGAGCTTTATTGTCCGCGGACAATTCTTGTGTTGATTTACTGCCAGATGTCATACTCTGAATCTAGATTTTGGTGCAAATGGGCCTGGAAGCTGTTTACCAGTGTCGCCAATAGAACTAGTTTATTTTCTTGATTTACTACCAGATACCATACTCTGAACCCAGATTTTGGTGCAAATTGGCCTGGAAGCTGTTTATCAGTGTCGCCTATAGAACTACGTGTAGTTTATTTTGTTGATTTACTACCAGATATCATACTCTGAATCCAGATTTTGGTGCAAATGGGCCTCGAAGCTGTTTATCAGTGTCGCCTATTGAACTAGCTTATTTTGTTGATTTACTACCAGATATCATACCCTGAATCCAGATTTTGGTGCAAATGGGCATGGAAGCTGTTTATCATTGTCGCCTATAGAACTAGTTCATTTTGTTGATTTACTACCAGATATCATACTCTGAATCCAGAATTTGGTGCAAATGGGCCTGGAAGCTGTTAATCAGTGTCGCTTATAGAACTATACTGAACAAAAGTGAAAACGCTACACCTACTTTTCTTGTCATATTTCTTCTACCTACAACAAGAAAAACAATCAAATGAAAGTGTTTCGCATTGTTCATTGACTTGGTTAGTCCAAGCACTAAATGTTTTGTGGATCTTAATTACGAGGATGCAATACGGACCCTTTTGATGGTACAGGTGTCCGTTTTTCAGGTGTACAATTTGAACGGAAATTTTACACAATTTAAACCTTCAGGAATTCCAAACAGAAGAATGCAAACCATGCCGGACTGCATGGAATGGTAGTCTGACAAGTTGCCAGTCAGGAAATGTAAAGAAGCTTGCATAAAAGTGTTCCAGCGTTTAGAAAATGGTATTTGAAAAGCAGATTTTTCATCATGTTCCAAAGCTTGAAAAATATACGATGTAATCCCCATAGGAAATTCAAATTGCTATTGCATAAGCATCTGGAAACAAAAGTAGTCGAAGAAAGAGTTAAAAATCCTCTGTAAGGCCTGCCTGATGTTGCAAAAAAAAAAAAAAAAAAAAAAAAAAAAAAAAAAAAAAAAAAAAACAATCGAAACCCGTGATGAACTTGTGAAAACCAAACATTTTAAATTCCCTATTTGTTTATGTCAAAGGGAGGTAATTCGCGAAATCGACAGATTAGACCTTGATTTTAGAGTTTGCTAAAAGAAATAAGTGAGATTTTAAGTGTTTTTTGGCAACCTGGATATGACCAATTCCGAAAAAATAATGAAGAGTTTTCTGCGCATGCGCATATGCGCCATTTGATTAAATTAGCTCTAAACGCATTAAGGGCTGTAACTCCGACATTGAATGAAACAAGGCAATGGAATTTCGACAAAACGATTGCTGAAAGCCTGGGAAATAACGTCAACATATAAATCATGCTGTAAATTCGATACTTTTCAAGAAATAAGAAATCTTGCAGTGTAGCGTTTTCACTTTTGTTCAGTATAGTTTATTTTGTTGATTTACTACCAGATATCGTACTCTGAATCCAGATTTTGGTGCAAATTGGCCTGGAAGCTGTTAATCAGTGTCGCTTATAGAACAAGCTATTTTGTTGATTTACTACCAGATATCGTACTCTGAATCCAGATTTTGGTGCCAATGGGCCTGGAAGCTGTTTATCAGTTTCGCCAATAGAACTAGCTTATTTTGTTGATCTACTACCAGAATACTTGGCTTGCTGAGATGTTTAAAATGTCAAAAATGGTCGTTTTCTTCATTTTTTTATTCTAGCAAGCATGCATATTGACCAACCAAGGCATGACCAGGACAATATGTTAGTGACTATAGAATTCTATTTTTTAAAGCATCAGAAACTGGTATCAATATTTATTCAACAAACAATACATTTAGAGCGACACCACACGTAAGAAACACTAAAAAGTCTTATGAAGTTTGATTAGTACCATAATCCTTTCCCAAACAAGACCGCGTTTTTGCGTCTGTGATAGGAATGACTTAGAATATCGTTGAGAAAAAAGAAGAACATGGCGATAATCAGCATTTTCTCCCTTTACCTTAATGTTTACGCACCTATGTTGTACTTTAACCCTATCTTTTTTCCAACATAATTTTGTCATCTGCAGCATCACCCGTACATTTTGTTCATTTAGAAGAGGTTAAAAAGTATATCACATGATCACATTTTTGCTGCCCAGACCATAATCCGAGTCTTCTCTGATGTAAATTCGCTCTTTGATATTTTGATTTTTCGCTATTTTATATATAGCGAAAAATCAAAATATCAAAGAGCGTATTTACATCAGAGAAGACTCGGATTACTCAGAACAGTTCCTAGTTTTGATGATCCTGAAGGAGAATGATTTCGACAACTGCAATTTCTGAGTCTCTTATGAATTGTGTCTTTTTCTCTAAGATTGAAATTCTGCCTTTTACAAACAACTGTATTACCGTCTGCAACCTAATGTATTTTGGAACATTTTGGATTTTTAACTTTGAGAATGGATTAAAAAGTCGATGTTGTAATTTCAATATTCTTACCCCCTACCATAAAAGTATCCTGTTTCTTCTTTTTCCTAGTTTTGACAATACAAGTAACGACTATCACAATGATTATTAAGCCACCAGCAACACCGAATATTATGACGAGTTCTTTATCAAATCTACCGTCTGAGTCCTTGCTGGAACTAGAGCCCGAGTTACCGGTATTTCCAGAAGGGGTTGAAGAACCGCTTGGTGACGTTGGTGATTGATTTACTCCAGGAGGTTCAGATGTAGATTCATTGTCTGAATTCGATAAATTACTAGAAGGAACCTCGGTTGTTGTAGTGGTAATGAAATTATTTGGTTCAGCTGAACTTGAATATTTTGTTGAATTTGTATTGAAGTTTGTGAAACTAGCTGTAGAAGTTAGTGTGTTAGTCGATGTTATCACAGAGGCTAATGTAGACGTCGTTGTTACCGATGTTTCTGAACTTACAGCTGACGCTTCTGTTGTAGTTGTAGTAGAATCGCTTAATGGCAACAATGGTAGGCCTGTTGTAGAAGTGGCTGGCTTTGTAGTTGTTACGGGTGCACTACTAACATTGCTTACACTTGATTGTTTAACAGAAGGTGTTGTACTTGCTTTTGCAGATGTCGTTGTTATAATAGTAGATTTAGTATTTATAGGAAGAATGGTTGATGTAACAGGATTGGGTGTAGTCTTTGCTATTGTCCCAGTAGCTGCTACACTTGTAGGAGATGTTATTGTTGTAGGTGCCATCGTAGATGTTGCTGTTGATGCCGATGTCTGTGGCGATGTTGATACTGTCGTTGTTGTTGTTTGAATACTTTTGGTTGTTGATTTTACTGTTGAATTATTTGTCATATTCGTAGTTGATGCTGCTTGTGTTGGTATAGTCGGAGATGTTGGTGCCGCTTGTGTGTGTGTAATCTGTAAATCGTACAAAGAATATAAGGTGTGTGCTTAAGCTTTTCCCAAACTGCGTAAGTTTTAGACTTCTAGTTTGAAAAATGCTGCAGACGAATAAATGGATGTTGAAAATGACACAAAATATAATAAAGATAATAAAAAGAAAAACATCCTTTATTTTCTGTTGAAATAATTTCGAAGTACGTGATAGTCAGTAATTTATGAATAATATGGTGCGGTTTTTGGCGGTATTAATATTCTGATAACCATACTTGAAAATGGTCAAACAACATAATCTCACATTTTTCTTCACCATTATCTTATATTCCGTTAACGATATTATGGCACATGTTTATAAAATTTGCATTTGAAAACAACACAACATCAAACTCTAAACTACTGTCATTTTGCACGTTTTGGTTGGAATCTTGATGATGCCTTACACCTGCAAGATTTGTACCAACGTTTGCACAAGTGTATTGAACGTAAATAACGCTTTCCCTTGTTTGGATATGTAAAATTTGTAAACATGTGTCATGATATCGTGTCTGGACTATACTTGAAAGAATATTTTGAATAAACGGGCACATGAACAAGTTCTTCCTGATAAGAATTTACCGTGGATGGGAAGGGTACAAACTTTGCTTGTGAAATAAAAGTTTGAACGTGGCTTGTGCCGCTTACCTTATTTTGACGCAATTAGAAACATCAAAAGGAATGAAGGCAAATGTGAAATAATGAAAAATCTTTTACTCTGATTGTTCGAAAGTTATGACAAGTATTTATCATTTTACAGAGGTAGACAGACAGGACAGAAATATATTCTGCGAATTTTTGCCCATACAATGATTTTGTACGATGCAAATTCTTTAAACATTGCCGGAAGAGATAATTTTGCTGATAATCAGCAATTTCTCCACTTCCCCATATTTTTCCTCGGCTAAAATTAAGTTTCAGTAAGAAATAAAAAGATTTGACAAATTTCGATTTGAATGAGTATAAAATTATGTAACCCTTAGTTTGGGAAAGTACTGACTGATTACTCATTTCGGACTAATCTAAGCTGCAATGTGTCACAATGAAACTTTGATAAGCGGCTAAATTTGATACACAAATTGAAATCGCCATTGAATGAAGGACATGTTGTAATCTCGAATTTTGAGATAAGCTCAAATCTTAACCCTTTCTTAACTTTCCTTAATTGAATTTGCAGACGAAATAGACTTGGGTTGACTGTAGATCAAAGTTGTTTATTGTGTATTGCCTACATGCTACAATAATACAATTATGCGATACTGGTTTGATTCGTTATTAATTAATATCTTTGTTTTAACTCTTTCCAAAACGATATTTAGATTAGACTATATTAAAATTGGGTGACGCGCAGATGATAATCTTAAGTTGTTTTTATAGATTTTATTGATTTGTATTTCTTGGTAGGAAATGTTGTTTGGAAAAAGTTTTTGCCTTTTGCAATCCATTATTTTCTTCAATTTCCATCATCGGAACCGTGTTAGGGTTTGTCCATAACATTCTCTTGAGGAGGCACCATTGGCATGCATTGATGAAGTCTAATAATCTAAAATCTCATTGAATCATCCAATCGTTTAGTCTAAATCCGTATCTTCAATCTACAACTAAATGTAAATGCTTGTAGGGACCTACGCATATGCCTTTATATTATTTTTGTCAATTCAAAAATGTGTTTTCCTGCCTTAACACTTCCATAGAAGAGATAATTCTAGACTGATCAAAATTCGAAGCCTCTGTGGACGACACAATACAAGAACTATACTTTGCATTTTACAGCATATAGAAATAATGAATAATGGGAGAGAGGTGGTCTTGCTGGTTATCAGATCTGAATGAACAATATTTTCTTATAACATATTTATTGGACTCTTCAAATACGATCTTTTTGGAAAGGGTTATATTTCAAGGTACACGTAATTTCAAGAAAAAACAAAATGATACTTGCTCACCTGACATAACATTACGACATACACAACAAACATCCGCTGTATTTTCATGTTCCCCCTACAATATTTGGATTTATCTTCTTATATTGATTTAAAACTACATGTGCCTTAAAACAGTAAACATTTAATGTTTACTGTTTCAAGGCACATGTAGTTTTAAGAAAATAAAATAAATGATACTTGCTCACCTGACATAAAATTACGACATACACTACAAACATCCGCCGCATCTCCATGTTTCCCCTGCAATATTTGCCTGTCACATGTACCTATATAACATGTCGTATGTGCTGTACAACTTTTAACGCATGTTCAGAAATGAATCAGACCAACGGGAACATTCTTTCTTTATCTTTTTAAAATAATACGGAAGCTTTTAACGGTCATTAGATTTGTTATCTTTCACTGTGAACCAACTGGTCGTTGACCTTTTCCATACACAAAATCTCTAGTTGTAGGCCTAACATATTCCTGTGCACGAAAGAAATTTGCTCATCTTATATCAATGAAATGTCTGCCATAATATAGTAGATCTAAATGGCCAAATTAAAAAAAAATGTTTATGTGACGTCTATACAAAGTCACACCCCGTCTCAAATGCAGTTAAGCTTGACGAACACTAAGTCAGAATGAGGCTGTATAGTAGATTCTATGCAAAATAAACATGAAGGTGCGCGCAGTGAATGTTTTATAAGTATCGCATGGGATCTACTATACAGATTATATCTGACTTAGTGTTCGTAAAGCTCAACTGCTTTGGAGACGGGGCGTGGCTATGTATAGACGTCACATAAACTAGCGGACAGTTTCGTTTATGCGAAATATAGCGGCGAAATTATAAAATATACTACAATTTCATTCATAAAAAAGTAGGTCGATTACTAACAACTGGGTATTAGGTGGAGTAGTATTGCTGATCATTTGAACTGTATAGAACCGATCTTTGGCCACTTTCATGACTTTGCAGATTTGTAGAACACAAAGACTGCCAAACGATTGCAACGACTTTCTGATTTTGAAAAGTGTTGTTATTGATGTTTTTTATAGGAAACATTGTGGGAAATGACGAATTGCTTGTCATAAGCAATTTCTTCATTTTCCACCATGTTTTCCAAAATCTTTATCCTGCTGGGCGTTAAAAAGTATCATTATGTGAGAATGTTATAATGGTACTTTTGAACCACCATACCCACTCCATCCCATAGATTTCGACAAACTGGACCACACCTATTATTGTGACGAAATCACATTCTCTGTTTTTGGCAATCAGTTTGTAATCCCTTTATCAGTAATAGCGATAAAAGCCTCTTAAAATACCGAACATAAAAGAGAGACGATAAGTTCGTTTGAAAACGACACACTAAAATATTCTTTAAAAACTTGTAATGACTGACATTGAGGTTGTTACTGTGAGGCAGAGCATTGGAAAACTTTGAGAGATAAAAAAGAGAGAAGAAAATGGTGCCGAAATACGTACTTAAAAAACCAAAAACATGGGCATGTTGCTGGGTTACATATTTTATGGCAATGTATACATCATGTGTTCAGAACAATCCAGCTGACAAATTGCGCCTTAAAAAGCGCTTACAAAGACGCATTAAAAAGCAGTATCGTGTCCGAGGAGGAGGATGTTTGCCGAGATCGAATTCTGGTGAAATAATATTTAAATCCTTGTCCAAACAAGATCTTGTTTTGACGTCTCTGATAGAAAAGGATTGTGAAAATATTGAAGCAATAGAAGCAAATGCTGGTAAACAAATCAGACTGAAAAGCACAGTCCCTTTTGTTATTATTCCTTTATTTCCTCCATAGATGAAGAGCATTTTACAGATGAACAATGAACATATATACAAATACAACAAAGTTAATAATTACATGTAGGCATACTTTGATTTTCAATAAATTGATTTGATAGGTATGCATAAGAAATGACATAATTTACTACCATATGGATTTTTACCATGTTCATGCATGTTTATGTTCTTTGGAAGAACATAGAATACATACATTTACATGAGAAAAAAATGCAACTTTACCTACTACAGTAATAGTCCATGGTGAAAGTTTTTCCACGAAAGCGAAAAGGAACGACTCTCTATGGATTAACTTTGTAGTATGCGTTTCCTTTTCTAGACAGTATAAGGTCAAATATTTTCAAGCTTTGAAATAAAAGTAACATTCAATTTTAAAAATCTTGGGTAATTGTCTACACCAATTAGACTAAGCAGAGGACTGTCAGCAAAGCCCAAAATGTATCCTAACAAGGAATCAGAGTTTTTCTGTAATAAAAATTCAACGAGAGAGACTGAAAATTGCTGCATAATATTTGTCATATATTCGGTCCTTGCTTCAAAGACTGCAACATTCGTGCATTTGCACACCAAATGATGCACTCTATTGAAGCTGTACAGAAGACATTTTGGACATTGCTGCCACTCGGGTTTTTCACAATAGAGCTATGCCAGGTACTGCATGCTAAACAATAGTTTTGGGTGTTCGAGAGCTACTAGCCAACAATTTGCTGGTACCAGTCGTGTGTGCATAGTTTTAAACATAGAAAAATCTATATTTAAATCTATTCGCTCTATCCACTGAGATTCTTCTAAATTGAAAATAGTGCTTTTGCATATTGTTTTCCACTTTAATTTGCACGGGAAATATCCAGAATTCACAAAATCCGTTAAATATCTTCTAAGCTGGTATTTTTCTAAAATACAAACAATGTCACAGATAAATCCCGTTTTGCGTTGTGTTACATTATGTAAGTATTGGTAGAGTCTATATATCAGCAATTGGTACGCAATGTCATTGGAATGCAGTCTGCACAGTGATCCAAGAAACAACAGTTTTTGAAGATCAATATATGCACATATAGAAGTGAAGCCGAGTAAGCCCTTGACTACATCTGATCTCGATTGCATAGGAAGCTTTTGAATTTTCTTAAGACAGAAATGATGTGTGGATTCTAAGTGATTCAAGTCGCTCTGAGTCAGCCTGTTCCAGAGTTCACATCCGAAGAAAGCGCGGGGTAGTACAACTGTGCGGTATAGTTTAGCAGATGTAATTGGGTTGAGGTTTTCGAGCAATATACCCGAGTTAACGAAACTGAAAAGTATACCCCTAGCAGTCTGTCGGATACTTTCGACGCTAGCTGGTGTGCGTTTAGAAAAACACTGGACTATACCTAGATGTTTGTACTCGTTTACCTGCGTCAGTTCAGTTTGGTCGAGTAATATCATTTCTCCGTTTGTCGGAACGGTACTATTGATTGTCATCACGGCACATTTTGAGACATTGTAAGAGTAGCGCCATTTGCTTGCGTATCGACTACATATTCCCAAGAGATGGTTTACGCCTCGTTTTGAAAGTGATAATAGTACGATGTCGTCTGCTTGCGTTGGAGCGCACAAAGGTAAACTGTATATTTTGAAGCCGTCGGGGGATGATGACAGTTCGTTCAGTAAGTCATTTATAAAGACGGAATAGAGGAAAGGTGACAAATTACTTCCCTGTCGCGTGCCTTGCAGGATAGAGTAGGACCTAGATACGAACCCATTTACAAGCACTTGGCTTGAACAACCTCGCAACATATCACCGAGAGTACGGAGGGCCTTTCCCTTGATTCCAAAATGATATAATTTGTACAAGACTCCGTTTATCCACGTTCGGTCAAACGCTTTCATAGTGTCTAAAAAGCAAGAATGTAAGACATCATGCCTTTCATAACAATAGTTTGCTGCCTCTTGTAAGATAAAGGATACCATTTTGCGTGATTTGCCTTTTTGAAAGCCATTTTGTAAAGGGCTTATCTGTTTTAAGAACAACAAGCCATCTAATTGGATGAGACGTATGTCACGACTAATCGGACGGATTGATGTGTAATTCTTAAGGTAAACTTAGAATAAGAGTGGTTGGAGAAATCCACCCCATATCCCCTGCCGAAAGGTTGCAGGTGAAAAATGGCTGATTTCGGAATGTTTACGAGATGAAATGGGCAAAGCTTTGTAATCCGAGTTCCTTCGACAGTTATACTATGTTTAACATTAATTTTCGAGAATCGTTACAATTGCTTTGATAAACTCAAACAACTGCATACGATTCTCGTTTAAGGTAGAATACCTGTAATGTGGCCATTTTGTAATTCATAAAACATCAGGTTTTTTTTCGAGCAGGTCATTTCGTATCCGAAACTATTCGAGCGCGGTCGTAAACATTCGGGCCGAGCCCGGATAGCTGAAGTCGGTTACGTCGGAGTCTGTCAATCCAGGAGTCTCGAGTTCGAACCCCGGCTCGGCCAGTATCCATTCTGACATTTGACAAAAGACATTTATCTCTCACAAATGGGTGTGAATCCTCTATGTGAGAGAGCAGATGGAGGCTCGGTTTGGATATTGTGGTTGTACTTGTGTGAGAAATACCAGGAACCCACGGGTAGGTGCTCCAGCCGCCGCGATATGACCATAGAAGTTGAAAACGGCGTAAAATCCCAATAAAATCAAAATAAAATCGTAAACATTCGGCGGTGGAAAGTTCCACCATCGAGTGTTTACGACCGCACCCGAATAAATTCCACGACGTGCGAATCTCATTAGGGGTTAACTTCCTTAATTTTGAACTTACTATAGTGATACACGGAACTTTATGCGAATGGTTGCCGAACATAAGCCGTGACGTCACATGTCATGTGGTTGGTATAACATGATCGAGGAAATATTCTTGTTTGACAAATAACTGGATTATGTGTACCGCATCTTTTATTTTTTAGGAGTTTGCCATCGTACAATTCTTGCGTTACTTAGACTTACTATCTGGAAAGTTTGGAAAAAAGAAAATCCGCCGAACTAGCTTTTTTTAAAAACTTTTTTTCTTGTTCGAACATGTGATATGAACAACTCCCAGCTCCATGTATTTTGTTGTTTGGATAACAGTTATTGGTAGCCCAGCCTTTAGCTGGGCTACCTTTGTAACGATTTTAAAATATTAACGTGCAGAGTTAGGGAGTCGATTATTGTACAAAATGTTCGACATATTTGTTGAAACTGGTTAAATTGTACGTTGATAATGATTGTTACATTAACAACATGTTTGTTTTATATGCTTACACCATTTACGAGGAAATACAATGCATAAAACTTGCATTTGTATACTTTTTTAATTTCCCCCAGATGCGAATTACTAACCGCTCAATCATGTGACCGGATCGGTCCATAGAAATACCGAAACACACGAAGAACTATAACACATCATGTTAACTATTGTTGTTTATGCTTAATAACAGCAAGAAGAGAATTTTGTATGCAGTGTTGAATAAATAACGGTAATATATATTCGTTATGAACTGATCCATTCTAAAATCGATACTGTAAATGTGTTTTGGTATTTGCTAATGTGTTTCGTTATTTCTATGGACCAACTCAGGGGTGATAACCAATCTTATCTGATAAATTCTACTATATTTTTATTTTGTTTTAGTATTGCGTAACACAAGTGCCGCCGTGGTCTAATGGATAGAGTGCTAGGCATGGCTTACCAAAGCCTGAACACTTTTGTTCCATAGGTTCGAGACCCACTCACGCTAGATTATTTTCCCCCTTTTTATATATTTTTAAATCAATAAGGAAGTTTTCATGAATTCTTCAAATACGCTTTACTTTTTATTGGCAGCCGAGCCATGAGCTATGAGATATGCCCGTGTAGAGTTTGTTAGGCGACCACTGTACAAAATGTTCGACCTATTTGTTGAAAATGGTTGAAATGTATGTCGATAAGGATTGTTAAATTAAAAGCATATTTTTGACATGTTAAGACATTCACGAGGAAATATACTGCATAAAATATGAATTTGTTTATTGTTTCATATCCTTCAATTTCGATAGGGACAAATCCCAATTGTGTAAATACTTTAAACCTTTATAAGCTCCATCATATATAAAAGCTTGAGTGGTACAGTGGTTACGACACCGGACTAAGAGTTCATCATAGCTTATATGTCATGAGTTCAAAACTCGCTAGCCCTCGATTTTTTTTTTCATATTTTTTTACATAAATTATTTTTTTCATTGTTTTAGTTCAGCTGCTGAACGTGATAAATTCATTGAGCATTCAAAACATGATTGTTTCTGTAAACTTAAATTTTGTATTTTATCGAATGCTATGGTATGATTATTTTATACTCGTGTCAGTGAACGTAAGCCCTTTAACGTTTTTCTAAACAAGCTTTGGATTTTAAGCTTCATAAAGGAAAAGGCTTGGACAACATATAGGCGAAAGAAAAAATGCTGGTAACCAGGGGCCCGTATTATCAACGATCTTACGACCACGATTTGTGTAAACTGTGTAGCAAAACATCTGATTGAACGAGAAATCAGATTGGGCCAATCAGGTTTTCTGTTTCAAGTAATTACGCAAAAACAAATCGTACGATCGTTGATAATACAGACCCCTGCATTTTTTTTCTGTTTGCCAAAATATTTCCATGGTATGTTGAACATCATACTATAATTTGAGCAACGTTTGTCCGTTTGTCTGTTTGTTCCCCTACTCCTCCCAGGTCCTTGGGCCGATCTTCACCAAACTTGGAGGGGAGGTGGAGGGCGGCCCCGGGTATTAGCTTGAGGGGTTCATTTTTTGAAAGGTCAAGGTCATCGAGGTCAAAGGTCAAATTTATGTTTTTACGGGTTACGGGTATCGTTTTTACGGGTTACGGGACGGGATTGCTTACGGGTTACGTGACGGGATTAGGTGGAGGGCAGCCCCGGATAGGTCAATGTCATCGAGGGGTCAAGGTCATCGAGGGGTCAAGGTCATCGAGGTCAAAGGTCAAATTTCGAGACGGGTAAAATTGCTAGTCTTTATCAATTCAAATAACTTAAATTTTGCTATTTGGGAAATGATTATATCAGTTTAAACCAGAATGCTTCAAAGGGTCACGCGACAAGATAAAACGCGGAATGACGCCTTTGAAGTCGCGGTAGCGACATGGAAATTGCTTTTGGTCGAGCTTGAAATTATTTTCTCTTTTTTTCAAAATATTTGCTGCGTTTAAAAGTATTTGATATTGACGTTAGTTAGATACACGTGAATTCATATTACGACTACCAAGTAATTGTAATAACAATCTCCATTTCGGCGCGGCGCCATCAGCTCCATTTCTCCGATATAGCTAAATAAGTCTCATTGTGAACTTTAGGGAAAATGACTCGATTGACCATAAGGTTGACATTATTAGCAAGCAAATAGTCAAACATGGATCCTCATCGGCTAGTGCATACATACCGTCTGATCAACACCCATGATTGGCTCTCAAAGCTTCTTCACAACATGTAGTAGATTCAAACTGACAGAATGTCGTTAAGTATTTTTTTCATGTTTTAAAATCATTTGCCACGCCAATTTGTTACTGGGTACATCAAGAATATAACTGATGTAAAATATAAATATAAAATATATAGCAGACAATGTATAAAAAGCAGTATTTATGGATGACCTACACTTATTTACTTCGTCTTGCTCAAGCTATGGTTACAGAATGTACCATGTCCAAAACAAGATAGATCTCGTCTTGACACCCCTAATAAGTAAAATAAGGGATATAATAATAGTGAGAAAATATGTGGGATCTGAGAATTCCAGATATATTCAGAAATTCGTATTTTCTACTAATATTTGTATACTATGACATACACTTTTGACATGGATTGTTTTTGTCGTGAACATTGAAATTGAAACTGTCGGATTCTTGCCACTTGCTAAATGATTTAGTCCACAAATTTAGTCAAACAAACAAACATTATTACCACTGCCAATTTGATCTGAACCTATCAAAGTCTCAACGTTTGTAATAGCATACTGGTACGCCAAATCTAATGCATAAATCAAGGCTATATATCACGACTAAACATTGGTATCACAGAAACTTAATTTCAAAGATTTCTTTTACCCATTCTACACATATCGTCGGTGAAAAATGCAAACATCGTATCTAAAATTTCACACTTTTTTTCTTTTGAGATATAAAAAGACGTATCTCATCTCCACCAAATGTGAAAATACCCGTCCAAATAGCCAATCAGAAACCTTAAAAATCATCATGTGATCAAATGACGTATACTGATTGGGTGCATGATTATAACTTCGAAAACATCGTATCTTGGAAAAAGTGTGCTTGGTGGCTGGTGTCTGTGTTTATGATTTTTTTTCTTAATTTGGATCGTAAGCTGAGGTAAGAAATTTATAGTTTTTATATCATGAGTATGTATGCTTCTATTTGAAGTGATACATTGCTGTCTATTTCGTCTAAAATGGTGTTTTGTAAACATTGATCACAGAGCACAGTTTACTGTGTTTGGCATCCTGCTTACAATGGTATTTTTTGACAATCTAGAATCAAAATAGCTTGTTGATTAAAAATCTATAATAAAACATCCCTTTTCTACTGTTTTTAAAAACCGTTTGTATTGATTAAACCATGGAAATATAATTTCACATATAAGATACGTCTTTTTCGAATATAAATATTCAGCATTGAACTTTAAGATACGTCCTTTTCGAAGTTAAAACGTATGGCTTGATCGTTGTTATTTTTCACAAATATCGTAAATACAGCTTGTAACAAGCTGCAGTTACGACCTTTGCGAAGAACAACAACGCAACGTTTCATTTCATTGTTCCAAGGGTTTATAAAATTGATCGTCATAAGAAACTATTGTGACAAAAGGTAGCAATTGCTCGTGAGGAACATTTTCTATTTTAGAAATAATATTATACCCAAAAATTAAGCAATGGATTGAGGCGAAAATTGTTAATCAATTTGTACACAGAGTTCTTGTGCGTGGGAACGGGAATGAGTGGCGTGGGATCGCATTAATTGTCAAATTCATAATGTTTGGTACTGTAATATCTACGTGATCTTAGTTTAATGAAATGTTCATTGTAATATGTATTTCACTTTCAGGCCTATGTGATGTCTACTGGAACTGAGTGCGACGATCTAAAAGATTGGTGGTGTGGCGTTTGTTGCGGTGTTGCTGTAGATCCCCTTAAACTTGAATACCAGCTGTTACAAGTTACAACATTTCTAGAAGATTCTAACGGCGATATTTGGATGTTTTGCAGTGGCTGTAGGCAGCGATATCATCTCCATTGTGTAGATAACTTACCGAAAGGTATCACAGCAGAAGAACTTGGACAAGACTATTTATGCAGTGACTGTGGTTGGTTTATTCCTGGAGCTTATGACACGGACGACACTTCTTAAAGCTATCAGTTTTCAGCACTCGATTATTTAGCAAACTTTCCTGACACACACGTGTAACCGAAATCATGACTTCGCGTGGAAAAATGATTTTGAACCTCGCACTTCAAAATGTGCATAGAGACCAAGAGGTAAATGTGTTAAGATTGGATGATCAACTTTCCCAAAAGAGCTCAGAAGACGAAGATTTTGATGATGATGTAAGAGATAAAACATGGATGCCTAAGAGAAAAGATATGATTTTATCAGATTCAGATGACAGTTTATACACATATTCTTTAAAGCTGGAGGCCCGAAAAAAGATGATGAAGAAGAAGAACAAGGAAAAGGCCATTTCAAAAGTAGATAATCCAACATTACATATTGACGTCATTGATCACGAGGAAACTATTGAAGCAGAAATACCCAATGATACAGCCGAACCAGTTAATGATAGAGAATTCAATGAACAACATAGTGACATAAATAACAACTCTGAAACGTCAAACAGCTTTAATGATCAAAACAAAGAAATCCAACCAAAGCCAAGAGCAAAACGAGGGTTTGGAAATCCAGATGATTGGCAGATGAACATCAATAAGAAACACAGAATGTTGGGAAAACAGTACATGGGAAGAAAGAATGTTGATGGCAAAAACAAGTTTTCAAACGCTAAACCGGAGAGGATTCAAAGTGAACGATGTTGTACGACACAGTGTGAGAAATGGAAAAAGTCCCGACAGTGTAGTATGGTCAGCGATACAACAAGAAAAGAGGTGTTTAATTCGTTCTGGAGTGACATGAATTGGTCGCAAAAGAAAGTGTATGTGTGTAGCCTTGTAGAAAAACAAGAAACCACCAACACAACAGTTGAAGCAGAGAGAAACAGCAGAAGAAAATTTTCATATGTATATTATATACGACAAGGAGATGTGAAACTACAAGTCTGCAAAAGACTCTTCCTATCAACACTTGGAATTGGAGAAAGAATGATGTACAACTGGGTTGAAGACACGGATCACGGGATACCACATGACAAAGGCAACAGAAAAGCTAGAGATATTGAGGCAAGGGTTGGAGTGACCGAAGGGAGAGATTTTGCCAGGAATTTTCTAGAAGATTTACCAAAGCTTCCGTCGCATTATTGTCGTAAAAGTTCAAGTAAGATGTATCTAGAACCAGTGTTCAGCACTTTTGTAGAACTTCATAATGTTTATAAAGAACATTGTCGAGAGAATGACAAAAGTCCGATAAGCAAACGGTTACTGCTGAATTTGTTTAATGAATTAAACCTTTCTCTATATCACCCAAAGAAGGACAAGTGTGATTTGTGTTGTGAACATGAGACACAAAATATCTCAGAGGATGTTTACCTTAAACATATTGAACAAAAGGAAAGGGCCAGAGAAGAAAAGGCGAAAGACAAGAATATCTGTTTAGAGAACAATGAGATTAAAGTTCTGACAATGGACCTTCAGGCGGTCATGATATGCCCTCGTGTAAACGCCAGCGCCCTATACTACAAAACGAAACTATCGTGTCACAATTTTACAACCTTTGATCTTGGAACTACAGACGTTAATTGCTATTTCTGGCATGAAGGTGAGGGAGGTTTAACCGCAGACAGCTTTGCATCATGTATAGCGGACACTGTTACAAACATAGTTCACAACAGTCCCACAGTTAAAGAAATAGTATTGCACAGTGACGGATGCGGATATCAAAACAGAAACGCTACACTTTCAAATGCATTGCTACTATTATCACTGAAACACAATATAACTATCACTCAAAAGTTTCTCGTTAAAGGTCACACGCAAATGGAAGTTGACTCGGTGTACAGCACAGCCGAACGTGTTCTCAAAAGGAAGGACATCTACAGCCCACACAATTACGTACACTATATATCTGCGGCTAGACCAAGCAGGCCATATAGCATCAGATATTTAGAGCACGGGTTCTTCAAGGCGTACAGTCTATTAAAATACTTCGACAATATCAGGCCGGGGAATAAAGTAGGTGACCCTTGTGTTAATGACATAATAGTTTTACAGTATACGCCTACCAGTGACATACGTTATAAATTATCCTTTGATGATGAGTTCCAGGTTTTACCAAAGCGGCGTAACCATGTTTGTCCTAGAGTTGATGATGTTGTAGCACCCCTTTATAACAGTCCATTACAAATCAAGAAGACGAAATACGATCATCTTCAGCAATTAAAAAGTGTAATTCCAAAAGACTATCATTTCTTTTATGACGCTTTACTGTACATGGCATAGATACCGGTACAGTGATCAATGACTAATATAGTGTATAAGTAACCATTTCCCAAACAGCAAAATCGTAGAGTTGTCTAATTCACAAGCTGCTGCAGAACACAAACTAAATATTGATAACGATTAGTTATGTGTGAAAATAGCATGGAAAATATTGAGGCAAAAGAATGCTGATAATCAGCATTTTCTTCTTTTGTCACAATGTTTTCCTAAGCTTTTACTATTAGGGACGTCAAAACCAGGTCTTGTTTGTGGAAGCGTTAAACAGTTCATGTCTTGTAAAAATTTTGCATTATGCTCTTTTTAGTTGAATATCATTTTTGATAGTGTTAGGTCTACACTTCATGAGTACATAATGTTGCTTTCTTCTTATGAAAGTCTCTGTTTCGTTTGCGCATTCAGACAGAGCAAGTGTGTGCATCATTTCAATTGTTTAACCCATTACCAAACGGCAAAATTTTAGACTGTTCCAAATTCAACGATATTGCAGACGACAATTTAGGTAAATGAAATTTGAATTTTGGGATATTTTGTGGTAGAAAACATTATGGGAAATGAAGAAATTGCTTGTCAAAAGCAATTTCTTCATTTCTCACAGTGTTTTCCAAAGATTTTATCATATGGGGAGTCAAAAGAAGTTAATTTGTGGTAATGGGTTAAAATATTTCACATATGTCTAGTCATGATTTCGTTGGCTCAATTCCAACTTGACGTAACTACATGTTGTTACATGTAGTTACGTCAGTTTGGAATTAAGTCGACGACTGTGTAATTTTGTTCTTTTTTTCATTCTATGATCTGTTGGTTTATGTTGAAACAATGAAAATAAATCATTGTATGAGTTTCAATCTGCTAGTTTGCCTTTTCGTCGATTTAGCTTTTTTCTGATGGACAAGAGTTGCTCATCGTTTTGAAATATATTGCACATTACAGAAAAAAAAACATAAGTTTAACAGAACAGCAGTTTAACGGGACATCATGTCGGATCACTAATTGGAAATATTGTGAAAAGATAATAAATAGCTTTGCATGAGCAATTTCTATTATCCCACAAAATTTGTTTTGAAGTAATCTACACCAGAATGTCTGAAACGTAAATAATTAAACCATTACCCATTGCTGACGACAATTCAAAGTGAATGAAATGCCACACATTTTGATATTTCTGAGTTGAAAACATTGTGGAAAATGAAGAAATTGCTTGTCATAAGCAATTTCTTCATTTTCCACGATGTTTCCAAAATGATTATCTTGCGGGGAGTCAAATGAGTCACTGTGTGGTAATGGTTTAACAACATTTATAATTTATATGAACCGCTATCAGCGGGGTGCACGGAAATGCTCACGTTATGGAGTGGGGGTAAGGGGATTACTTGATTTAAATGGCTAAAACTGTACAATGTATGACGTTCAGTACTGTATTATTATGTATCAATGTCAAAGATATAATAATTATGCTGGAAACATCTTTAGGTATATTCAAGAACATGATTAAAATTGTAAAATGCTTACAATGAAAAAATCGTATCCGACATTTTAGGACTCATTTAAATTTGAAAACGTTGTAAACCTGTGAATGAAGACATTGTATCTGACAATCTGTTCACATTTAAATTTGAAAATGTTGTATCTTAAAATTATGATAGACAGCAATGTCTGATGTATAAAACCACATTTGTATTGAAATTATCGAACATTTATTACTCGAAAAAACAGCAGTGCACGATATTTGTTTTGTCAGAAAACTATGGAAATGTTTTTTCGCCCTCCTGAAAAGTAGGCATTTTCAGATACGACGTTTGCATTTTTCACCGATTATAGTTCTTATTCGATCTGACCTAAAAATCGGTAATTAGTGCCTGTTCCCATCATTTTCAAGTAGACACCATGCAGAAACTTTTTGAATTATTGCTGGCCAAAAGATTCTGGGCTACTTTGGATGCTATGCATCAAAAATTTGTCTTGTTTTAAAACTTAAACACGGAAGAAGCTATTACTTGCATTTAGAATGTGAAACTAGGCAACCGTTATTGATTTAAAATGTTATCACCCCTACTTTGTTTGAATACAACTTTATTTTCATTAATATTACGGAACATTATTAAAAAAAACACCCTAGACAAACGAGGAGAATTGAGGACTATCATTTGGATTGAATTTGAGCTTGTATTTTGAAATCTTTTTTCGAAACAAATCCCACTACAATTGCAAATTAGTGAAAACTCTATTAGCAGTGGTGATATAAAAACTATCACTGGAATGTTCCGATAGGTATCAGGCAAATTATTCAGCAATTAGGCACACGATCGTGTTGATAGTTTTGAAAAAAGGTAATTCAAGGGGACAAAATGGCCAGACTGGTACCGAGGCTGGTTTCTGGGTCTACATGTAGGTACATGCGTTTTATTGGGTATGTGTAGGTAAGAATCCAAGACGAAGCAAGAGTTTCTATGGTGTAATATAATTGATTATTATACGTACATATTATAAATAACTACAATTATCATAATGTGCCAATGATGCACTGTATTTAAAATCCTACAAGAGCAACATATAATAGGGGATGAATGCATCCTATTTTTTTTTTATTTCAAATCCAAACACTATGCTTGGGTACTCATAGGAAGTTTTTTGAAACGGTGAAACTTTTCTAACTAGTAGGCTACCTACAATATGTGGTTTTAGGCAGAATAGTTGTAATATTACATTTTGAACACGCCATTACAACCTCTTTTCTGTAGCTCTGTCCTACTAGATGAAACAAAAGCTATGACTAGTAGTACCACTCTATCAGAGATATTAAGGTAGGCCACCCCGAATGAGATTCGTGCGATGTCGGAATTATTCGGGCGCGGTCGTAAACATTCGGCGGTGAAACTTTCCACCGCTAAATGTTTCGACCGCACCCGAATGGGTTCGGATACCTACTGACGACGCTCGAAAAATTCGATGTTTTATGAATCTCAAAATGGCAACATTACGGGTATTCTACCTTAACACTTGGATATATACCAAGCCAATGTTCATAAAAATGTCATTATTACCCACTGTTAATATAGAATAGTCCGGGAATGCTATTATACTAGGAAAGTCAAGTCTGCAAATATTTTTCCGTTTGAGGTAAAGATCATCATGCCTCTAAACTTTGCAAAGGATTTCAAAGGATCCTGGGACCAAAAAGATGCTTAAAGGGTACATGTTTTGCCAAAAAGTCTGAATCGAAGCCCAAAATAGAATTACCCCTCCCATTTTCAATATAAAATTTAAACCAAACCAATGGTCAGTTCGATTCAGTCTTTTCGGCAAACCATGTCCCCTTAATGTATCTAGTTGTTCTAAAAATATGATTGGAAAATTTAGGTCCCTGAAAAACGGCTTTATTGAAACCCCTCCTTTATTTCGCGTTTGCTATGAAGCAATTTGGTTAACACAGACCCATAATGACGTCATTTTTATGTTTACGACAAGAATCTTTGATATTCTCGAAGCGAAATCGGTAAATAAAGCAAAAGGTAATAATTATTTGAGATACATTGACCATGAACATAGAAACCTTGACGAAAAAATCATGCTGCTACAAACAAACAAATAAACGATCGAACGAACAAACGAATGCACGCACGCACGCAAACACGAACGACCGCACGAACGCACACACGAAAGAACGAACGAACGAAGGAACAGACAAACAAACACAATATCTTATTTTAAAGTTTTTTTTTATGTTTTCAGTAACATTTCATTTTTCAGCTGAAATAATTTAAATGTTTGAGCAGTCTAAAAATTGTCTTACAAAGGATTAAGCAACATTTTGCCGTACCCAACATATCACGTCATCGTTTTCCCTTTGTTTTGTATGTGCAACGTATAGTACGACCAAGGTTCGGGAACGTAAATTATTCCCGGGTATTTACGACGTAGAACTTCATCATTCCACAGATACGCCACCCAAACAACCGTTAAAATCAACGTCACTTCGAACGTGTAGAACAAGAAGCGTCCGTTAACGTCCATGACGTTACCACGTAAACGTTCTCTCAGTACCACACCGACCATGCCGACATACGTCAAACAATATACGACGAATATCTGTCCTTCTGTGACTAAATACCTGAAAGGTAAAATATTGAGGAGATGTCAATTGGGAAGCATTCGAAGTAAACCATACATTACATTAAAGCGCAGCATTATCTTCAAAACAATTCGTGCATCTTCGAGCGTCAACCCTGTCAACGGGAATTAATGAAGGTTTTTCTCGTCAATTTCCGGGCGTTTTCCATGGCAAAGAATTTCCGTTGCCATGATGACGCCCAAAGTTGCTGGACCCCGTTCAATTGGCACCAACGCCGTATAAAAGCCCTTTCTCGTATATCGCGGTGGCTGGTCACCTGACCAGTCTAATCATTAAGATAGATAATCCGAGTCTTCTCTGATGTAAATACGCTCTTTGATATTTTGATTTTTTGCTATTTACATCAGAGAGCGTTGCTCTTTGAAAACAGCGGAAAGTTCGGTAACGTTACAAGTAACTTGAAGCTTTGTTTTTGTGTATCATGATTATCGAATCACTCGGTAAAACACTGTAGGCTATAGATCAATAAATCATTTTTTGTCATACCTGACCAAAAATTTCATTTCAAATCGGCCTGCTGGATGAGTATAACCTTTGGTTTTGAATGGAAGGTCAAGGTAAACAAAGGCTGCTCAGGTGAGGGTTGTTGCAAAACATTGCCTATTAACCTTTTAGAAATACTTTTTGGTCGTAATTTTTTCAGCAGCCATAACAATAAATGGTTCATTTATCGATATCATCAGGGGTTTTAACGATAGCGTTTAAGATCGGACGGTGAACGATGCGCAACAACTTGTTGCGAACTTCTTGAATTTTTCAAAGAGCAACGCTCTCTGATGTAAATAGCGAAAAATCAAAATATCAAAGAGCGTATTTACATCAGAGAAGACTCGGATTATAAGATAGAATGCCTACAATGTGGCCATTTTGAGATTCATAAAACGTTTTTTCGAGCGGCGTCGTTACGTCACTGAACCTATTCGGGCGCGGTCGTAAACATTTGGCGGTGGAAAGTTCCAACGCCCAATGTTTTCGACGTCGCCCGAATAGTTCCGATGTCGTGCGAATGGTGGACTACATGAATACCTACCAATAATATAGGGCACTGACCACAAGAAGACACCACCATCCCAGCCCCTTCTTTGACCCCGGGCTATGTTTGGACTTGAAACATCCGGTAAAGTATAATAACAGACTGATGAAAAATGGAATGTACCTGAAGAATAAATTGTCTACATGTAATGTAAGAAATGGACCAAGATCAGTCGTATATACAATGGTATCAGGATACATAACGATGTATAGTAACATTTCATTGCCCATGGGATAGTGTACTAAAAGAAGGCACCATCGGATTGCATTTAGGCACGACTTTATCTGAATCTTGTTTGGTATACTATGATGTATGGTGGCTGATTTATGCTATTTCGTGATGTCATAATGTCCCTTTTCAAGAGGCTCCAAGATTCAATCCAAAGAAAGTATCTTATTCATTTTGGTATGGAAATACAATTTTGAATCAGATTTGTTTTATTATTGTAAACATACTAAGATAGTGGAGAGTCGAAAATGGTGTAATTACAGCTTGAGTTACGAGGTTTTTGTTGAAAACTTAAGCAGCAATATACAATTGTTATGAATGATTTCTAACGTGTTTACCACTGAAACATTATCATTTAAAGGGACATTTCATTCCAATTTCAAATTTTTAAAGTATGTCTTGATGCCAAGATTGGTTATTCTAATGAGTATAAATACTATTAGTTTATTAAAGTTGTTGCCAATAAGCGAGAAACACGCATTTAAAGTTGAGACATAATCGATAAATTGCATATAAATCCGAACTGTTGTCCACAACAATTTGTTCAATTTTAACACAAAAATATAAATTTCTCGTAAACGGCGCAAAATTTTGGCTTGAAATTTTCAGCATAAGGAAATATGCTCTTGCAGATAAAAATAAAAGTAAAATTTATGACAAAAAATTCTGAAATGTCATTTTAAAGTGTCGTGCACTTCAACTTAGAATGTTAATTTTGGGAAGGAGTATTATTACGTTATTAACTTATTAAGATATAAGTTTCATGACAGCGTCTAGCAAACTTATAGCTGCGCGATGAAACCATACGATACATACCACATTAGGTGTCCGATTTCTTCGTCATAGGAATACAGCAATTCGAACGAATCAATCTGAAAGTTGAAATGCAGAAGAAACGTCTTCTGTCAACGTGCACTTAAAATAGAGTGAGTGAGTGAGAACAAAATTTTAATACACTCATCCACTGTCTTACTTCTAGTACAAACCCATTCCAATAGGACAACATTTTGAACTAATCTAAATTATGAGATGTTGCAGAAAGCAATTTCAAGTGCATGGACTTTTGCATATTTTAGTTGAAATTGTCTTAATGGATAGAAAACATTGTGGGGAAAGATTTGTTTATTCTACACAAAGGTTTCCAAAGCCATTATTTCGTGGGGTGTGGAAATGTACAATTATGTAGAAATGGGTTAAAGAGGCTTTCATTTTTAAAAAGTATGCATTGATGCCAGGATTGGCTATTCTAATGCGTTCAAATGCTACATAGCTTTTTGACAATGTTGCTGACAAAAAAAAAAAAAAAAAAAAAAAAAAAATGCAAGAAAGTGAATGATTGTGGATTTCAAGTAAAAATAGGGCAATAGTCTTACCAATCCGGCTGGTTCCAGGTTCTGTATGATAGGATTATCCCTGACTGAGAGATGCAGCTGGTACCCTAGATGCACTAGTCTATGGTCTATACTGTCTCCTACAAGATGGATGCTGGCTCCCATCACAAACGTTATTATGGAAAAATACACGAGCGTCTGTGATACCTTACGGGATGATCGGTCCAATAACTGAAATTTCACAAGAACATACAAAAGAAGACATATCATCAATCACCCAAACAATGGCGTCTATTTTCCCATGACAAAAGTTATAATTGACAGCGTCTGGGATACTTTACGGGATGATCGGTCCAATAGCTGAAATTATTGAAGTAAATACAAAACAAGATTGGTGCACCTTCTTCTGTAAAGAATACATGTTTACATCGGTCCGAATTCAAATGGAATGCGATAGCAAAATGCCTTTTATTTGGACATTGATTCTTGGAAGTTTTTTCTAAGCCGGAAATAAGCTTATCAGCCTCATTCAGCTATCAGCATTTTCAGTATTTCCATTAACCTTCGAAACCAAATGTAAAACATTGTAAATATCGTCATCACAAACATTATAAAGGACATGGTACACGAGTCTTTGTTCATTTAGTATAGGCAAAAGTAGTCGGCCCAATAGAGGAGAACTAACGTTGCGTGAACGTGCCTCTATGCTACGTCATTCCTCGTGAGCTATACTTCCGTTTTGTTAGTTTGAACAAGTGCAATGTTTGCCATTGAAATTGGTTGTTATTTGATTGTCTCATAAAGCTTTGATATTGCATCGCTTTCCAACAAAAAACCTCGTAACTGCAGCTTTAAAAAGCTGCAGTTATGAGGTTTATGTTAAAAACCATTGATATTTACCTTCAATATACAGAATGGTGTAATAACGTTGTATGCCATATGGAAGTAGTCCCCAACACTGGGTCTGTTTAGCGGCGTCCATTCTAAAGGCACGAACAACTGAAAAAAAAGACGAAGGTAAGCGGAGTCCGCCAATCGATGCCACTTGATTTTTAGCTACATACAAGTAAATTAATCCAAGTTTGTTATGTGAATCTGATTGTTGCTATATGATCAAGTTGCATATCGTCGGTGTAAATACAAAACCTCGTATGTCGATTTCAGCGATTTTTAAAGTCACATCTTGCGTGTCCAATAACAACAATTCGTGTAGGTTTTGAGATATTTTTACTGATCAGTATTAATGACACATTATCTAGGAATAATAAGTCCAAATTTCAAGTAAAACCTTTCATTTTTGGGAAAGTAATTGCACTTTGTTCCTTCCTCTTTAAAATTTTCCAAAAAAAAACTGAGATAGCCTTCGAGGTTTTGCATTTACAACGACGATATGTCTGCAGAATAGACCGAATAAGCCACAGTTATGATTATAAGCTTACTTTTAAAATTATATATGATTACAACTCTTATTACTATTACTTATTACCAAAACCACAAAATTAAAAATATTCGAATTCCAAAGTAGATAGATATAAATGTAACTGCAGATGTCAAAAGCATTATCAATATAACAATCCACCATTCCTTTCATTCTTTCCATATTACTTTAGAGTGTGAACCTCAGAACCAATTTTCGTCTAATGTATAAGAAATTTATAATGTAATTCTTGTAAAAATGAATAATGTATATAAATTATATGCTTATAAATTATAATGTATATACGTCCCGATAAATTACCTGGCAGACCATCTCTAGCTATTAGCTAGATATGCTCTGACTGGTCATTTATCGGCAACTTTAACAGTATTGTTGTTAGAAGGAAATTATTCTTACCGCAACTATAGGTCTACCAAAGTCAAATATCCAGTTTTCCAGTGCCAATACCAACCAAATATCCCAGTGAAATTTGTCATCGCCTTTTCGTTCTTTTCTGGAACAAAATTAGCCAACAAATTCGACTAAATGTGAAGTGTAAAATTATAAAGCCTTCACAAGAGAATTCAAGCTATAAAAATCAGATCATTTTACCAAAGACTATCAACAAATCATTGGTCGTATTCTGTAGTTTCTTGCGAATAGGGAACGATTTATCCAGGTACTAGTTAACTTAGTAACTGTGACGTAATTTTGGACAAACAATAGTATTTTGTAGGTGTTGCTGTAAAATCTCGTAGCTACGGCTTGTTAGGAGATTTAATAACAACACCGACGGTTAATCTAAACATTACGATAAACCAAGTCTATTTTAGCACCAAATTCTTTGCTATTCGATTTCTTATTCGGTCAACATCTTTTCGAACATAATTATAATATTGTTTCTAAACTGACATTAAATTTGTTTTTGTACCGTACATGTACCAGTGGGCGACTAGTAGACCTAAATACTGGATGAGCGCTGCTGGTTTGATTTCGGATATTATGTTTTACAATGATTTCAATTACATCAACAAACATAATAGGCCCTACTCTCCAAAGCAGAGGTCTATTGATTAACCATCAAATATCGTTCACATATTGGAATCAAGAGAGGATGTGCTCTGTTTTTAAGAGAGTAAACAGGCCCTAATAGGGGCTGAGTCTGCCGAAGACCTATTATGTCGCCCAACGAGAAAGCTCGATCCTTTGTGGTCTCCATTATGAACTTAACTTTTAACCCTTTCCCAAAACAAGACCTGGTTTTGACGTCCCTTTTAGAAAAGGCTTGGGAAAACATTGAGACAAAAGAAGAAACTGCTGATAACCAGCAGTTTCTCATTTTGTCTCAATATTTACCACACTGTATTATACAAGACTTTTATCCTTAACAACATTAATTTTCTTTTGTCGTCAGCAGCAGCTATCAAATTGGACCACCCTAAAATTTTGTCATTCGGGAAAGGGTTAAGTAGGACTTAAAACTGCAATAAACCAAATGTAATACATTAAATGAATTTATTAAAACAGTTACGATCTCTAAACGTACTTCCCATATTTCGCATCGTATCCCTCAGCTTCCACAGAAATAAACGGTTCTGGTCTGTTTAATTTAGTCGTATCTCTGTTTCTCTTTCTTTGTTCAAACATTTTTTCACAACGTTCAGACAAACACGAACACAAACGTGTAAACATACATGTACAATGTATATGTTGATCAACTCAAATTTGACATTTTTAATCAGCTAAAATGTGACATTTTTATCTTATCTAAGGTGTAATCCCGAGATAGGGCCTATATATTACGAATCTGGACAAAGGACCTTTATGTTCATTGGAGTCCACAATAGATCAGCTCAGCCTGCGCATACGCTTGTTTTGGAGGTCCATCCTAATTGATTAAAGAAACTAGATACACATTGAGAAAAAAGGGAAAATTGTTGACAAATAGCAATATCTTCTTTTGCTACAATATCTTTTGTACTCTAATGTTAACTTCTTCGTTCTATGTTAATATCCGTTTTATCGTCATTTGGATAGAATTGGAGGTTACATTCTATCTGTTTGAGGAAAGGGCTAGCCTATATGACCATTTCTTAATTTATTTAACCCTTTCCCAAACAGCGAAGTTTTAGGATTGTACAATTCAAAAGCTGCTGGAGATGACAAAATGGTTGTTGATAACTTTCGGATTTGTGTACAAAATAATACAGAAAATATTGAGGCAAAAGGAGAAACTGCTGGTGATCAGCAGTTTCTTCTTCTGTCTCAATGTTTTCCCAAGCCTTTTCTACTAAGGACGTCAAAACCAGGTCTTGTTTGAGAAAGGGTTAAAATACCTCATTTATTCAATGACCGCGGTGTTAACTATCAAAGGGAGGTAAATCAACACAGACAAATCATGTACAGCGTATGGATTATTTCCCCTATCACCACGAAATAAATATGTCGGATAATCGGACAACATTTTACTATGACCTCTGTATCGTCGGTGCTGGAATGGTCGGATCTGCAGCAGCCCGATATGCATCGATAGATCCTAATGTTAAGATGTGCTTGATTGGGCCACAGGAACCAAAGGTATGTATGTATCTTGTTATATTATTCCTTGTATAAAAATGATTTCGAACATAGACTTATATAATACTCATTTTATTTGTTTAATATAGATCTAACACCAAAAGGCGAAATAAAATGTAATTTAAAGTGACGGTGTTCCAAATGAGCAACAAACACCAAAGTAATAACAATAAGATTAACACTACAAGTTACAATATTGTACATGACTATAATAATTATACTGTTGAATACGGCCTATTTTTAGAACCAGGCTCAACGTCCTTATTAAATCAATATAGAGTATAAAACGTCGCTTTTAAACAAAAACCTCGTAACTACAGCTTTAAAAGTTGCAGTTGCGAGGTCTTTGTATGCTAATTAGGGTCGAAAACTTTCCATCGAAGAGGATTTCTGAATCAAGCTTTTTTACTGGCTTACTAGATCTAGCCCTTTGCACGAGGGTTGTCCCAATAAATCGTAGACAAAGTCGATACATCAAAAACTGCTCGATAGACATATCTAATTTTTCCACTGGTTAAGCCAACACATTTTGACGCCACTTTGACAAAAAATCAAGTTGAATGCTTATCATATACTAAATATATAGAATTTTTAGCAAAGGCATGCACCGACTCGCGGCGCACGTCCCAACGTCGTATTGTAAAAACGTTATATTTTCAACGGGAAAGCGAACGGCCTTTTTGTCTTATGATTTAACTTTGTACCTAAATCGCAAATACTCCTAATATTTTAGGTAGTTTTGAAAAATATAAGTAATAAATTAGTTTGATCATAGTTATTTATTTTTCATCTCAAAGCCAGTTTTATTCGCCTTTTCTTGTCCGTTTTCCGTTAATCCTAATCAGTGTCTTCTATTTCTATATATTTACCAGTCACCGTCCGTTTTTCTACACTATTTCTGCCTTCTCCGCGAGGAAATATTAATATATCTTTTTGAGACATTACAAATGTGTCTATCCATATGCCCTAGACACATGGCTGTGTATTTTGAATAGTTCCGTTTTCATTAAAGATTCAATGTGTCATGCTGCTCTCCATACAGAAGAACGGACATTTTTACGATGCGCCGCAATTTTCAACAACGTCGTCTTTTAATGTCAGTGAAATTGTCATTCATTTTATTTTAAAACACCTTCGTTGGAAAACAAATAACGCCAGAGCTTTAAAATTTGGCAGAATTACAAAACATAATATACTCGATGCGACTGTGTAAACTGTTTTGACTGAAAATAGAAACGAAAAATTTAAATCTTGACAGTTAATCAGGAACGGCAAGCAAGAAAGGATATATTTTTTATGTGCTTAAAAAATCGGGTAAAAAGAAAGATATAAAAGAAATATGTGAATAGACAACGAATGAAAATTAATTAAAAAATGGACGAAAAAAATTCGTACAGAAAATAAACATAGTGCGACCTTGATAAGATAAGTTATTTAATGTGTCTAGTATGAAACACGATTTATTGGGACAACCCTCGTACATGTATATTTTCGGCATTCGGTAGACCCTATCTAGTTGACCTCTGTTGTGTCCGATCTTGTTTACATTTATTTACGTTTATGGGCTTCCCGGATTGCACCTTTCCGCATGGCCAATCACACTTCATAATGCAAAGAAATATTAATATGAAATTGTACTTGATGTAAATAATGTGTAGTATTCTCTCTACAATTTTGCAGGATCGAACATGTGTCCGCGGGGACGAGATATTCGGCACCCATTACGACAACGGACGACTAGCCTGTCGAACGGAGCACGTCGATCCTTTCTGGGCTAACCTGGCTCGAGCTTCAATCAAGGAGTACAGGAATATTGAACGTTTATCTGGTAAGTGCTTGCTAAATGCCTAGTCACACGCACCATTTTGCTTCCACATCAAGACCGGAGCACTTCTAAAACAGAAGACCCGTAAAACATAATTTTGGACGTGATATGGATGCATAGTTGTATGTGACCAGGCTTTAACGCGGTGATTATTTAAATTGAAACACGGCATAATTATGTTATATGTTTAGGCTACGATACGACATAATGATTTAGATTATGCATATCCACGACGCGAAAGAAAGTTTTTTTTTATCTTAGTTGTGGTCCGTAATAATATGTAATATTTTTTGGGTGCAAGCGCTTACGCCATTATGAATAAATACGTTGCCATTTCTCCCATCCGTATTGTGAAAAGTACGCAAAACTCTGGTTATACTTCTCATTCACGCAATATAACCATAGTCGATATGATTTGTATTGAGGAAGTCTACCCCTTGTGGGATTCACGCGACGTCATAATATGTCATTTGATGATATTTGGTGCAACGTCGTTAGCATTCGATACGTTGCCCAGCTCTCCCAGGCGACATCCTGAACAGTCGGTGGTGGAACGTTCCACCGATGAATGTTAACGACGTCGTCCGAATAATTTTGGCGCTAAACGAATCTCATTATAGGTGGAATACATTAATTTCACGATTCTTCAGAGCTGGGTGACTTGCCTTACCATTATTTATTTTAATTTTACATTGCTTTAAGTTACACCAAAAACACATACGTGTAGCACCATATACTCGTGTTTCTTTTCAGGTATCAAATTCTTCCACCAAGTTGGATACATGTCAATCGGCTGCAAGACATATCTGAACAAGCACAAAAATACTGACTTTGTCAAACTATCAAGCGCCGATCTCCGTGAACGATTAGGTTATATGACGTTCGGCGACGACGACAACGCCCTTCTTGATGAACAAGGTGGTTGGATTAACCCACGTAAACTTGTTGACGCCGAAATATTGATCGCTTCCAAACAAGGATGTGACATCATACGTGACGTAGTGTCTGAAATAACGGAATCTGTTGACGGAAGAACATCTTCGCAAGCCAAGGATTCTGCCTCCACTTTGTCGCAAGCAAAGGATTCTGCCTCCACTTTGTCGCAAGCCAATGATTCTGCCTCCACTTTGTCGCAAGCCAAGGATTTTACCCCAACTTTGTCGCAAGCCAAGGATTTTACCCCAACTTTGTCGCAAGCAAAGGATTCTGCCTCAACTTTGTCGCAAGCCAAGGATTCTGCCTCCACTTTGCCGCAAGCCAATGGTTCTACCTCCACTTTGTTCGTAAAGAACAAAGTGGAGGTAGAATCATTGGCTTGCGAATATGGCGCAAGAAAAAGATATAGAGTTATTACTGAAAGTGGAAAAATAATTTTAGCCAAAAAGATTCTACTAGCGACGAATGTTTTTACCATGCATAGAAAACTTTTACCCAGCAGAATCGTGCCGAAGTTTTATGCTTCACCACAAACAGTCGTAATGGGAGAAGTGGACGTTAGAGATTTAAATAAGCTGAGGTGAGGTATCTTTGGTTCAAAAGTTACATTATGGTAGAAACAATACAAATTTATTTCCAAGAATTGTTTTAATTGGAATTTATGACATTTGTCCTTGAATGTGTTACTTATACCAGTCTTTTCAACTTTTGTTTGAATATCTTTTGAGCTAGATCTTTAACACTCACAAAACATTTTATTTACATACATTAAAATATTTACACCATCTGTGCATTCATGTTCACAAACCAAGGATTCTACATTCACTTTGTTCCCCAGGCCCGAAGTAAGCAATTTTATAGGGGTTGGGGGTTGGGGGCTTTTGCACTTGTCCCAATATTGGAGGAGCTAAAGGATTTTTCCTAAATTGTGAGTATAGAAAAAAGAAAATTCGTCATTTTTGGCCAACTTTGGAGGGGAGGGATAAGCCTCCCATAGCCCCCCTCCCCTGTTCCTGTTTCTTATAAATGAAAAGAACTTAGTGGTGGTAGAATCCTTTGATTGCGAAGATGCTGTCCATTCGAACCGGTCTATGATTTAATGGTTTCAATGTGTGTTTATATGTGGTAATGCTTTATCTTTCCTCAGCTCTTTACCGTCGATGGTATACCATGGTCAAGGTGGTAGAAGTTGGTATAAAGGCTATCCTAAAAATAAAGACGGCAATGTTCACTTTTACGGATCTTCAGTCGTAGAATATCCTGACAGTAAGCGTGTGGTCTTGGAAAAAGTAAAACGAATACAGTAATGCGATGTACGAGAAATAAAGATACTGCCGCTTTCCTTCAAAAAGCTCGAAAACTATAGCTTTTTTAAAAGCGACGATATAGAATAGGTGTATGAGGGGACAATACTTATCTACTCGAGTAAATTCATAATTATGCAATAAAGATGGAACACTGGTTTTGCTAAACTAGAATATAAAGTAATACATGTAGAAAATAGTTTTTAGGTAAATGTAAAAAGGTACAAGTAACAAGAAACTTTAAAGACATACAGAAAGTTATTAATATGCATTAATTACTGACATAATTAGTGATAAGCATTTATTACTTTTATGTGCAGGTAAACATTACGTAAAGATAGGTCACTCGGACGATATTCTTGACGGGTATCTAAAACTAAACCAAGTATCCGGATGGTATAACACGGGTGGGGACCCGGCGGTTGCACGTCATCTAACTAACTTGTTGTCATCTATGTTTACAGGTAAGATGATTTTTTTTATAAAATGTTAATTTGATAATATTGTTCAAACAAAGCCGTCAGTGGGAGGTGTTACGGTATATGTCGAGGGCGGAGGCCCAGGTCGGCTTACTGCAACTACAATTTTAGATACATACATGTAACTAGGATAATTATGCCCTTTTCTCTACTGCAGTCGAGTATATGTTAAAAATAATGAAATTACATTATGTGATAATTATGTTTGTTGAACAAGTTAAATTCCTTTCTGTTTTAGGTTTGAAATTCAGATCGTTTAAAAGTGACTCATGTGTAACCATGGTAACGGCCACAGGAAGACCCTACATTGATAAAATCAGTGACAACTTTGGAGTGGCTATAGGTGGTAATGGACATGCGGCCATGTCATGTGATGCTATTGGTCATCTAGCTGCTAATATGATTCTAGACAAAGTGAACAAGGAGGAGATGGGTCTTTTGGAAAGATGTAAATTGGTAACAGAGAATATTGTAACTTCGAAATTGTAAAATTAAAATGGTAAAATCGCAACTCGGTGAATTCACCCCCTCAAAGATGACAAGCTGACATACTGTACATGTACAACGAAGCAAAACCTTGCGTATCAATTATACCAGAAAAACTATGTTTCTTACTTACCTAACTATTATTCTAAATGCAACACACAGATGATTTACATAATACATATTGTGGAAAATAGGCAAATGGACGCATAGCTATAACCAGCAGTCGTTAATTGTATTTATTTCTACCTCTATAACCGTTCTGAAACTTGATAATTTCTCACCAGAGAATTCAATTACAGACAAAAAGTCTGAACAATGCAATTGAGACAAAGACTAATTCGAAAGCTGCATTTTGAGGCAAAATGTTTATCAAATACATCGAGAGACAAAACTGTTCTTTCACGGGCCCATAATTATAGTTCTGTTCAACTGTTGGATGATATAATATGTTGCTACGCCGGATTGTAACGTATGTCAACAGTACTTCATAGGACTATATTCAACAATTATATGCCGTTATGGACATTTGGACAACTGTCTAACGCAATAAAGTAATTTGATAACTTGCATTGTCAACTTGACGCATTCCATCCACCATTAGGTACATGTACCAAACAATTCCTCACGAGAACGGAAATTGAAGAGGGTATCTGCAAATAAGTTGGCATAATGGATTGTTGTAAGACTACATTTGATCATAGACTGATCTGAGAACGCAGCTGTCTACATAGACTAAAATGCTATATAGACCAATATATTTATCATTCAAACTGCCGTAGTGAACACTAGAAAAATCATTAAAACCCATTACTAGATGTCAGTCATATGAGTGATTTTATCTACAGAGACCAATATATTATATCATCAGATATAGCAACAGTCCGTCTATCATATGTATTTTAGGAAAGACCAGTTGCATATCGCTGCTTTTCAACAAAAAAACTTGGTAACTACAGCTTGTTTCAGCGGAAGTTACGAGTTTTTTGTTGAAAGCGACAATACATTAATTGTAACAGTAATTGCTCACACGATGTATACGTTTTCAAATGGATTGATTCTTGTCTTAACATTACTTTGTCTCGCAATCGATTAAAACGAAATCAAAATGTATACCGATATAAGACAAATTTACCAACTGTATATGATTATATTTGAATGACATTTCGTGAGAACAAGCAGTAAAATTAGCTCAATAAGATACAGAAGTGCAAATAATAATATCATTCGAGATATACTACATCAATAATAGTCTCTGTTGAAAATGCCAAATGTATAATTCTAGACATAACTATAATCAGTCTATGATTAACGTATTCAGCCTGAATCCTATAAAAACTTGATAATAAATGTTTTTGTGTATGTTTAAATGTTGTAGTTTCCGTCTAAAGTCTCAATCTCATTTTTAACGACAATCACTGTGTTCCGGCATTTTCTTTCTTTCTTTTTTATAAATAAAATCTGTTTTTTTTTGTCTAAAATTAAATGTGTGTTTTAGACACCTGACCATGTCATCAACCAGACGGAGAGATTTTTGACGAGTCACGAATCCCAATAAAAAGACTCATTAAAAGTCTGTAAAAATGAAGTGTTCAAGGATGGAAAAAGACAGATATAGATCTACTACGTGTATTATGGATGTTTCATCAGTGCTTCTTCACAAGGCAATAGTAATATCTCCGTATACATGACATGGATCAAAATGGCACAGTGCTCTTTGCTTGCGGAGACGCCGGTGATTTGGTTATTCTGAAAGTATATTTCATTGTTTTTTGATGGGGCAACAGAGAACCACATGAGAGATCTCACGATACTTCAACGTCCATCGCCAAACAAAACAAACAAAACTACAAAACAATTAAGCTTTGGGCCTACATTGAAAAGGGGGAAAAAAGGACAAAATAGGACATATGAGAGTATAGAAAATGTCTGTCTTTTGTCCTTTCCATGATGTGTCTGTCGAGGATATTTCGCGCTCCATAGAACACGATGAGACATTGCTTAAGTGCAGTCTAAATAGGATGAGTGATTTTTATTCTAGCAGGTACCATGGTTTATTTAACCTATTCCCAAACAAGACCTGGTTTTGACGTCCCTAGTAGAACAGGCTTGGGAAAACATTGAAACAAAAGAAAAAACCGCTGATGCTCAGCAGTTTCTCCTTTTGTCTTAATATTTTCTGTGCTATATTGTACACAAATTCCTTCCTTGTAGCATCAATTTTGTCGTCTACAGCAGCTTTTGAATTGGAACACCCTAAAATTTCGTCGTTTGGGAAAGGGTTAAAATAATGCTATATTATTGCCTAAAATGTGTGTTTTCAGTCTGTTATTAGCATTGTTTAACGAGCAGAAACAGGGCGGATATCCAGAGAAATCGTGCATTAATCGGCAGATTCACGTGCGATATCGGACCGGTTTTGCACTCAAATATCCTCGATCGGGGATTTGTTGCGAGTGCTTCAGAAAATTGAAAATAAAGCCGAAATTTTGTCATTTCCCTTTTCCGCGTTGTAAATTCTTGTAAGACCCCATTTCCAGTTTACACCCCAATAAATAGTAAACTAGGTCTCCCAGTGTAACCATATCTGATGACGTAATATAGGGGCCTAGTGACGTAGGTTTAATTCTTGGAATCAAAAAGTAAACAAACGGGCAGCTGACAGATTTTAAACTAAAAATGGATTTCGTGGACATGGAAGGATAGAAATTAGAATTGAGTGGTTGTGGTCTAGGTCAAACGTGGTGGTAAGCCTGTGTGTTTCTTGTTCTTCTTTTAGTTACTGCAAATTTTCCTTTACAACTTTTTTTTATAGAAATGAACGAATGTCTGAAACGAATCAGATGGTTCAGAGATCTACCTCGGAAATTCCGACCTTTAAATTTATTACTCGCACTGAAATGAACGTTAGAATATCCAGATCCAGAGTATGTTTCCAAAAGAAAACTAAGTCGAATATTGTTACGATTTCGCCGACCCAAATGAAGATTATGTCAGTAAAAATGCGATGAAACTTGACTACATAGCTACCAGATGAAAATCTAACGGCCCGTCTAGTGGATATCATACTTACTCGATATATGTCGAGTCGAATGCCGCAAAACTCTGGTATCTGTCGGTGTAAATGTGGCTAAACCTCCGGTCTCAAGCGATAACGCATTTTTTGGGCCTCTGAGAATGTTAACGACCTCAAAAACGTGAATTAACCCTATAATATCATTGATCATGGCCGACCTGATCGAATACGCAGACTGGTTTTGAAATTCATGTTGGTGTTACATGTTTTAAATACCCTTTTCCAGACCAAGGCTCATTACATAGATTCGTCATCGTCTATCTGGTACAAAATGTCGAGACTTTAACGCAATCATGGGAGAAAATCATATTTGTTAAGACACCTGCAATTTGTCAAACCGAGTGTTCATCAAATATTCATGTACAATTATGGTTTGTCGACGCGTTATTAAAACTAATACGTTATTCTTTACAAGAAGAATGACTTTCAGAGACCCTATTGTCTTTCATTTATCACAAAACTAAATGACAAGTTTTAGTTTCAGAACAATATCATTTGTGTGGTATTTTACAAGCCATTTAGGTTTTAAGGACGGTAACTGTAGTACTATGATAATCCATCTTATTGTGAATGCCTTGATACAGGGCCATATAAATCATAGACCACGTGGTTTTTATCTTTTAAGTAATAGTTGTTTGGCCACAAAAACGAAACACGTATAGGTCCTGACAAATCACATGGAAGAGCTCTGCCAGGTCATTTATCGGCACCAATAATATTGGATATGTAGTTTCCCAGAAGTCATTTTAGCTCAACTGGCCGAAGGCCTATGTCATGGCCATGTGTCAGTCGTACGTCCGTCCGCGTGTCCGTGCGTGCGTCAACTTTTCTTTAAACATCTTCTTCTCCAAAACTAATCGACCAACAAACCTTCACAGGAAACTTCCATGCGTGAACCTATTCTAAATTCCTTCAAAAAATTAAATTCCGCGCAGAACTTGAATTTTGATTACTAGATTAATCAATTTAAATGCTCGATATTTTTTTAAGAATCTTCTTCTCCAAAACTACTGGACCAATTAAAATCAAACTTCACAGGGATTTTCCCTGCATGCATCACTTCCATTTTTTTTAAAAAAGATGAATTTCTTAAAGAACTAAAATTCTAAATAATAGATTGAATTAAATTTAAAAACAATCTTAAAAAAATCTCCAAAACTACTGGACCAATTTCAACCAAACTCCACAGGAATCTTCCTTGCATAAATCTCTTCCAAATTTCTTAAAAAAATTAATAAATTTCGTGTAAAACTTAGATTTTAATTAAGCTTATTAAACTAGATTTTCGAAAAATATTTAACATTTTTCATCTCAAAAACGCCTTTTTGTATTTCATATTTTCAATTTAGCCTGAATGTTCAATGTGTAGAACTAAAAAAAAACCAATCGGATGAAAAATACGGCCGCTATGGGCTGGGCTTATTTTTTGCTATATGAAATATAGTGTAATTTTAAGAGAAAAAAAAAAAAAAGCATTTCTCCTCCATCACGACTTATTAGATTTAATTGTGGTGAAGCATGAATCTTCTTTGGATAGACCTCCTTGTGTATTCCTTGAAAAAAATCGTAGTCTAAAAGTCTGAAGTCTAAAAGCCATTGGAGCGATACAGGGCCACTTTGACCCGCTTGTTTGCACATTTCATTCCATATCTTATTGCTTGAAACTTAATTACTAGACAAACGGATTTATGCAATACAATCGTCAACTTTCGATCCTTAATATTCAAGACGGGCCACTAAAATAAAATACAAAAGTGGTATTGTGTTATGCACTTTTGCATCAATATATTTCTTATAAGAACATTTGAGAGTGTCACGTGAACGTGTCGTAATGTAACTAAATTATAGTTACTTCTGGCAATTAAATGATAATTGAGTTTAACGTTTTTCGTCTTCCCAAAGGACGACAAAATATAAACTTAATTGGATTTTATTGTTATTCTAGCAATGTTTTATTAGGTTTAATTAGAAGCTACAACACTGTTTATTATTATCGAATACTTGAAGAATCGGTAGCAAATTCCGTAAATAACAAAATATCATATATATCATAAATATCGTATAACATATGATAGGAAATCAGCTACTGTGGCTTGACTTTTCATAAACAAGAATAAACAATTCTTATTACTGTTTTAACCAAAATCTTGATTGAGAGTATGAAATCTAATAGGAAATCAGCTGCTGGGGCTAGAATTTTCGTTAAAAAGAACTAACAAATCTTATAACTGTTTGGACCAAAATCTGGATTAAGAGTACGATATGTGAAATGAAATCAGCTACTGTGGCTAGAATTTTCTTAAACAAGAACTAGCAATATTGACCAAAATCTGGATTCAGAGTATGATATCTGTTATGAAATCTGTTGATGTGGCTAGAATTTTCTTAACGTATACAACCCATCACTAGCACCAAAGAGCCAGAGGGGAAAAGTGCTAGTAAATCCTAAACTGTGTTATATTTCGATTCCAAATACAAACATAAGCATTTTGAACGGTTTAGAATTTTGAATTAGTGCATAATTATGATTATATTGGACATACATGTTATAGATTACCTCCCTTGCATATGAATATAGAGTAAAAAGACATTTGTAAATTATTTTCTTCTTGAAGCATAATATTGAAATCCGGCATAGTGAATCAACTTATTTGAAGTGTATTTACAAGTGTGTGTAATTTGACGCATGTCTCATGGCTAGAAAGTGGTGTTTTTAATGATGGGTCATATACCTTAAACAAGAACTATAAAATCTTATTACTGATTTGACCAAAATCTGGATTAAGCAGGCCCGTAGGAACAGGGGGGGGGGCTAGGGGGGGGGGCTTAATGTTGGCCAAAAATGCCGAATTTTCTCAATTTTACACTGAAAATTTTGGGAAAATCCAAATTAGCCCCCCCCAAATATTCAGGATAAGGGCTTTAGCCTCCCAATATGAAATTGCTTCCTACGGGCCTGTTAAGAGTATGATATCTAAAATGAAATCAGCTGCCGTGGCTAGAATTTTCGTAAAAAGTACAAACAATTCTTATTGCTGTTTTGACCAAAATCTGGATTCAGAGTATAATGTCTGATAGGAAATCAGCTACTGTGGCTAGAACTTTTTTAAACAAGGACTAGCAACTCTTATTACTTTTTCGACCAAAACCTCGATTGAGAGTATGATATCTGATAGGAAATCAGCTTCTTTGGCTAGAAATGTCGTAAACAAAAACTATCAACTCTTATTAATTACTCTTTGGACCAAAAACTGGATTCAGAGTATGATATCTTATAGGGAATCAGCTGTTGTGGCTAGAACATTCGTGAAAAACAACTCTTATTACTGTTTTGACCAAAATCTGGATTCAGAGTATAACATATGTTAGAAAATAAGGAACTGTGGCTAGAATTTTCGTAAACAAGAACTAACAACTCTTACACTTGTTTTGACCAAAATCAGAGTATGGTATCTGATAGGAAATCAGCTACTGTGGTTAGAATTGTCGTAAACAAGGACTAGTAGCTCTTATTACAGTTTCGACCAAAACCTCGATTGAGAGTATGATATCTGATAGGAAATCAGCTACTGTGCCTAGAATTTTCTTAAACAAGAGTTAGCAACTCTTATTATTGTTTTGACCAAATTGGGATTCAGAGTATGATATCTGATAAGAAATCAGCTATTATGGCTTTAATGTTCTTAAACAATAGTTATCAACCCTGTTTTGACCAAAATCTGGATTCAAAGTATAACATATGATAGGAAATCAGATACTGTGGTTAGAATTTTTGTATACAAGAACTAACAACTATTATGGCTATTTTGATCAAATTCTGGATTCAGAGTATGATATCTGATAAGAAATCAGCTACTGTGACCAGAAAATTTCTTAACAAGAACTAATATCTCGAAATCAGCTATTGTGGCTAGAATTGTCGTAAGCAAAAACAAACAACTCGTATTACCTTATTGGCCAAAATCAGGCTGGATTTAGGGTATGATATTTGATTGAAAATCAGCTACTGTGGCTAGTGTTTTCGCAAACAAGAACTCACAACTCTTATTACTATTTTGACCAGCACATGGATTCGTGGTATAACATCTTATAGGAAATCAGTTACTGTGGCTAGACTTTTCGTATAAAAAGAACTAACAACTCGTATAACTCGTATAACGTTTTTTGACAAAATCGTTGATTCAAAGTATGATATCTAATATAAAATATGCTAGAACTTTCGTAAACAAGAAGTAACGACTCTTTTTACTATTTGTACAAACATTCTAGATTTAGAGTAATATATCTGACAGGAAATCAGCTATTGTTGATAGATATTTCATTTGATAGATATTTCATAAACAAGAACTTACAACTCTTATCGCTGTTTTGACCAAAAATCTAGATTCAGAGTACAATACAATATCGGATAGGAAATCAGCTTAACAACTCTTAAAAGTTTTTTTTTTTACCAAAGTCTGGATTCAGAGTATGATATCTGATAGGAAATCAACTACTATGGCTAGAATTTTTGTAAACAAGAATTAACAACTCTCATTACTGTTTTGACCAAAATATTGATTCACATTATGATATCTGATAGGAAATTAGCTACTGTGGCTAGAACTTTCGTTAACAACAACTACCTACTTTTGATACTATTTTGACCAAATTCTGGGTTCAGAGTGTGATATCTGAAAGGAAATCAGCTTCTGTGTGGCTACAATTTTTGTCTGCGGCTACAATTTTCGTAAGCAAACACTAAAAATTCTTATTACTGTTTTGACCAACATCTGGATTCAGAGTTTGATATCTGATAGGAAATCAGCATCAGCTACCGTGGCTAGTACTTAAGAAAACAAGGACTATCGAATCCTATTACTGTTTTGACCAAATCTGGATTCAGAGTATGATATCTGCTAAGAAATCAGCTACTGTGGCTAGAATTTTCGTACACAAAGACTTACAACTCTTATTACCGATTTGACACAAATCTAGGTTCACAGAACGATATCTGATAGGAAATCAGCTACTATGACTAAAAATGTTCGTAAACAAGAACTAACAACTATTATTACTGTTTTGACCAAATCTGGATTCAGAGTATGATATCTGATAGAATTTAGCTACTGTGGCTAGTATTTCCGTAAACAAGAACTATCAACTGTTATTACTGTCTGACCAAAATCTGGATTAAGAGAAAGATATCTGATAGGAAATCAGCTACTGTGGACAGAATTTTTGTAAACAATAACTAACAACTATTATTACAGCTTTGACCAAAATCTGGATTCACAGTATGATATCTGATAGGAAATCAGCTTAACAACTATAATTACTGTTTTGACAAAAATCTGGATTGAGAGTGTGATATCTGATAGGAAATCATCCAATGTCGCTAGAATGTTTGCAAACAAGAACTACCAACTTTCATTACTCTTTTGACCAAAATCTGGATTCAGAGTACACTATCTGTTAGAAAAACTGGTACTTGGGCTATGATTTTTGTAACCAAGAACTCTTATTACTGTTTTGAGCAAAATCTGGATTCAGAGTATGATATCTGACAGAAAATCAGCTACTGTGGCAAGAACTTTCGTAAACAACAACTATCAACTGTTATTACTGTTTTGACAAAAATCTGTACTAAGAGTATGGTATCTGATAGGAAATCAGCTACTGTGGCTAGGATTTTCGTAAACAAGAATTAACAGTACTTATTACTGTTTTGACCCAACTCTGGATTCATAGTATAACAACGGATAAGAAATCAGCGACTGGGCTAGAATATTCGTTTACAAGAACTATCAACTCTTATCACTCTTTAAACCAATACCTGGATTCAGAGTATGATATCTGATAAGAAATCAGCTCAACAATTCTTATTACTGTTTTGGCTGAAATCTGGATTCAGAGTATGATATCTGATAGGAAATCAGCTACTGTAGCTAGAAAAGTTCTTAACAAGAAATAACAACCTTAATAAATATTTTGACCAAAATATGCATTCAGAGTATGACATCTGATAGGAAATCAGCTATTGTTGCTAGAATTTTCTTAAACAAGAGTTACGTGTATTTACAGTCGTAAAAAGTCTGGGTAACGTCAAATCAACTACAATGTATATAACCAACGATCTCTCCTTTTGTCTCAGTATCTAAAGTGAATTGCTAACACACAATTGATGTCAATTTCATTATTTCGCTTCTGTTCTCTGTATATATCAGTTGCCAAATCGAAGCAGTCGAAATGAAAGTTTCAGACGACAAAACAATTGTCATTGACAATAGAAGATCTAAAATTAAATTATACAATAAAAACGCAAAATTGCTGTGAAAGCAACCTTCTAGATTTTTGTTATTTACAGTCAGTTTCTTCTATATTTTGCACAAGGCTATGCATACTTTTAAACATTATAAGCGATGCACATTATGTCTACCACAGTTGTAATTGTGGTTGATTAAAACACATGCACTTGTCCCATTTTTTCCACTGTAATCTACATACTTACACTTATATTACTACTATTTTATAGATTTTGTAAATGAATGGGCGAAGTACCTGTAATTTGAGCCCCCGCGATATGACTATAGCAGTTGAAAACGGCGTAAAACCCCTATAAACTAAACCTGTGATTGGATCGGAGAATCAGTTAACTAACAAAACAAACTTAAGCTATAACACATATCTTCAAAAGCATCAATACAATAACCAAAACTAAGAAACATCATCGATTACATGTGTATGTTACAACTGCTTATTTCTGGTTCGTTTTACAAGGGAAAAGAATTCAATCAAACTTCGTGTACTTCTAAGGGAATATTGGCAGATAATCCATCTCATGTCAGCTAATGCGTAGGTACTACCATGGTATACGATCACTTTAGATATACAGAGTTCGGTAAATGTGGTGTTTAACATTGTCCAATACAACATAGTATAGTAATGCTTTTAAGTTACTAGAGGGTATTTAATGAAAGAACATCATGTGAAGAAAATTCACATCAAATACACCGCAGGCCCGTAGGAAGCATTTGCATATTGGGGTGTCTGAAGCCCTTGTGTCTAAATATAGAGGGACTAATTGGGATTTTCCCTAAATTTTCAGTGTAAAATAATGAAAACTCGCCATTTTGGTCAACTTTGGGGGCCGAGGCGCCCCCCTCCCAGCCCTCTGTTCCTACGGGCCTGCACTGTTCAAAGGAATCAGTTACATACACGATCTGGAAAAGAACAACAATGCAATATCAAAAAGTAATATCGTCGGTGTAAATGAAAAACCTCGAATGCCGATTTTAACAGTTTTCAAAGTAAAACATTGTTTGTCCAGTTTAGACAATTCTTGCAGGTTTTGCAATTATCAGACTTATCAGTAGCCTGTAAATGAAACAGTATATGTGGACAATATGTCTGAATTTCAAGTTAAACCTTTCAGTTTCCGAGAAGTTATTAAGTTTTATTCTCCCGGCTTAAAACTTGAGGTTTTGCATAAACACCGACGATATTCTTTTTGAAATAGCTTATAGCATGTACACAATCGAATACTTTGTAAGACGCTGTAATAATAGCATTTGAGTAAAAGAGTCTTCCCAAATAACAAAAGCAAGATCAATTACAAGGAAATCGCCATATCGATTGCACTGACAATGCTAATTTTGGTTACAAGTGAAAGGTGCTCTATCAAACGTCGTGTAGGCTATTGTTTCTTCATCCATATTGACAAACAAGTTTGTGTCAGATAAATGTAGTGCTTAGAGTTTTAAGGAACCGTTTACGCCAAGCAAGACCGCATTTCGTGTCCATATATATAAAATCAGCATTTCTGCATTTGCCTCAATATTTTCTCTACTATATTATACACAAATTCAAAATTTATTTAAACTCATTTCATCGTCTCTCAAATTGGACCACGCTTACTTTATGTCGTTTAGGAAAGGGTTAATATTATATTTTAATGTTTCTTAGCTGGTCAAGACAGAAGCAACCAATCCAGTGAACGTTGGGATTTAACTAGTGCGGGATAGGCAAGGAAAACCGACTTAGGTGCTTTTATTTGCAGTTTGAATAAAGGATAGTTGACCTTTGTTGAAACTAATTCAATCGACAAAGGGTTTTGTTACAAGGCGTTTACCATCATGCAACGACCATTTCGTCTTTTTAAAATCAAGACACGGAGTTGACTTTTGTAATAACTTTGAAAGGCTTGGGAAACTATATAGATACATTTTAAGAAGAGAACAAGCCCCAGGAATTTCTCATTTTGTATCATTTTTTCTCCGTTTAGTGACACAATATTATATATCAAAATGTAATTCAAAATATGTTCACATTCAACGTCTTTATTAACAGTAATATAAGGCCCTTGGCCAATCATACAAGAACAACTTATTAACAGTAATATAAGGCCCTGGGCCAATCATACAAGAACAACTTGTTGAATATAAATATTTGTTGTTTTTTTTGTTTTAGACTAAACCCAATATCAAACATCAAAATATTAGACTTTTCCTGATTCAAATATGTTGCAAAGGACAATTTCTCGTGGATCAAATACACGTATTATATATTTGGTTTTTCTCGGTAGAAAACATTGTGAGAATTGTCACAAGCAATATCTTTATTTTCTACAATGCTTTCCAAATCCATTTTCTATTCGTGAGTCAGAAAGAGTCATTGTGTGATACAGAGTTAATTGTTCAATATCGTGTTGCCCCCGAGACATCCGGTCTGTGATAGAATATACATTCAACCATTAGGTCAGAGTAAAATTATACGTTAGGCTTCCTTAAACATTTCTCCAAAACCACGCCTGGTTTTGATATTTCCCGTTAGGGGAATTCTGGAAAATTTGGCAGAAAAGGCAAACATGCCGTTTGTCTTTTTTTTCTTATTTACTACATCCTTGAATTGCACTGACCTTCGACTTGAACAAGATTAATCTTTAAGTAAAATGTTTTAGGAGTAACTTATACAAATCGGTAAATCTATTTAGATATAAAAACCTCATAGCTTTCCACGTCTGAATGATAAAATTCGTTTAACCCTTTCTCAAAACGGTGAAGTTTTTAGAATGATAAGAATGTTCGACAGATATTCCAGATGACAAAAATTGGTTTCTTAAGTAAAAAATGTAAGATTATGGCTAAATAATATATCAATTGAGAACTGCAGTGTTATCATTCACATTTAAGCTTTGAATTATGCAATCATAATGAACGTCGTTCAGTGTAATTAAAGTTCGATTCCAGTTGACAAGGTAATTGCAGTCAATCTTCATTATGGCCGACTAACGATACTTTCAATTCTTTGATGTTTGTAATTCACAGAGTTTGACTGTATATCGTTTGTCATATGCAAGAAATATCGTATCTACAGTTTGTATAAGCTGTAGTTACGGCGATTTTGAACGTTACTGACGATATAATCGCTTTTCAACAAAAACCTCGTAACTGCAACTTAAAACAAACTGCAGTTACGAGCCTTTTTGTTGAAAAGTAACGGAATGTATCCTCCAATGCATCAAGCTTCACAATACTAATTGCTATAATAAACAATGTTAAAGCTCCTAATTTGCCTCAATAAAACATTGCTAGAATAACAATGAAATCTAATTAAGTTTATATTCTCTCGTCAATTAGTAAGACTACCGGCTTTTAACTTAATTATCATTTAATTGCGAGAAGCAACTAGAATTTCCAGAATTACATTTGGAGAAAGTAAGAACATACTGTCACGATTTTGCGACTTATTGCATAAGGCAGGTAGATGCAACAGAGTGTAGTATAAGGTTACTTTTACTTTAAAATTTCGTCTTAGCTTAAAACTTAGCTTATATGGCTATGTCATAAAGTTATCGATTATAGGGACAGAAATGTCAGAAAAGTACTCTTGAAATAAATGTACACTGCTGATTGGATTCGAACCAGAGATACCTTAAGCCAATACTTCGCCATTTACTTTAAAACGCTAGCTTATCAATCTACTTCATAATGCACGACTTTGTGCTTCAATAGCATTACTTAAAGAGAAATTCATCCCCATTTTAATTTTTTAAAGTATGTTTTGATGCCAAGATTGGTTATTCTAATGCATATAAATGCAGTTTGTTGAACTTGTTGCTGATAAGCGAAACACACGCCTTTAAAGTTGAGTCAGAAACGACAAATTCCATATACATCTAAACTATTTTGGACAACAATTTGTAATATCTTAACACAAAAATATATTATATATTTCTTGTAAACGACGCAAAATTTTGGCTTGAAATTTTCAGAATGTTCATAAGAAAATATGGTCTTTCAGATAAAAATGTGTAAGCAAACACTACAACTGATAAATGTATCATCCGGGCAACAGTCAAATGTTATTGGTACTCATTTGAATCGTCTCACAGAGACGATTCAAATGAGTACCCACAACGTAGGGTTTGGATTTTAAATATCATTTTAGTAAGCTTTACCCCTTCTTATCTGTTGCTTTGCACAATGAACTTTCTATACAAATACAAAACACCAATCTACTGTAACAAATTTTTGTACTAACATCGCATTATCCATAGACCAATCTTTGTATTTTCAGCTTTGTTAGCAATGAAAGACAACAGGGTCTCAGGGGGGTCATTCTTCTTGTAAAGAATAACGTATTAGTTTTAATAACGCGTCGACAAACGGTAATGGTACATGCATATTTTATGAACACTCGGTTTGACAAATTGGAGGTGTCTTTACAAATATGATTTTCTCCCAGGACTGCGTTAAAGTCTCGACATTTTGTAACCGAAAGCATCCAATGAAGTTAATTTTGCTTTACTCGAAAATATATTGTGAAAAAGTTTGTTGATATTGGAATACCCATCATAGAATAATACATTATTTAAATACGTTGATAAATTAGGGTAAATTTGTTTCTACCAAAAACATTGTTTATTTGATAGCATAATATCTTGCACAACAACAGATTAGACAGTTTAGTTTTAGGCAGTTTATTTAAGTAGCGTAAACTTTATAGAGTTTCTAGTTACATACAAATTATAAACAAAATGACAAACAAGGTCAAACAAAATAGCAAATAAACAAATTACAACACAACATTGGGGACAAGTGAAACAACAACAACAAAAACAACAACAACAACAACAACAACAACAACAACAAAAACAACAAAAACAACAACAACAAGACAATATCTTGCACAACAACACAGAAGTGAAGGTCTCTGTAGCAGCATTTAATGATCGTTTCTTTGATAGGCCTTCTAAGTATGGTCTCTTGAAAAACTATTATATATGCGTATATGTTTGTATACATGAATCAACAGCATATGTGCAAAAATGCCCAATCTTTTAACAATGGCAAGGGTCCTTACTTACTTATAATTATGTTAGAATGCATGTCTTGTTCAAGTCTCGAACTTTTCATTCACAAATTTTTAACTAGTCCTTTCACTAGGCTTCGTGAGTCGTCAAAATATCATTTCGATTGTTTTATAAGATGACCAGGGGGCTGTTCGAACCTAGACATTAAAAACAAATTAAAAATGTTCATTGCTTGTTGTAAAGCATCGATACTTTTAAATTAGATTTTAGAGAACAGACAGGAAAAAAAACTCAGTATATTTTTGTAGCTAGAATAATCCGTCTGACATGACATTTTCAGAAAGTTTTGAGTTCAAAAAATAACTATAAAAAAAGATTTATTTAATTCTTAGACATGTACCACCAACAAAGCCAGTTAGATAGATTACAAGACAATCGCCATATCGATTACACTGTCACTGATAATGTACGTAACACTTATTAAGAGGTGCTCTATCAAACGTCTAGTAAGCTATTGACAGAGCGGATAATGTCAGATGATATTTAAATTGTCGTCTAATAGAATTTCCAGTATTTGTAGCTAGACTAGCTAGAGATGTTCTGTAAGGTCATTTATCGTGAGCTAAACCAAAAAAGTGGCCACTTATGATGAAGCGCGCAAGATAGATTGCAAGACAATCGCCATATCGATTACACTGTCCCTGATAATGTACGTAACAAATAAGAGGTGATCTATCAAACGTCCAGTAAGCAATTGTTTGTAGTCTTTATTGGCAGTTCGGCCATTGTCAGATAGTATTTAGATTGTCGTGTAATTATATTTCCTGCAATATTTCTTTTTACAAAACCCTGAAACTACAGTTAAAACAAGCTATATAAAAAGGTGGCAACTAATATTTAAGCCAGCTCGATAGGTTACAAGACAATCGCCATATCGATTACACTGTCACTGATAATGCACGCAACAAATAAGAGAAATTGAAGACATTGTAGACGGCTCCTATTCGAAAGCAGTCCCAAATGACAAAATATTTTTAAAGCAGAAAATGAAAAGACATTACTATGGAAGATATCAATGGACACAAACGGAGTATTATAGTATTATTACTCACATTTTCTTTGATGCAATCATACCGAACTTCTTTTAGTATAGTTAATTAAATGTCGATTGAAGTTAACATGGCAATAACAGTCAATCTTTATTATGGACGACTAACAGGACTTTCATGTCTTTGATTTTTGTAATTTACGGATTTTGTATATAATTTGTCACGTCAGTATCGTAACTACGGATTGTATGAGTTATATCTGCGTTGTTTTTTCAACGTTACTGAATATATCGATCCTTTTCAACAAAAACCGATGACAACAACATATGACTTACTAAAAATGTTTCACAAACGGTGTAAAAAGTGAGTTTTCCTTATTTCAATTTCTTATCGTTGTAGACATTTACGTAGGCAACGTCTGCCTTTCTTGATGCTATATGATGCCTTTCCTGACGTTTTCTCATGTTCTCTTCTTTTTGCCATGACATGTACCAATATGTTTTTTTTTTTCAGTTGAGGGTCCCTATACTGTATGAATGTAACATTAATAAAACACAAATATACCACTCAAAAGGTAGAACAGTCGACACTCGTTATGTCGACATCGGATAAGACGAATTTTTGCTTAAGTCGAAGGTCAAATCTGGTCCCGTCCTCATCTATTGACATATTTTTTTTCAAAACAAAATAATTTCGAACTGAATATAGCCATTGAAATATAGTAGGAAAAGGAAAGAGCAATTTTCTTTCCTTTTCCTACTATATTTCAATAATATTCGTACTTGATAAGTTTCAAAAACGGTCAAATATCAAATATCTCGAAGCCGAGCAAAATCGGATGAGTCGAACTCCGGATATGTCGAGGTATTTTGACGGCCCCTCTGACTTGGACACAACGAGTGTCGACTGTACGTTGAAAAAAATTGAAATTGTTGGAAAAAATTGTCGCAAACGGTCTTAAAAATTTAGTCCTTATTCCTTAATGTAGGTATTGAAGAGCAATACAACACACAAACACCATTTTAAAGGGAGAACATTAAAACATATAATTTACTGAAAAATGTTTCTCAAACGGTGTAAAAAGTTAGTTTTCCTTATTTCAATTTCTTACCACTGTAGAGATCTACGCACAACGTCTGTCTTTCTTGATGCTTTATGATGCCTTTCTTGATGCCTTCTTCTTTTCTCACTCTTATACATCATGTGTACCAAAAAGTGGTCTTTCAGTCAATCGTCCCTTTATTGTATGTATGTTACATCAATACAATTCAAAAATACCACTCTAAAGATAGTGCGTCGAAATTTTGATTTTTTAAAAAAATCTGTCCCAAACGGTGTAAAAACTATATAGTCCTTATTTCGAATCTTTTTTAACCCATGGAATGTACCGACAAGTGGTTTTTAGTCAAGGGCTATGATATAGTAAGTGTGTAGCAGCAATACAACACAAAACACCATTTTAAAGAGGGTACCTTGAAACATATAATATCTGAAAAATGTTTCGGAAACGGTGTAAAAAGCTAATTTTCCGTACTTCAAATCTTCTTTTAGCCATGACATGTACCAGAAAGAAGGTTTTCAGTCAATAGTCCGCAACATCAATTCAACACGAAAATACAAAATGTACCACTCTAAAGGTAGTACGTTGAAAAATCTCTCCAAAATAGTTTAAAAAGTATAGTCCATATTTCGAGTCCTCTTTTACCCATGAAATGCGAAAAATGGTTTTCAGTCAAGGATCCTCATAGTGTAGGTATTGAACGGATATACAACACAAAACACCACTTTAAAGGGAGTACCTTGAAACAAGAAACTGGGTGTATTACATGCAATTTTCTAAAGAATGTTTCCCAAACGGTGTAAAAAGTGAATTTTCTTTACTTCAAATCTTCTTTTAGCCATGGCATGTACCATAAAGATGTTTGTCCGTTAAGTGCCCTTATATTATATGTATGTAACATCAATACAACACCAAAATTCCACATCTAAGGTTGTACGCTGAACATTGATTAAAAAAATCTGCCCCAAACGGTACAAAAACTATAGTCCTTATTTCGAGTCTTCTTTTACCCATGGAAAAGTCATTTTTAGGCAAGGAACCTAATATTGTAGGTATGGCACAGCAATACAACACAAAAGCGTCGTTTTAAAGGCAGTACCTTGAAACATATACATGTATAAGGGGCTCTTACATGTACTATCTCGCCTTAAAGAGACATTTCACACAAATATCCTTATGAATCTAAGTTTTATTTTTATCTGACAGAGCATATTTGTATATGAAAATTCTGATAATTTCCAACCAGATTATTGTGCCGTTTACGAGAAATTTGTTTTCTTAAAATCAAACTTATTGATGTAAACAGTAGTCCAGATGTAAGTAGAATTTCCCATATTTGCAACTTTGAAATGACATTTTTCACAGACATTTTTTTCATAAATGTTACTTTTATTTCTGTATTCCATGTTGTTGTCACAGAGACGATTCCAATGAGTACCCACAACGTAGGGTTTGGATTTGAAATAACATTTTTAGAAAGTTTTTACCCCTTTTTATCTGTTGCTCTGCATAATGGCCATTTGATACATCAATACAAAACATCCTTCTACAAGTTCTTTACTGTAATAAAGTTTTGTACTAACATCGCATCATCCTCAGACCAATCTTTGTCATTTTGTTCGGTAATTGAATGAAAGACAACAGGGTCTCAGAAAGTCATCTTTCTTGTAAAGAATAACGTATTAGTTTTAATAACGCGTCGACAAACGGTAATTGTACATGAATATTTTATGAACACTCGATTTGACAAATTGGAGGTGTCTTAACAAATATGATTTTCTGACAGGATTGTGTTAAAGTCTAGACATTTTGTAACCGAAGGCATACGACGAAGTAAATTGTGCTTTACAGACAATTGTATTGTGTTTCACAAAGGTTCGTTGGTACCGGATTATCTATCTTAGCATTATGATTATTCCTTTTGAAATAACTTACAACATGTATATGTATAATCGAATACTTTGTAAGACGTTGTAATAATAGCATTTGAGTTTTCTCAAATAACAGAAGCAAGATCAATTACAGAGAAATCGCCAAATCGATTGCACTGCCAATGCTAATTTTGGTTACAAGTGAAAGGTGCTCTATCAAACGTCGTGTATACTATTGTTTCTTCATCTGTATTGACGGGCCTCTCTGTGTCAGATACATGTAGTGGTTGGAATTTTAAGGAACCTTTTAACCCACTCCCAATCAAGACATCATTTTGATTAATGTCCCTTAGACAAAATGCCCGAGAAAAGATAGATGCAATAGAGGCTGATAATCAGTACTATCTGGGTTCAGTTTAAATAAAAATGCTTGAACTTTGTGTTTGTTAAAACTTATTCAATCGACCAATGGTTTCAATCATGCAACGATCATATAAACCTTTTCCAAATTAACACATGGGTTTGACTTTTGTACTGGAACCTATATAAGCATTTTTAAAAGAGAACATGTCCCGGAAACGCATTTGTCTACTTTTCCCCCGTTATGTGTCACATAATTCTCTATTAAACAACACGTAAACGTATATTCCACTTCAAATGTAGCTTTGAAAAGGTTAACATATTCTTTGAGCGGTACATTGTGAACCATTTACTATACGACAAAATTCTAGCCTGGTCCCGTTAAAGGTACGGCGAAAATTTCGCATGAACGGAATTTTACATTTGTTGTTCTATTTGGGTAGAAAACATTGTGAGAAATGAAGAAATTGCTTCTCACAAGCAATGTCTTCACTTTTCACAATGCTTTCCAAATCCATTATCTTGTTGGGAGTCAAAAAGAGTCACTGCGAGGTACAAAGTTAATTGTTCAATATCGTGTTGCCCCGAGACATCCGGTCTGTGGTAGAATATACATTCACCCATTAGTTCAGAGTAAAATTATACGTTAGGCTTCCTTAAACATTTCCAAAACAACGCCTGGTTTTATCATTTCTGGTGAATGGAATTCTGGAAAAATTGACAGAAATAGCAAGCATACCATTTGTCTCATATCCTTATTTTTTTTTATCCTGTAAGACATTTTGCTTACACATTAATTCTATGGCCTGCACTGAATTTCGATTTGATAAGACTAGTCTTAATTTTTAACGTTTTAAAAATAACTTATACCGACCAGTATATCTGACTAAAAACATTTCGAAAGTAGAATAATTTCAGATATGGTTATGTAAGATATTGATGGACACCTATGGAGTATGTAAGTGTTACTATTCACCTTTCGCTTTTATCTGTTCAATCTAACTAGCTTCGTAAATTCTAATAAAACTTCAATTTAAGCTGACAATGCAATTGCAGTCGATCTTCATTAAGGACGACTTATAAGACTTTCAATACTTTGATGTTATAATTTATGAAGTTTGTCTGTATTTAATTTGTCACATTCAAACATGTCGTAACCACAAATAGTATATGCTGTTGTTATGGCGATTTCGAACATTACTGAAGATATCGAATGCTTTTCAACAAAAACCTTATAACTGCAGCTTATTTTAAGCTGCAGTTACAAGGTTTTTGTTAAAAAGCAGAAAATGTATCCTCCAATGCATGAAGCTTCTCAATACTAATTGCCATAATAAACAATGTTATAGCTCCTAATTTGCCTCAATAAAACATTGCTAGAATAACAATGAAATCTAGTTAAGTTTATATTCTCTCATCAATTAGGAGGATTACTGGCTTTTAACTTAATTATCATTAAATTGCGAGCAGCAACTAGAATTTCCAAAATTACTTTTTACAATCTCATGCTTTTGCGACATATTGCGTAATGCAAGTTGAAGACACTGGGTGTTGTACATGTGATTTTCTGAAAAATGTTTCCCAAACGATGTAAAAAGGGAATTTTCCTTATCTCAAATCTTTTTTTAACAATGGCATGTAATGTGCCAAAAAGTTTTTTTTCAGTCAAGGGTCCCAATATTGTATGTATATAACATTAAAACAACACCAAAGTACCAATCTAAAGGTAGTACGTTGAAAATTTGAAATATTTGGAAAGATCTGCAAACTGTGTAAAAACTATATACATAGCAATAAAAGTTTAGCAACACAATGTAAATATCTTTAGTAGCCAAAATATTTTTGTTTTGGCATAATATCAAACGTTTACACAATAGATTATAGCTAGAAAACACCTATGGAATGTACCCAAAAGTGTTTTTAGTCAAAGCTCCTGATATTGTAGGTATCTAACAGCAATAACAGCAATACAAAAAAAAAAAAAACATTTTAAAGGGATAGACTAACCTTTAAGCATATGAATAACTAAAAACGTTTCCCAAACGTTGAAAACAGTGAACATTCCCTTTTTCAATTTCTTACCACTGTAGACAATTACGTAGGCAACGTCTGCCTTTCTTGATGCTATATGATGCCTCCTTTTCTTTTTGCCGCCAAGACATGCACCAAAAGTTGAAAGTCCATATATTGAATGAATGTAACATGAATACAACACCAAAATACCACTCTACAGGTAGAACGTTGAAAATTTGAAATTTTTGAAAAAATCTGTTGCAAACGGTGCAAAAAATAGTCCTAATTCCTTATTGTAAGTATTGAACAGCAATACAACACACATACACCATTTCAAAGGGAGTATCTTGAAACATATAATTTACTAAAATATGTTTCTTAAACGATGTACCAAAAGTGGTTTTTAATCAAGGGTTCTTATGTTGTACGTTATGTAGCATATAATACCAAAACACCACTTTAAAGGTAGTACATGTACCACAGTCCTGTAAACATCTACGTAGGCAACGTCTGACTTTCTTGATGCTATATGATGCCTTCCTTGATGCCTTTTTCTTTCCTCATTTTAAGACATGACATGTATCAAAAGTGAGTTTTCAGCCAAGGGTCCCTTTATTGTATGTATGTAACATCAATACAACACAAAAATACCCCTCTAAATACCATTCTACGGGGGTACCTTGAAACATATAATTTCTGAAAATGTTTCCCAAACGGTGTAAAAAGTTAATTTTATTGCATTTCATATCTTCTTTTAGCAATGGCATGTACCAAAGAGCGGGTTTTCAGTCAATGGTCCTTAAATTGTATGTATGTAACATTAATACAACACCAAAATACCAATGTAGAGGAAGTGTGTTGAAAATTTCTTTTTGGAAAATTCTGTCCCAAATAGTGTAAAAACTATAGTCCTTACTTCGAGTCTTCTTTTACCCATGGAATGTACCGAAACGTGGTTTTCAGTCAAGGATCCTGATAGTTTAGGTATTGAAAAGCAATACAACACAAAAACAACAATTTAAAGGAAGTACCTTGAAACAGATGATTTTTGAAGAATGTTTCCAAAACGGTGTAAAAAGTGAGTTTTCCTTATTTCAACTCTTCTGTTAGCCACATCATGTACCATAAAGCGGTTTTCAGTCAAGGGTCCTTATATTATACTATTTGTATATAACGTCGATCGACATCAATACAACACCAAAATACCACATTTAAGGTTGTACGCTGAAAATTGATTTTAAAAAATCTGTCCCAAACGGTATAAAACTATAGTCCTTATTTCCCGCTTATTTCCCCTTCTTTTACCCATGGAATGAACTGAAAGTGGTTTTAGGCAAGGATGCTAATATTGTAGGTATGTAATTGTAATACAACTCAAAAACAACATTTCAAAGGGAATACCTTGGGACATACATTTTACTTAAAATTGTTTCCTAAACGGTGTAAAAAGTGAGTTTTCCTCATTTCAAATCTTCTGCTATGGCAAGAACTAAAAGGTGGTTTTTAGTCAAAGGTTCTTATATTGTATGTATTATTTATATAACATCAATACAACACCAAAATACGTTAACTATGTTAAAAAATTGAAACTTCTGGTAAAATATGTCCCAAACGGTTTAAAAACTATATCCCTTATTTCGGGTCTTCTTTTACCCATGGAACATACAGAAAAATGATTTTTAGTCAAGGACCCTGGTATTGTATGTATGTAACAGCACAAAACAACATTTTAAAGGGAGTACCTTGAAACAGATAATTTTCTGAAAAATGTTTCCCAAACGCTGTGAAAATGAGTTTTCCTTATTTCTAATCTTCTTTTAGCCATGGACTGTTAAAAAGTAAAAAAATAATAATAATAATAATAAAAAAAATAAATAAATAAAGATAAAAAAAGAATATAAGTCAGTGGTCCTTAAATTGTTTGTACAAAACATCAATGCAACACTAAAATACCACTCTTACGGTAGTACGTTAACAATTGAATTTCTTGGTATAAGAGGCTCTTACTATCTCGCCGTAAAGAGAGATTTCACATTTATATTCTCATAAATCTTTGTTTCATTTTTACCTGAAAGAGCATATTTGTCTATGAATGAAAATTTCCAACCGGGGTATTGCGCCGTTTTCGAGATTTTTTTTCTTAAATTAAACTTTTTTATGTAAACAGTAATTCATATGTAGATGGAATTTCCCATTTTTGCAACTTTGAAGTGACATTTTTTTTTCATAAATGTAACTTTTATTTTTATATTTCATGTTGTTGGTACTCATTAGAATCGTCTCACCGAGACGATTCAACAGAGTACCCACAATATAAAGTTTGGATTTGAAATAACAATTTTAGAAAGCCTTTACCCCTTCTTACATGTATCTGTTGCTTTGCTCAATGGCCTTTTGATACGTCAATACAAAACATCATTCTACAAATTAACTGTAATAAAGTTTTTAGGTCACCTGACCGAAGGTCATGGTGACCTATTGCTACCGTCCGTCGTCGTGCGTCGTCCGTTGTCCGTCGTGCGTTAACTTTTAACATTTTCGACTTCTTCTTGAGAACCATTGGACGGATTACAACCAAACTTGGCAGGGAGCATCCCCATGGGAAGCCGTTTCAGATTTGTACAAATCATGGAGTTATCTCCCTTTGGGGCCCCATAAAGGGCCAAAAAGGGGTTAAATAGGGTACATCTTAAAAAATCTTCTTCTCATGAACCGGCTGTTGGATTTGATTCACATTTGGCATTTAGAGTCTTTAGGGCAAGGACAACAAAGTTTGTACAAGAGAAAAAAATCTGCCAATAAATGGCCGTGCTAGGGATGGGAGATGAGAGGGGGGTCGCGTTATTAGTTAACTTAACATTTTCGACTTCTTCTTGAGAACCATTGGACGGATTACAACCAAACTTGGCAGGGAGCATCCCCATGGGAAGTCGCTTCAGATTTGTACGAATCATGGAGTTATCTTTCTTTGGGGCCCCATAAAGGGCCAAAAAGGGGTTAAATAGGGTACATCTTAAAAAATCTTCTTCTCATGAACCGGCTGTTGGATTTGATTCACATTTGGTATTTAGAGTCTTTAGGGCAAGGACAACAAAGTTTGTACAAGAGAAAAAAATCTGCCAAGAAATGGCCGTGCTAGGGATGGGGGTTGGGAGGGGGGTCGCGGTATTAGGTAACATAACATTTTCGACTTCTTATTAAGAACGATTGGACGGATTTCAACCAAACTTGGCAGGAAGCATCCTAATAGGAAGCCACTTCAGATTTTGTACAAATCATGGAGTTATCTCCCTTTGGGGTCCCATAAAGGGCCAAAAAGGGGGTAAATTGGGTACATCTTAGAATATCTTCTACTCATGAACCGACTGTTGCATTGGATACACATTTGGAAGTTAAAGTCTTTAGGGCAAGGACTACAAAATTTGTACAAGAGAAAAAAACTCGTCCATAAATGGCCGTGATGCGGATGGTGGATGGGAGGGGTTCGCGTTATTACTTTACTTTGAACATTTTCTTCTTCTTTTTGAGAACCATTAGACAGATTTCTACCAGACTTGGCAGGAAGCATTCCAATGGGAAGCCGCTTCAGATTTTTACAAATCATGGAGTTATCTCCCTTTGGGGCACCAAAAGGTGCCAAAAAGGGGGTAAATAGGGTATATATTAAGAAATGTTCTATTGTTGAATTGAATTCACATTTGGTATTTGAGTCTTTAAATAAGTTTGTACAAGAGAAAAAAGACTGTCAAGAAATGGTGGTGCTGGGGGGTTGCGCTTTTTGTTAACTTAACATTTTCCTTAAATGTTTCTGCTCATTTGATTCAGGTGACCGATAAGGCCCTCTGGGCCTCTTGTTTACTATAATAGGACAACGACCTATCAATGATTAAAGATCAGCTAGTCTAAATTGACGCGGGGGGGGGGGGAAGGGGGGGGGGAGAGGTATTTCGAGTTTAAGAAATACATGTATGTGACTCGAACCCAACACCTTGTAATAAATCGACATGTAGTACTTTCTAGCGAAAGCTACTGTACTGTCACAGCCACCGCGGACAGCACGCACAATGTGGCATTATTCGCTTTTATTCATTGGAAAACATGCTCCTCTCCCAATTTACATGTGTTGAAATATACAGTAACCTTTCGTCATGGCTCATGATTCGATGTAGTACTGTAACACCGCATTATCCTCAGACCAATCTTTGTATTTTTAGCTTTGTAATCGAAGAAAGACAACAGGGTCTCAGAATGTCATTCTTCTTGTAAAGAATAACGTATTAGTTTTAATAACGCGTCGACAAACCGTAATTGTACATGAATATTTTATGAACACTCTGTTTGACAAATTGAAGGTGTCTTAACAAATATGATTTTCTCCCAAGATTGCGTTAAAGTCTCGACATTTTGTAACCGAAGGCATTCAATGAAGTAATGTTTGCTATACTGGAAATTGTATTGTGAAAAGGTTCGTTGATATTGGAATGTCTATCATAGAACAATAGATTTAAATGCGTTGATAAATCAAGGTTAATTTGTTTCTATCAAAACATTGATTATTTGATAGCATAATATCTTGCACAACAACACAGACGTAAAGGTCGGTGAAGCAGCATTTAATGGTTGTTTTTGTGATAGGCCGTCTACATATGGTCTCTTACAAACTATTATATACGCGTATAAGTTGTCATATATGTAATCAACAACATATGTGCGAAAATGCCTAGTATGTTTTTAATTGGACGTCCGAAAGGACGTACAATTCTTATAACCACTTTTGGACAGGCGAAATGTGTTTTCATTACCAAAAAACCCTTTCTCAGACTCAATTGCCAGTTGACCAAAATTCAAAATAGATTTTGCGACCATACAGGAAAACTGTCGTATCTTTTCCTACTTTCTATGTGTTCTCTAACAAATACTATAAGATTCATTGGCCGATTCAATTCATGCCACGTCGTAACCAACTTTACGATCTATTTTCGATTGAATCATTTTCTTGTAGTTTTTTGACTTTCGTAATATCTATTGTGTAAAGGGTAAGATCTTTAGAAAGCGATACATGCATACACTATGGTTATAATGTAAACATACACCCTATATCATCAGCAGCAGCGATAGCTCAAACGGGAAAAGATTAACCTCGCAACCTTTTTTCAGTTTAAAATTTGGAACGCCGTTGGTTCAAAACCAATTCGGATTATTTCTTCTGTAAAACGTTTGTTTTTCTTGATGTGTTTACTGAAAACACACATTTTAGAATGATTACCCAATTTAATGCACGTATTGTGTATGATAGGTTCCTTTTCTTTGATCATTGTTGTTTAAGTCTTTGACATATTTAAAGGAACGGGGTTTCCACGAGACGTACTTTGGAACCAGGGTTTTGAAATTGATTATCGGGGAGTGAGTTCATTTCGCAACTCGGGTTCGACTCGATGACAAATCCGGGTTCCATCTGAACAGCCTCAGATGAGACACTAGTGAAATCCACCTATTCAGAAAAATAGTTGCTCTTACGAGTTTTTTTTCTCCAGCATCTGTATCACTGATATTCGACAGTATCATGACCTATTTACATACTGATCGACGATCATGACAACAATGATTATTACTAGTATAAGACTAAGTGACAGCGATCTGTATTTATTTCGTTTAAGAGACCCGTTTACGTGTATTGAGCTAAGAAGATGAAGCAATGGGTCTGCAACAGATGGTACCTGGATGATCGTATGAATATGTTTACAGATAGGGACATTGCTATTCTCAAATTTTCGTTGATAATGATATGAAGATTTAAATTGCTTATTGTACTCCACTGCCATTTTCCCGACGGCACGTTCCCAATTTCTTCTTTTTATGCACATCTGTAGATGTAAGGATGCTGCGGTAGTACTTGTATGAGGAATCCATGGTTTGGTGCTCCAATTCATCTGGTATTTTGTTTCAGGAAAAGTATGTATTGAATTTGTTTTGTAACCACAACCAGGGAAAACTGCTACCGTGTTTTTTTCTTTTTTACTCTAGACAGGAATAAAAATCAAAGTGCTTGGAGCACTATATTTAGACGCCTCTCATTGATTGAGTGGAATTGTATGTAAATGATCGGCGTTTCATTACTTTATTTCGTTGAATTTGTGTTAAGATCGATTCTAAATCACTGCGGTCGTTTTTTCGCCAACGATGGTGGAGATAGAAGTCGAACAAGAGTGCCATGGTCACAATATACGCCACCACTTATAAAACTTGAGACAAAAAATGACATTGACAAGGATTTATAAATATTCACACAAAAACCTGTAAAAAGTTGTGTTCACAAAAAGGTTTTTATAAATATCCAGTCAAAAACCTGGAAGGAATTGCGTTCACGAGACTGAAATATCATTAAGCCCTAGAGACTAAGATTGAAGGGGGCATAACTCAGGCAAAAATCAATGAACCATAAAATCCTTACTTCATGCACATCTACCAATTAAGGTAATAACATCCACCAAGTTTCATAAGGATCCAGTCAGAATCTTAGAAGAAGTTGTGTTGACAAGGCTGCAATTTCAATCAGCCCCAGAGACTAAGTTTTAAGGGGGCATTACTCTAGAAAAAATCAATGAACCATAAAATCCTTCCTTCATGCAAATCTACCAATTGAGGTGATTGACCAAGTGTCATTAATATCCAGCCATAAACGTAGGAGGACTTGCGTTGACAAGGCTGCAATTTCAATAAGCCCCACAGACTAAGTTTTAAGGGGGCATAACTCTGGCAAAAATCAATGAACCATAAAATTCTTCCTTCATGCACATCTACCAATTGAGGTGATAACATTGACCAAGTTTCATTAAGATCTAGCCAGAAACTTAGGAGGAGTTGTGTTGACAAGGCTGCAATTTCAATAAGCCCCATAGACTATGTTTTTAAGGGGCATAACTCAGGCAAAAATCAACGAACCATAAACTCCTTCCTTCATGCACATCTATCAATTGAGGTGATAACATTGACCAAGTTTCATTAAGATCCAGCCAGAAACTTAGGAGGAGTTGCGTTGACAAGAAAAGTGGACGGACGTACGGACGGACGGACGGATGGACGGACGGACAGACGGAGAAGATGACGCAAATATACGTCCGCCTCCGGCGGAGTATAAAAAAGATGATTAAAAAGAACAATGTCTGAGTAGAATTTGAACCCAGGGCCTTCCGGATATAACATGTGTAAAGAGTACAAGGTGAGTGCTCTGCTAAGTGAGCTATCGCGGCTTTCATTTATGTAGCGCGTTGGCTTACATTTTTAATAAATTGCTTTGTAGCGTACTTTATAAAATCAATGAAAAGTATAACTGACGACAATAATCATAGTAAACCGAAACAAGAAGACAAAAGTGCTAATCGCATGGCCTTAATTGAATTTGGTAATCAAATTAATAGTGATTATTCATAGCGACAAATCAGTTGTCTTGAAACGGCAATCAAATCAATTTGAAGCCTGAGAAGGGTTTTCTGGTATTAAAGCCGATTTCGTATGTCCGAAACCGATCTTATAGAATTAAACACAGAAGAATGAATAAAATATCTTTCGTTCATGTACAATCCCGCTCAATCAATCAGAGACGTCCAATTACAGTGCTCTCAGCACTTTGATTTTACATTGACAATGGTCCTTACTTATTATACGTTTGAATGTATTTTTCTTTCCGGCCTCGAACTTTTCATTCACATAATGTTTAACTAGTCTTTTCATAAGGCTTCGTGAGTCGTCAAAATATTATTTCGATTGTTAGATAAGATGACCAGCTGGCTGTTCGAATCAAGACATTAAAAACGAATTAAAAATATTCATTGCTTGTTATAATTAAACATCGATACTTTTAAATTAGATTTTAGAGAACAGACAGGGAAAAAATACTCAGTTTATTTTTTTAGCTAGAATAATCCGCCTGACATGACATTTTCAGATAGTCTTGAGTTTAAAAAAGAACTATTCGACATGTACCACCAACAAAGTCAGCTAGATAGATTACAAGAAATCGCCATATCGATTACACTGTCACTGATAATGTACGTTATAAGTGCGAGGTGCTCTATCAAACGTCCAGTAAGGTATTCTTTGTAGTCTTTATTGAAAGAGCGGACATTGTTAGATTGTATAACGCTCGATAAATGACCTTGCAGAGCATCTCTAGCTATTAGCTAGAGCTGCTCTGCCAGGTCATTTATCGTGAGATATACGTAGAAAAATATCGATCATTACGTATATCTATACTGACTGACTTTAAAAACGCATCACTAAAGTTCATCCAGCAAAAATATGCAAAATACACAATAAACTTTGTAGTATTATATATTCAACAACAGTTTGACATCTTCCCAACATTTCCTGAAAATTTCAGACAAAAATTCGATTAAACGCCTGAGATATAGCCATCTAAAGAGAGGTGGTGTGAGGAATTCGACAGTTTTCTCTATTTGATAACAAGTAATTCCGCTCTGAGTATGAAAAACGTTCCACAATCGTGACCTCGTGGACCCTTGAGTTGAAATAAAATCTTTGTTCTTTTTGGCTTGAATTATCTACCATATATTGCTGGAGAGTATTCAAAAGTTTTGGCTTCCGGTTTTTATCATGACTAGGCCCAACGCACCCTGATCTGATGGTGACTTTCTGTAAGTATCTGTCACGGACATAATCGCCAGTAGTGGAAACCACAATATCTTATTCGTTAATTCACTGTTATGGCAAGAGTTTGTTAGTAGCAACATTTTTGTATTACAATTGCAGTTAAAAACGTTGTTGTAAACCAATTACGTAATTGACGTTGACGTATGTTATCATCTTGACGTAATCTCGTTTTAAACGGTTAATTAGGACGCTGATGCTCAGCAGCAATCCCTGTAGATTGGCTACGGTTATGAAAGTGAAAAATCGTCTGTTGCTTTACATTTAAACGTTTCGCCCGTTCTCGTTGACAAACGCCCGCTTAGAATAATTCAAAAATTTGTGTGTGCTCAACGAACTTTGGTCTCTTGTCTTTATTTTTGTTTAATCAAATTGATTGAGAAATAAAAGTTACTCCTGACTATTTGAATATGGAATATGAAAACAAAAATCGAGTTGGTCACCTAAGGTGTAGTTACGTAAACGTTATCCATATTTTGCACGTTGACGTCGTGCAAAATAACGTGGTAACTGACTGCAATAAATTTTATTGGATATCGTGTCTTATTGGTTGAATAAATTGAGTAATCCGCCTGACATGACATTTACAGATAGTCTCGAGTTAAAATTCATAGACATGTATTACCAAAAAATCCAGTTAGATAGATTACAAGACAATCGCCATGTCGATTACACTGTCACTTATAATGTACGTAACAAGTGAAAGGTTCTCTATCAAACGTCTAGTAAGCTTTTGTTTATGGTACTTATTGACAGAGCGGCCATTGTCAGATAATACTTATATTGCCGTGTAATCAATTCTCTGCCTTTTTTGTTCACAAAACCAGCAACTACAGTCTAACAAAAACAAAACGAAGTTATAAGGTTTTTGACGAAAGTGAGGCTAACAAAAGCTTTAGTTATAAGGTTTTTGACGAAAGTGAGGCTAACAAAAGCTTTAATTAAGAGGTTTTTGACGAAAGTGAGGCTAACAAAAGCTTTAGTTATGAGGTTTTTGACGAAAGTGAGGCTAACAAAAGCTTTAGTTATGAGGTTTTTGACGAAAGTGAGGCTAACAAAAGCTTTAGTTATGAGGTTTTTGACGAAAGTGAGGCTAACAAAAGCTTTAGTTATGAGGTTTTGACGAAAGTGAGGCTGACAAAAACTGTAGTTTTGGGGGTTTTTCTGAGAAAGTGATGAGTTACGGCGAACGTTTGCTTTTGCAAAAAAAAATTTGGAAATGAAAAATACCGTTGTAGATTATTTTTTGCATTGTCGCTTTAAAGCTAAGCAGGATACATACAATTATATGTAATTACAAGTCCGATGTCCAGAACTAACATATTGTTGGTCCTTTTCCAAACAAGACCTGGTTGGAAAAAAATTACAAAAATATCAAGGCCATACCGGTAGTCTAATGCCCGAATAGTTTCTTGGCTAAATTGTACACTAGTCCTTTGTTAATAAGCAGCTATTTCGTCATCTGCAACAGCTATCAAATCGAGCTGTCCCAAAGTTCATTAATACCAGTATTAGATCATATCATGTGTATAGAATATAAGTGAAACAATTTCTAATGGTGATCAGGCAAATGAATGACCTATTCCATGTCCATCAAATTTAAATGTGCTTCACTTTATTTACAATAAACAGAATTGACAGAAAAGTAATGGACTTTTTCCTACCAATTGACTCGAATAAAGCCGAGTCACTTACAAATTGGAAACTTTCATATAGAATGAATAAGATAAATACAATGTATCAAATACACGTAGCCCAATGATATGCCATTAGTAATAGTTATTAACGTATTCCTACAATCATAAGATACCAAACACTTCGTGAAATTTCGCCTCTATCTTCGGCGTTTTCCATGACAACGGAAATTTACGTGGGTATTCGGATTTAAAAAATCCGGATAGCTTCGTCCATCTCTGTTACCACGGACGACGCCGAAATTGCACGAAGTAGCCTATTTGGTATCTAATAATAGGTGATGGGTGACGAATCAGAATGTCCTGGAGGAGCCAAAGCTAAAGCGAAGGACAGAACTCGATAGAAGGCCCTATGCTGACAAGGAGCGAAGAGGATTATATAAGTCAGTATGTAATAATGGGTGATTGGTCTTTCCCCCTTTGGCTGATTCCATGCACTGAGAAGTTTTTTTAAGGATTGAATTTAATAACTTTCTGTTTATGTCTAATGCAAATGATCTTCTTTCATTAGAAATCTGACTTTTCTAATTCAAAACTAGAAATTGTGATGTTAGGCTGTAACAGAAAAAATGATGAAGCAAAAAGACAAAATGCATGTTGTCAGCATTTATTTTTTGTGCCTCCACATTTCCAATGAGCATCAAAAAGCAACAAAAGTCATCGAACACCATAACTCTTTGGGAATAGGTTAAGGAGTAAGCAAGATTTCGGAACTAATTAAATTTTTCACTAACTCGTGGAAGAACCTGTACTTTTGTAAAGTAATTTGCCACCTTTGTTGGCTAATTAAGGTTTCAGACGCCTAATGAGAGCCATGCATTTTCTGCTCATATACAATGAACTTCAGCAAAAAAGCTTTTTTCGGAACCAAGCAGATTTGACCCCTGAAATTCAGCTTAAAATTTTAACACGGAGCCAAATTGAAAAAAAAAAAAAAAAAAAAAAAAAAAAAAAAAAAAAAAAAACAAACAAAAAAAAAAAAAACTTAAACGTCGTTTTCCAAACAGTAAAAGCCCGCATTTCATTGAATTCTGTGCTGCTTTTCTGAACATGGTGTTGCCATGACTTTTATAACGCTGAAACGCGGCACCATATCTTATCAAAAGTTGTACGAATCATATTTATTACGAAAACATGTCAAAACCAAGATATTCCTTCACGATTTTATACATTTACATTATCAGTTTTTGCCCATTGCACTCCATACTAATTCATATTCCCCATGTTAAGTTACGATTATCTTCTCATACATCATCTTTGAACTTGAACCAGCTTGTTTTGAAAAAGGAGAAAAGTCATTGGTCATGACAAAATTATAAGGATTTCATATTCCATTAACTAATCTTATTATATCCTGGTACTTCTGGATACCAATTTGTGACGAAGACCTTGGAATCCCAATTCGTAGAATATGTTGTATGGTTTCAAGTAACAGGCAAATATGTAAACAGATTGAATTGTCTGCGAGGCTCAATAGGATTCGGTTTTTCGTTTAAACAAATACGTCATCGTCACGCCTCACTGGTCTAAAAATAGATTGGGAATCCTCTATCGTACAAATATGGCTGTGAATCTCGCGAAGTTTTTCCACGATCAACTTGCTGAAGATGACGTTCTAAGAGCTGGATTACCGTAATCATTTGTTGAGAAACATTATAATTAAGAGTTGAGAAGGTTGCTGCACTGTCGTGTACTTTTTAAGATAGGTAACTATGAAATAACTAGTTGACAAGTAATGTTTACACATACGCTCCTGCCTTAGATTCGCCGTGCCGCTCGTGCGTACTCGCTTACCCTTTCCAAAACGCCAAATGTCATGTTGGGCCAAATTGAAAAAAGTCTGCAGATGAAAAAAGGGGTGTGAATACTTTTAGTGTTTTATGTCAGAGAAAATATCAAGGCAAAAGTAGGATGATCATCAATATCCAAAGAAGTTATTCACACTCATTTTGTTTGCTGTGCAGGTCTTTTCAATTTGGTCGATCATCATTTTCTTCTTTTGTCTCAATGTTTTCCCAATACTTTTCTGTTGGGGACGTCAAAACCGGTCTTGTTTAGGAAAGGATTTATCTGGGAAAAAAACTAGAATTTGTCGCTGAATGTGATTTGATACCCCCATAGGCTTTCACTAGGCCTACAACAGAGGGCAATAACTCATAAAATACGCAAGGTAGAGTTATGCTCATTGTACGTTGCACTCCTCCTTGGTGAGATCTATCTACCCGCGAAGTTTCATGATCATAGCTACTTTACTTTTAGACGTTTCGATGTTTTTTTCTGGTTAAGCTGCTGAGGAATCTGAAGAAAAAAAACGTTTGTCATTTTTGGTCTGTCTCCGTATCTGGAATCAATGTTGCATGTTGAATATGCGCAATGTTTCGTAGTTTTAGTTCCCGCCTGCATTATCTATGATCGACTAATATCTCGCTTGAAAATGATAATGTTTCGCTAACACTGTTACGAAAAAATTGTCCGATCGATTCATGACAGATAAACAAAATATTAGACTGGTACCCGGCAAACGTTGTTGAGGGATTTCCCATCAGAAATCTATTTTTAGCACACGAGCCCGCGAAAATCATTCCTTATTCTTGTATTATCTCATTCTTACACTTCGACGATATTTGGCGCCCCCTCAAGTTGAAGAATGTGGAAAACATTGTGGAAAACGAAGAAACTGGGTTAAGACATGCAACAGTGGGGAAATATATCGCCTCAAAGTCCCATGGCACCGGTGGATTGGAACCCACGAACGATTTGTCCCAAAACCAGAATCCCAAAATTGTCGGTGTTATTGCATAACATCGTATCTACAGCTTTAATCAATAACACCGACGAAATGTACCACGGAACTATGCATAGTCGGGCTAACTACGAGAAAATAAAAGTCCCGAACATTAACGAATCAATTAAGGCCTGTAAAGACGCCGGATATTTCTACTGAACTCTCCCTTGAATGCTAATTTATCATGGAGAAAAATTCCCATTTTGATCTTATTAAGATAATAACTCATGACAGACTAGGGTAAGAAGTCGTTTGTTTTACATACATTATTATATCGTAACTGAGATATCGCTGCTTTTCAACAAAAACCTCGTAATTGCAGCTCAAAACAAGCTGCAGGTACGAGTGTTTCGTTGAAAAGCGACTATATGAGATATGGAGAAATGAGTCATACGGTATTTGACACTGCCATGGATCCAAATCCGTCTGCTTGTACGTGAAGTCTGATCAAGAGTCATCTTGTTATCCTATAACTTCTTAAGGGGGAATGCTCCAGTTTTTCGGAACACTCGGTCAATACGGTAGTAAATTAATTGTTTCGTACCAATATGTTTCGCTACCATATTTTCAATGATATAACAAATTATTGCAATTTACCATTTTCGACGGTAAGAGTGTATTTATTATGCGAAACTGATTTCCCCAAGATGGAAATTAATTATTTAGAGCAAGAAAGTCGTAAGTGTGTATGCAGTTACCACTGTTTTCCGTCATTTTATTCATGTGTAGCTGATAAAAATTGCTGTAATTCTCTAATAAGTGCGCTGACCTATACATTTTCTTTTTTAATTATTACCAGGACATGTTGCTTAATACAATGAGGGAGTTTTATCAAATTCTATTATGTAGAACTTGAAATATTTCCAAAAATATGCAAATTTTGACATAAAACACACCCGCTTCGTTGCTCTAACCGAACACTTGAGCAAGCTGTTTTATACATTTACGCGTTTAAAGTAGCACAATTTTGGGGTTTTCTGTTCTTATTAAATGTAAGACGTTACTTTTAACCCGTTTTCGGGACTAAACGATGAATATACACCATCTTATTAGCATTTTAGTGACCTTGGGCAGGTGCAAGAAATTGTGCATTTTTTCGATGTAGGGGTATGTTTTACGAATGCCTATAAAATTCAAACAAGATCGCTGACCATCCATTTTTATTTCATTTTTCAATTGGTAATAACATGTAATTTCAAAATACCAAATATAAATAAATTCTATCATTGGGAAAAAAATTAGGAAACTGGAGCATTCCCCCTTAATTATAGATTTAGTAACTCTATGAATCTTGGTCATACTTCACTAGCATACAAGATTATCTCAATCCATACTGGTTTAATTAACCCATTAAAAGACAGTTTTTAGACGGGTCCAATTTTAAAGAAGTTGCAGACAACAATTTTAAGCGAATGATGTTTTTGTTTTAATTTCTTAGTATTTTGGTGGCAGAAAGATGTCAAGAGACCGTATATTTGAAACAAGGGCGATATATCAAAAAAATACGGAAATACAGTTCCATGTGGAATTTTTTATTTCAAGATGCAAATATCTTATCATTTGGGAAAACTCATCAGATAAATGGTATCCTAAACGAAGAGTGTTAAGGGGGTTGAAGTTTGCAGGGGAAGCCATTAATCAACAAGATCTTTCTCATTTAGATAATAAAGAGATAATTTATACCGGCACGCAACTGAGTACAAGACCATATTAAACATATAAGCACATATATTTGCATGAAAATGGCCATTCACATGTAACCTCGGTCGAAGCCTGGATCGGGGAAGAATACGTCATTATAGAAAAAATATAAGAATGTCATATTAATCCATTACGAACAGCAAAGTTTCATACTCGTCCGAATGCAAAGATGCTGCAGACAACAAGTTCAAGTGATAAGAGTTTTACATTGTTTGAAATGAAGAAATTACTTGTGACAAGCAATTTTTTAATTTTCCACAATGTTTTCCAAATCAATTTACTCGAACTGCGTAAAAAATGTCACTATACATGTATGTAAACGGATTAAAGAACCTGTCAAATAGACAACATTGAGTCCATTTCACGTCCATATTTGTGCTATTTTATCACTGTGAAAAGTTCCAGAGATAAAACTACTTGTATGGTATCCTAAATGACTAGTGTTAAGAAGGTTGAAAAATACATCATAATAGAAATATTATAAGAAAATCATATTAAAGACTTGGTCAAAAAGACAACACCGCTTCCACAAGACGTCCATAGTTTAGGAGGTTTCACATAAAAGTTATGATACATAATCAAAATTGATGATGCTGAAGGTAAAATTTGCGAATGATTTAGCATAGAAAACGTTGAGGAAATAGTGATAAGCATTTTCTTCTTTTGTCTCAATATTTTTCCTATCCTTTTTGCTTAAGGGCGCCAAAAGCAGGTCTTATTTGGGAAATGGCTAATGAGGTTGAAGTTTGCAGGGGAGGCCATTGATCAACAGGAACTTTCTCATTTTGACAATAAAGAGATAATTTATACCGGCACGCTACTGAGAACAAAACCATATTAACCATATAAGCACGTATATTTGCATGAAAATGGTCATTTACATGTAACCTCGGTCATGGCTTGGATCGGGGAAGAATACATCATTATAGAGAAATTATAAGAAAGTCACATTAAAGACCCTGTCACAAACACAACACCTCGTCCACATTACGTCCATGAAGTTATTTTAAAGACTCGGTCAAATAGACTACAGCGTTTCACACCATGTCCATAGTTTACGGAGTTTCACATAAAAGTTCCCTTACATATGTCAAAATTAATGATGCTGAAGGTAAAATTTGCGAATGATTTAGCATAGAAAACTTTGAGACAAAAGGAGAAAATGCTGATATCAGCATTTCCGCTTTATCCTCAATATTTTCTCAATCCTATTTTCTTGAGGACGCCAAAAGCAGGTCTTGTTTGGAAAAGGATTAAGGAAGTTGATGCTTTCAGGGGTCTCCATTAATCAACAGGAACTTTCTCATTTAGATAATAAAGAGATAATTTATACCGGCACGCAACTGAGAATAAGACCATATTAGCACATATATTTGCATGAAAATGGGCATTTACATGTAACCTCGGCCGTGGCCTGTATCAGGGAAGAATACATAATTATTGAGAAATTATAAGAATGTCATATTAATCCATTACGAATAGCAAAGTTTCATACTCGTCCAAATTCAAAGATGTTGCAGACAACAAGTTCAAGTGATGAGAGTTTTACATTGTGGGAAATGAAGAAATTTCTTAATTTTCCACAATGTTTTCCAAATCAATTTACTTGAACTGCGTCAAAAATGTCACTATACATGTATGTAAACGGATTAAAGAACCTGTCAAATAGACAACATTGAGTCCATTTCATGTCCATATATGTGCTATTTTATCACTTTGGAAAGTTCCAGAGATAAAACTACTTGTATGGTATCCTAAATGACTAGTGTTAAGAAGGTTGAAAAATACATCATAATAGAAATATTATAAGAAAACCATATTAAAGACTTGGTCAAAAAGACAACACCGCTTCCACAAGACGTCCATAGTTTAGGAGGTTTCACATAAAAGTTCCGCTACATATGTCAAAATGGACGATGCTGAAGGTACAATTTGCGAATGATATAGCATAGAAAACGTTGAGGAAAAAGAAGAAAATGCTGATAAACAGCATTTTCTTCTTTTGCCTCGATATTTTCCCAATCCTGTTTTTTTTGAGACGCAAAAAGCAGGTCTTGTTTGGGAAATGGTTAAGGAGGTTGAAGTTTGCAGGGGAGGCCATTGATCAATAGGAACTTTCTCATTTAGATAATAAAGAGATAATTTATACCGGCACACAACTGAGAACAATGCCATATTAGCCCATATGTTTGCATGAAAATGGCCATTTACATGTAACCTCGGCCATGGCCTGGGTCGGGAAATAATACATCATAATAGAGAAATTATAAGAAAATGATATTAAAGACTCGGTCAGATAAACAACAACGCTTCCCAACCATGTCAATAGTTTAGGGGGTTTCGCATAAACGTTCTGATGCATATGTCAAAATTGATGATGATGAAGGTAAAATTTGCGAATGATTTAGCATAGAAAACGTTGGGGTAAACGAAGAAAATGCTGATTATCAGCATTTTCTTCTTTACCTCAACATTTTCCAAAGCCTATTTTATTAAGCAAGCCAAAAGTAGGTCTTGTTTAGGAAAGGGTTAAGGATGTTGAAGTTTGCAGGGGAGGCCATTTATCAACAGGAACTTTCTCATTTTGATAATAAAGAGATAATTTATACCGGCACGCAACTGAGAACAAAACCATATTAACCATATAAGCACATTTATTTCACATCCTACATTAGTAAACCAATAAAATCGTCCCATTCGTACCACGTGAGTATACAATACCTAGAGCCGTATTGTACGCACGAGATAATTGCGTGAACGCACGGGATTCTCGATACTCCAAAGCGGCCAAATCGATATTTGTACGATGCACCGGTTGAACCCTCCAAATATGCATTGCACTCATTTGAACCCTACATATATCGATTGAACCGTACAAATATGGATTTTTCCCAAATCGAGGCTGCTATACAAAATATCCATATTCGCATCGAAGAGTAATCTCCCTTAGTAGAGTTCTCGTCCGAAAAGCAAAATTGTGCATTAGGCCTAGAGTTGAATGTTTGTTTCAACATGCTATTTTGAATTCACTGTCCTAAACAAGACATAGCTTTGATTCTGTGATTGAAAAAACGCATTGTGAATACATTAAGGCAAAAGGAGAAAATGATTTTAAACATCACGAAAGAGATTATTTTCATTTCAAAACATTTCTGAATTATAGCGCATTTAATTTGCAGCAATGATAAAAATCACACTTAACCCTTTCCCAAACAAGACCTGGATTTGATACCCATTAAAAGGCTTGACGAAAAAGTTCTAAGAGAAAAGGAGATTTACCGTTTATCAGAAATTTCTCCTTTTCTGTCAATGTTTTTATTGTTGATTTACGCTTGGCATGACAGATAGATATAGATAAATATAGATTTAATGTCAGATGCCATGTAAATTTCACAGTGTTAGAAATGTACATGTAGCCTACATTTTTTCATGACATAAGCCTATGTTGTTTTTCTTCCTTTTTTATTTCACGTTGGAATTCTATTTAAAAGTAATTAGATCTCGATCTTAATTTTTATACAAAATTAATCCTCATGTTTTGTGTGAAAAAAAAATGATGTGAAATAAAGAGGTCATTTAACATGTCTTTGTACAATACCGAATTCTATTGGATTCGTACAATGCAGAACCAGTCTATATTTAGACTCGCCTATCGGCTCGTCCAAATATAGCCTCGTTCTGCATTGTACTCATCCAATAGAATTCAGTATTGTACAAAGACATGTTAAATAACCTCATAATATTTGCACGAAAATGGCTATTTACATGTAACCTCGGTCGTGGCCTTGAGCAGGAAAGAATGCATCATTATGGAGATACAGGGTGTTTCATAATATGTGTTACCATTTCGAATCTTAAGTCTGTTTAAATTAATAAATGCACATTTAAATGAAATGTACAGAGCAAAAGTAGACATAATAAAGTTCTATTTGACATATGATAATAGAGTATTTGCGTTCAGGATTTACACTAATTCAATATCACACATGTAGTACAGTTTTACGACAAAGCATTCTAGACGACGTCATGCACGTTCCAAAACTGTTTTTATCACCAGGATATTTGTTTGTTCATAGATATTAGGATAGTTATTGATACATGTAAATATTTGATGAAGCAGTTTGAGAATTTTCCTGATGTGCAGCACCTTTTTTGAAAAACGGCCCAAATTTAATGACGTCAAATAAGACGTCATGACGTCAATATTATCAACTAATTTTTGCCCAACACAAAACTTTATAATATACCCTTTAAAAGCATGTATAACATGACTAAATTGTATGAAAAATAAATGATTTATATTTATTTGTAATGGTAACAGATAATATGAAACACCCTGTATAATAAGTAAACAATATTTTAAAAAGACCTGTCACATAGACAACAGTGCTTCTACATGTACATCATGTCAATAGTTTAGCGAATTTCACATAAAAGTTCCGATACAAATGTCAAAATGGATGATTCTGGAGGTAAAATTTTCAAATGATTTAGCATAGAAAACACTGCGGCAAAAGTAGAAAATGTTGATTTAATTGTTCAATATCGTGTTGTCTCCGAGACATCCGGTCTGTGGTAGAATATACATTAACCCATTAGTTCAGGGTAAATTATATGTTAGGCTTCCTTAAACATTTCCATAAGTCTTGATGAGAGTAAAAAAGGAGTCACTGTGTGGTACAGAGTTAATTGTTCAATATCGTGTTGTCTCCGAGACATACGGTCTGTGGTAGAATATACATTCACTCATTAGTTCAGAGAAAAAATTATACGTTAGGCTTCCTTAAACTTTTCCAAACAAGACCTGGTTTTGTCATTTCTCGTGAATGGAATTCTGGAAAACTTGACAGAAATGGCAAGCATACCATTTGTCTCATTTCCTTTCATTTTTTTAATCCTGTAAGACATTTCGCTTACAAATTAATTCTATGGCTTTCTACCGACCAGTATATCTGACTAAAAACATTTCAAAAGTAGAATAATTTCAGATATGGTTATGTAAGATATTAATGGACACCTATGGAGTATTTAAGTGTTACTATTCACCTTTCGCTTTTATCTATTCAGTCTAACTAACTTCGTAAATTCTAATAAAACTTCAATTGAAGCTGACAATGCAATTGCAGTCGATCTTCATTAAGGACGACTTATAAGACTTTCAATACTTTGATGTTTGTAATTTATGAAGTTTGTCTGTATATAATTTGTCACGTTCAAAACATGTCGTAACTACAGATTGAATATGCTGTAGTAACTGTAATTTTGAACGTTATTGAAGATATCGTCGCTTTTCAACAAAAACCTCGTAACTGCAGCTTAAAACAAGCTGCAGTTACAAGCCTTTTTGTTGAAAAGCAGCGAAATGTATCCTCCAATGCATCAAGCTTCTTAATACTAATTGATATAATAAACAATGTTATAGCTCCTAATTTGCCTCAATAAAACATTGCTAGAATAACAATGAAATCTAATTAAGTTTATATTCTCTCGTCAATTAGGACGACTACTGGCTTTTAACTTAAGTATCATTTAATTGCAAGAAGCAACTAGAATTTCAAGAATTACCTTTTGAGAAAGAAGGAACATAATCTCACGCTTTTGCGACATAGTACATTATACAAATAGAAGAAATTGGATGTAGTACTCGTACATGTAATTTTCTGAAAAAATGATTCCAAGACGGTGTAAAAAGTGAATTTTCCTTATTTCAAATCTTCTTTTAGCAATGGCATGTACCCAAAAGTGTGTTTTTTTTTCAGTCAAGGGTACTTATATTGCATGTATGTAATATCAATTCAACGCCAAAATACCACGTTAAAGGTAATACGTTGAACATTTGAAATTTTTGGAAAAATCTGTCGCAAACGGTGTAAAAACTATAGTTCTTATTTTGAGTCTTCCTTTACCCATGAAGTGTACCGAAAGGTGGAATTTTAGTCAAAGATCCCGAGAATGTAGGTCTGTCTGTAACAGCAATACAACACAAAATCATTTTAAAGGAAGTACCTTGAAATATAAAATTTTAGAAGAAATGTTTCCCAAACGGTGTAAACAGTAAATTTTCCTTATTTCAAATCTTCTTTAGGCCATGACATGTACCAAAACTTGGGTTTCCAGTCAAGTGTTCCTATATTGTATGTATATAACATAAATATAACGCCAAAAATACAACGTTGAATTTAGTACGCTGAAAATTTGAAATTTTGTAGAAAATGTCCCAGACGGTGTAAAGACTATAGTCTTTATTTTGAGTCTTCTTTTACCCATGGAATATACAGAAAAGTGTTGAAACATGGAATGATCCTGATATTGCAGGTATGTAACAGCAATACAACAGCAATATAACACAAACCTACCATTTAAAGGAAGTACTTTGAAACATATAAATCACTGAAATATGTTTCACAGACGGTGTAAAAGTGAGATTTCCTTATTTCAATTTCTTGCCACTGTAGACATCTACGTAGGCAACGTCTGCCTTTTTGATGCTATATGATGCCTTTCCTTTTTACTTCTTTTTGCCATGGCATGTACCAAAAAAGTGTATTTTCAGTCATATTGTATGTATGTAACATCATTACCACACAAACATACCACTCTAAAGGTAGTACGCTGAAAATTTAACTTTTTTTGAAAAATCTGTCCACAAAACAAAAACACCATTCTAAGGCGGATACCTTAAAACATATAGTTTCTGAAATATGTTTCGCAAACGGTGTTAAAATTTATTTTTCCGTAATTCAAATCTTCTTTTAGCCATGGCATGTACCAAAATGCGGTTTTCCAATCAAGGGTCCTTATATTTTATGTATGTAACATCAAAACAACACCGAAACACCACTCTAAAGGTAGTACGTTGAAAATTTCTTTTTGGAAAAATCTGTCCCAAATGGTGTAAAAACTATAGTCCTTATTTTGAGTCTTCTTTTACCCATGGAATGTACCGAAAAGTGTTTTTAATCAAGGATCTTGACAGTGTAGGTATTGAACAGAAATACAACTCAAAACACCATTTTAAAGGGAGTAAAAAATATAAATTTCTGAATAATGTTTCCCAAACGGTGTAAAATTATTTTTCCTTACTTTAAATCCCCTTTTTTAGCCATGACATGTACCATAAAGCGGTTGTTCACTTAATGGTCCTTATATTTTTCGTATTTAACATCAATACAACACCAAAATACCACTTTTAAGGTTGTCAGCTAAATATTGATTAAAAAATAAAATCTGTCCCAAACGGTGTAAAAATTATAGTCCTTATTTCGAGTCTTCTTTTACCCATGGAATGTACCGAAAAGTGGTTTTTAGACAAGGAATCTAATATTGTGGGTATGTAACAGCAATACAACACAAAAACAACATTTAAAGGGAGTACAATGAGACACATAATTTACAGAAAGATATTTCCCAAACGATGTAATCTACCAACAATATAGAGTTTGGATTTGAAATAACATTTTTAGAAAGTTTTTACCCCTTTTTATCTGTTGCTCTGCATAATGGTCATTCGATACATGAATACAAAACATCATTCTAAAAGTTCTTTACTGTAATAAAGTTTTGTACTAACATCGCATTATCCTCAGACTAATCTTTTGTATCTTTAGTTTTGTAATCAATGAAAGACAACAGGGTTCAGAAAGTCATTCTTCTTGTAAAGAATAACGTATTAGTTTTAATAACGCATCGACAAACCGTAATTGTACATGAATATTTGATGAACACTCGGTTTGACAAATTGGAGGTGTCTTAACAAATATGATTTTCTCCCAAGATTGCGTTAAAGTCTCGACATTTTGTAACCGAAGGCATCCAATGAAGTCATGTTTGCTTTACTGGAAATTGTATTGTGAAAAGGTTCGTTGATATTGGGATATCTATCATAGAATAATACATTTAAACACGTTGATAAATTAACGTAAATCTGTTTCTACCCAAAACGTTGTTTATTTGATAGCATGATATCTTGCAAACAACACAGACGTAAAGGTTGTTGTAGTCACTGTAGTATTTAATGATTGTTTTTGTGATAGGCCTTCTGCATAATAATGGCCTCTTACAAGCTATTATATACGCGTATAAGTTGTTATATGCAATCAGCAACATATGTGCGAAAATGCCTATGTTTTTTAGCATTGACAATGGTGCTTACTTATGATATGTTTGAATGTATGTCTTGTTCCGGACTCGATCTTTTCATTCACATTAGTTTTAACTAGTCCTTTCATTACCCTTCGCGAGTCGTCAAAATATCATTTCGATTGATTTAAAACATGACTATGTTGCCGTTTGAACCTAGACATTAAAACGAATTAAAAACATCGTTGTAAAACATCGATAGTTTTAAATCAAATGTTAGGGAACAGACAAGAAAAAAACGTTTTTAAAGACTACGTGTGTTTTTGTAACTTGAGTAATTTTGACATGACATTTTCAGATAGTCTCGAATTAAAATTCATAGACATGTATTACCAACAAATCCAGTTAGATAGATTACAAGACAATCGCCATATTGATTACACTGTCACTGATAATGTGCGTAACAAGTGAAAGGTGCTCTATCAAACGTCCAGTAAGGTATTCTTCGAAGACTTTATTGAAAGAGCGGACATTGTTAGATAGTATAACGCACGATAGATGACCTAGCAGAGCATCTCGAGCTTTTAGCTAGAGCTGTTCTGCCAGGTCATAATCGTGAGATATACGTATAAAAAATATCAATCATTATATCTATAAATAAAATGACCACCAACAAAGTCAGATGATAGATTACGAGACAATCGCCATATCGATTACACTGTCACTGATAATGTACGAAACAAGTGAAAGAAGCTCTATCAAACGTCTAGGAAATTATTGTTTATGGTCTTTAAAGACAGAGCGGCCATTATCAGATTGTACTTAGATCATCGTGTAATATAAATCTCGATTTCCTTAAAAACCTCGGAACTACTTTCTAACTTAAGCTATACCAAAAAAGTGGCCACTGATGATAAAACAAGCATTCCAAGAAAGATTACACGAAAATCGCCATATCGATTACACTGTCTTTGGTAATGTACGTAACAAGTTACCATTAGAGGTATTCTATCAAACGTCTAGTAAGCTATATGTTATGGTCTTTATTGACAAAGTGCCTTTTGTCAGAGAGTATAAATCATGATTATTATTAGCTAGAGCTGCTCTGCCAGGTCATTTATCGTGACAAATGATTAGAAAAAAGTCAATCATTAGATAATCTACAAAAATAACCACTCACAAAGTCAGATAGATAGATTACAAGATAATTGCTGCATCGATTACACTGTCATGTACGTAACAAATTAGAGGTACTCTATCAAACATCCAGGAAGCTATTTTTATAGTCTGTTTTGACAGAGCGGACATAGTCAGATAGTACTTAGATTGTCGTGTAATCAATTCCCTGCATTTTTGGTTCTTAAAACCACAAACTATAGTCTAACAAAAACTTAAGTTATAAGGTTTTTGACTAAAGTGAGGCTAACAAAAGCTGTAGTTATGAGGTTTTTGTAGACGGTGACGAGTTACAGCGAACGTTTTCTTTTACAAAAATTGTTTGGAAATAAAAATACCGTTACAGACTTATTGCATTGCCGCTTTTAGAGCTAAGAAGGACACATACAATATGTTATTACAAGTCTGATGTCCAGAACAAATATAATTTTAAACCTGTTCTTAACATGACCTGATTGGAAAAAAAATGACAGAAAATATTGAGGCCATAGTCTTATGCCTGATACTTTCTTTGTTAGATTATAAATAATTCCTATATTAATTTACAGCCATTTCGTCTTCTGCAATAGCTATCAAATCGAGCCGTCCTAAAATTTATTAATATTATATCATGAAGAATTTTATATAAACTTATTTCTAATGGTAAACAGGCAAATGAATTACATATTCCAATTCCATCAATATGCTTCATTTTATTTACAATAAACATAGTTGACAGAAAAGTTAATGGACTTTTCCCACCAATCGACTCGAGTAAAGCCGGGCTACTTACAAATTGCAAACTTTCACAAAGAATAAATAAAGAAAAATAAATGTAGCCCACGGATATGCCGTTAGTCATAGTAATTAAATTAAATGTTTTACATTAATCATTGGATACAATACATTTTATGTTCGGCGTTTTCCGTGACAACGGAAATTGACGAGAGTATCCGGATTTTAAAAATACGGATAGCCTCGACAATCTTAATTGCCACGGACGACGACGAAATTGCACGAGGTATTTGGTATCTAATATTCAAGTCTGGCGTTAGTTTAACTCTTTCACAAACTAAAGTAATCTGTCTTTTCTTTTTTAAAATTAGAGATTATGAAGTTAGGCTACAGCACAGAAAATCTGGAGGCAAATGGAGAAATTGCTGGTTGTCAGCATTTTGTCTCAATGTTTTCAATATCATTGGCTTCAAAATGCGTTCCAGTTAAGGAAGAGTTAAGGAGTAAGAAGGATTTCTGAACTAATTAAATTTTTCACTAACTCGTGGAAGAACCTGTACTTTTGTAAAGTAATTTGCCACCTTTCTTGGCTAATTAAGGTTTCAGACGCCTAATGAGGGCCATGCATTTTCTGCTCATATACAATGAACATGTGCAGGAAAGCTATTTCGGAAACAGGCTGATTTGACCCCTAAAATTCAGCTTTAAATTTGAACGCTGAGCCGATTTGGGGTAAAAAGTCGTTTTACAAACAGCCAAAGCCTGCCTTTCAGAGATTTTTGGGCTGCTTTTTTCAAACATGACGTTGCCATGACTATTTTAACTCTGCACTAGTCACCAAGTCTTATTGAAAGTTGTACAGTTGATAAAAGACATGTTTCTGGTAAAAGATATGTTAAAACAAAAATATTTTGTCATCATTTGATAGATTGGTGATACTTTTTCCGTTAATGTTTTGAACAATCCTCGTATCTTTTTCCAGTTTTACCCATTGCACTCCATACTAAAACACATTTTCCTTATACTGATTATTTTGTTATCGACGTAATCTTTGAACTCGGACCGACTAAAGGCTTTGCTGTTTTGAAAAGGACTAGAAATCATTAGACACAAAGGAAAAGGAAGGATTCTACAGTGTATTATATCGCATTATTTTATCTTGTTATATCCTGGTACTTTTAGATACAATTTGTGACGAAGACCTTGGATTCCAAATTCGCAGGATATGTTGTATGGTTTCAAGTACCAGGCAAATATCCCTTGTTGTCATTACCAAATAAGGACGATGTTTGATGCCATCCAAGATACAGCATATGGAAACATTGTGGAAAATCACGAAATAGGGTGAAGACAAGCAACTCTTAGTAAAGAATTTGCTATCCCATAGCACCGGTGGGATCGGAACCCATATACAACTGATCCAAAAGGCAGCATTTCAAATGTACGACTAGACTATGGCGCCATGAATAGTCGGGCTAACTACGAGAAAATAACAGTCCTGAACAATAAGGAATCAATTAAGGCCTGTAGAGACGCCGGATATTTCTACTGAACTCTCCATTGAATGCTAATTTATCATGGAGAAAAATTCCCATTTTGATCTTATTAAGATAATAACTCATGACAGACTAGGGTAAGAGGTCGTTTGTTTTACATATATACGAGGGCTGTTCAAAAAATTCGTAGACTTTTGTTATAGCTCCCATGTTTTCCAACATACATCAATAAAACTTCATGATGGGGTAGGAAAAACCTTTCCCAGTCTGAATAATCAAACTTCGTAGATTTTGCGTAACCAGAATTCCAATATGGCGTTGCTATAGAAACATAGTTTTCAGAGCCCGGGGCAGGGGGTGAAATGTACGTCTTGTCTTCTACATATTACTCTGTTAAATGTCATTTCAATACTTTAAGCACCAGAAAAAAATAGGATTTTGATGCACCACATTTAAACAACAGAATGACAAATTATTGCATAATTCTAAAAATAAGTATTCAAATAAACGACATTACAATTGAGCTGTTTGGTAAACAAATGTTAACGTCGCGACGTCGCTTTTGGGATACCAAAATGTAAGCTTTGCTACATTTTGTCCTAAAGATACAAATATTACGTCAAAAATGATAGTGATATTACTTTTCAAAACGCAATATGCGTGTACATTAACTTTTCATTGATTTAGTTACATTTTGGGGTTTTGGTAGAAAGAGAAAGGGGCTATGATAAGCTCAGTCATATGTAAGATTCAAAGAAAAATGAATGCATATAAGCGTCAATTATGTTTATAGCACTAAGTAAGGATATCATGGTATATTCTCGAAAAAATAGTAATGAAAATGATTATGTTATCTCTAAATATTCAAAACAAAATGCATAGTTTTAAATAAAAGGATGCATATTCAACAACAGTGAATGTTGTACAGTGTTTGAGAGCTAGAAACTTTGCTTGTATCGTGAAATATTTGACGTGACGTCAACGTCATTGTACCCCTGCCCCGCTTTGGCGTCAGGGGGTGTTTTAAAAAGTCAATGAAACACAAACTGTTTAAGATAGAGTGTTGAAATTTTCACAGCCTCTTCTGAGATAAATAAATTGTTTAGAATAAGTTGAATTTTAGCATCTTGTGCATTTATATAGATGTTATGCATAAAGTCTACGAACTTTTTGAACAGCCCTCGTACATTATTATATTGTAACTGAGATATCGCTGCTTTTCAACAAAAACCTCGTAATTGCAGCTCAAAACAAGCTGCAGGTATGAGTGTTTCGTTGAAAAGCGACGAAATGAGATATTAAGAAATGAGTCATACAGCATATGAGACTAATGTAGATCCAGATCAGTCTGTGCATGTGCGAAGTCTCATCAAGATTAAAATGGTTCTCTATCAATTTCTTCATTATATAGATTTAGAAACTATATGACTTGCATACAAGCTTATCTCAATTCATACTGGTTTAAGTAACCGACTACCAGACATTTTTAGACGGGTCCAATTTTAAAGACGTTGCAGACAAAAATTCTAAGCGAATGATGTTTTTTAATATCAGATAAATACACTTTTATGGTATTCTAAATGACTAGTGTTTAGGAGGGTTGAAGTTTGCAGGGGATGGCCATTAATCAATAGGAACTTTCTCATTTAGATAATAAAGAGATAATTTATACCGGCACGCTACTGAGAACAAGACCATATTAGCACATATATTTGCATGAAAATGGCCATTTACATGTAACCTCGGCCGTGGCCTGTATCAGGGAAAAATACATCATTATTGAGAAATTATGGTAAGTTTGGAGAGCGGCCATGTGACTTACACATTTTGTGTTTATTCTGCGGCACCAAATGCCCATGCTACAATTTTCAACATTTTCTTAAAGCGAAACATTCCACTTTTTTTGTGATGGTGAATGTCAAATGAAGTATCTTATTGCTCTAAATGTAAACATATGCCAGAAAATTTTAGATTTTTTTGAAAATATAGATATTTTTGTCATAATTGGACTTAAACAGGGTGGGTGGGGTAAGAAAAAGTCAAATATCTTTTTTATTTGCGTGAAAGGTGTGCTGATTTTTTTTGTGTATAAATAGCTCTTGGTATTATCTTCAAAATATCCAAAAACAAAAAAATATGCATCGGGTAATATTTTGGCGAATTGAAAAAAAGTTGCAAAATTTTCTCAGAAAATTGTGATTTTTCAACTTTTCCCATATTTTTTTTTTCCAGAAAATGGTTTTAAAAAAATTCTTGAGCATATGTTAAGTCTCTAAATTTATATAACGTTTGAAATTATCCATTCAAAATAACTTGCTATATGACTTTAAAAGATAAGGATAATTTTGCGAAAATGGTCATTACTAGTCAAGGGCAGATAACTCTGACACAAAAACGAGTCAGGAAACTTACTCTGATTTTTGTATATTTTGTCCAGGAAATGTTACTTTACAACATATGTACAAATAAAAAAAATCATAGGGTGGATAAAAAGTAACCCCCTAGTCCAAACTTACCTTATATGAAAGTTATATTAAAAACTGTGTCAGATACACAAAACTGCATTGTAGATCTACAACATCTAGCTTATCCCTAACACATTTCAAATTATTATCTGCTGAAAACAATTTTCAAATCGGTCAATTTTTTTATTCTATTTTGTCACGTGATTTCCCGTCGTGTAGTACAAAAGGCCAAAAGGTATCATTTCATAGACCAAATACTATATGATATGTTCAATAATTCTATATTCGTGTTGGGAAAGTAAAGGTTAATTGCTTAATATCATTGCTGGAAGCAGCTGTTACGACACAAAAAATTAAATCAAACAGAAATAAAAACCAGAACAGTAGCGATAAAAGTCATTAAAATGTCTCCTCAATAAATTAGCAGGGATACCGAAAAAAGGCCCTTAGCGCGTATGAGACTACAAAATGTAGATCTACCTAAGAGTAAAAATTTGCCTACGCTTGAAAAAAAAGAGAAAAAAAAAAAAGACTTATTACGAACCATTATCATGGTGGATCCAGGATTTCCTAAGGGGATTCAACTGTCTTCAAAGGTTCGAATTTGGTTAATTTCAACAACAAATCCTGAAAGCTTAAAGAATAAAAAAATAATAAAAGGGATAAAAAGGGGACAGTTTAGCGTCCCCAACCCCATGGACCCAGCAGTGAATCTTGTTCCCTTGCTGCCCCTTTGGAATATATAAGGTTAAGTAAAAGAAGCAGATCCTGATAACGCTTTGTGTATGGGACTGAGCTTGACCTATTTTGTACAAAACGCTCTTAACTCCCTCCCAAACAAGACTTGGTTTTGACGTTCTTAATAGAAAGGGATTGGGAAGCATTGAGACAAAAGAAAAAAATGCCGATAACCAACATTTTCTCCTTTTGTTTCAATATTTTCTATGCAAAATTATGCACAAATCCTCTAACAGCTTTCAATTTCCCATCTGCAGCAGCTTTGAATTTAGACTAGCCTATATCGATGTTTTAAGTTGCAGTTACGGGGCTTTTGTTGAAAAGCTACGATAAAGTGTGTTCCTACCTTATTAGTACACATTTTCAGACCAATCTGAGCTATGATAAACGAGAAAAGAATCCAATATATCGCATACCCAGTATGGTAGTAATAGGTCGTTTGTCTATACACTGTGAAAATAGATTATTCTTGTAAGAACAAAGTAAATAGCTAATTGATATATGAGAAAATTTCCACAGAGTCGGAAATGATTTATCCTGGTAAAAATCTGGGAAGGGTACATTGTTTGCATACATATGAGGTATAGTAGGAAAAGTATTAACTTTTTTCACCAAAAAACGTATTATGACATCCACTTATTATAAAACAGAGATTTCACCCATTTTTGTAAGAAAAAAGTAAATAGCTAATTGATGTATGGAGAACCTAATTATATTAGAATCTCATCGGTGTTATTACAAAAAATACTTTACATTTTAATCCGCGATCTATCGATGTATTCCAAGTTTGTCAACATCTTATGCAAATCAACGCATTCCCTAAAATTGAAGACAAATAGTAGTCAATGTTTGCATAACAAAAGCTGCAAATGCGGTGTAGTGTTTTGCCCAAAAAAAGAAATGCAATTTCAGACTACAGTTGTCGCCACATCGTATGGCACGTGTTTATGTTTTGTTTAACGTTCAATTACATTTGAACAAAATATAAACATTGTGCCATACGATGTGGCGCCAACTGTAGTTTGAGCTATGATAAATGGGAAAATAATCCAATACATTGTATATTGTTAAACCGAAGTGACCGTGCGCTGTGAATATTTATAAACACACGTAATCGTCTGCAATATTGATAATATTGAGCGCAAGTTTACTTCGGTTAAACAATACCCAGTATGCTAGTAAAAGGTCGTTTGTCTATATACTGTGAAAATACATGTAGATTTGAAAGAACAACGTAAATAAACAATTCATATATGGGGAACATATCTATATTCGTATAACGTCAGAAATGATTTGTAGTGAAAGGCTTGGTAGGGTATCAAATACAGGTACATAATGAGGATTAGTATTGAGCATGTACGTGTGTATATCCAAAGGTGTGCATTTCTTTATCATTGTCTATGCCTCCATGTATAAGTTGATTCGAGGAAACATGCTGATGATACTTATCATTCATGTCCAAAATCTATCGGTACAAATTTTCAGAAAAGTTCCAAGTTTGTTAACATCTTATAAATGCAAATCAACGCATTCCCTAAAATTAATGACAGGTTGTAGTCAATGTTTGCATTACAAAAACTACAAATGTGAGTTAGTGTTTTTCCTAAAAAAGAAATGAAATTTCAGACCCGTTTGAGCAATGATGAACGAGAAAAGAGTCCAATATATTGTATACCCAGTATGGTAGTAATAGGTCGTTTGTCTATACACTGTGAAAATAGATTTTTCTTGTAAGAACAAAGTAAATAACTAATTGATATATGAGAAAATTTCCTCAAAGTCAGAAATGTTTTATCTCGGTAAAATATGGGAGGGGTACCATGTTTGCATACAGATGAGATTTAGTATGGTAAGTATTAAAGAGACATCAAATTCCGATTTTACTCTTGTAAAGTATACAATCTATACTATATATATATAGATTGCTGCGAAGATTGGTTATTCTAATTTGTTTAAATTACAACAATAAATATCATTGTCTTTTTTTTTTTAGAATTGTTGCTGATAATCAAAAAAGTTTGATTTAGACTAATTCCACTAGTAGACTGGTTAGCACCCTGATGCCATAAACTGGTACCACGCCGTCTTTCTGAGAGACTATTGATAGATCTAGGGGTAGTTACCCAGTCTACCCGATGCCATTCGATACTGTACATGATGTATCAAAATATCGATAAACTAATTTGATGAGTCATTTTGTCACGTGTAAACGCAGACTAGACAAATGAGGGTCTAAGGAGTATAGCATATTTGTAAAATGCATACTACATGTATGTAGTCGTTATATTGTAACATATTTTAAAAAGCATTTGTATAAACAAAGTTCCGCCAACATTGTTTTCATGTTCGACGAGTCTAATTGTGTCGTCTTCTGTCAATAGGAAGCAGGAAGACAGAAGGGGAAAAGAGCACCGGATTTGATTACTCTGTAAATGACGTGCTGTGAAAATACAATATAATTGTCGATAATCACAATTTAATTTCGGCGGAAAAAGTAATTAGGATCAAAGTAATATTGAAGACGTCACGTAGAAAAGTCGGTGATATTTTTTGACGTGACACGGAAAAGGGGGGCTTATTTGGCCATATCGTCGGTTTTCTTGTAGCCATGTAGCTATGTTATTTCAATTGGTGCGACGAAAATGAGCTTCGAAGAAGCGAAGGCGGATGCCAAAGGGAGGGGCTCCGTCTCTGACAACTTTGGTGCGAATTGGTAAATTCTAGACCATTCTTACAAAATTTTCAGACGCCATTTTCAGTGTGGCGATCTTTAAAAAAACGGGTTTAGACATTATTGTGGGAAATGAAGAAATTGCTTGTCACAAGCAATTTCTTTATTTTCAACAATGTTTTACAAAACATTTTTCTTTCGGGGTATCAAAAACATCAACATATGTGGGAATGGGTTATCTACAGTTGTCGCCACATCGTATGGCACGTGTTTATGTTTTGTTTAACGTCCAATTACATTTGAACAAAATATAAACATTGTGCCATACGATGTGGCGCCAACTGTAGTCATTTTGTCACGTGTTCACACAAACAGTCAAAAATGAGGGTTTTAGGAGTCCTGTATATTTGTAAATTGCCTACTATGTAGTCGCTATGATGTACAATATTAAAACATTTGTATTTATAAAATTTCGCCTACAATTGTGTGCGTTTTCAAATTCAATTACAAAATACAATTTCAAACTTTGTCGTCGTCTGGCAATAGGAAGCAGGAACACAGGAGGGGAAAAGAGCACCGAATTTGATTACTCTGTAAATGACGTGCTGTGAAAATATAATATAATTTTCGATAATCACGATTTAATGTCGGCGGAAAAAGTAATCAGGATCAAAGTAATATTGTGGACGTCACGTAGAAACTCGATGATATACGTGACGCTTCACGAAGAAACGGGGCTTAATGGTCCATATCGTCGGTAGATAAGCTGTCGTACGAGAATTTTGAAGAAGAAAAAGTATTTTGTTGACATGTCTGTATTGATTTCTGGTGAAGAAGACAAAAAGAATATTACCGAAAGTGAAACTTAGAAAAAATGATTGAAATAGAATTTTTCGTGAATAGAAAAAAAGAAGAAGAAAAAACCCAACATTTTTTTCATTTCCAATGAAAGGTTTGTAAACCATCACCCATTTAAAACGCCAAAACAATTTGTTATATGTAGTTTGGAAATGCATTAAAGTTACATTATTACAAATTAATAAAGAAATTATTTGATCCCAATGCTATTTAAGCCGGGGCAATATCTATTCGCTTCGTGTTTAGTAGAATCGAACATTTTTTTCACGAAGGTAGATTACTCAGCAATTTTCCATATTTTCAACATTTGATTTAGATATTTAGAAGAGCAGCTTTAAAATACCAGTAAAATTGATGTCTGTAATGCGTTTTCGAATTCGACGAGTCTAATTGTGTCGTCGTCTGGCAATAGGAAGCAGGAAGACAGAGGGAAAAAGAGCACCGGATTTGATTACTCTGTATATGACGTGCTGTGAAAATACAATATAATTTTCCATAATCACGATTTAATGTCGGCGGAAAAAGTAATTAGGATCAAAGTAATATTGAGGACGTCACGTAGAAAAGTCGGTGATATACGTGATGCGTCTAGGTAAAAAGGGGCTTAATACCGTTTACTTTTCTTCTAACACCTCGTATTACAGCTTAGATAAGCTATAGTAAATATATACTGGCCAAAAGTCCTAACCGGCCACTTTAAAAATGACAATAACTTCCTTAAAAGTTATCACATTTTAATCAAATTTGACATGTGAATTTCTAAGCATAATGCACGTGGATTTGAGGGATTTTTTTTCATTTTTTATCAAATTTAGATGTGTAAAAAAGGCTCCAAATCTTAATAGAGCTCGCGGAATTACACTTTCAACAAGTCCACAAAGTGTTAGCTGCAACCCAGACCAAGAAAAAAAAATGGAAACTATTGTCAGTTTTGTGTTGCTTTTGACTATAGAAGAAACAGAAAGAATAGGAGGCATGGTAAAATGGTGGTTAAATTCAACCGGAAAAACATTCTATCTAGCGAATATGCCCAAATATGGTCTGGTGTGGAAAAACGATGCAACAAACTGATTTTTATACATACCCTGCATTTTGTAGCTAGTCAGGAACCATCAGTCTATGTTTAAAGCATTTCCGAAGAAAAACGTGTTTTGTGTGTTGTTTTAGGAACCGTTTTCCTGCTTACAAAAGCTCTTTCATTTACTCTTAGGGCCATATGCCACAAACAATTGTCAAACATTTTCATTTTCTCTTAGTCTAGGTTGCAGCTAACGATCCATGTGACCAAAATAACTACATTGACAACATTTCGAGCTCTGTGTAAATTTGGACTTTTTGAGCTTTTCTCATTTTGCGCTTTAAATTTTATAAAACACCGGTAACTTTTCGTCAATATCATTTGGAAAGTTGCTTAAAGATTCACATAGCAAATGTCGTGAAGTTTTGTATATTTTGGAAGAAAAACAGCGGTTTCATATACGACAAAATTATACAATGGTGCGTATTTAAACCCGATGTAGATGACAAAAAGAATGTTACCGAAAGTCTGATGGCAAAAAAATCCTCGAAGAAAAAGAAGAAAATGGATGTTAAAAATCATTTATTTCTTTCTCCTCGATTGTTTCTAAATAAATTATCTTGAGTTGTCAAATGCTCGATTTGGGTTGAAATAGGGATCCATATGTTACAATTTGTTTTAGACTTACGTTTAGGCCAATCCTTATTATACAGGGACGTTAACCCATTGCCAAACGACAAAATTTTGGACTGGCCCAATTTGAAAGGTGTTGCAGACGACAATTTCAAGTGCTTGGAATTTTACATTTTTAGGTGTTTTAGTTTAGAAAACATCGTGGGAAATGAAGAAATTGCTTGTCACAAGCAATTTCTTCATTTTCCACAATGTTTTCTAAAGTATATTTCTTTTGGGGCGTCAGAAGGAGTCAATGTTTGGTAATGGATTAATTTATATATACTATTCGTATGTTGATAGGAGCAAAATTGTACAAAAGATAAAGCAAAAACTGGACAAAGTATTCATTTTTAAAACATGATTTATTTGTTTAGATCCTCCTTTAAAACATTAAAACAGAAAACAAAATAAATATATATACAACGACATATTTGACACACAAAAAGCATGTTCGGTTTAGAATTTCAGAGATATAGAATTTGTCCGCATTTTTTTTCATTTGTGTGAAAGCTCTGAATTTATGATAACAATAATCCAAAGTTGATTATTATTATATGCGAATGAAAGTAAAATATGAAAAAATACTCTATTCATAAAAGAGAGTATTGGCTTATCAGAATGCATCACACCATAAAATGTTCATCACGCCCTACACTGTAGGTTCTCATTTTTAATCGTCATCTAAGAACGATTCAAATGAGTACCTACAACACAGAGTTTGAAATGAAAGAAATCAAATAGTGTTTGTTTACCTTCATTTACTATTTGCTCTTCTATATGCTAGTAATTAGATTAAAGACAGGATAGTTCTTGTAGAACTAAGAAGGACGCGATGTCAACAAAATATTTTAACGAGTTTCTACATCAACAGAAGACAACGAATTACGTATCAAAAAGAAAGAAAAAAATACAAACATTTACATGTTCATGTACGCACGCGTAAAATACAAATAACATAATTATAACAACCATGTGTCACGTATAAAAATAATCTAATGTGCTAATTTATGTAATGGTCATAGCAATTTTAAACCCACTGGGATTTCTTACGTAATAACAAATACAACGTTCCCTTAAGGTGTATGACCCATCATTAAAAACACCACTTTCTAGCTATGGGACATGCATCAAATTACACACACTTGTAAATACACTTCAAATAAGTTGATTTAGCGTGCCGGATTTCAAGATTATGCTTCAAGAAGAAAATAATTTACAAATATTTTTTTTACTCTACATTCATATGCAAGGGAGGTACTTTGTAATATTTTTGTCAAATATTTTCATAATCATGCATCAATTCAAAATTCCAAACCGTTCAAAATGCTTATGTTTGTATTTGGAATGGAAATATAACACATTTTAGGATTTAATGGCACTTTTCAAATTTCGCCTCTGGCTCTTTGGTGCTAATGATGGGTTGTATACGTTGAGAAAGTAATACATGTAAACCAATACAAGCATAATATTCACTGTTTAGCAACAGCAAAAATAATTGCCATGAAAGCAAAACCGACAAAAGTACACGATATCTTTTTGACGTCTTTGTTCCCGTCCAACTCTTTAAACAAAATATTCAGGAAGATTATATAAAATATAGTTCCGGTGGCTAGACTCTGTAAGATGGCGTTTGGTACGTCGACGTCCTCATAAAGCTGGGCACCCGCCGATATGGCAATACCTATCACAATACCTACAGCACACAATATAGAGAAAGCACTGATGATGAAGATGATTGTTGCTGGTCTCTCGTTATTCCAGGCATATTGCATGCCCATACCGCACGATAATATACCTCTATGTATTGATATAGCCACACACATGACCCAAACATCGCCCTCTAAAGATTGAAGTCCGAGAGCCATGCCCTCAAATACTCCATGGAATGATAGAGCGGTGATTAAAAGCACTGATCGTATCTGACCTTTATTTTCGTCAGGCCGACTTAGTTCCGTGACCACAGTTTTGACCTCCAGGTCGGTAAGAGGAGCAGGTTCAATCTCCATATCAAACCTGTGATTATTTATCATGTTATTTGGAACGTTACAATTAACATTGTTAGTTGATGGTGTACAATAACAGTCATCGCGGGTGTCCCTATGTTGTAATGGTATACTTTCTTGACTTTCCTTCCCATTTGATAAAGATTTTAAACTCGTACACTCTATATCACATCCATTTAATTTTGGATCTTCTATCGTCGGTATAAAATCTTGATCAAAACTATAACTATCTCTACTCATCGAGGGGAAGCAAGATTCCTCGTGGAATTTGTAATACAAGAAACGAATCACGTGTTCTCCGAAAATGACGCCGAAGAATCCCGCGATCGTGAGAAGCTCGGCGACAGGATACTTCGATCGTGAACCGAGCTGATCTAACACGGCGTCGATTTTATTCCGAGTCTCCGGTATAAGATGAAGAAAACAGGCACCAAGGAACACACCGCCGGAAAAACACTTAGCACCACAAATTATGTATTCGAATGTATGTCTGCGTTTTATCAATGTTTTCCCAAAGTGTTTCATGAGTCGACAGGGAAATAAGCCACAAAGTACCGTTAGTGCTGTTATGATGATGGTGCTTAAAACCTTGGCAACGACTATATCCATGTCAATTGAACCGGCGTCGGGAGTAGACATTGGTAGTATCTAAGCATGCATGTAGTATCACCAGAAAATTGTATCTGTAATAGAAAAGTGGTATTACTAAATCGATTGCAGACAATTTTAAAGCGATAATATGATCGCTTTTTTTTTACAAAAACTTCGTAACTGCAGCTTGTTTTAAGCTGTAGTTACCAGGTTTTTGTTGAAATGCAGCGATATTTTGGACTGGATTTTGTACTTTTGTTATAGTCCGTGAGCCAGAGGGTCGGTTGGTACCATCCGAGGTGAAAAAGGTTCATGGGTGTTTTTGAGTAGCCTGACATGTCCACTTAAAGAAAATATGTGATAGCATTCTGAAATCGGTAGCTTTCTATATTTTTTCACCCTTTTAGTATATTTACCCTTTACACAATGAAAATATGAACAATTCAATATCAAAATTTGGTTGACATTAGAACACATTCTTTTATCTTATACATGCTACAATATTTCTTTTTATGACAATTCTCACAAGTAAGAGTCATTGTTGTATCATTTACAAAACAAAAAATAAATTTACCTTTCAAATTAATATTTTACGACAATCTGAGAAGATAGCTATACGTGCGCTTGTTTTATTAGAAAATTATACATAAATGTATGTATATTTTTACTTTTGATAACAACACTGAACCCATATTGAAGAAAGTCTTGCTCTTTATGCTCAGTTTTTTCAAATTTCATCTTGGAACAGCAGTTTCCACGTTTTTATCGTACAAATTGAAATAATTGGCATAATTATCTTACCCCACCCACTATATCCTCATGTTATCTTCGCTTATTAGGTAATGTGTAAATGAGCATAAGATTTTACTTCTTGGTAAGGAACTTCGAAGTTTTGACACTGATACCCAAATGCTCTAAATTGTAACATTAAGGTGGTACTGGCACGTGATATGTAGATTTCATGTTTATTCTGCGGCACAAAATGCCAGTTCATTTGTACCACATGGACAGGCTACTTTTTTTTAATTTTCAAAGCGAGATACTGTCCTTTGTCATTATTTATGCTGCATATTTATAATTCCTACTGCAGACATATTTTTGAACTTTTTTAAAAAAATATACAGTCAAACTTCAGTTTCTCGAACACCCACGGGACCCCTTAATTTGTTCGAGATATCGGAAGTTCGACTCATCCAAAATTCGACATGATGACGTCGTATAGAAGGGGAAATGTGTTCCGTCCGAAAATAGGTTATATCCGACTTTTGGTACACTTAAACACAAATGGAATACTCGCATGACGAACAAAAATGTTTTCACGAGAAGACATCTTTATTCGTGTAACTAAGGACATCTTTTATCACAAAGAATAAATTTTCATATTATTAATCTTTCAAAATACTGTACATACATGGTTAAATAAAAGCAAATCCTCTACAAAACAGACAGAGTGGGAGGGGTAAGATAAAGTAAAAGTTATTTCATATATATGTGGAAAGGTAAGCTGACTTTTCCTACCTCTACCAGCTACACTGGGCACTTGCTATAAACAATTTCCTCTTAATATCTGCATGGCAGTTATCTCATTGACGGTGTTTCCTCGAACAGTCTGAGCAGAATGTCAATTTAAGATTTTTTCTACATATACGACATGTGCGTGCTGTTCACTGTACATAAGGTAACCAACTTTGTTTGTATCACTTAATGATGATTAAATCTGACATGTTAAAGCATTTAGTCTTTCCACGAGATCCTATGAAAGGTCTTACTTCCAGTTAATCCATTGAAAGGTGTTATCATACCTCATCAAAGTTTTGGTGCATTGGCTTTATGAGATGTGCGCGTTTCCTGCCTTTTTGGGCTCAGAAAATGTTTGCGTTTGAATGCTTGAAGAAGACATGGTTTTTGTTGTAAAGTGAGATAGAACTGACGATCGCGCTCTCAAAGGCGCTTATGGTGAATTTTATCTCTTCAAAATTCGTTGAGTGTAAGCCTAGAACGTAGAGCAAACTACTTTGAAGCGAGTGCTTTTTATATGTGTACGTTTCCAAAAGGTCATGTGAAATAGCCACCCGCCATCCTGCTTACTGTTATTAGCACAGTTTTAGAACATTTATTTACCGTGTCAAATCAAGTGGAGTTATGTATCCCAACTAGTGCTTTATGTTTTTGTTAATAACATTGCAGTCACACTATTTCTATCTATTTCAATTAATAAACTCTTCATCTTTGTCCACACCTTTGGTAAAGACAAGTAATAGCTATTTCGTTGAGACATTACAAAGACATATGTGTCATTGGAACCGATAACTAAAGTTTCCGGCACTTGCTCATCCTCCGACGCGTGTAGTAAGCGCCTTTCGGATCGCACCTGTTTACGCTGTACAAATCAATTTGTCTCATTATGACGAATCTATATAAATATACTTTGGCAAATGCAAAGATAACTATTGCGTTAAGCTTGACTATATATGGGTATTTTTACATTTATCGGACAAGAATAGGGAAATCCTCTAGTATTTTTTTACATTATTGTTCAACAAATTTTGATACTTTTCAACTGATGTCCAGTCTGCTCACTTCGATTAACATGTTTGTTATAATTTATGGAGTGTTCCAAGTAACAATCAATCTACTAATTAGCAATACAATAGTCAGGAATTCTATCAGCTAGTTTACCATGTTATCTGTAGTGTTGAGCAATGACAGATTTTGTTTGTTTTCCTATCAATGCACCTTGTGTTGGACCATGTGTGTTTTGTGTTAGTATATCTTCCACTCTTAAATTGGTTGATTGTGTCATCACGTTACAACCAGATGAAGATCTGCCACTGTCAAGGATCAAGGAATGTTGAACTCGATTTCATGTGATCAAGAAATTTCTGCACGTGGATCAATTGAAGTCTTTCAGATTGAAATGCTCCTTATTCAATGCTTTCTTCTCTTTATTCTTCTAGGATATTTGACTCCTGTTTGTGTATTGTACTTGTGCTTTGTGTGAGCACCAAGTTCTTACCATATCAAATTTGACCTCGCAAACATATAAAGACCTTTAAATGTGTATTTGTGAAATCGGTTGTCAAGTTTTCCACCAAACACTACATTATAAGAACCTTCTGCACCTATTGCTGATTCTATACAAATGATCCACAATTATGCATCATGACATCTATACCAAGAATGACGAAGCATTGCAGATAGTAGGAAATACACCTAGTTTAAAGAGAATACTGGAGAAACATTATTTTGTTCCCTTGCTATCTTCGTTGCCATTGCATATCAAGGTTTATAAAATCAAACTTCTTTCTAAAACTGCTTTTCCAGATAGTTTTTATTTTGTTCAGAACTTGTCAGATCTATCATTCGGAAAAAGTCTGAGTCCACACATGATTATCCTATAGATGCTAGATTTGTAAATGGTACACAGCGATTGATAGATGACCGTTTGTATTATTTGCTTCTAACCCTTGGAGACAGAAAGTTGTGAAGTTTACCCAAAGATGTGAAGTAGATTGTCCGTGCATATCTTATTGAAAAATTGAATATAAATTCGTTAACAGAATAAACTCCACTGTTTTGCTGATCTACTGCATACATGATAACTTTGCCAAAGAACTGGATCTAGCCATGAGCTTTACTTCCATGATTGATTTAATCAGGATCCCCTGTTAAAAGTCTAAGGACGAATCATTTTAAAGAAATATATACAAGAAATGTCATATTATGTGGTCCACCAATACGAATAGACCGTTTGTTTCGCTTAGTTGATTTATGCATTCTTATTTAAGCCCGACATATGTCCGTTTGTACTACCCACCTTTAAAAATGATAGCAATTATGAGAAACAACCTTTATTGGTATGACATTTTGCATCCATGGTGTGATTCATTTTCCTTTGTATGCATGCACGACCTGTCCAATATTGTTATTATTCCATAATGGTCTAGACTTTAATCAGATTAGGTTTTCTAAATTTTATATAATATCTGAAGGGTGAAATGGTTATGTAGTAGGTTTCAGGTTTGACTTCTCTTTTTTTTTTTTATAATACATTGGATACATGTATAAGCTGGCGTCTGATCTGTTTTCGCCAAAGCTGCTGAATTTAACATTCTGTTGAACTAAATTTGCTTTTGAAGCCTATCATTTTGAAGAAAAGATGTCTTACAATACGAACAAATGCATTTTGCATTTTGCAAAAATACATGGTACCAAGAAGTCCCACTTTTACATGATGAGGCCAAGAAAGATCGGCGCAATATCATAAGTTATTAATATAGGAAACGTTGTCCAACTTTTGCCAAGTTATTATGGAAGAATCGCTGTGTCGGACAGAAGAACCACCGGTTTTATGCTCATCCAACGGGCAGCATGATAAGTAACAACAACATTAAAGTTATGTTACGTAGTTTTGAATATTGTCATCAAGTATTATGTTACATGTCAACTTTAACCATTTATACTTACTAGTTTCGGATAAGTCCATATGACTTTTGCAAACTAACGCTTAATTTTACTCAAACTGAATTAAATGGGGACCTATGCATGTTGAATTACCTTACGTTTTTAACAAAAGAGTTAAGGGTAACACTAAGGGTTAAATGTCCCATCTGTCTCAATGTAAATTCTCATTCTGAAAAAGATGTTGCTTATCATAACAAGAGTAAAAATTTAAATTGTCCGGGTCTTTGAAATAAGGAATATCATAAAAAGTTGAATTCTGAGATCATGCCAATGCTTTCGGTGATGAGAGGGGTAAGCTGCATTTTGCCCAATACTTTCACCAATAAAGATGAAAGACAGAATACCTGTAGTTTTATTAAAATAATCCTCTGTGTCGTATGTATCACCATATTACCATATTTCTAGATTAAGATCATTTAAAGCAGTTGTAAAGTAAAAAAGTAAAAGTTGTTGGAATTTATTATAACATTTGATGAGCGCTTCTTCTAAAGCAAAACGCACTATTTTTCTGTAAGACCAGTTCCAAAATAGTTTTATTCAATGACGACTATTCTATGACTTGTATCCATATGATAAGGATGATACCTCTGCATATTTACTTTTTTTTCTTCATTTTAAAAGCCGAGATGATCTTATTGGTAGCCAAGTTTTGAATTGTATGAATAGAGAGTAGGTTGGAAAAAAAGGTAAAATTTCATAGAAAGTTACCGCTTTCAGAATGCTTTCACACGATTTCCAACACTAGGATAGATAAGGAACTCAAAATGCATGATAGCGTTTTTCACCTAAGAATTGGTACCGAAAGTCAAAATTTCCGTGTTTGGTTTACAGACTACAGTAAGGGTTAAGGGTAGTGATCAGGGTTAAAGTATCTCGTATGTTTCCAGGATAGTTGTTGTTGTGAAATGAATGTTGCTCATCATCAGCAGAGTAGGATTCTAAGATTGTCAGAGTCTTTAAAAGAAGGAATATTTTGAAAATTTGAGAAATGGACCAAAACCATGTTTTTAGTGGTGGGTGGGGTAATTTACAAAATTTCGCTTTATGCCATCACCAAGAATGATAAAGCGCAAAATTAAATTATCAAAATAATTCTCTATAACACATGTGTCATCCAATTACTAAAATTGTTAGAAAAATGTCAATGAAGGAAGTTTTAGATAAAAAATATGGCATTAAAAGGCAAAATTGATCTGATGTTCTTCTATCAATTGATAAGCACTCATTTTAATGCAACGAAAATACATATTTCCATAAAAACGGCATCAAAATGGTTTTATTCAATAGATAACATCCTACACTGTGATATATAGCCATATGATAAAGATATCTTACCATATTAAATTTTCTGTATTTTTTTGAAAGTCACGACAATTTTATTGGTTATTAAGTTTTGAATTTGGCGAATAAAGGGTAGGTTTGACAAAAGGGTAAATTTTCATAGAAAGCTACCGCTTTCAGAATGCTATCACATATTTTCCAACACTAGGATAGTTCAGCTACTCAAAAATGCATGATAGCATTTATCACCTCAGATGGTACCGAAAGTCAAAATTTCGGGGTCTGGCTCACGGACTATTAGTCATGTTATGATGATGGTGCTTAACACCTAGGCAACTACTATATCAATGTCAATTGAGCCGGGGTCGTTTGTCGACATTTGTAGTCCTTAACCGGGGCATGTGGTATCACCAGAAAAATGTATTTGTAATATAAGATAAAATAAAACATAGCCATTGTCCAACGGACAAGATTTTGGACTCGTCCAAATTCAATGATCCAACGACTATATACATGTTAACGAAGCCGATTTTGTCAGATATATTTGGTATCTAATCAGGTATTTGGTATGGCCAGAAAATGTTATTTGTAAAAGAAAATCGTAAATTAAAGGCAGACATTTTCCAAACGATGATATCGTTGCTCTTCAACAAAACCAAAGCTGCAGTTACGAGGTATTTGTTGAAAAGCAGCGATATCTCGGACTAGATTTTTGATTATGGCGCTTAAAACCTTGGCAACGAGTATATCCATGTCGATTGAACCGGCTTCGGGAGTAGACATTGGTAATCTCTAAGCAGGCACCAGGAAGGTGTATCTGTAATATAAAATTTCATTTTAAAAGGGGACATTTTCAAAGCGATGATATGGTCCCTTTTTATGAGAAAACCTTGTAACTGCAGCTTGTTTAAAACTGCAGTTACGAGGTTTTTGTTGAAAAGTAGCGATATTTTGGACGGGGTTTTTGACTTTTGTAAGAGCTGTTAGATCTATGACTATGGTGCTTAAAACCTTGGCAACGACTATATCCATGTCAATTGATCCGGCGTCGGGAGTAGACATTTGAGGACCTTAACCGGGGCATGTGATATCACCAGAAAATGTTATCTATAATATAAAATGGTAAATTAAAAGAAGACATGTTTCATTATTGACTGGATTCTTGCCTGGTCGAAATTAAAAATAGTTGCAGACGGTCAACCATCCACGTGAATAGATCCAGAGTCATGTGCAAACATTGGTTCTAGTCTCTAGGCAGGCCTGTGGTATCATTAGAAAATTTCTTCTGTAATAGAAAAAATGGTATTACTAGATTGGTTGCAGACAATTTCAAAACGATAATACCATCGTTTACAAAAACTTCGTAACGGCAGCTTGCTTAAAGCTACAATTTTTGTTGAAAAACAACAATATTTGGGCTTGATTTTTGACTGATCAAAAATTTAAAATAGTTGCAGTCGACAAACTATATCCATGGCAATTGACCATGTGTATTCTACGGATAATTGTTGCTTTTGACGGTACAGATGATATCACAGGCAAATATAGTCTGTACTATAATACAGTAAATTAGCTTTAGTGCTTTTTTTAAACGAAAACATTTTGGACTGGTTCAACTTCAAAAGATCGACAACTTTATCCATGTAAACGGACCTCGTGTCATCTGCGGGCACTTGCGGTCTCTTACCGGAACATCTGGTATCAACAGAAAAAGTTGTCGTTTATATATACTTTGTAAAATAAATGACCTTCCAACAAACAACATTTTATACTGGTTCATATTAAAAGTTGCAGACGGAAAAAAGAGAAGAATTGTTACTTGACTAAAGGAAAATAAAAATAGATGAAAAAAATGATGTCATGCTGGTAAACATTCTTCCGAGAAACTTTGAGCACATTCATGTTCGGCGCTTGTTTAACCATTATTTACAAAAAGTGAATTTCCTGGTAAAATGTCAAATTGTAGACAGTTTAATTTCAAGCCTATACAAATCTGCACGTTTGTTTCCTGTACAAGAGCTTATTCTACGAAATCGTGTTTCGTTTCATCTAGATTTAAATGGGGAGCATTTGTCAAATAGCACGTACTTTAACTACCTTTTTTCCAAACACATTTTGGGTTTCCACGGCCCTAGAAGAAAAATAATAATAATAATAAAAAAAAACACTTTGGAAACCTTTTAGAAAGTGATGAATGTCAACAGTTTCTCTTTTCGTCATATTTTAATCACGATTTGTATGCTGTATGCTGTATGCTTTTAATAAGTAATTACGTAATTTTGTCGTCTACAACACCTTTGAATTTATTGCAGCATAAACTTTAATTGTCTGGGAAATTGTTGATAAAGTGCCACTTTATCATTTGAAAATATTACAATCTACTTTTAATTCACACTTACGGCAAAATTTTATGGTGGTCGAATTTAAGAGCTGCAGCAGTAAGTGTTACTAAAGGTAAAGGTTTGTGAACAATATAGCACAGAAATATAGAGACAAAAGGAAAATCTGCTGGTTATCAGCAGTTTCTTCTTTTGTCTCAATGTTTTCCAAAGTCATTCCTTTTAGGGACGTCAAAACCTGGTCTTGTTCGGGAAAGGGTTAATTCACATTTACGATGTCTAAACCTGAAATTTACATTTGATGAATAAACTGGTGGATCTATTTTCCGAGAAAATTTTCTGATTTATCCTTTTGTAAGAAAATATCATCTCATATATCAAACAATTAGTAGCGCTAGTAATTTGTTTTATGGCAATATAAATCAACAAGAGTGCCATCGTCACAATATACGCCGCCACTTATAAAACTTGAGACAAAAAAATGACATTGACAAAGATTTATAAATATTCACTGAAAAACCTTTAAAAAATTGTGTTCACAAAAAGGTTTTTATAAATATCCAGTGAAAAACCTGGGAGGAATTGCATTCACGAGGCTGAAATATCATTAAGCCCCAGAGACTAAGATTGAAGGGGGCATAATTCTGGCAAAAATCAATGAACCATGAAATCCTTCCTTCATGCACATCTACCAATTGAGGTGATAACATCCACCAAGTTTCATTAAGATCCAGCCAGAAACTTAGGAGGAGTTGTGTTGACAAGCCTGCAATTTCAATAAGCCCCAGAGACTAAGTTTTTAAGGGGCATAACTCAGGCAAAAATCAACGAACCATAGATTCCTTCCTTCATGCACATCTACCAATTGAGGTGATAACATTGACCAAGTTTCATTAAGATCCAGTCAGAAACTTAGGAGGAGTTGTGTTGACAAGCCTGCAATTTCAATAAGCCCCAGAGACTTAAGTTTTTAAGGGGCGTAACTCAGGCAAAAATCGACGAACCATAAAATCCTTCCTTCATGCACATCTACCAATTGAGGTGATAACATTGACCAAGTTTCATGAAGATCCAGGCAGAAACTTAGGAGGAGTTGCGTTGACAAGCCTGCAATTTCAATAAGCCCCAGAGACTAAGTTTTTAAGGGGCGTAACTCAGACAAAAATCGACGAACCATAAAATCCTTCCTTCATGCACATCTACCAATTGAGGTGATAACATTGACCAAGTTTCAAGAAGATCCAGCCAGAAACTTAGGAGGAGTTGCGTTGACAAGCCTGCAATTTCAATAAGCCCCAGAGACTAAGTTTTTAAGGGGCATAACTCAGGCAAAAATCAACGAACCATAAAATCCTTCCTTCATGCACATCTACCAATTGAGGTGATAACATTGACCAAGTTTCAAGAAGATCCAGGCAGAAACTTAGGAGGAGTTGCGTTGACAAGCCTGCAATTTCAATAAGCCCCAGAGACTAAGTTTTTAAGGGGCGTAACTCAGACAAAAATCGACGAACCATAAAATCCTTCCTTCATGCACATCTACCAATTGAGGTGATAACATTGACCAAGTTTCAAGAAGATCCAGCCAGAAACTTAGGAGGAGTTGCGTTGACAAGCCTGCAATTTCAATAAGCCCCAGAGACTAAGTTTTTAAGGGGCGTAACTCAGGCAAAAATCGACGAACCATAAAATCCTTCCTTCATGCACATCTACCAATTGAGGTGATAACATTGACCAAGTTTCAAGAAGATCCAGCCAGAAACTTAGGAGGAGTTGCGTTGACAAGGCTGCAATTTCAATAAGCCCCAGAGACTAAGTTTTTAAGGGGCATAACTCAGGCAAAAATCAACGAACCATAAAATCCTTCCTTCATGCACATCTACCAATTGAGGTGATAACATTGACCAAGTTTCAAGAAGATCCAGCCAGAAACTTAGGAGGAGTTGCGTTGACAAGAAAAGTGGACGTACGTACGGACGGACGGATGGACGGATGGACGGACGGATGGACGGACGGACAGACGGAGAAGATGACGCCAATATACGTCCGCCTCCGGCGGCGTATAAAAATTGTTTTTCTGAAATGTTTATGTTATATTTCTGTCATCGTCAGATAATGCTGATTAAATCTTAATGTCCATACTTTTGAATGTCATTTTCAGGAATTTTGATAAGTAAAAAACCAATGACGACTTTGAAATGGGAATATTACCGTTCAAATGAAAGCTTCAAATACAGACTGTTTTCATAAATCCTTATGACATGCGGTATATGGCAGAGCAGCTACGATATTTTTGTTGATAAGCTACGTACAATGTAATTTTGTCCTGTGGTACTGGAATTGAATGTTGATCTGTTAAAAGCACTAGAATATACGAACATAAAAAAGAACATGGCTATCGTTGCACTTAGAAGTGTGCCATAGCAGCGAAGCAATCAGTCTTTATTATTTGAGTTTAAAATTATGTTGTATATTAACAATAAATAGTACCCCATACTTTTTTACCTTGCATCTAAAGATATAGACATCAGTAAGATTATAATAATGACTTTTTTTTACTTTTCTGGAAGTTTTTATCAATTCAAACCTTGTAAAACATGCGAATGTAATGAAACATTTATATGGCGGTTTGTACAGCGACTTACATGGTATGACTCAACTGGCGGATCCAGTTTCCTTGAAAACTGTTTTATTATCTGTTTTTGTTAAAGAAAACTTCTCACGTATCAGACAGTTATTCGTGGTAATAATTTGTTTTATGACAATATAGATGAAAAAATGTGTCCACAATTGACAATTGAAATTTATCTCTTCATCTCTTTGAGCGTCAAAAAACGTTGATTAAATCCAAATTGTTCAGAATTTGCAATTGACATTTTACTGACACCTGTTTATATAAGTCTACTGTAATAGGTAAATGAAAGTACTGTTGTGAAGCAAATTTGTTAATAATGTCGGCCTGCCCAGAAGTAGAGTACTTTGATTAGGTACTTTGATTATCCATTTGAATACATTGAATACTTTGATTGTGTGCATCTATTTATAGCTTTGAATATATTTCATAGTTCAGTAAACTTGACTGACTGATGAATAGGAAATGACAGTTCTGGGTCACTGAGGGATGAGGGATGAGTCTATTTTTAGAATTGACGTCATTTAGGAGTTTATATTTAGAATTGACGTCATTTTGGAGTCTATTTTTAGAATTGACGTCATTTTATGCTGGGAATTTCCGTGTCTATATTTAGATCAAGGTCATGGTTACATTAGAAAATATGTAGATTACATAAAATGACATGATGGAAAAGTACCGATCTGGAATAAAGTCAGTCCATTTTATGAACTTGCGTACTTTTAGACTAAGAACTTCCTAAGCATGTCTATTTTTAATCTAAGGTCAAGGATACATATGAACATTCCCATATTGCATGATGGAAAATGATCTAGTCCTTGACTTGAAAAGTTACTAGGTCTTGAAAAGAACCCTTTTGCTTCATGTAGGACAGGTGTGCTGGAAAATCCCCAACGCACACAGGAAAACGTCTTATTCTGTTATTATTTTTAAAAGAAATTGTAAAAACTTCAAAATAAAGAGGACCCATACAATTCTGATGGGGTTTTTGTCATAATGAGATATCCCAAGCAAATAGTACCATATCATACCATGTCCCTGTCAACTGACTGAAGTGTCCATTTGCGTGCACAGTTTTCTATTTTTCTAATTTATATTCTTACCGTATAAATAAATACTACACTGGGCAACATAGCTCAGTTTCTCATCATGGATTGGAAAGAACACTTAAACAATATCTATTTCGACATAAATAATCCAATAAGTTTTTCGGGACCACAGAAAGTATTTCGGTATTTGAAGAAAGAGGGAAAATTTAAAGTCGGCATCCACGCAATACGCCAATGGTTACAAAACGTAGACGCATACAGCCTACAGCGCACGGTTCGTCGTAGATATAAAACGAGAAAGGTGATTTCGCAGGGAATTGATGCCCTTTGGGATGTTGATCTTGCGGATGTCTCTAATCTAGCATATGCCAACAACGGAATACGTTATTTATTCGTCGCCATTGATGTGTTTTCTCGATATCTCTGGGTAACACCGTTGAAGAATAAACGTCACGATTCAATCATTGATGGATTTAAACGTATATTCAGACTTGGGCGTACACCTGCACAAGTCCGATCAGACCCAGGTAGTGAATGGAAAAATAAATGGGTTAAGGAGTTTCTACAGAAAAGAGGAATTGAGTCATTTGTAACACATAACCCTACCCATGCAAATTATGCGGAATCGGTCATTCGCAGTATCAAAGTAATGATGTACAGATACTTTACGTATGCAAAGACGTATAATTATCTCGATGTTCTCAACAAAATAGTCACCAACTACAACTCTAGATCGCACAGTGCACTAGATGGTCGTTCGCCAAAACAAGTAAACAAGAGAAATGAATCTGTGGTATGGAAACATTTATACATAGATTCGTTAAGTACAAAACCGCGGATGACAAAAAAGAAGGTACCAAAACCATTCAAATTTAAAATCGGGGACTTTGTGAGGATTTCATCGGCAAGAACAACATTTCAGCGTGTTTATGAACAAAAGTGGACCGACGAGATATTTGTCATTACACGAAGGTACCTCAGACAAGGAATTCCTGTGTACAAAATAGTCGATTATGACGGTGATCCTGTTTCGGGCAGTTTTTACAACACTGAATTACAGAAGGTCAACAAGAGCAGAGACGATCTGTTCAAAGTAGAGAAAATATTAAAGCGTCGGAGACGAAACGGACAATCTGAGGTGCTCGTAAAATGGGTGGGGTATCCGAAGAAGTTCGATATGTGGATTAAAGAGCGGGATTTACAAAATATTTAACTATATATTTTCGATTTAACATCATTCAATTCATTCAGTGTAAAAACGTTAACGTGTCTACATCGTTAAAAATGAAATTTGAGTGTCACGTATGTTCGAAAGCGTATGCATGGGAACACGATTTAAAACGTCATTTAAAAGTAAAACATGGCAGTGTCGAACAGTTACAGCAGCAGCTTTATGGTACATCCCAGCAGCAGCAGCAGCAGCAGCAGGAATTTGGTACTTCCCAGCAGCAGCAGCAGGAATTTGATACTCCCCAGCAGCAGCAGCAGCAGCAGCAGCAGCAGGAATTTGGTACTTCCCAGCAGCAGCAGCAGCAGCAGCAGCAGGAATTTGGAACTTCCCAGCAGCAGCAGCAGCAGGAATTAAGTACTTTACAGCAGCAGCAGCAGGAATTAAGTACTTCCCAGCTGAGGCATAATGAAATACCCATGACACAACAACGTGACGATTTCACGTTCAAACACCCATTTACGTGCGTCATTTCAGGACCAACCTCTTGTGGTAGGTACTTTTCAATCTCGGTATAATTCGTATTTGACCCATAAATTAAACATAACATGCTTGAACTTACTTGTCTTATTGTCGCTTTATACATATCAGGTAAAACGTATTTCATGGTGCAGTTATTACAACTCGCGAGACACAAGATACAACCACCACCCCAAAGAATCATTTGGCTATACAAAAGATGGCAACCGCTGTATGACGTTATCAACAAATCCGTTTTGCCGAAAGTAGAGTTTATGAAGGGAATTCCATTGAATATTGACAGAGACGATTTCATAGATCCCATGGTTCGAAATGTAATAGTACTTGACGATTTAGCGCTAGAAGCATCAAAAGATCAGCGAGTTACAGATCTGTTTACAGAAGGTAGTCATCATAGAAACCTCTCCGTGATTGCCTTGAACCAAAATCTTTATATCAGCAAAGACCCGACACAACGTAGAAACTGTCATTATTTAGTACTATACAACAATCCTATTGACAAACAAATAATATCCACACTTGCAAAACAGATGTATCCATCAAACTCAAAAGCATTAATCAGACATTTCGATGACGCAGTCAGTAAACCATATGGGTACTTACTTTTAGATTTAAAGCCTTACACACCAGAAACAGCACGCATGCGCACACATGTTTTAGATATAAAACAAGCCGAGAAACTGGATAAAAATCATTCGCCTAACAACATTCAGACAAGCAACAACAAGGTTGCAGCAATCATAGAAAACAAGGTTAAAACCAGTTCTTTTTACGGGATTGATAATTTCGATAAACGGGACACAATGACATCCTGTGACGATTGTGGTGTAATGCTTCAAAACACACATGACCTTCAAAATCACGTGAAAAGGTGGTGTCCGGAAGCTGTTCACTGGAATCGACTATCGCCAGCAAATGAATCAACACCCAGCAAACGTGCACGGTACGATGAGTCGGATACAGAAGACGATATGCAAAACTCCGAAAAATTGGAACATGAACGAGAGGTGTACCTTACCATTGCATCTAAAGTAAGGGAACAAAATGAAGGCAAATGGCAGAAAAAGGTAGAAAAGTACCTTGAACAAGGGATGAGTGACAGCGAGGCGGAGGAAATGGCAAACATGAAGCTAAAACAGGACGATGTTAGAGCATTCATGGATAGATATGCAACACTGATTGAATATATGCTGAAATTGAATGGTGGATATTTACACACGAAAATCATAAATATGGTTGAGCGTTTGATGGAACGAGATATTAGTCAGGAACGTGCTATACAGATGGCGTTACGAAAGTATAATCATTATTTTGAGGAATATATAGACAATAGTAATGAGCAAACGGATACAGAGTATGACTCCAATGATGAAAATGAGGGTAACTCGGATAACGTAATGACAGACGAAAGTGACCCAGAATGATTAAAGACTCTGTGCTGTTTGTGGATTCGATCATAGACATAAACTTGTTTTGAAATATGTATGGTTATTTGTGTACATGTACTTTGATCATTGCATCTTAATGTAGACTGGTAAAATTAAAATATAAAACGTACACCGTGTTTGTATTTTATAGCGTTGAATATCCATGTTTTCCATGACCTGCGATTTTATTTCATCGAAATGTCTCTTCAGTTAATTTCGAACATAACAAGTATTTCACTGCTCATAAGAATTAAAGGAACACGCATTTGGTTTTTGATTGCTCAGTAAAAGAGTTTGTAGGTTTTAAATTGCCCATATGTCTGCTATAAACACGATTTAGCCACTATTTTGTCTCAATATAAATTATCTTCCAGTTTCATTTGCATGCTGAGCGTAAAATGCTATCAGTGAATTTCCAGTTTGATGTTCTTCTATGAAGATTGCGGGCAATCAACCACATTTTAAAGAGAAACTTTGCGGGAAATAGCATCTTATTAATAAGCAATTTTGGCTCCTTAGCGTATAAACACATTCAACGCATATTCGAAACTTTATAAGCTAGATATTATTTTGGTATATAAGCTTCATGAAAAAGACTCAATATAGTATTTTAAACTTAAATCTACATGTTTATTTGATTCTTTTGAGCACTGAATTACAGTTAGCCGCAGCTGCTTCGGATTTTTATGTACATAAGAAAGCAGTAAGGTGTTGTAGTTAAATTGATTGATTGATTGGTTGGTTGATTGATTGATTGATTGCCTATTATAACTGCTACTCAACACTCTTACAGAGCCTCCAGCTAATCACCCACGAAGATTAATGGTTATCAAACCATAATGTTTGGATTGATTGGATTGAGGTTTTATTTCTCTTAGAAATGCGACTCTCGCCACAACACGATGATCTGTAACATTCATGTGCAACATACTATAACTGAGACAATTCAACATTGCTGTTGTATATTCCATATTACGTTTGTATTCGTCCACTCGACCATTTGCTGACCTATCCGAAATCAAGTTGCTGCTGATAACGGCTTCAAATATCCAGCATTTTCCCCTTTTATCTAAATATTATCTGTGTTATATTGGACATTATGTATGTCTTCAGCAGCTCTCACATTTCGCCTGTACATGACATCATTCAAATTAGAGCATCTAAATATTTGCCTTTTGTGGAAAGGATGGGATTTTTTTTACAAGAAACACAAAACAAATTGCAGTTAACAATATTTAATTATGTATTACAGAATTCATATACATATTATACATATAGAATACACGATATACATTTTGGTATGAAATGGTTCATTTTTTGTTTATTTTATAATGTCCATATGAGTAACTTTCTATACCTGTGAAATAGCGTTTATCATCATATGGAGACAGGCTTATCTTGTTTATTGAAATACTGTATAACTGATGCTCGTAACTACGAATTAAGTTCATTGAATGGCGAAAGAAAGTTTGTCTTTCCAGACAGTCCCGATACATTTCATGTTTGACATCTTTCTCAACTACAGACTTCTTGATACCCTTTGCCTTCTTTGATTCAACATTTCCATATTTAAGACTATACATTTTTGGTCTCAATCCAACGAATTCTTCGACTACATTACCACCACACTCATCCTTCATTTTACCCAACACCTTTGAGTTTTCTATGCTAAACAAATAGTGATCTTTGTCGAAATTGCTAGTATCAAACAATTCATTATTTTCAAACATGTCTTGGTATCAATCATCCGTTTCAATTTCATAGCACAGAGAATCTGTGTCGGTAAAAAGCAGTTGAGCTTTTTCTCCATATTTGTGTTTTATAAAGTCGTAGTGAAATTGATACATGAAGATCTTTGATATATCTAGAATACAAAACCCGGCATACATTGGACGATTCAACACAATGTTTTGTTTCTTCATATGAACAGCAACCAAATCAGGATTGAATATTTTGAACGACTGAAAATTGGGTTTCGCACATACCTTCCTTAGTCGTTTGGGTGTGTTTACCAGTTCGACATGCACCCTTTTCCTCATATTTTCAATTGTTTTTCCAAAGACACTATTATTGAATAGCTTAAATAGATCTTTTTCAAAAGTACTTTTTGCCTGCTTTCTTTTTTCTGTGTTAAATTGGATATAGGTCATTAACCACTTTGACTGTGAAAAGCTTAAAACTCTATGTATCTTTACCAATTCAAGACCTTTAGACAAGTAGTATTTTAGATTGCGGTAATGGATCACATAATTACATTTATCCTGCAATGTAGGTACCAATTTTGTAGAAGTCTTTGCTTTGATACCCATTATTTCCTTCTGTGCGGTACAATGTTCGGACAACATTGATTCGGTAATGTTAAGTGAATCCGGGGCTAGTGGGTAATCATTGTGAGTATCATGTAAATGCTGCGGGTAGTGAAGGTCAACCTCAAGGACATAACCTGTCTGTGCATCGTCCGGCACAGAACAAATATCTAACTGTTGAATTTCTTGTTCAGTAAGCCAGTCAAAGTCTTTCTCGGGCAATGGTTCGCACATTGCTGTGCCATATAAATTATTCATATCAAGATATGTTAGCCAGGTTAAAGGTTTAGACTGATCATACTCTTTAACCTTCGGATTGTTTGACCTAGCAAATTTCTTAGAGATCATTGACAGTCCACCCCTGACCCCGTGTTCCAGCATATTGACCATAGAAATATCATTCAGGAGCTGTAAACGAACGCCTGACATTTTTAACATCGCATCCCATGAAAAACCAGGTGCAGAATAATAGTGACACGGGTCTAGTTGGTAATATTGTAAACAAACGTCTCTAAAATTTTCAAAAACATCTGATAATAGAAGGACATCAGTGACTAAATAAAAGTCATGAAAATCTCCAAGGGTTTCACATCCAAATCTATCCCAAACAAGTTTTGCGTACTCATAGTCTGCTTCTGATAAATCTATTTCATTCAAATCATTGTAAAAGTACTCTTTTGATGGTAAAGATGTCTCTTCAAACTTATCAGACGAGGTAATATAACTATAGCAGTACACCCCCTTGCGGAGGAGAAGCTTCTGATTCTTTGTGTCAGGGAAATGCCTAGCCAGGTTAGGAAATTTACACACACCACCGTTTGCTAAATTTGATACCAAGGTGTCCAGGGAGGCATTTAAAAACTGCAGAGAATCTATGAATTTCAGATTTCCTAACGAAAAAGAGAGGTATTTTTCCATATTATTTGGAATGCAAGAAATGGGTCTGTCTTTGTACTTTCCTGCAGATTCCATCAACAGATGCATGTCATATCCACGTAGATTATGGAAAATGACGGGGATGTGAAATTTTGAGTTTCGAGAACGTTTGCTTTGTTTAAATTGATAGTGTAAGTTACACTCGCTGTGCGCAGCACCACGGTATCTACCATTGAGGTGATCATGATCCCTAACCTTATCTGCACCTAAATCCTTCTGACAAATATGGCAAATTGAGGCGTTTGAAAATAAACGTTCTTCTTCACGGGTCAAATTCATTGGTTTGACTTCGCTCAGAATCTTACAGATTTTGTTTTCTTCTTCAATTAAACGATCAAAAAATGTATCAATGACATTCTCACCTCGGTAAACCTGAGTCGATCCTGACAAATCATCACTTGCGCATTTCACAAAATAGGAAAAGCCACATGGCTCATGCTTTTGGAATTTGGTTGTAAAAGATGTGCTAGGGTCGGGTGAACATGAACTTATAGGTTTTATAAAACTTTCAAAGTCGGCGTAAATAACAAAAGGGACCTTTAACTGATTTTGGACACGATTGAAATAGACCCATTGTTGCTCCTCATCCTTTGGAAAACTTATTTTCTGCGGTCCATGTGGAGAACAATAAGGTACATGTTCTTCCAAAATATCTCTAGTGGTAAACCCGTGTAGGCAGTAGTTACAGTAAAATGTTTCGCCATCGTGCAGTGTTCTGTCACCCAGTAATCGACTGAGATTTTTTATCAGACAATAGTGTCTTTGTTCTCCTTTCGAAAACAAAAGCAAATTGACATGTTTTGACATGGATCTTTGTTCTGTAATTTGAAGTGGATATACTTCATGCCCTTCAAGCCCAAATACGTTGACAGAAATTCCATTTATTCGTTCAAATTGCGATACCTGTGACAATGGTGTTGGGAAATCAATGTTATGCAGCTTAAGCTCTTTTTCATATGAAACATAGTGACTGACGCGATTATGGTTATTTCCCCAGCTCACGGGATATAATGCAGCTAGGACAGACCATAGAAAACATTTTTGATCATTATTCTTTATATTAAGTACTGCTTTTTTACTCTGGATTCTAGGAGGTAAAGGTATAAAGCTACTCCCGTCAATGGGTTTGTACTCTACAGTGCTAATTTCAAGCCTAATAATTTTATCAATTGACCATCCACTTCCGTCCCTCTCAAAATTTTGATAGGAAGTGTGCAAATTTTGAAACACTTCTGCAATTTGATCTTCAATTTGTGAACTATTTGTGACGGTCATGGTCACTGATCTGAAGGTAGGTTCAGCATAAACAGCCTCATTATTTTGATTGTATTTAATAAATTTAACATAAAGAGTAATGAACCATTTCAAACCTTTTACAAATTTTAGTCTCTCTGTGAGCGTTGATTCTATATCATTTTGATTGTCTTTGAAAAACTGTAACACGTCATATACATTACTGGACGAGGGGTCTAGGCTGGCGATTTGTGCCGTGTCGTCCAGTGCACTCTTTGCACCGCCAACCTGATTCCTTCTTTTCTCGTAATTCTCCCGTCTACCGATACAACTGGTACACACATCTGTGCGTTGACCGTAAAACCGTTCTGGAAGGGGGCGATGACACCATTTACATTCCCGTCCCTGTTGACCACATTCAGCACAGAACTTCTTACCAGAGACGAGTGGCTTCACTTTTGTGCACCAGTTACATGGTGCTTGTGCTGTTTGGACATCTATCCGCCGCTTTTTGGACCCGGGAACTTAATTTGAATTTCCTTGACTGCTAGGCTCGATATTTTCTTTGTGAATGTCCATATGTCTTTTTAAATTGTCACTTCTTTTAAACGTTTGCTGGCAAACGTCACAACTTAAAGTGCTCGGGTTACCGTGTAATGTTCTAACATGTCTCAATAAATGACTTCTTTGCTTAAAAGTCTTGCCACATGTATCACATTGACACTTTGGTACATTTGTAATTGAATCTGCCATCAATTGTATCCGGCGGAGATTCAACTCTGAGTCGGTTTCAAAAGACAAGCCATGCCGACTAGCCCATCTTTGCAACTCCTCTACTGTTTCTATAGCGTAAATGTCCTGTCTATCCATTCTGAAACAAAAAAGAAACACCGATTCATAGAATATTGTAGAATTTGAAGCCTATATACATCACACACTACGCAATGACATGTACAATTATACATGAATACCATTAAAGGATATACCATGTTCTACCTTATAAAAATTTACATAAATGTAATGGAACGAAAGGCTGTTTACAATGTAATATTGTGAGACACTGTTAACTGTTTGAGCAAACAGAAAACGTAACAACGTACGACGTTGGACCGGTGAAAGATATAATTCGCACCTATGTAGATGGTGTCTATGTTTTACTAATTCAATTCACACGGAAATGTGAGATTAAGCTGTAAACATCCGTGTACCAAGTTAAATGTAGTTGAAAACGATGTACAAATGTTACTATGGAATGCATGTCTGTAAATGACAAGCGTAAAACGATATTTTAAAATAAGCGGCCTTTTAAAAGAAGCTCAATTAAGATAGGGGTTTTAGCCGACGAAATAACTACCAAACTAGCGAGCAAACACAAAATCAGACTGCGACCTAATGAAAAGGGTAAATTACCGAGTTAAAAATACATCCGTCTCAGCCAAGCAGACGATAAATGTATACGCACCAATTTTAAAGTGTTATTTGTATTATACAAACTAACAACTTTTTTGAATATAATTTACATAGTAACACCATAAGTTTAATAAGAAATTATACAAAATGACTTTAAATGAATCTAAGTGCCTTGTATTTTCATTGGTATTCTAAATAACTATGAACTGTTTTTCTCTAGAGATACAGGTTTTTAAAGCAGACGAAGCGTCTTCCTAGCTAATGCTAAAAGTACATGTAAATACATGTGACTCGACCTAGATAAAGCAGACGACAAATGTACATGTCTACGCGCCAATTTTAAAATATCTTGTATTTGTATTTGTAATTTTTAAATACAGATTTCATAGTTACACAATAGGTTTAAAAAGATACTATACTAAATGATTTAAAATGAACTCAAGTTTTCATTTTCAATAGTATCTTAAATAGCTATGAACTGTTTTACTCTATCTGAGTTTTGATAGCAGACGAAGTGTCTTCCTAACTAGTGTTAAAAATACATCTGGCTCAGCCTAGATAAAGCAGACGATAAATGTACGTGTATACGCGCCAATTTCAAAATATCTTGTATTCTTTTAAACGTCAATTTTATAGTCACACAATAAGTTAAATAAGATATTAGATCTATATAAAAAGATTTTAAATGAATGTAACATACCTTATATATTCAATGCTACTCTAAATAACAAGTAATCTGTATAACTTCGTGTAAAACAATCCTCCTCGATGATCCAACTTAAACTGATCTGTGACGCGATATTACATGTGTATAAACATTAAAAGAATACGATTGCCCAGGTCTAAAATTCAAACGCTATGTGGATGGAAAAGTACCACTATAAAGTATATCTATAAATAATTACATAAATCAAGTTGTACACAAACTGATCTGTGACGTGATATTACATGCATATAAACATTAAAAGAATGCGATTTCCCAGGTCTAACATTCAAACGCTCTGTGGATGGAAAAGTACCACTATAAAGTACATGTATAAATGATTACATAAATCAAGTTGTACACAAAAATGCTACACATACATGCATAACGGAATCGTAATTAACCTACTATATGTAGCAATAAATTGATTGAATGTGTCATTATAATCAATACATCTACACATTACATGTACCATGACCTTGATCTAAATATAGACACGGAAATTCCCAGCATGAAATGACGTCAATTCTAAAAATAGACTCCAAAATGACGTCAATTCTAAATATAAACTCCTAAATGACGTCAATTCTAAAAATAGACTCATCCCTCATCCCTCAGTGACCCAGAACTGTCATTTCCTATTCATCAACTGACCCATTTACAAGGAAGGCCATTGGACTGATCTTTGAACCATAATAAAATCGGTCTTTTCTTCTCTTAGAGACATGATTAATTGAATGTTTCATTTTCAGTCACACAATTCAATATCTACATGTATAACTTCACACTTACATATTGAATATTCGAATGACTGTTACCTCATTAATCTTTGCTTTTGATAGAACTATTTATAGTGAGGAGGACCGGAAGATGTTGTTTGGTATGCAGAGAATGGTAAAGTGCAGAGAGAGGCGGCTGCATAGAGTAGCAAATTTTGCAAACTTTGCTTCCCAAAAACCACAATGGCTATGAAATTACAAGTGGATACTAGTATTTTCTCATTTTGTGTTAATATATTTACCATATTCTGGTAACATATCAATGCTTTTCAACGAAAACCTCGTAACTGCAGCTGGTTTTCGTTGAAAAGACATCACTTTTAAAGAGACCCGTGTTACGTTGTCGAACATACAATAACATGATGAATACATGCATACATGGATATTCAAGTATGTGGATCGGTCAACCTCTACGGATAGATCATTTTGTGTCCAAGGATAATCGAATTCAATTTTATTCCGTCTCATCAAGTCTGTATCTTACTTAACCTACAAACACTTCTATTTATTGTAACATAAATGGGAAACTGAGACCTTGATAGATAGTGAAAACTTCGTACAAACGCAAACATTCTGTCAATCAGCCCTAGATAATGTGATGCATCATACACCGATGCAAACTCTTACAGTCACTTTGTTTGTCTGATCCCTGAAATATCTAACAAGGGTCCATTGCAAGGGATAATTATATTTAAGTAGTTGTTTTATAAAATGTTCATACGAACCTAGATATTCTGTGCTCCCTTAAACATCCCACTCATCATCCCAGCGAGTTGGTTGCTAAAGGCGTGATCTGAATAGAAAAATTAGACATATTCCTGAATAAAGAAATTTGGTATTTATCCAAAGATTTAGCAAATTTACATCCATATCTTATGGTTTTATAGTTGACAAATTGATATGTATTACACTTTTCGAGGTAACATATCACTGTTTCGCTTACAAAAGCTCATAACTACAGCTTGATTTAAGCTGTAGTTACTAGATGTAAGAAAAGACGGCGCTTTTAAACATACACAGATCCATATTTTTCTATTGTTGCGTCTTCTGTGGCCATATTGACTGCTATCTAGGGGTTAAAAAACCTCTCCGATGACACTGCATTTAGATATAAATAAACACTATTTCAATTTCGTGGTGGTTAAAAATATCACGACGAGTAATTTCCATATTTCAGTTCATGCGTGTGTCTTTCATCGAGCATTACTGGAAGCATTCAGTCTTCAAGTCTGCGATTCTTGATGGCAAATCCTTCTCAAACGCAGACATTTAGATTGTTCCACGTTGAAAGCTAATATAGAAAAAATAGTATTCCAATGTTACTTGTTGAAGTAAACGTAACTGCATGTTATCACATGGAAACTTTTGAGAGATTTTGCGAATAAACTGATTTTTCCAAAGTCCTTGTAAAGCCATTTTAGCGACATCAAAGTCAATGGAATGTTTGGAACAGTAATAAAGAAGGGTTACATGGAATCGGAAATTGAGAAATATCAGTTACATGTTATTGCTCAGATTCTACAATATTTCTATCGTTAGGATTATGCAGTTGGAGTAATCCAATGGATTGAAGGCCGTTCAAGAAGCTTTTTGCTGTTTTTCAAGAAATATCTAGTAACTGCCGTTTAAAACAAGCTGCAGATACGAGGTTTTTGTTAAAAAGCAATCATATATGCTACAATATTTCTATCGTTTGATGTAATCCAATGGATTGAAGGCTGTTCTAAGAGCTCTTCGTTGCTTTTCGACAAATAGCTCGTAACTGCAGCTTGAAACATGCTACAGTTACAAGGTTTTTGTTGAAAAGCTGCGATATGCTATAATATTTCTATTGTTATGGTTGTGCAAATTGTTTAACCCAATGGATGTAAGGTTGTTCTCGAAGCATTTATGCATTCGTCCTATCCTAAACACCATTATAACTTTCCCTGTTTTCCAATCGGCGATATAATACCCATCTTAAATAGACAATAACACCGCAACTTATTAAATAATAATGCTTAAATCAAGATTACAACAGACATGAATATTATTTTAATCATTTTTTCACTTTACTTAAACTTAGATTTAACACAGTGTTCAGTATGATTCACTATTTCGACTCCGCAGCAATAAAAACTATGCTACATATCGTCGCTTTTCTACGAAAACCTCGTAACTGCAGCTTGTTTTAAGCTGCAGTTACGAGGTTTTCGTAGAAAAGCAGCGATATTCTCACGTCGCCAGTGACATCTTCTGAGTTCGTTAAGAATGCAAATTTGAGATGTTTCTTCTTCATTGATGTGGCATGAAATCGGAAATAAGACCAAATTACAACCTGCAGTACAGGATTAAATCTAAACACACCAACATTTATGACAAATAACATTTCCGATTTGAATCGATTCTGATAAGAAAACGGATTTGGATCTTGGAGAAATCCTTCTATGGCGAATATTTATGAGCCAGGATCTGTAAAAACGTCCTTTAAGGATTTTGAGCCCAACATGGTTCCAGATCAGCCTGCGTATACACGCAGTCTGATCTGGAGCCATGTTGTTCTCTAATAGCTTCTCCGTGGTCTGTAGGATTCACATGAGTGTAGTATGGATGCAGGTCAGATTGTACTTAGACGCATACTGATCATGAAACATGGCTCTCTCAAATGCTATAAGGGACATGTTTCCAGATCCTAGATGATATCGTAAATATGGACAGTCATGTTTTACTGCATTTGAATGAAAAGAAAAAAAAGACGATACAACAAACATGAAAAATTCCTAATTTACAAAGTGTTTGTGCACAAAAGGACACCCGATGAGTTCAAGACACTAAATGAGTTGAAAGTTCCAATCAAATTAGCCACTCTTTGACCCTTTCCGAAACGGCAAAATTGTAGGGTAGTCAAATTTGAAAGCTGCCTTAAATGACGAAGTTAATTTTGATAACGATAAGATTTGCATGAAATATCTCACAGAAAAAAACAACACAAAAAATAAGACGTGTTTGTGAAACACGAATGCCCCCCAAAAGATGGCAGATGAGGAAGGTCATATTGCATGGAACAGGTAGGCCTAGATATCATTGAAAGAAAGTTACATACCAAATTTGAGCTTTGTATGTTAATGGCAAATGTTAAGTTTTCGGACAGACAGACAGACGGACGGACGGACAGACGGGCAGACAGACAGACAGACGGACACGAGTAAAACAATTTCCCCGATCTTTCGATACGTGGGCATAAAAAAGACGATGCAGCAAAACTGAGTTCCTAATTTACAAAGCGTATCTGCACGAAAGGACACCTGATGGGTTCAAGGCACTAAATGAGTCGAAAATTCCAATCAAATTAGCCACGCTTTAAGCCGGATCACATCGCTAATCACCAGTGATCACGGCCTGTTCGTTTGTCGATATTTTTGCATTCTCGCTCTTATGTGAATCGGCATCCAGAAAAAGGTACTATTCTGACATTTCAGACCTTTAATGATTTACATCAATTGGTACTTAAGTTTAGGTAATTCAAACGTAATGAGATTCGCACGACGTCGGAATTATTCGGGCAAAGTCGAAATCATTCGGCGGTGGAACTTTCCACCGCCGAATGTTAACGACCGCGCCCGAATAGGTTCGGATCCGTAACGACGTCGCTCGAAAAGAATCCGACGTTTTATGAATCTCGAAAAGGCCACATTACGGGTATTCTACCTTAAGCCTAATCAAGATCAATGCAGCTCTCTGAGAATAGCTTTACCCTTTCCAAAATGGCAAAACATTGAAACCTGTTGCGGGCATATGGATGCCACATATTAAAATATAATTTGTTTATATTATATCGAAATAAAAGGAAGAAATGCTGATTACTAGAATTTCCTTGTTTTGTTTCAACAGAAATGCTGATTTTCCTTTTTTTCTTCTCTTGTATCAATGTTTTCCAAGCTTATTCTAATTTGCCCACCAAAACCAATTCTTGTTTGGAAGAGGGTTAATGTAACGAAGAAGTATCAGTCTAAAAAGAACAACACCATGGATCTTAATCAGAATGCGTCTAAACATAGGCAGATGTGGGTTCCACGCCATGGGGGTTCGTTTTTTCCTGTATCCTATATTCTCGATGATATTTGTAATCCGCTTCTGCACGTCAAAGACCCACTGATAATGAAATTATAAATCCTATTAAATTGTCAGAAAATTATACCCTATAGATGATGTGATACGCCATCGGAAAATGAAATCCGATACGATATTTTCAACCATCGTTCAATAAATGGCGTTTTTTGCAAATTCCATTTTCTATATAGAATATTTTGAAGAAATTGCATTTTTATGAATAATGTGATATATAGATCTACACAGTGTTTTATGACGTATACGTGGTTCTTCTAAAACATCTTAAACAACAAGCATTGGCATTGAGTAAAACGTTTTATGGTTATGGATGCATAACGGAATTGTGTTTATTGAACATAGATTCTGCAGTTGACACTTGTTATTTCGACCTCGGTTCAGTCGAATTTCTGCCTAACTCGAAGTAAAAGATCTGGTTCCGTCATCAATGGGTATCAAATACGTTGAACGAAATTAAACCCAAACGAATATAGCCATCAAAATAGGGAATCACGTGATAAAACAATTACAGGAAATGTTCAATTGTTTTGTTAATACTTGAGCAGCAAGAAATGTGCTTGAAGCATCAGAGACAAATATATCTTTTTGAAAATGATCCTTTCCGGAAGGAGTGTTCTTCAAAAATGCATAAATGAATCGAAAATATGATATTTTAAATTTCAATCAATAAGCCCATAGACTAATCACGATTGATACTCTGATTTTAAACGTGAGAGTAGTCAATGAGTATATTTGTTTTGGTCGGATCATACGGTTTTTACTCAACAGTTTCACCACGACGATTGCACTTGAATTATCACCTCATAATCAAAATTACCAATCCACTTTACGCTTCCAGTAAAAATAGTTTTGTGAAGACACCCAGAGAAAAAAAATAGATTGCCGATTATTTATGGTATAGAATATACATTTTCTACGTTAGATATCAATACTTTTATCTGCAACTCACTTGAAATTTGACTTGTCGAAAGTTTCTCTGTTTAGGAAGTATTGAGTCACAATGGATCTCATATGTTTTTTAATGTTTTAAAATATCTATTCAATAGAATGTTAGGACATTTAGTTATTCTAAGAAAGAATTATTCAAATATTCAAAGTAAGAATTATATCCATTGGATCGTGTGAAAATAAAAGTGATTAAAAAGATTTTGTATACTCCAGTAGAAATGTAGCATGAATGATAACTTTGTCTTTATCGATTCTCTGACCATATTCTACAAGGAAAAAACATTTTGACGAAACGTAGAGGAGGAATGAAGATGATTTAGAAAATATTGAAAGAGCCCGTTGTAGAGGTGTTTTCAATATTAAAAATTTGGATAAAGCATAAAAAAAAAACAACTTAGAGACATAAAAATTGTGAAGCCATCATGTTAACCTTTTGACGAAACATTTTATGCATCTTGTTGTACACAAATTGCATTCTTAACGTCGTCAAATTTTCGTTCTGCTGTAGCTTTATCACTTTCAGATGTTTCATTTCATTATACATGTAAACATGATGTTCTTGATATAGCATTTGTTAAAAGGACTTTCATGGTCAGGAAGAAATCTATAGGAAGGTTAATACTAAAGAAGGAAATGCAGAATTTGTATAAATATTCTTTATATTTTGAAAGAAAATGTAATGAATTTTCCCATTTTCTTTTTAATTACTTGAACATAACTTATAAATGTGCGTTAGAGTAAATTTTCCTCATAACAAGTTATTCATAAACATAATTATAACAAATCAATAATTAAAACAAATAATTTTGATATGAAATTACAAACGTTTTTAATATAAAATGTAAAAGAATAAAAAATAAATTACTAAACAATCGGTAAGATTGATTCAATAGTTTACCTCGAAGTCTCAACAACTTCCAATTTCAAAAATCACACTAAAATTAAACCGAACCTTATCGCCATCCATGTATAGTATCTCTCAACAACGGACTATCGGAATATGATTCCTACAAGGATTCCCAATTCCCTTTCCCGTGTTTTAGTTAATGGCGTAAATTATAGCCGTTCACTATTGACAATATTTTCCAACTACGCTCGTACAAAACCCCACCATGGTATTTATCTAAATGTGAAGTCCTGTCTCTGAGGACATTTTATGAAGTTTCATTATAAGTTACATTCATATAATTTACTCTGCGTATCTAAATCAATGTGGAACACTGTCAGGGGAGCACTATATTAAATACAGGAGTCAATGGGAAAAAACACGATATTATCTCTTTATAGGGAACATAGTCAGTATAAAAATATATAGTGTAACCCCTGTAATATTAAAAGAAACAAACGACGTTGCTTTGCCAGTATGAGACACAAGAGGACATTTTCTGTTACTAGACAATTATTCTATCGTTTTTAAGATCCAGTTCCTGCCAATAACACTTCCTAAATTGTAATATGTTTTTTTGTATTTGTAAAAAGGACAATGGCGTAAATTATGGCCGTTTACTTTTGACAACATTTCCCAACTACGCTCGTATAAAACCCCGCCATGGTATTTATCTAAATGTGAAGTCCCGTCTCTGAGGACATTTTATGAAGTTTCATTTTAAGTTACATTCATATAATTTACTTTGCGTATCTAAATCAATGTGGAACACTGTAAGGGGAGCACTATTATATTAAATACAGGAGTCAATGGGAAAAGCCACGATATTATCTCTTTATTGGGAACAAAGTCAGTTTGTTAATTTGAATATTTGTTGAACTCGTCAAAACTTCCAAACAAAAAAATCAGTCGGTCAATTTCATGTATTCAACTCGTTCCAAATCGAGAAAATTTCAGAATGGTCAAAATTCAAATTAAATGCCGATATAAGAATACGTGTTGCGAAATTCAGCAAATACGTATAATTTAACATAGAAAATGTAGTATAAAAACATAACACACAGAAAATATTGAGACAAAAGAAGGAAATGCTGGTTATATTTTTTCTTTTGTCTCAATGTGTTCACACAAACCTTTTATATTTGTTAACCCCATACAAGCTCGAATTTGGTAAATTGCGTACAATATGGCCGTTCACTATTCAAATTATTTTCAAACTACGCTCGTACAAACTCCCGTCATAATATTTATCTAAATATCGCTGCTTTTCAACAAAAAACGTCGTAACTGCAGCTTGAAACAAGCTGCAGATACGAGTTTTTTTTGTTGAAAAAATGACTATATGAATTACAAAGCCCCACCATGGTATTTATCTAAATGTGAAGTCCCCGTCTCTGTGAACAAAACAGAGGGGAATGTTAACTACCACACCTTTCTTTTACTTAATGCTTATTCTTTCGTTTTCAACATCCATATCCCCGTTATTGGGCCTTCCAAATTGTAACATTTTTTTTTTTATTTAAAAAGGGATCAATGGCGCAAATTATTGCCGTTCATCATTGACACTATTTTCCAACTACGCTCGTACAAAACCCCGCCATGGACCTTTTCTAGATGTCGCTGCTTTTCAACAAAAAACGTCGTAACTGCAGCTTGAAACAAGCTGCAGATACGAGTTTTTTTGTTGAAAAACGACTATATGAAGTACAAAGCCCCACAATGGTATTTATCTAAATGCGAAGTCTTGTCTCTGTGGACATATTATGAAGTTTCATTACAAGTAACATTCATATAATTTACTCTCCGTGTCTAAATCAATGTGGAACACTGTCAGGGGAGCACTATATTAAATACAGGAGTCAATGGGAAAAGCCACGATATTATCTCTTTATAGAAACAAAGTCAGTATGTAAATTCATAATGTAACCCTTGTCATAGTTAGAGAATAAGGCAACAATGTTTCATAATAAATGGGGTTCGCATTCATATTTATATAAAAAGTAAGACAATCTAGGAAATGCTGATAACCCAACATTTTCTGTCACTGCGCTCTTATCCTTTTGTTTTCAACATCCATATTCCTGCCTGTCCATAATACCTTCCAAATTGGAATATTTTTTTCTTTAAAATGGATCAAAGGCGTACAATATTGCCGTTTACTATTGACAATATTTTCCATCTACGCTCGTACAAAACCCCGCCATGTTATTTATCTAAATGTGAAGTCCCGTCTCTGTGGACATTTTATGAAGTTTCATTATAAGTTACATTCATGTAATTTACTTTCCGTATCTAAATCAATGTGGAACACTGTCAGGGGAGCCCTATATTAAATACAGGAGTCAATGGGAAAAGCCACGATATCATCTCTTTATAAGGAACAAAGTTAGTCTAGTCAATCTACATGTATTCAGCTCGTTCCTTAACTAGAAAATTTCAGAATGGCCAAAATTCAATTAAATGCAGATAATAGAATAAATGCTGCATAATTAACCAAATATGTGTAATGAAACTGTGTGTGTGTGTGGGGGGGGGGAGGGGCGTAACACAGAACACATTAAGACAATTAGAAAATGCTGGTTGTCAGCATTTTCTTCTTTTGTCTCGATGTGTTAACAAGCCTTGGTATATTTCTTACCCAAAACCATTTTATTTGATAAATTAATGACGTACAATATTGCCGTTCACTATTGACAATATTTTCCATCTACACCCGTACAAAGCTTCGACATGGTTTTTATCTGAATGTGAAGTCCCGTCTCTGTGGACATTTTATGAAGTTTCATTATAAGTTACATTCATATAATTTACCCTCCGTATCTAGATCAACGTGGAACACTGTCAGGGGAGCACTATATTAAATACAGGAGTCAAATGGAAAAGCCACGATATTATCTCTTTATAAAACTAAAGTCAGTATGTAAATTTATAGTGTAACCTTTGTAATATTAAAAGACAACTTGTGTGAGAAAACAGAGGGGAATGTTAATTACCTCACCTTTTCTTTTACTTAATGCTTATTATTTCGTTTTCAACATCCATATACCTGTGAATGGTGCCTTTCGAATTTTAACATTTTTTTTTCATTTAAAAAGGGATCAATGGCGCAAATTATTGCCGTTCATTATTGACACTATTTTCCAACTACGCTCGTACAAAACCCCGCCATGGACTTTTTCTAAATGTCGCTACTTTTCAACAAAAAACCTCGTAACTGCAGCTTGAAACAAGCTGCAGATACGATTTTTTTTGTTGAAAAACGACTATATGAATTACAAAGCCCACCATGGTATTTATCTAAATGTGAAGTCCTGTCTCTAAGGACATTTTATGAAGTTTCATTATAAGTTACATTCATATAATTTACTCTCCGTATCTAAATCAATGTGGAACACTGTCAGGGGAGCACTATATTAAATACAGGAGTCAATGGGAAAAACCACGATATTATCTCTTTATAGCAACAAAGTCAGTCAGTCAATTTTATGTGTAAAACTTGTTCCCAAAACAAAATCATTTCGGAATTGTTAAAATTAATTTTTATGCCGATAACGAAAAATAATGTTGCAAAATTTAGAAAAAAATAGTAATATTACATTGTAAATGTAGTAGGACAACAATACACAGAAACAAATGCGACAAAAGATGAAAATGCTGAATATCAGCATTTTCTTCTTTTGTCTCAATTTGTTCACACAAACCTTTTATATTTGTTAACCCCATACAAGCTCGAATTTGGTAAATTGCGTACAATATGGCCGTTCACTATTCAAAATATTTTCAAACTACGCTCGTACAAACTCCCGTCATGGTATTTATCTAAATATCGCTGCTTTTCAACAAAAAACGTCGTAACTGCAGCTTGAAACAAGCTGCAGATACGAGTTTTTTTGATGAAAAACGACTATATGAAGTACAAAGTACCACCATGGTATTTATCTAAATGTGAAGTCCCGTCTCTGTGGACATTTCATGAAGTTTCATTATAAGTTACATTCATATAGTTTACTTTCCGTATCTAAATCAATGTGGAACACTGTCAGGGGAGCACTATATTAAATACAGGAGTTAATGGGAAAAGCCACGATATTATCTCTTTATAGAAACAAAGTCAGTATGTTAATTCATAGTGTAACCCTTGTCATAGTTAAGGAATCGAGCAATGATGTTTCATAATAAGTTTGATTTACTTCCAAATTTGACAAAATTTTATACAAAAGAGGAAAAAAGCTGATAATCCCACATTGTCTGTGACTGTACACTTATCTTTTTGTTTTCAAAATCAATATTCGTGTCAACAGAACTTTCAAAATTAGGACATTTTTTTGCATTTGAAAAAGGAACAAAGGAGTACAATATTGCCATTCACTATTGACAATATTTTCAAAATACGCTCGTACAAAACCCAGCCATGGTATTTATCTAAATGTGAAGTCCCGTCTCTGTGGACATTTTATGAAGTTTCATTATAAGTTACATTCATATAATTTACTCTCCGTATCTAAATCAATGTGGAACACTGCCAGGGGAGCACTATATTAAATACAGGAGTCAATGAGAAAGCCACGATATTATCTCTTTATAGGGAACATAGTCAGTCGGTCAATTGAATGTGTTCAACTCGTCCAAAACTAGAAAATTTCAGAATGGTCAAAATTCAAATTACAAGTACATTATAATTCTGACAATAAAATATATGCTGCAAAAATCAGCAAATGAATCTATTGGTATATAGAAAATGTGGATAGAAAACATAAAACAGAAAATATTGAGTCAAAAATTAAAATGCTAATTATAAAAATTTTCTTCTTTTCTCTCAATGTGTTTACAAATATTTTATGTTTAGTACCCCAATCCAGATTTATTAGTTATATGGCATAATTATGGCCGTTCACTATTGGCAATATTTTCAACTACGCTCGCACAAAGTCCCGCCATGGTACATGTTATTTATCTAAATGTGAAGTCCCGTCTCTGTGGACATTTTATGAAGTTTCATTATAAGTTACATTCATGTAATTTACTCTCCGTATCTAAATCAATGTGGAACACTGTCAGGGGAGCCCTATATTAAATACAGGAGTCAATGAGAAAGCCACGATATTATCTCTTTATAGGGAACATAGTCAGTCGGTCAATATACATGTATTCAGCTCGTTCCATAACGAGAAAATTTCAGAATGGTCAAAATTCAATTAAATGCCGATAATAGAATAAATGCTGCATAATTAACCAAATATGTGTAATGAAACTTTGTGTGTGTGGGGGGGGGGGACGTAACACAGAACACATTAAGACAAAAGAAGAAAATGCTGGTTGTCAGCATTTTCTTCTTTTGTCTCGATGTGTTCACAAGCCTTGGTATATTTCTTACCCCAAACCATTTTATTTGATAAATCAATGACGTACAATATTGCCGTTCACTATTGACAAAATTTTCCGCTCTTACAAAACCCCATAGTATTTATTTAAATATGCAGTCCCGTCTCTGTGGACAGTTTATGAAGTTTCATTTTAAGTTACATTCATATAATTTACTCTCTGTATCTAAATCAATGTGAAACACTGTCAGGGGAGCAGTATATTAAATACAGGAGTCGATGGGAAAACTACGATACGAGTATCATGTCTTTATAGAATACAAAGTTAGTATGCAAATTCATGTAGTAGCCCTTGTCATATTAAAAGAAAAAGACAATAATGATGTGTGACACAAAAAGAGGAAAATGCTGATAACGCCATCTTTTCTGTTACTGGACATTGATCATTTATAGTTTTCAACATCTATATTCATGTCAAAAGTACCTTACTTATTTTAACATTTTTTTTTGCGTTCAAAAAGGGAACAATGGCGTACAATACGGCCGTTCACTATTGACAATATTTTCCAACTACGCTCGTACAAAACCCCACCATGGTATTTATCTAAATGTGAAGTCCCGTCTCTGTGGACATTTTATGAAGTTTCATTATAAGTTACATTCATATAATTTACTTTCCGTATCTAAATCAATGTGGAACACTGACAGGGGAGCACTATATTAAATACAGGAGTCAATGGGAAAAGCCACGATATTATCTCTTTATAGGGAATATAGTCAGTATGTAAATTCATAATGTTACCCTTGTCATATTTAAAGAAACAGACAATGGTGCTTAACCTGTGTGAGACAAAAAGAGGGAAATGCTGATGTTTTCTGTACAAAGTACCGCCATGGTATTTTTCTAAATGTGAAGCCACGTCTCTGTGGACATTTTATGAAGTTTCATTATAAGTTACATTCATATAATTTACTCTCCGTATCTAAATCAATGTGGAACATTGTCAGGGGAGCACTATATTAAATACAGGAGTCAATGGGAAAAACCACGATATTATCTCTTTATATGGAACATAGTGAACAGTCTGTGAATTCGTGTGTATTCAATTCGTTTCCTAACTAGAAAATTTCGGAATGGTCTAATTTCAAATTAAATGCCGATAATAAATATATGCTGAAAAATTCTCCGTATCTAAATCAATCTCGAACACTGTCAGGGGAGCACTGTATTAAAATACAGAAGTCAATGGGAAAAACCACGGTATTATCTCTCTTAAGTTAGTAATAACTATGTAAATTCATAGTATAACCCTTGTCATATTTAAAGAAACAGACAACGGTAGTTTACCTGTGTGAGATAAAAGAGGGAAATGCTGATATTTTCTGTTACTAGACACTAATCCTTTCGTTTTAAACATATATATTCCTATATACAGTACCTTCCAGAGTGAAACATGTGTGGAACACTGTCAGGGGAGCAGTATATTAAATAAAGGAGTCAATGGGAAAAGCACGATATTATCTCTTTATAGAAACAAAGTTAGTATGTAAATTTATAGTGTAACCGTTGTCTTATTAAAAGAAACAGACAATGATGCTTAACCTGTGTGAGAAAAAATAGGAAAATGCTGAAATTTTCTGTTACTGGACACTTATACTTTCACCATTGACAATATTTCCCAACTACGCTCGTACAAAGCCCCGTATCTTAATCAATTTGGAACACTGTCAGGGAGCAATATGTTAAATAAAGGAGTCAATGGGAAAAGCCACGATATTATCTCTTTATAGGGAACATAATTTGTCGGTAAATTTAAATTGTCACTTTTGTCTCATAAAAAGAGTCAGACATTGATGCTTCATAAAAATAAGACTTGCTTTCAATTTTGACAAAAAGTGAGACAAAAGAGGAAAAGGCTGATGAGGCCATAATAAAAGTATTTTCTATTAGATCTACTAGGCACTTATCCTTTCGTTCTCAACACCCATATTCTTGGCAAAATAACCTTTCAATTTGGAACATCTTTTTTGCATTTGAAAATGGAAGAATGGCGTACAATATTGCCTTTCACTATTGACAATATTTTCCAACTACGCTCGTAGAAAGCCCCACCATGGTATTTATCTAAATGTGAAGTCCTGTCTCTGTGGACATTTTATGAAGTTTCATTATAAGTTACATTCGTGTAATTTACTCTCCGTATCTAAATCAATGTGGAACACTGTCAGGGGAGCCCTATATTAAATACAGGAGTCAATGGGAAAAGCCACGATATCATCTCTTTATAGGGAACATAGTCAGTATGTTAATGCCTAGTGTTAACCTTGTCGTTTCATGATAAGTTTCGTTCGCTTTCAAATCTGATAAAGGTGAGTCAAGAGAAGACAATGCCGCTACACTTTCTGTTACTTGACGCCTGTCCTTCCGTTTTAAAAATCCGTATTATTGTAAACTGTAGGTCTACCTTCCAAATCAGAACATCTTTTTGTTTCATTTCAAAATGGAACAATGGCGTACGATATGGCTGTTCACTATTGACAATATTTTCCAACTACGCTCGTACAAAACCCCGCCATGGTATTTATCTAAATGTGAAGTCCTGTCTCTGTGGACATTTTATGAAGTTTCATTATAAGTTACATTCATATAATTTACTCTCCGTATCTAAATCAATGTGGAACACTGTCAGGGGAGCACTATATTAAATACAGGAGTCAATGGGAAAAGCCACGATAATATCTCTTTATAGAAACAAAGTCAGTCGGCCAATTTGGTGTATTTAACTCGTTCCAAATCGAACAAATTTCAGAATGGTCAAAATTCAAATTAAATGCCGATAAAAGAATACATGTTGCGAAATTCAGCAAATACGTATAATTTAAAATAGAAAATGTAGTATAAAAACATAACACACAGAAAATATTGAGATAAAAGAAGGAAATGCTGGTTATATTTTTTCTTTTGTCTCAATGTGTTCACACAAACCTTTTATATTTGTTAACCCCATACCAGCTCGAATTTGGTAAATTGCGTACAATATGGCCGTTCACTATTCAAAATATTTTCAAACTACGCTCGTAAAAACTCCCGTCATGGTATTTATCTAAATATCGATGTTTTTCAACAAAAAACGTCGTAACTGCAGCTTGACACAAGCTGCAGATACGAGCTTTTTTGTTGAAAAAAAAAACGACTATATGAATTACAAAGCCCCACCATGATATTTATCTAAATGTGAAGTCCCCGTCTCTGTGGACAATTTATGAAGTTTTATTATAAGTTACATTCGTGTAATTTACTGTCCGTATCTAAATTAACGTTGAACACTACCAGGGGAGCACTATATTAAATACGGGAGTCAATGGGAAAAGCCACGATATTATCTCTTTTTAGAAACAAAGTCAGTCGGCCAATTTGGTGTATGTAACTCGTTCCAAATCGAACAAATTTCAGAATGGTCAAATTTCAAATCATATGTCGCCAATAATATATATTTCGAAAAAATCAGTAAATATATGTCATGATACAATGAAACTGTTGGACAAACCATAACAAAGAAACTATTTTGAGACAAAACAAGAAAATGCTGGCGATCAGCATTTTCTTCTTTTATCTCAATTTGTTCACAACTCTTTTATATTTGGTACCACCAAATTAATTTTATTTGGTAAATGGCGTACAATATGGCCGTTCACTATTGACAATGTTTTTCAACTACGCTCGTACAAAACACCGCCATGGTATTTATCTAAATGTGAAGCCCCGTCTCTGTGGACATTTTATGAAGTTTCATTATAAGTTACATTCATATAATTTACTCTCCGTATCTAAATCAATGTGGAACATTGTCAGGGGAGCACTATATTAAATACAGGAGTCAATGGGAAAAGCCACGATATCATCTCTTTATAGGGAACATAGTCAGTCGGTCAATTGGAATTGAGTCCCTTATCATATTGAATTAAAGCATGGTCTATGCATATTTTTAAAGTGACATTTCAGAATTTTTTGTCATAAATATTACTTTAATTTTTATCTGAAAGAGCATATTTCCTTATGAAAATTCTGAAAATTTCAAGCCAAAATATTGCACCGTTTACCAGAAATTTATATTTTTGTGTTAAAATTGAACAAATTGTTGTGGACAACAGTTCGGATTCATATGCAATTTATCGATTATGTGTCAACTTTAAATGCGTGTATCTCGTTTACCCGCAACAACTTAAAAAAACTAATAGTGTTTATACTCATTATAATACCCAATCTTGGCATCAAGACATACTTTAAAAAATTGAAATCGGCATGAAATGTCCCTTTAAATATTTGCCACATAATGACTTCCTACTATATAATGGTCTTGGAAAACATGGTGCACAATATTTTATTCTAAGAATTGTTATTTCACTTATGCCTATTTCGCTTCAATAAGCTAGATTGGAGACTTTTTGGGTGTTATTGTCGCAGGTTTTTTGGGTTTTTTTAAAAAAACTGGTCTAAATAAACTGTATTGTACAAAATATAGTTAACAGTTGACACCTTTATCTGGCTTACTTACTTTGTACTATTTTAATTTTATGGCCATTGAGAATCCATGTATATAATATCAACCCTATATCAAAATACAAAATGAAATTAAACATAAAGAGTGTGTTAGGGAAACGAAGACAATGCATGTTATCGAAATCAATTTCTTATTTCCATTCCTTGTGTCCTGAAGGGTTCTTTTGAGAGGAGAGGAGGTCAAAACTCAGTTATGGATTGTTTTAACAATCATATCAATTGACTCTACAAAATGTCTGGAACGCCCCAATTTGGATTAAAACTCTCATAAGTGGTATCGTTGACATCCATCCGTACAAATGCGATTTTCACTGACGCGGACATGCCTCTCGTACCTGATTACTAATGTTCCTGAATGAACATGTTCTCTGGATGGGGTTGTTTGTGAAAGCACGTGAAGCTTTCTTTTACTACGGTATTTTTTCTTTACAAACTAAATGGACCCTGGTTTATATTTACAAACGGCGTCTTGACATCATTTTATCCCACAGACAATCTTTGTGCCAGCTACTTTTTGGCTTGAGGAATCTACAATTTATAATGTATTAATTTTTTTGCAATTTTGTATTTAAGGAAAATAAATTCTATGATGATTTTTCGAATTGGTTATATTTTCAGAAAGAACAGAAAAAATAGGTACAGACAATATTATTTAATAATGCGAAGTCTATTCATATCATATACCATGTTAAACGGCTCGCTGTCCCCTTGGTAAAAACAAAATTAAGTGACATAATACATATTCAGTCTCGATTTTTCATTTTTCAAGAAAGAGAACTAAATATAAGTTCAAAGGAGAGAGGTCTATATTTTGTAATAGAACAAATAGTATTTAGTCTCCATTCGTTATTTTTCAAAAAGAGAACTAATAATATGTCCAGACGAGATAGGTCGATATGTTTGATAATGGGAAAACTAATAAAATTATAAACGATGTTATGCAGAATGTTGTCCCTTAGGTACGGCGGATGTTTAGAGATATATGATATTTAAAACTATTAAACCATCACTAACAAATCCTAGTTTTCACTTCGCTGCGTTTGTCCAAAGAAAAATTTCCCCTAATATTTGCGGTCCTAAATTGTGCATACTAATCACATCCTTATCAACATTCTCCTCGCCGTCTGTGGTAACTTCAAAGTTTGGAAAGTCCGGAATTTCACCATGTGCGGAAGGGGTAGAATGTTTAAGAACCATCAGGTCCAAACAGATACATATATCTGGCCAAAATATTTCGGGTGGAGACTTCTTAAGTTAAACAATAACGTATTTATCCTTTAGATCAACATAATTGTTGAAGTTACCCATCGTTGTTAAAATTGTTCTGTTTTGTATTATAAATGGACATGACACGGATGGTGTTTCAATGTTAAATTGTAATTCTTTGATTTAATTGTAACTTGAACATCAATATAAGCTGCTAGAAGAGATTCATTCATCAAATTTAAATTAATTGCCAATTTTTGTTTAACCTTTAAAATAATATTCACTCTGAAATATTCCAATTAATAACATCGCATATCAAACACATTGAAATTGGCTGTTGTAATCTGATATTATTGGCTAATATCGTTGATAATGATACCAAATCAATATAAAGTTAAATCATCAGAAAGTCGAGCCAAGGATTTTACACTTTACTTTTTTAAACTGTAAAATACAGCTGCACTTTAATAGTTCATTATGCATAAAATAGTACGTCAGAAGAAACCGCCATCACCACCACCACAGCCCGCAGCAGCAGCAGCAACAACAACAACAACAACAATAACAATATTTGCAAAGTATAAAGTTTAACATATTTTGCTCTAAGTGCCATGTAAAATGAAATCAGTTTATGAAAATATACTCTCCAAGCCGAGTTCTATTGATTAACCATCAACTATGACCTCTGCAGTTTTCGGTACGCCAACAGCCTATTTGGTCGTCATAATCTAATTATAGCACATTATTTGAATTATCGAATCAAAATCATTCAATTTTATCTTGCATGATCATTACGTATAGACATTACGTCGCTTCTATTTTTGGCTGAAGCCGGTAACATTTGAATTATCGAATCATAATCACTCAGTTTGATCTTGTTTGATTACGTATACATTACGTCGCTTCTATTTTTGGCTGAAACCGGTAATTTGAAGCGTCAGACAATGAAAGTTTGTATCAGCTTTTTAAATTGTTTTGTTGTGTATAGCCAACGATTGGATACTGAAGTCCCGCCAAGGCCCCGAGATTAGACGTGAAATGAGCCCGCGAGAACAGAGCTCATTCTATCGAAATGGAATGAAGGGAGAATGTGCTCTGTTCAAAAGAGAGTAATGAAAATACAGATAAAGAAATGAACGATCGCTTTAAAACAAAACTAAGATTGAAATGACACTGCCAAATGTACAACGACTTTTACGGTCTACTACTTTTTCTAAACAGAAATGTGAAGGAACAGATATACTTGTACCATCACTTTCCGTCATTGTTTTACAGTCAATATCGAGCAGACGTGTGTTTGATCAATACTGTTTGTAATTAGAGCTTTAATCATATTATTCAGCATGTAAGCGGGTTTGTCTCTATAATTCCCCGGGATTGATGGTTGCAGATATAATGTGGGAATTGTATTGGATCTAATAAACGATATATCGCTTCATGACTCGCCCAATACTTTATCAAGTATTGACTTTTTTGCGAGAACCAACCAAAATGTTGAATTTCGATATTAAAAATGACCATTATATCGCCAAATTAAGAAAAAGTAAAACCCTTTTCTTTCTTTTTTGTGTCGTCGCGTTGAAACAAGAGGTGGAAATTGCGACGGAATGATACAAATACAGGCATAGAATTTGACCAAATATTATATTCAAAATTGATCTGAAATGTAATCAAAAATACATTACATGTACAGTGTACAGATTAAACAAATATATGAATATTTTACCGGTATCTGAAATGGAATTTCAAATCGAGCTTTGCACTGAATAAATTGTGTATCGAGCGTACGTGACAACACAATTCGCGTGTCCTCAAACTCAAATTCATGTTGCATATTTTCATTAAAATGAGAATTCCATTAAAACACGGACTTTTAAAACTACAGAGGCGATATATCGAGAATGGTAGGTACAATTCTTGGATGGGTCAACTTTATTTGGCAGGCGGAGGAATTTAGCGTGCGAGACGAATTTAGTGTGCCTAACTCAGAACCATGGTTAAATATCGACAGAGCACGGTAGACAGACCATTATTCCTCATCCATATTTCCGCCAGACTGTGTGTATAGGCACATGATCTGGATCCAAATTGGTCTTATAAACTATTGTCGCCTGATTACCAGATCATGGCATAAATGCATGCGTTATTCTATGGATTTATCTTCCTGTTTGCGTAGAAGATTAGAACATCTTTATTGCGGACATTCAAATAACAGTATAGTTATCACCCGATTTACAAGTTAGTATATTCATGTTGTCGCCGACTTGGCGGCTCCATTTTTTGTTTTGGAAATGGCGAACCATTATCAACAATTTTTCATAAGATTTATGAATCAAAGTGCTGAGAGCACTGTAATTGGGCGTCTCTGATAGTCTGGTATACCTGCCCCTAATACTGCCTTATTGGGTCAGACACACTTCAACAATGGCGACGCCCACTGGGGTAATCTCACTACAAAGGTAAAGAACAAAGTTTTTAGCTCCACTGGCCTTCAGGCCAGCGGGCTATTGTCATGGCGTTGTGTGACTGTCCGTCGTGCGTGCGTGTGTCCGGTCGTCAACCCTTTCTTTAAAAATCTTCTCAGAAACTACTTGATGGATTTCAATCACACTTCGCAGGAATGATCCTTAGGTGGTCCTCTATCAGATTCCTTCAATTAATTCTGATTGAACCATAAAGTCTGGAATTATCTGCCCTTAAATTAAAAAATGGCTGTTTTAACTTTGTTTTCACTCTAGCCACTACAAATATTGATCAACCAAAACAAAACTTGATCAGAATGTTGGTGCTGATAAGATCTTGCCGAAGGGGAATTTTCAGCTTGATCTGAGTATTACGTCTTGAGTTATGTGCCCTTAAAATTGGCAAAACTACCACTTTTGACCTTATTATTACTCAAACAACCATAAATATCCACCAATCAACACAAAACTTTTACATTATCTTACTGGCCATAAGATCTTGTATTGGTGAAATTTTCAGCTTCATATGAATCTTAAATCATGATTTATCTGCCCTTGAATTTGACCAAATTGCTGTTTTCGACTTTGATTTTACACTCTTTACACCCACAAAAATTGATTAACCAGGTCAAAACTTAAAAAAGATGTAGGTGAAGTTAGGATTTTGCTTTTGTGTGATTCTTAGCTTGATAGGAATGTAAAATCCTCAGTTATATGCCTTTCAATTTGACAAAATTGCTAATTGTGACTTTGTTTTCACTCTAACAGCCAAACTCACTCTAATAAAGACAAAGCTTGGTAACCATTAGATCTTATATGAATGTATTTTCAGCATTCTAGTTACTTTGTAATTACTTAAAGAGTAACAAGTATTGAAAAATCTAGTGAAAACTTGTTCTTGATATAACTAGAAATTCAGGTTTGATCAGCCATTTGCATTATTTTTGGAAAAGGGTATTTCCCAGAATCAAAGACTTAAACAACAATGACCAGAGAAAAAGAATCTGTCATACACAATACGTGCCTTAAGGTTTACAGACCCTGAAAAAAATCTACACTTTCTAGCCATATGAAATGCACCAAATTTCACACACTTGTAAATAGACTTCACATAAGTTGATTCGCCGTGCCGGATTTCAAGATTATGCTTCAAGAGGAAAATAATTTACAAATATCATTTTACTCTATATTCTTATGCAAGGGAGGTAATTTATAACATTTTTGTGAAATATTTCCACAAGTAAACTAAACTTAAACTAAACTTAAACTGTCTATATTTGATTAAACGCCTATTTCTACGACAGTCCATATTCAATGGCGTTTTACAACAATGATTAATTACATTTCTGAATCTCTAAAAAATACACAATGTTAACAAATAGTCCTATGTTCTGTTTACCATTTCCCAAGTAAGACTATGTTTTGTAGCCCAGAGCAGTTTAATATGTAATTAAGGCAAAGCCTTAAAGCGAGCGCAGACCCACTAAGCATACCAGTTCACACTTTGGACCGACAAAACTACATTGCATTAATTCTTTGGAATGACTGTATTATACATAATATATAACATTCCATAGAACGATTTTTTTGTGTAATTGTATGGGTCACTTCATAGAAGGTGTCTGCCAATATTGAATGTTAAGATAAACTTTATAACAAGCAATATTGCCCAACTCTGCCCCGAGGAGGCCCCTTCAGAAGAGTCAAATTTTGAATTTCGAAAAAATAAAAAAGTAAAAAAGCCAAATATATAGCCAAATTTGTGACCAGTAAATGTGTTAATTTAAGCATATAGAAAAGTCAATGTCTCAAGTTAAAGCTAATAAACTGTAACACAAACGACATATAAAATGTGATACAAATGTAAATAAGGAAGTGATAAACATGTCACTTACCATTAAAACCATTCCTATAATAAAGTAGGTCAGACAAAAATGTTTGACAGAACAGTTAATTGGATAGAGACTAACATGTCCCCCACCATAAAACCATTCTTACATAATAGAGCAGAGGCAGAACAAGACAAGACTCACGGTAAAAAAGGCTGAATATAAATGTTGTAGGGGGAATTTATTTGTTTAATTTAAAGATAAAAGAAGGACAGACAAAAGTGTTTGAGAGAACAGTTAATTGGTTAGAGACTGACATGTCCCCCATCATAAAACCATTCTTACATAACAGAGCAGCAGAGGTAGAACAAGACAAGACCCACAGTTAAACGTCTGAATGTTAATGTTGTAGAGGGAAATTATTTGTTTTAAGATAAAAAAAAAGGTACAGACAAAAGTGTTTGAGAGAACAGTTAATTGGTTAGAGACTGACATGTCCCCCACCAAAAAACCATTCTTACACAATAGAGCAGCAGAGGTATGAAAAGACAAGACTCACAGTAAAAAAAGGCTGAATGTAAATGTTGTAGGGGAAATTTAATTGTTTTAAGATGAAAGAAGGGCAGACAAAAGTGTTTGAGAGAACAGTTAATTGGTAAGAGACTGACATCTCTCCCACCATAAAACCATTCTTACATAATAGAGCAGCAGAGGTAGAACAAGACAAGACTAACAGTAAAAAGGCTGAATGTAAATGTTATAGGGGGAATTTATTTGTTTGAAGATGAAACTAGACAGCCCTGGCGGTCTGGAAGCGCTCCGCAGGCCTGACTGTTTGTCTTGTTGAATGCAATTTCAAAGGTTCAGGCTGTGGAAACAAGCAAATGCATTCATGACCAAGCTGAAAATTACAAGCAAAGTAAGATCGAATTGTCAGTATGATTCTGTGAAAGTTCTGTATTGATTAGTTAATACTAATGTTTGTAAGAGAAAATAAAGCTGAAAAAAATGGCAATTTTGTCAATTTCAAGGGCACATAACTCATGATAAGAAATTCAGATCAAGCTGAATAGTATACCAAGGCAAGATCTTATAGTCACCAACATTCTGTCCTAGTTTTGTTTTGTTAGGTCAATATTTGTAGTTGCTAGAGTGAAAACAATGTCAAAATAGAGCCGAAAATGGCAATTTTGTCAATTTCAAGGACACGAAACTCATGGTGTAAAATTAAGATCAAGCTGAAAATTATACCAATGCAAGATCTTAAAGTCACCATCATTTTGTCAAAGTTTTGTCTGTATTGGTCAATATTTGTAGTGGCTAGAGTGAAAACAAAATCAAAATAGAGCCGCAAATGGCAATTTTGTCAATTTCAAAGGCACATAACTCAATGATGCAAAATTCAGATCAAGCTGAAAATTATACTCATGCAAGATCTTATAGTCACCATTATTCTGTCAAAGTTTTGTCCTGATTGTCTAATATTTGTAATTTTTACAGTAAAAATAGTCAAAACCAGCTATTTTTGACATTCAAGGGCAGATAACTCAGGTTATTCTAATTCAATCTGAATTCTTTGAAGGAATCTGAGAGAGGGTCACCCAATGATCATTCCTGTGAAGTTTGATTAAAATCCATACGGTAGTTTCTGAGAAGATTTTTAAAGAAAAAGTTTACGGACGGACAGACAGACGCATGCACGGATGCACAACAGACACACCGCCATGACAATAGCCCGCTGGCCTTACGGCAAGTGGAGCTAAAAAAGGACAGACAAAAGGGTTTAATTGGTTAGAGACTGACATGTCCCCCACCATAAAACCATTCTTACATATTTATGGCGCGCGAATAGGGTCTAAAGTCAATATAGCGCTAGACCTATAATTATAATAGGGGTATACCGCTAAAAATAAATACTGGTAGACCGATAATTATTTTTGACCCTTCTGCTCGAAATCTCATTAGCCAATCAAATGGCTCGTTACATCATCAACACACCGGAAATAAGCAATATCTGTATAGTACAAGCTCTGTGATTGGCTATCGAAAAAAATAGGGGTCTACAGATAAAAATAGCAGTTTACCGGTAATTTTATCGCTAGACAGTTAATTGAAATAGCGGTCTACCCTTATTTTATGGGTAAACTGATAATTTATCGGTAGACCGATAAAAATTTAAGGGTTGACCGCTAATTTTAGCGGTCTACCCCTATTCTAATTATAGATCTAGCGCTATATTGACTTTAGACCCTTTTTGCGTGCCATACATTATTGAGCAGAGGTAGAACAAGACAAGACTCGCAGTAAAAATGTATTGTAAATGTTGTAGGGGGAATTAATTTGAAATATAATAGCCTGAAATGGTTATTTGATAGAAGAATGTGTAGCCAGGTACAGGTATTTGGTGATAATTATATCGTATGGCAATGTCGACATGTGGTTCGGTAGCTCAGTGGTTAGAGTGTAGGAACGGTATTCCTGAGGCCCTGGGTTCGAATTCCGGTTGAGCCACGATATTTTTCACCACCTGTTACAAATGTTTAGGATGGTCCTCTTGGGTACCGCGGTATTTAATGGCGTCCGGAAAGATCAATAATGAATGGGGACATGAAAACATTCCATGATTTCCCTTTCTAAAGTAAATCAAATGCAGTCAAAATGTAATCACCGAAGATTGGAGTAAATGATTTTGCTTTTAGTTTTGGTAATGCACGCAGTTGGTACCTCGTCCCCAAATGAACACTGTTTTTAATACCGCGGTACCCTAAAAGACGCGGTACCGAAGCGGACTACTATACATCTGGGTATGCTGTAGGACCTTGATCAAACATGAAAGATTCATACATAAAGTTGTCCAGAGTTAGACTGATCCTGCGAATATACATTTATATTCGTTTCAAATATTTGTGAGGCAGCTCTGATTTCAGAGGCAGTTGCCCAGTTTCGTTTATTAATCATCCATTTGATAGTCCTTTTTGATGAAATGGTGATTGTGACAGACATGAACGGCATCCTTAAAAGGATTCCAGTTCATAGAAATGAATGAACAAATATCCTTTTTTAGCTCTTGTGTTGCAGAAAAAGCCATGAAATGCTAAAGTAAGACAATGAAAGAAACAAAAAACAATCACCGTCCCCGGGGACATCCCCCACTTCAAAGGTAGAATGACACAGCTTCAAAATATCAGTGCTTCTGTTCTTGTCTGATAAACAAGAGAAATATTGTTTAGATAGCTTCGTTTGACAAATGTCAACAGAAATAAACGCAGCGTCTGCTTTGTTTACACAAATTCGCGTAAATGACTAGTCTTAGCGAATTACCGAAACAGAGGTCAATCCACCGAAACATACCGGCGTCGATTCAAAACGTAACCGTTATCAACTTTTATTCAAAACAAACACATCCACCGAAACCTTACTGAATGAATACGTTAGGTGTGTATGGAAATGACTTACATGCATACAACGATGTAAATTAACAGAAGTTAGCGTAAGCCGGTTTATCTTGGTAAAACAAGTGTTTACCAGTAAATATACTGACCCAATTTCCTTGGATTAGTTACCGGCTTACTGTATTTTCTGCCTCCAAGCAGGAAACCAGTCACTTCCGGCAATCTGAAACGCTGCGATTTCCAAAATTATTTTGAACATCGTAGAGACACAAACCGGCCACAACATTTATTTGTTAAATTATTTTAACTCTCCAGCTTTGAGACGGTTATTTTTTGGTGGGTATTTTCGATATCCTTCTTTACAACCGTAACACGGAACCTGGTGTCCAAAGTTATTCACTCCGCAACCACCAAGCGGAAGTTGACAAAAAAAATCAGCCCAACATATTTCATTTAGATTAGAACTTTTTCACGCATTGCCATTCACACTCGCTGAGCCGCGAATGGGCACTTCGTGCCCATTCGCGCGCTTGCGCTCGCTATGAACAGTGAGGGAAAATATTGAGAGAAAAGGAGAAATCTCCGATATTTATCAATTTCCCTTTCCTCTCAAAATTTTCTATGCTCTAATTTGCAAACTATTTACTTTATGTAAAACTGTATCATTCGGACAAGGGTTAAAACAGAGAATTAAAATTTGTGAAATAATGAGTTTTCAACTGTTTCTTGAAACTTTCAATCGATTCACAGGATTTTATACTGACTGGAAGATTATTCCAAAGTTTTGGTCCTATTGTGCCGAAACTTCTGTCACTGAACGTTTTTCTGCTATTAAAGGGAACTTGGTAACATGTGTAACAAGTAAGCATTAATTCAAAATTCTAAACCGTGCAAAACGATTATGCTTGTATTTGGAATGGAAATGTAACGCAGTTTAGGAATAATTAGCACTTTTCAAATTTCGCCTCTGGCTCTTTGGTGCTTTTGAGGGGTTGGATACCTTAAATTGAGTAATCATCCTAAATGTCTGCTTTCAGTAAACACATAAAGAAAAACAAACGTTTCAACAAACGTTATTAAGAAGAAATGGTCCGAACTGGTTTCGAACGAAAGGCGTTCCAAATTTCAAACTGAAAACAGGTTGCGAGGCGAGTCCTTTCCGGTTTGAGGTATCGTTGCTGTTGATGATATAGGGCGTTTGTTAACTTTATTAATAAAGTGTATGCATGTTTCGCTTTCTAACGATCTTACCCTTTACACAACATCACGAAAGTCAAATCGCTACAAGAAAATGGTTAAATCGAAAAAAGATCGTAAAGTTGGTAAAGACGTGGCATGAATTGAATCGGGCAATGAATCTTATAGTGCTTATTAGAGAACACATAGAAAGGAGGAAAAAATACGACAGTTTTCCTGTACGGTCACAGAATCTATTTTGAATTTTGACCAACTGCCATTTTAGTCTGAGAAGGGTTTTTATGCTCCCCGAAGGGAGAGCATATAGTCGCCACTTCGTCTGTCCGTCCGTCCGTCCGTCCGTCATTCCGTCCGTCTGTCCGTCCGTCCGTCCGTCCGTCCGTCCGAAGCGATATCTCCATAACCCTTGGGCCAAATCAAATGAAACTTACCATGTGAACTCCCTATGACAAAATGCCGATGTACTTTTCCCGGTTTTTGGATTTGAGGCCTCGTCATGGGAAAAGGGGACTTAAGGTTAAATACAGTTTTTCTCTAATTTCTCCTACTCTAATGGTCAGAATTTGATGAAATTTCATATTTGAGTAGCAAATCAGATGCCCTTGACAATAAACTATATAAAATTTGCGTATACAAAATATGTCATGGAAAAAGGGGGCTTAACATTTGTTAGCTTTATATTAGCTCTGCATGGCATATATTTATTATGACAATGCCTTATTCGGGGAGCATTGTCCGTCTCTGACGGCTCTTGTTTGGTAATGAAAACCCATTTCGCCTGTCGAAAAGTGGTTTTAAGAATTGGACGTCCGAAAGACGCCCAATTAAAAATGGAATTATGTGCGATGCCGATTCGAGAATACATGAATGCGTCTGCTTATACGGAAATATAATTTCAGATTGTTTCTTGTCAAGTTAGAATCGATCTTAACCATTTCATTTTATCCAAGTCGATTAACGTTTAATCACAAAAGAATATAGTTCATGTTTTAAACAAACGAAGGTAACTTGATAATGCATTTAATATTTTACTTGTGTAACTCAATTATCAATTATGCTCGTTTAACCTCAATTTTCTGTCTAGCTTACTTCAAGATCACTTACATTTTAGTTGGAAAATAAGGTGCTTAAAAACTTAAATCTCTCAGGCCTTTAGTCCTAACTTTTTGTCCTGTAAAGGTTTTACTGCAGCTACAAATAGATAATATTTCCAGAGCTACATAACCAATAGAAACATTGATATATGATGAGTATTGTTTTTCCCTAACTTTGATGGACAACCTGTAATATACCCAAACGTTTTTCTGTCTGACCTTTGTGGAAACATTACTGAACAAATAGGAGAGTACACAATTATTGTCCGATAATAAAGACATTGTAATCTTCAAATCGATGGCTCAGCGCGAAACGGTTGTAACTGCCTATAAGCATATAGGCAGTTACAACCATTTCGCGCTGAGCCATCGAAATGCTCTTGTACGCTTTTTAGTCGTGCGGAGTCTTTAAAACCTTTACCAAACGGAAAAAAAGTTTGCTCAAAATTCAAAGATACTGCAGACGACAATTTCAAGTGAAAGAAAACTGAATAATTTTTGTCTTTTGCGATACAAAACATTGTCGAAAATGAAGAAAGGTAAAAAATACGATAAAAAGCATAGTGCAAAACGGTCTTTTGGTGTCGCCAATCCGTTAACATGGCTTGAAACATGATTACAATCTAACAATTCCTTCTGATCGATGACAATTATCTGTAAAACCTGGGAAATAAAGGATCTGACAGAAGCTGACAAAGTTCAAATGCGATTGATGATAAACAGTTCCGAAGTGATTCGCCGTATAATAAAATACATTTAGATGCACGCAAGTTTTTCTCAAGGGGCATCATAAAGTGACAATCTCTTCGAAATAGAATACGTTTATGGACGTTAGATGTCATTCAAACAATTATCACTATTCTCATTCAATATATGATTATATTTCACAATAAAATACGGAATGTCAACAGACTGATCTGATATTAGAGGATCCGATCATCGCATATGAATAGTGTTACAGGTAAAATCGTACCATCAATATTTTCCTATAAATAAATGAATCTCAACAGGCTTGTGATAACATCTCTCACAATGTAGAAAATTATATGTTCAATACAATTGATACATCTGTGTGTTTTAGAAAAAAGGATTGAGACTACTGCGCTTCAAGATCAGCATGCAACTATATGCTTACCACTACCAATGTTGCTCTTTCTGTTACTACAGGGCATATAGAGTCCATTAACCCTTTCCCAAAAGATTTGATGGTTTTGATGCTCCTTCTAGAAATGGCTTTTAGAACATTTATGCAAAAGAGGAAAAAGCTGATAATTAGCACTTTTTTTCTTTTTTCTCAATATTTTCTGTGCTATATAATTAATGAATTTTGCCGTTATCAACATCCATCAACTTTAATATTTGATCAATCGTTTTGGGAAAGGATTGAAGAAGAAGATCGGACTTTTTTAAAGGTACGACTGATCTTGATCCAGGTTTATCTCATAAGCATAAAACGTATATCTATAAGATAAATAGTTGGTATGAAAGTTATTGACGACCAACTAAACTTAACGTAAAAAAGGCAAATATAGACTGTATTAACAATCACACCTTTTCAGTCTACAGAATGTCTGGAACTCCCCAATTGGGTCTAGAACTCGCAAAAGAGATGTCGTTGACTTCAATCCGGACTAATGCGATTTTCACTGATGCTGACATGCCTCTCGTACCTGATTACTAATGCTCCTGATTATACATGTTTCCTGGATATGTTTGTTTGTGACGACACGTCTAGTTTATCATAACAAAAATGGTCATTTTTCTTTTTCGAAATTAGATCGGTGACTTATTGTTATGTTTCCAAAATGGGATCTTGGCATTATTTTTATCCCATACTCAGTCTTTGTGACAACTAAACATAGTAAAAAAGCAACAAAACGTAAATATCTTAAGTAACCAAAATAGTTTTCTTTTCACATAAAATCAAACGTTTACACAAAAGATTATAGCTAGAGAACACTAACATATTAACTCTATACCACCATCGCGTGCGTCTCGCACTACAGGTGTGCAATTCCGGTTTTCATGTATGCCATGGTATTCATGTGTACAGAGCGTAGATCTAGAAAACATTTAGGTGTGAACATAATCGTATTTGCCTAGTATGAGAAAGGCCACTTAAAAGAGTTTTCTGCAACGATATGGGACTACGCCATGGACCTACGTTAGAAGGACGTTATATCTTTTATGTGTTCCTACGTGGCGGAACCGGCGATAAAGATGTCTTTTTGAATTTGCGTATGTAAAAGCATAAGTAACCTTTTGAGGATGCTATTTGAGCCAATATTTGTGGTTTGAGATATTCCCGGTCAAGGACGTCGAAGAATAACGCCACGAGACGATGACCGTCATAAGTTCGTAATGTCACGTCAAAGATGTTCCGTATCAGTACCAAAACTTGCGAGTGTCTTCTACAGGAATTTCAACATAGAGTATCCCCACTTACCATCCGTGATCGTCTCCACAGACGAAGGGTTACTAGACGTTAACCATACGTTGCTATTTCCCTGAAGCCACAACATGAACGTACCAGACTGACTGCCACGGAGTCCTAAACACTTAAAGCGTAAACAACGTTGATGTACTCCCATTCTCATCCCTTTCTTTCTGATTTGTCACCAATAGGGTACATATGATGCATTTAAGGAAGACGTGTGCGTGATTGCAATGACGCGAATGACGTTCAATCGCTTGATAAAGTAGTGAATGTTGATACTATGTACAAACAATTTAAGTGGATTAGAAATCGTTTCACTGCTGTTCTTGCTCGAACATGACATCATAATCGATACCGAATTCGTTTATAACTTTTTGTTTTGACCCTTCACCTACGTCAAGACAATGTTTCTCACACAATATTTAATGTTACCACAAAGCGGCATTTGAATAATGTGCGTAAATGCATAATGCTAAAATGTATATAACGGTTGTGAAGCAAATATCACAGAAAAAAACATGTTTTCAATTAAGTCAGTGTTGCTAAACTTTTTTACATGGTATGTTGGCTTGAAAAATATAAAATTTAATGTTATTTTAAATTTTGTAGAAATGTAATATTGAAGGAAATTATATTTCCTGATGGTTTCTCTAATGTTTATTTTCAAGAAAGAACAGAAAAAGTTGGTACAGACGAGATTGTTAAATAATGCAAACTCTTTTCATATAATATACCATGTTAAGCGGGTTGCTGTCCCCTTGGTAAAAACAAATCAAGTGACATAATACGTATGTAGTCTCGAGTTTTCATTATTCAAAGGGAGAGGTCTATATTCTGCAACGAGGAACGTAATCTTAAAAGCATTATACCATGTCATACGGGTTGCTGTGCCTCTTGTGCAATAATTAAGTTATAAAAAAAGTATTTAGTCTCCAATGGTTATTTTTCCAGAAAGAGAACTAATACTTAGTCCAGACGAGATAGGTCGATATGTTTGATAATGGAAAAACTAGTAAAATTATAAACGATGTTAAGCGGATTGTTGTCCCTTAGGTGTGGAGAATATTTAGATAGATATGATAGTTAGAACCATTAAACCGTCACTAAACAAATTTTAGTTTTGTCAATTCTATGGCTTAAGATAAATAACCTGGCAGAGAATCCCTAGGTAATAGCTAGAGATGCTCTGCCGGGTCATTTATCGTGAGCTATACGATTGTCCACGAAAAGATTCGTACTATAATATACGGTGCTTTATCGTACATGTACACAGATACAATCCCTATCAAAAATCCAATAAGTTGTCTGTAGTAACTTTTGAATTTGGACAGACTAGACTTTCAACATTCGAGAAAGGGTTAAATTGATTTAGGACCAAAATTCAAACTTTTAACGTTAAACAATAACGTCTTTATCCTGTAGGTTAACATTTATGTTCAAGTTACATAACGTTGTTAAAATAGTTTTCTTTTATATTATGAATAAAATAGTCAGGGATAGTGTTTAAATGTTAAATTGTAAATCTGTTATTTAATCATAACTTGAACATCAATATAAAACCCTAAAAGAGATTCATCATTCCAATTTACATTAATTGCCAATTTATGTTTATCCTTTGAAATACTATTCATTATAAAATATTGCAATTAATAACATCGCATATCAAACACATCGAAATTGGCTGTTGTAATCTGGTATTATTGGCTAATCTCGTTGATGATGATAACAAATCAATATTAAGTTAAATCATCAGAAAGTCTAACAAAGGATTTTACACTTTACTTTTTAAAACTGTTTTAAGCTTTTTAAGCTGTATTTTAATAGTTCAATATGCATAAAACCGTACATCAGAAAAAAAACACACCACCAACACCACCACCAACAACAACCGAATAAAAATTTTTGCAAAGTATAAACATGTTTTGCATTCAGTACCATGTCCAATGAAATCAGTTATTCAAAATACAGATAAAAAATGAACGGTCGCTTGAAAACAAAAATGAACCATCGCTTTAAAACAAAACTAAGATTGAAATGACACTGCCAAATGTTCAACGACTTTTACTATCTACAACTTTTTCTGAACAGAAATGTAAAAGAACGGATATACATGGACCATCACTTTTCGTCACTGTTTAAAAGTCAATTTCGAGCAGACATGTGTAGATCAATACTGTTTGTAATTAGAGCTCTAATCATATTATACAGCATGTAAGCGGGTTAGTCTCTCTAATTCTCCGGGATTGATGGTTGCAGATATAATGTGAGAATTATATTGGACCTGATAATAACTCGCCCAAGCCTGTACCAAATAGGGACTTGTTTGCGAGAACCAACCAACATGTTGAATTTCGATATTAAAATGACCATTATATCGGAAAATTAAGAAAAAGTAAAACCCTTTTCTTTCTTTTTTGTGTCGTCGCGTTGAAACAAGAGGTGGAAATAGCAACGGAATGATACAAATACAGGCATAGAAATTGACCGACTATTATATTCAAAATTGATATGAAATGTAATCAAAATACATTACATGTACAGTGTACCAGTTTAAACAAATGTATTAATATTTTACCGGTATCTGAAATGGAATTGCAAAACGAGCTGTGCACTGAGTTAATTTTGTATCGAACGTACGTGACAACACAATTCGCGTGTACTCAAACTCAAATTCATGTTGCATATTTTCATTAAAATGAAAATTCCACTAAAACACGGACTTTTAAAACTACAGAGGCGATATATCGAGAATGGTAGGTACAAGTCTTGGATGGGTCAACTTCATTTGGCAGGCGGAGGAATTTAGCGTGCGAGACAAAATTAGTGTGTCTAACTCAGAATCATGGTTAAATATCGACAGAGCACGGTAGACAGTCCAATATTCCTCATTCATATTTTCGTCAGACTGTGTGTATAGGGACATGATCTTGATCCAAATAAGTCTTATAAACTATTGTCGCCTGATTACCAGATCATGGCATAAATGCAAGCGTTATTCTGTGGATTAATCTTCTTGTTTGCGTAGAAGATTAGAAAACCTTTATTGCGGACATGCACATAACCGTAGTTATCACCCGATTTACAAGATTGTACGCGGTAATTTTCAAATGTAACATGTGTATTGTTCAAATGGCTGTTTCAAATAGTACCACTATCGCCGGTCATTCATACTAGAAATGTATGTCGCCGAAGGTAAAGACATATCACGAAAAGAGCAGGTCTAGGACCGACTAAAGAGGCATGTGCCAAATCCATGACAACGGAGCGGTTCACAGGTCTGATTGTTTCTTGTTAAGTTAGAATCGTAGTTAACCGTTTCCGTTTCACGTTTAATCACAAAAGGAAATAGTTCATGTTTTAAACAAACGAAGGGCACTTGATAATGCATTTAATATTTTACTTGTGTAACTCAATTATCAATTACGCTCGTTTAACCTCAATTTTCTGTCTTGCTTACTTCAAGATCACTTACATTTTTTTGTTGGAAAATAATGTTCTTCACAACTTAAATCTCTCAGGCTTTTAGTCCTAACGTTTTGTCCTGTAAAGATTTTGCTGCAGTGTTAAGCTACAAATAGATAATATTTCCAGAGCAACATAACCAATAGAAACATTGATATATGATGAGTATTGTTTTTCCCTAACTTTGATGGACAACCTGTAATATACCCAAACGTTTTTCTGTCTGACCTTTGTGGAAACATTACTGAACAAATAGGAGAGTACACAATTATTGTCTGATAATAAAGACATTGTAATCTTCAAATCGATGGCTCAGCGCGAAACGGTTGTAACTGCCTATAAGCATATAGGCAGTTACAACCATTTCGCGCTGAGCCATCGAAATGCTCTTGTACGCTTTCTAGTCGTGCAGAGTCTTTAAAACCTTTACCAAACGGAAAAAAAAGTTTGCTCAAAATTCAAAGATACTGTAGACGACAATTTCAAGTGAAGGAAATCTTAATACTATTTGTCTTTTGAGACACAAAACATTGACGGAAATCAAGAAGGTGAAAAATACGATAAAAAGCATAGTGCAAAACGGTCTATTGGTGTCGCCAATCTGTCAACATGGCTTGTAACATGATTATAATCTGACAATTCCTTCTGCTCGATTACAATTATCTGTAAAACCGTGGAAATAAAGGATCTAACAGAAGCTGACGAAGTTCACATATGCGGTTGATGATAAATAGTTCCGAAGAGATTCTTTCGTATAATAAATGCACTTAGATGCACGCAACTTTATCTCAAGGGGCATCATCAAGGGACAATCTCTTAGAAATAGAATACGTTTATGGACGTTAGATGTCATTCAAACAATTACAACTATTCTCATTAATAAATATATATTTAACATAATATATGTTTTTTCTACAGACTTATCAATGTGCAAGAGGATTCGACCATCGCATATAAATAGTGATACATGTAAAATCGTACAATCAATATTTTCTTATAAATAAATGAGTCTTAAGGGGAAATGCTCCAGTTTTTCGGAACACTCGGTCATTATTGTAGTAAATTAAATGTTTCGTACCAATATGTTTCGCTACCATATTTTCAATAATATAACACATCATTACAATTTACCATTTTCGACGGTAAAATTGTATTTATTATGCAAAACTGATTTCCTCAACATGGAAATCGATTATTTAGAGCAAGACAGTCGTAAGTGTGTACGCAGTTAGCACTGTTTTGCGTCATTTCATTCATGTGTAGCTGATAAAAATTGCTGTAATTCACTAAAAAGTGCGCTGACCTATACATTTTCTGTTTGAATTATTACCAAGGCATGTTGCTTAATACGATGAGGGAGTCTAATCAAATTCTATTATGTAGAATATTGCCAAAAATATACAAATTTTGACATAAAACACTCCAGCTTCGTTGATCTAACTGAACACGTGAGCATGCTGTTTTATACATTTACGCGTTTATAATAGCACATATTTTGGGTTTTCTGTTCTTATTAAATGTAAGACGTTACTTTAAATCCGTTTTCGGGACTAAACGATGAATATACAGCATTTTATTAGCATTTTAGTGACCTTGGACATTTGCAAGAAATTGTGCATTTTTTCGCTGTAGGGGTATGTGATACGAATGCCTATAAAATTCAAACAAGATCGCTGACAATCCATTTTTATTTTATTTTTCAATTCGTAATAACATGTAATTTCAACATACAAAATATAAATGAATTCTATATTGGGAAAAAGTTTAGGAAACTGGAGCAATCCCCCTTACCAGGCTTGTGATAACATCTCTTATAATGTAGAAAGCTATATGGTCAAAACAACTGATATCAAGAATATACAACTGTGTGTTTTAGAAAAGAGGATTGAGACTTCTGCGCTTCAAGGTCAGCATGCAACTATAGGCGTACCATTACCCATATTGCTATTTCTGTTACTACAGGGAAAGTAGATTCGATTAATCCTTTCCTAAAAGAGACTTGGTTTTGACGCTCCTTCTAGAAAAGGCTTGCGGAACATTTAGACAAAAGAAGAAATGCTGACAATCAGCACTTTTTTCCTTTTGTCTCAATATTTTTTGTGCTATATCATTCATGAATTTTGCATTTACCAACATCCATTTTGTCGGGTGCATCAACTGTAATGGTTGATCAACCGTTTTGGGAAAAGTTTAAAGAAGAACACATATTTAGATCGGACTTTGTTTAAACGTACGACTGATCTTGATCCAGGCTGATCTCATAAGCGTGAAATGCATATTTATAAAAGGTAGATGCTATGAAAGTTATTGACGACCAACTAAACCTAAGTAAAAAAGGACCAACATGAATTGTGTTAACAATCACACATCTTCAATCTATAGAATGTCTGGAACGCCCCAATTAGGATTAAAACTCTCATAAGTGGTATCGTTGACATGCATCCGTACTAATGCGATTTTCACTGACGCTGACATGCCTCTCGTACCTGATTACTAATATTCCTGATTCAACTCGTTCCCAGGATATGTTGGTGACAACAGGTTAAGTCTTCCATAAAAACTTGGTCAGTTTTTCTACTTGAAATAAGATCGCTGACCAAACGGCACATTGGCATCATTTTTATCACATACTCAATCTTCGTGACAACTAGTTGTTGGCTTGAGAAATACGAGTATATACTTTGATGTTATATTAAATTTTGTAGAAATGTAATTGCTACAATTATTGCATAAACTGAATTTTATGATGATTTCTCAAATGTTTATGTTTTACAGAAGGAATAGAAAAAGTAAGTAAAGACGAGATTATTTAATAAGGGCAAGTTTAAAAAAATGTGACCGAAGTGTGACATTATGATATTAAGAATAACAGCTATTTTTACAGAATATCATCCGGATTTCTTAATCAGAAAGATTAAAAATTATTCTAAATGGTTAATCAGTGCCCAAATTATATTTTAGATATATGTTAACTTATTTTTAGCTGAAATTGTTTACACAATCTTGTATAATGACAACAAAATACCGTTTCACGCCTGACAGCATATTTATTGCACAATATGAGAAATTGTAATCCATGAATCACTAGATAGTAGAGTGCAGAATGCCCACAAGGTTGATGCATTAAAAAAAAATCCAGTGGTAGATTTCTAGCTGAATAGACAAAAATGAAAACACATTTTAAAAAAGAAAAGTGTTTCACTCCTAACATCAGATTCAGAGGGTAATTCTATAAAAAAGCCTCCATGTCATAAACTAATGAAGATAAGACGAAAAGATAATTTTAAGATAATGATGCACATATTGTTTTACGTATTAGAAGTGCTTATTGTAGTATTCTGTAACTGTCTTTTATTTAGGAAAGTTTAGAAACCGGGTACAAGTGAAAAATGTCACACAAAAGGCGTTTCACCCCTGACATTTTTGACTTGTTTTAATGATGTATCTTTTTCAGTAGAGAAGCGATTTTCTTTTAACTTGGTACACAGTATATAGGCACAATAGCATATCTTTTTAGCGCTGATTGGGTTGAATATGTTTCTCTGTAACAGCGGAGGCATGTAAAAAATGAATGCTCACATTATCTTTTAAACTTGCCCATAATGCGAACTGAAATCATATTATATACCATGTTAAGCGGGTCGTTGTCCCCTTGGTAAAAACAAATTTAGTGACATAATACTAATATAGTCTCGAGTTTTGATTTTTCAAGACATAGAACTAAATATAAGCCAAAGGAATAGAGGTCTATATTTTGAAATGAGAACTGTAATCGTAAAAAACAATATACCATGTTATACGGGTTACAGTGCACCAGTGCAGTAATCAAGTTATAACATAGTATTTAGTCTCCAATGGTTATTTTTCCAGAAACAGAAATAATAATAAGTCCAGACGAGATGGGTCGATATGTTTGATAATGGGAAATCTAATCAAATCATAAACGATGTTATGCGGGCTGTTGTCCCTTAGGTACGGCGGATGTTTAGAGATATATGATATTTAAAACTATTAAACCATCACTAACAAATCCTAGTTTTCACTTTGCTACGTTTGTCCAAAGAAAGATTTCCCCTAATATTTGCGTTTCTAAATTGTGCATATATACTAATCATATCCTTATCAACATTCTCTTCGCCGTCTGTAGTAACTTCAAAGTTTGGAAAGTCCAGATTTTCACCATGTGCGGAAGGGGTAGAATGTTTTAGGACCAACAGGTCCAAACAATTACATATATCTGACCCAAAAATTTCAGGTGGAGACTTCTTACGTTAAACAATAACATATCTATCCTTTAAGTCAGTATAAATGTTGAAGCTACCCATCGTTGTTAAAATTGTTCTGTTTTGTATTATTTATGGACATGACTCAGATGGTGTTTCAATGTTAAATTGTAATTCTTTGATTTAATTTGTCACTTGAATATCAATATAAGCTGATAAAAGAGATTCATTCATCAAATCCAAATTAATTGCCAATTTTTGTTTAACCTTTAAAATATTATTCACTCTGAAATATTGCCAATTTAAGTTTGTCTTTTAAAATACTATATTCATTGTGAAATATTCCAATTAATAACATCGCATATCAAACACATTGAAATTGGCTGTTGTAATCTGATATCATTAGCTAATCTCGTTCATAACGATACCAAATCAATATAAAGTTAAATCATCAGAAAGTCAAGCCAAGGATTTTACACTTTATCTCTTTAAACTGTAAAATACAGCTGCACTATAATAGTTCATTATGCATAAAACAGTACGTCAGAAGAAACCGCCACCACCACCACCTACACCAACAACCAAACAACAATATTTGCAAAGTATAAACATATTTTGCATTACGTACCATGTAAAATGAAATCGGTTAATCAAAAGACAGATAAAAGAAATGAACGACCGCTTTAAAACAAAACTAAGATTGAAATGACACTGCCAAATGTACAACGACTTTTACCGTCTACAACTTTTTCTAAACAAAAATGTGAAGGAACAGATGTACATGTACCATCGTTTTTCGTCACTGTTTAAAAGTCAATATCGAGCAGACATGTGTAGATCAATACTGTTTGTAATTAGAGCTGTAATCATATTATACAGCATGTAAGCGGGTTTGTCTCTCTAATTCTCCGGGATTGATGGTTACAGATACAATGTGGAAATTATATTGGACCTAATAACCGATATATCACTTCATGGCTCGCCCAATCCTAATAGTGACTTGATAGAAAGAATCAATAAACATGACAAAATGTTGACATAAAAGATGACCATTTTATCGCCTAATTAAGAAAAGTAAAACCCTTTTCTTTCTTTTTTGTGTCGTCGCGTTGAAACAAGAGGTGGAAATTGCGACGGAATGATACAAGAACAGGCATAGAAATTGACTGAATGTTATATTTAGAATTGATCCGAAATGTAATCAAAATACATTACTCGTACAGTGTACCAGTTTAAACAAATATATGAATATTTTACCGGTATCTGAAATGGAATTGCAAACCGAGCTGTGCACTGAATTAATTTTGTATCGAACGTACGTGACAACACGATTCGCTTGTACTCAAACTCAAATTCGTGTTGCATAGTTTCATTAAAATGAAAATTCCATTAAAACACGGACTTTTAAACCTACAGAGGCGATATATCGAGAATGGTGGGTACAAGTCTTGGATGGGTCAACTTCATTTGGCAGGCGGAGGTATTTAGTATGCGAGACGAATTTAGTATACCTTACTCAGAATCATGGTTAAATATCGACAGAGCACGGTAGACAGACCATTATTCCTCATTCATATATGCGTCAGACTGTGTGTATAGGCACATGATCTGGATCCAAATTGGTCTTATAAACTAATGTCGCCTGATTACCAGATCATGGCATAAATGCATGCGTTATTCTGTGGATTAATCTTCCTCTTTGCGTAGAAGATTAGAACATCTTTATTGCGGACATGCAAATAACCGTAGTTATCACCCGATTTACAAGTTACTACATTCATGTTGTCGCCGACTTGGCGGCTAGAATTTTTTGTTTTGGAAATGGTGAACCATTATCAACAATTTTTCACTAGATTTGTGAAATAAGGAATTATGTGCGATGCCGATTCGAGAATACATGAATGCGTCTGCTTTTACGGAAATATAATTTCTGATTGTTTCTTTTCAAGTTAGAATCGAAATTAACCATTTCATTTTATCCTTGTCGATTAACGTTCAATCACAAAAGACTAGAGTTTATGTTTTAAACAAATGAAGGACACTTTATAATGCATTTAATACCTTACTTGTGTATCTTCTAAATTCTTCATTCATAGCAAAATCAATTATGCTCGTTTAACTTCAATTTTCTGTCTAGCTTACTTCAAGATCACTTACATTTTTAGTTGGAAAATAATGTGCTTAAAACTTACATCTCGCAGGCTTTTAGTCTTCACTTTTTGTCCTGTAAAGGTTTTACTTCAGTGTTCAGCTACAAATAGATAATATTTCCAGAGCTACATAACCAATAGAAACATTGATATATGATGAGTATTGCTTTTTCCTTCACTTTGATGGACAGTCTGTTATAGACCCAAACGTTTTTCTGTCTGACCTTTGTGGAAACATTACTGAACAAATAGGAGAGTACACAATTATTGTCTGATAATGGAGACATTGTAATCTTCAAATGTTCTTGTACGCTTTCTAGTCGTCTAGTCGTTAAAACCTTTACCAAACGGAAAAAGTTTGCTCAAAATTCAAAGATACTGCAGAAGACAATTTCAAGTTAAAGAAATTTGAATACCTTTTGTCTTTTGAGATACAAAACATTGTCGGAAATGAAGAAAGGTGAAAAATACGATAAAAAGCACAGTGTAAAACGGTCTATTGGTGTCGCCAATCTGTCAACATGGCTTGTGACATGATTATAATCTGGCAATTCCTTCTGCTCGATGACAATTATCTGTAAAACCGGGGAAATAAAGGATCTGACAGAAGCTGACGAAGTTCAAATATGCGATTGATGATAAATAGTTCCGAAGAGATTCTTTCGTATAATAAATACACTTAGATGCACGCAACTTTATCTCAAGGGGCATCATAAAGTGACAATCTCTTCGAAATAGAATACGTTTATGGACGTTAGATGTCATGTAAACAATTACCACTATTCTCATTTAACCCTCTCCCAAACGACAAAATTTTAGGGTGATCCCCTTCAAAAATTACATAAAATGACAAAATGTTATCAAGGATAGGATATGTGTAAAATATGGCACAGAAAATATTGAGACAAAAGGAGAAACTGCTGGTTATCAGCAGTTTCTTCTTTTGTTTCAATGTTTTCCCAAGCCTTTTCTGTTTGGGACGTCAAATCCAGGTCTTGTTTGGGAAAGGGTTAATATATATTTAACAGAAAATATGGTATCTCTACAGACTTATCAGGTGCTAGAGGATTCGATCATCGCATATGAATAGTGATACATGTCAAATCGTACAATCAATATTTTCCCATAAATAAATGAGTCTCAACAGGTGTGTGATAACATCTCTTATAATATAGAAAGATATTTGGTCAAAACAACTGATATCAAGAATATACAACTGTGTGTTTTAGAAAAGAGGATTGAGACTACTGCGCTTCAAGATCAGCATGCAACTATATGCGTACCACTACCAATGTTGCTCTTTCTGTTACTACAGGGAATATAGAGTCCATTTACCCTTTCCCAAAAGAGACTTGGTTTTGATGCTCCTTCTAGAAATGGCTTGTAAGAACATTTAGACAAAAGATGAAAATGTTGATAATTAGCACTTTTTTCTTTTGTTTCAATATTTTCTGTGCTATATCATTCATGAATTTTGCATTTACCAACATCCATTTTGCCGGGTGCATCAACTGTAATGGTTGATCAACCGTTTTGGGAAAAGTTTAAAGAAGAACACATATTATTTAGATCGGACTTTGTGTAAACGTACGACTGATCTTGATCCAGGCTGATCTGAGCGTGAAATGTATATTTATGAAACGTAGATGCTATGAAAGTTATTGACGACCAACTAAACCTAAGTAAAAAAGGGCCAACATGAATTGTGTTAACAATCACACATCTTCAATCTATAGAATGTCTGGAACGCCCCAATTAGGTTTAAAACTCTCATAAGTGGTATCGTTGACATGCATCCGTACTAATGCGATTTTCACGGACTCTGACTTGCCTCTCGTACCTGATAACTAATGTTCCTGATTCAACACGTTCCCTAGACGGGTTTGTTTGTGGCATCACATGAAAGACCAGACTGAGTATGGATTGCTTTTACAATCATATCAATTGACCCTACAGAATGTCTGGAACGCCCCAATTAGGATTTAAACTCTCATAAGTGGTATCGTTGACATCCATCCGTACAAATGCGATTTTCACTGTTGATGCTGACATGCCTCTCGTACATGATTACTAATGTTCCTGATTCAATTCGTTCCCAGGATATGTTGGTGACAATACGTTAAGTCTTCCATAAAAACTTGGTCAGTTTTTCCACTTGAAATAAGATCGCTGACCAAACGGCACCTTGGCATCATTTTCATCCCATACTCAATCTTTGTGACAACTAGTTGTTGGCTTGAGAAATATATACTTTGATGTTAAATTAAATTTTGTAGAAATGTAATCGCTACAATTATTGCATAAACTGAATTTTATGATGATTTCTCAAATGTTTATGTTTTACAGATGGAATAGAAAAAGTAAGTACAGACGAGATTATTAAATAAGGGCAAGTTTAAAAAAATGTGACCGAAGTGTGACATTATAATGTTAAGAATAACAGCTATTTTTATAGAATATCATCCGGATTTCTTAATCAGAAAGACTAAAAATTATTCTAAATGGTTAATCAGTGCCCAAATTATATTTTAGATATATGTTTACTTATTTTTAGCTGAAATTGTATACACAATTTTGTATAATGGAAACAAAAAAGCGTTTCACGCATGACAGCATATTTTTTGCACAATATGAGAAATTGTAATCCACGAATCACTAGATAGTAGAGTGCAGAATGCCCACAAGGTTGATGCCTTTCCAAAAAAAATCCGGTGGTAGATTTCTAGCTGAATAGACAAAAATGAAAACACATTTTAAAAAAGAAAAGTGTTTCACTCCTAACATAAGATTCAGAGGGTAATTTTTATAAAAAAAAGCCTCCATGTCACAAACAAGTGACGATAAGACGAACAGATTATTTTAAGATAATGATGCACATGTTGTTTTATGTATTAGAAGTGCTTATTGTAGTATCCTGTAACTGTCTTTTATTTAGGAAAGCTTAGAAACCGGATACAAGTGAAAAATGTCACACAAAAGGCGTTTCTTTGCTGACGTTTTTGACATGTTTTAATGATGTATCTTTATTAGTAGAGAAGCGATTTTCTTTAAACTTGGTACACAGTATATAGGCACAATAACACATCTTTTTAGCGCTGATTGGGTTGAATATGTTTCTCTGTAACACCGGAGGCATGTAAAAAGTGAATGGTCACACAATCTTTTAATTTTGCCCATAATGCGAACTGAAATCATATTATATACCATGTTAAGCGGGTTGTTGTCCCCTTGGTAAAAACAAATGTAGTGACATAATACTTATATAGTCTCGAGTTTTGATTTTTCAAGACATAGAACTAAATATAAGCCAAAAGAATAGAGGTCTATATTTTGAAATGATAACTGTAATCGTAAAAAAACAATATACCATGTCATACGGGTTACAGTGCACCAGTGCAGTAATTAAGTTATAACATAGTATTTAGTCTCCAATGGTTATTTTTCCAGAAACAGAAATATTAATAAGTCCAGACGAGATGGGTCGATATGTTTGATAATGGGATATCTAATCAAATCATAAACGATGTTATGCTGGCTGCTGTCCCTTAGGGACGGTGGATGTTTATGTATGTGTGATAGTTAAAACCATTAAACCATCACTAACAAATCCTAGTTAGGACGTCGCTACGTTTGGACGAGTGAAAATATCCCCTAGTTATACATATACATTAACACCATCCTTATCAACATTCATTTGGCCGTCTGTAGTAACTTCAAAATTTGGACCGTCCAGATTTTCATCATGTGAGAAAGCGATAAAATGATTTATGACCAAAAGCTTCAAACTGAAATCTTCCGGATGATGGTTGCCATTTAAAAAGTTAAATGTTTATAGGTGACAACATGCTGAAAACCTTTAATATTTCACAATATCGTTCTTACATTTTAACCCTTTCCCAAACTAATAATCAGCAGTTTCTCCTTTTGTCTCAATATTTTCTATGCCATATTTTACACAAATTCTATCTTCAATAACTTCCATTTTGTCATTTGTGGCGGTTTTTGAAGTGGATCACCCTGAAATTTTGCCGTTTTGGAAAGGGTTAAGGTCATCATAGATGGAATGATTTAGTGTTTTCTGTTTTGTGTCATAAATGTATATGGTGTTTAGATAATAAATTGTTTTTTTTTATTTAATTGTAACTTAAGCATCTGTAAAAAACGCTAAAAGAGATCCGTTTATCAAATTTAAATTAATTGCCAATCTAAGTTTTTCTTTTAAAATACTATATTCATTGTGAAATATTCCAATTAATAACATCGCATATAAATCACATTGAAATTGACTGTCGTAATCTGATATTATTTGCTAATCCCGTTGACAATGATACCAAATCAATATAAAGTTAAATCATCAGAAAGTCAAAGCAAGGATTTTACACTTTACTTCTTTAAACTGTAAAAGACAGTGCGACAGAAAAAACCACCACCAACAACAACCAAAACAAAACATAACTAAGATTGAAACGTCGCTGCAAAAAGTTCACCGACTTTTAGCTTCTGCAACTTTTTCTGAACAGAAATGTAAAGGAACAGATATATATTTACCATCACTTTTCGTCATTGTTTAAAAGTCTATCAGACATGTGTAGATCAATACTGTTTGTAATTAGATATACATCATGTAAGCGGATTTCTCTCTCTAATTCTATGGGATTGATGGTTGCAGATATAATGTGGGAATTATATTTGTCCTAATAAACGATATTTCAATTACTTCATGACTCGCCCAATACTTTATCAAGTATTGACTTTTTAGTTAGAACCACTAAACATGGCAAACAATGGACATTAAAGATGACCATTTTATCCCCCAATGCAGAAATATGGTTTGTAATTAGAGCTCTAATCATATCATACAGCATGTAAATGGGGTTGTCTCTCTAATTCTCCAGGATTAATGGTTGCGAATATTAAAAAAATTTAAGTGGCATAATACATATTTAGTCTTGACTTTTCATTTTTCAAGACAGAGGACTAAACACAGGAGAGAGGTCTACTTTTTTGCAATGAGAACTGTATCTATTCGGTAAAAAGACATTATACCATGCTATACGGGTTGCGGTGCCTCTGGTACAATAAATCTTAGTTATAACAAATAGTATTTAGTCTCCAATGGTTATTTTTCCAGAAAGAGAAATAATAATATTTCCAGACGAGATAGGCCGATATGTTAGATAATGGGAAATCTAATCAAATTATAAACGATGTTATGCGGACTGCTGTCTCTCAGATGAGGCGGGTGTTTAGCTATACATGTAAATGTATATGATAGTTAAAACCATTAAACCATCACTAACAAATTCTAGTTTCGACATCGCTACGTTTGTCAAAGAAAAGATTATCCCAATTATTCACGGTCCTATATATTATTGTGCATGTACCATATGCCCATCCTTATCACCATTCATTTGGCCGTCTGTTTTAACTTCAGAATTAGGGAAGTCCAGACTCTCGCCATTTGAGAAAGGAATTAAGTGATTTAGGACCAAATAGTTAAACGTTTTACGTTAAACAATAACGTCTTTATTCTATATGTTTACATTTATGTTCAAGTTACATAAAGTTTTTAAGATTGTTTTCTTTTATATTATCAATAAAATAGTCAGGGATAGTGTTTAAATGTTAAATTGTAAACCTGTTATTTAATTATAACTTGAACATCAATATAAAACCCTAAAATAGATACATTATTCCAATTTACATTAATTGCCAATTAATGTTTATCCTTTGAAATACTTTTCATTATAAAATATTCCAATTAATAACATCGCATATAAATCACATTGAAATTGCTGTCGTAATCTGATATTATTTGCTAATCCCGTTGACAATGATACCAAATCAATATAAAGTTAAATCACCAGAAAGTCAAAGCAAAGATTTTACACTTTACTTCTTTAAACTGTAAAAGACAGTGCGACAGAAAAAAAACCACCATCACCACCACCGACAACAACCAAACAAAAATATTTGCATAGTATAAACATGTTTTGCATTCAGTGCCATGTCCAATGAAATCAATTATTTAAAATACAGATAAAAATGAACGGTCGCTTTAAAACAAGAATGAACCATCGCTTTAAAACATAACTAAGATGGAAATGTCGCTTCAAAAAGTTCACCGACTTTTAGCTTCTACAACTTTTTCTAAACAGAAATGTAAAGGAACAGATATACATGTACCATCACTTTTCGTCATTGTTTAAAAGTATGTCAGACATGTGTAGATCAATACTGTTTGTAATTAGATATACATCATGTAAGCGGATTTGTCACTCTAATTCTCTCGGATTGATGGTTGCAGATATAATGTGGGAATTATATTGGTCCTAATAAATGATATATTATTTCATGACTCACAAAATACTTTATCAAGTATGGACTTGTTAGTTAGAACCACTAAACATGTCAAACATTGGACATTAAAGATGACCATTTTATCTCCCAATGCAGAAATATGGTTTGTAATTAGAGCTCTAATCATATCATACAGCATGTAAGTGGGGTTGTCTCTCTAATTCTCCAGGATTGATGGTTGCAAATATTCAAAAAAAAAAAAGTGACATAATACATATTTAGTCTATAGTTTTCATTTTTCAAGAAAGAGGACTAAATGCAAGTGCACAGGAGAGAGGTCTATTTTTTGCAATGAGAACTGTTATGGTAAAAAGACATTATACCATGTTATACGGGTTGCGGTGCCTCTGGTACAATAAAATCTTAGTTATAACAAATAGTATTTAGTCTCCAATGGTTATTTTTCCAGAAAGAGAAATAATGATATTTCCAGACGAGATAGGTCGATATGTTAGCTAATGGGAAATCTAATCAAATTATAAACGATGTTATGCGGACTGCTGTCTCTCAGATGCGGCAGGTGTTTAGCTATACATGTAAATGTATACATGTATGATAGTTACCATTAAACCATCACTAACAAATTCTAGTTTCGACGTCGCTACGTTTGTCAAAGAAAAGATTATCCCTATTATTCACGGTCCTTTATTGTGCATGTACCATATGCCTATCCTTATCAACATTCATTTGGCCGTCTGTTTTAACTTCAGAATTAGGGAAGTCCAGACTCTCACCATTTGAGAAAGGAATTAAATGATTTAGGACCAAATAGTTAATCGTTTTACGTTAAACAATAACGTCTTTATCCTATATGTTTCCATTTATGTTCAAGTTACATAACGTTTTTAAGATTGTTTTCTTTTATATTATCAATAAAATAGTAAGGGATAGTGTTTAAATGTTAAATTGTAAACCTGTTATTTAATTATAACTTGAACATCAATATAAAACCCTAAAAGAGATACATTATTCCAATTAACATTAATTGCCAATTTATGTTTATCCTTTGAAATATTATTCATTACAAAATATTCCAATTAATAACATCGCATATCAAACACATTGAAATTGGCTGTTGTAATGTGATATCATTGGCTAATCTCGTTGATAATGATAACAAATCAATATTAAGTTAAATCATCAGAAAGTCAAGGCAAGGATTTTACACTTTACATTTTTAAACTGTAAAAGGCAGAAGAAAACCATCACCACTACATATACCAACAACAACGTAACAAAAATATAAATTTGCAAAGTATAAACATGCTTTGCATTCAGTGACATGTCCAATGAAATCAGTTATTCAAAATTCAGATAAAAATGAACGGTCACTTGAAAACCAAAGTGAATCATCACTTTAAAACAAAACTAAGATTGAAATGACACTGCCGAATGCTCAACATCTTTTACCGTCTACAACTTTTTCTAAACAGAAATGTAAAAGAACGGATATACATGTACCATCACTTTTCGTCACTGTTTTAAAGTCAATTCCTAGCAGACATGTGTAGATCAATACTGTTTGTAATTAGAGCTCTAATCATATTATACAGCATGTAAGCGGGTTTGTCTCTATGATTCTCCGGGATTGATGGTTGCAGATACAATGTGGGGATTATAATGGTCCTAATAAACGATATATCACTCCATGACTCGCCCAAACCTGTACCACATTGTGGCTTGGTAGTGAGAACTAATAAGCATTACAAACTTTGGACTTGATAAATGATCATTTAGTTGCCCAATGCAGAACAAGTAACAGTCTTATCAATAATTTTGTACCGTCACGTTGAAACAAAAAGTAGAAATTGCGACAAAAAGATACAGATTCAGGTACAGAAATTGGTCTGAACATTACGTTTACAATAATGAATTGATCCGAAATGTAATGATGCATATTTTATTACAATGAAAAATCGATTGAAATAATGACTTATCATCTGAGCAAATGTACCATGTGGTGTGAAAATACATGTATATAGTAAAAGTATACTCTCGTCAAATCAATAAACAATTTGATATCTGAATTGAATAAATATGCGAGGATCAAAACTTTGATATCAATTTGTAGTTTATGCCTTAAACAAATGAAGGACACATGATTGTGCACCCATAATTTTTCTTATAATTATGTCTATAAAATTCCTCAGTTGAAGTAAAATCAGTTGTCCTTGTTTAATTTCAATTTTCTGTCTAACTTCAAAATTAATTACATATTCATTTGGAAAATAATGTGCTTAAACGTACATCTCACAGACTTTAAGTCTTCCTGTTTTTCTGTGGAAATTCAGCTATATATAGATAACAATTCAATAGCAACACAACCAATAGAAACATTGATATATGACGAGTATTGTTTTTCCTTCACTTTGATGGACAGCCTGTAATGAACATAAACGTTTTTCTGTCTGACCTTTGTGGAAATATTATCGAACAAACGGGAGAGTACACAATTATTGGCCGATGATGAAAACATTATAATCCTAGAAATGCTCTTACATTTTCTTGTGGAGTCTTAAAATTAATCCATATTTCGTGGGAACAAATTTGATTTGGCCAATATAATTTCTTGTAGTTGTCTATAGACATTTTGTCTCTCAAAGCGTTAACGTAGAATAAATAGCTTGTGGCTTGGAAATGATGTTGTGTTTTAGTTAGGGCAAAAATAACAGGAACAATCGATTAGATACGTGGGTCATCCAATAAATAGTGAGACTGTTCCTATTGCAGAAATATCTTAACTTCTATTCTTTCAATGTTCCTATATTCCTTCAATATATGATCTTCACTTTTTAACGAAACAATTCAATCAGTGGGAAAGTCTTCTACTTCCGGTTGCTAAGCAACCAGAGCTAATGCGTCATATTTGACTGGCCAAGTCTACTTTCAATGTATTTAAATCCTTAAAACTCATAAATTGCAATGATTCTTTTCACTTAGCACAGTAATTATAGTCTGGAGGACTTATGTGCAGAAAATTGTTGGATTTCGGTAAAATGTTGCAATTCTAGAGCATCAAAATTGACGTCACCCTACCCGCCTTTTGACAGATGACGTTGTCATGCAGAATACATGTTGTACATTCAGACAGCTTTGGTAGCTTCAGGTAAAAGGCAAGTCTCAAGATAGCCATCAGAAATATACAACAATTCTCTACATTGGCTGTTTTCCAAGATAGGACCCATTTGCAGATAATATGCACTGATTTACATAGGCAAAAATCATCATTTTTGGATATTTTCCTTCATTTTTCGCTTTTGTTTACCGACCAAAGCTGGGTTGCTTCTGTACACTAATCCTTTTGTCCTTACACTTTGCAACCCACTAGAAAACAGCTGTCTATGACAAAGCTTTGTCCAAAAACATTTTAGCAAGGTTTGAAATAGCTCCGTCCCATTATTGCGCTAAAATTATGCAATTTTCATACATGCACTTTTATGTCTACAGCCAAGCCGCATGAGACGCGTCCACGCTACAATTGTTTATGTCACAGGAAGTGACCTCATAAATGTGACGTCACAAGGTAACAACACTTGGCACAAATTTTCTACAGCTAATATGATGGGCTATGTATGTGCCAAATTTCATTAAATTCTGTCAGACAGTTTTTGAGATATGACAACAGTCTCACTTATTATTGGATGACCCTCGTACATGTACATACCACCACAATATAACTGAACTGTTTTGAATTGCAATGTTCAACTCCATGCATTAAATCGTTCTTGCAGAGGAATCTAGATTTCACGGAAAAATGATTAGAAATCGCCACACTTGGTCTTGTTAGAAAGGGTTTTCAAAGGGAATAAACAGCAAATAATAATGTTATATGGATATGTTAACCCCGGTCCCTGCCTATTTTGGTAATGGGGTTCGTTGTAGATCGCTACCTTTTTCGGGCATGCTTTAAATGCTTCCAGAGGTAAAAAGCTAAAGTAAAAAAGTGTAGCATTAAAGGGTCTATTGGCGACGCCTATCAGTTTATATGAATTGTAATATGATTAGATCTGTCATTGCAAAGCTTATAGATTCGGTCTATAGTCACGATGCTTTCCGTCGGTAACATTCGAAAACAACGCCGTAATCACAGCTTATTAAATCTATAATTACGGCTAAAAAATACCAAAACATGTGAAGGCATTTAATTACACAGCCTAAACATTCCTTTCGACCGATGTACCGCAAATTGTATTTTTAATTGGACGTCTTTCGGACGTCAAATTCTTATAACCACTTTTCGACAGGCGTAATGGGTTTTCATTACCAAAAAACCCTTCTCAGACTCAATTGCCAGTTGGTCAAATTTCAAAAAAGATTTTGTGACCATACAGGAAAAATGTCGTATCTTTTCCTGCTTTCTATGTGTTCTCTAACAAACACTATAGGATTCATTGCCCGATTCAATTCATGCCACGTCTTTACCAACTTTACGATCTTTTTTCGATTTAACAATTTTCTTGTAGTGATTTGACTTTCGTGATATTGTGTAAAGGGTATGATCTTTAGAAAGCGATACATGCATACAGTATATTAATAAAGTTAACAAGCGCCCTTTATCGTCAACAGCAGCGATAGCTCAAACGGGAGAGGATTCGCCTCGCCTTTGGAACGCCGTTGGTTCGAAACCAGTTCGGACTATTTCGTCTGTATAACATTTGTTAGAACGTTTGTTTTTCTTTATATGCGTTTTCTGAAAGCAGACATTTTAGGATGATTACTCAATTTAATGCACGTATTGTGTATAACAAATTCTTTTTCTGTGATCATTGTTGTTTAAGACTTTGACATATATTTAAAGAAACGGCGTTTCCACGCGACGTATTTTGGAATCAGGGTTTTAAAAATGATTATCGGGGAGTGAGTTCATTTCGCAATTCGGGTTCGACTCGACGACAAATCGGGGTTCCACCTGAACAGCCTCAGATGAGACGCTAGTGATATCCACCTATTCAGGAAAATAGTTACTCTTACGAGTTTTATTTTGTTTTTCTCCAGCATCTGTATCACTGATATTCGACAGTATCATGGCCTATGTACATACTGATCAATGATTATGACAGCAATTATTATTACTAGTATAAGATCGAGTGACAGCGATCTGTATTTATTACATTTAAGTGATTTGTTTACGTGTATTAAGCTAAGAAGATGAATAGAAGCAATGGATTTGCAACAGTCACAATTGTACCTGGATGATCGAGTGAATATGTGTACAGATAGGGACATTACTATCCTCAAATGTTCGTTGATAATGATATGAGGATTTAAATTGCGTATTGTACTCAACTGCCATTTTTCCGACGGCACGTTCCCAATTTCTGCTTTGTGTGCACATCTGTAGATGTAAGGATGCTGCGGTAGTACTGGTATGGGGAATTCATGGTTCTAGGTACTCCAATTCATCTTGTATTTTATTTCAGCAAAAATATGTATTGAATTTGATTGTTTTGTAACCACAACCAAATTGTTTTTTTTTCTCTAAACACTAAAAAAATCAAAGTGCTTGGAGCTCTGTATTTAGACGTCTTTAGACGATTGATTGAGTGGAATTGTATGTAAATGATCGGCGTTTCATTACTTCATTTCGTTGAATTTGTGTTTAGATTGATTCTAAATCACTGCGGTCGTTTTTCCCTAACGATGGTGGAGATAAAAGTCGAAAAAAAAGATGATAAAAAAAGAACAATGTCTATGTAGAATTCGAACCCAGGGCCTTCCAGATATAGACATGTGTAAAGAGTGCAAAGTGAGTGCTCTGTCAAGTGATCTATCGCGGCTTGCATTTATGTAGCGCGTTGGCTTACATTTTAAGTACATTGCTTTGTATCGTCCATTATAAAATCAACGAAAGGTGTTACTGACGACAATAATCATAGTTAAACCGAAACAATTGCTAATCACATGGCATTGATTGAATTGGGTAATCGAATTAATAGTGATTATTCATAGAGACAATTCAGTTGTCTTGAAACGGCAATCAAATCAATTTGAAGTCTGAGAGGGGGGAAAGGGGGGGGGCAATAAAGCCGATTTCGTATGTCCGAAACCAATCTTATGGAATTAAACGTTAAACGTCCAACAGAAGAATGAATAAAATATCTATCGTTCATGTATAATTCCGCTCAATCAATCAGGGACGTCCAATTACAGTGCTCTCAGCACTTTGATTGAATTTCGCCGCTATTTTCCGCATGAACGAGACTGCCGACAAATCTATGTGACGTCTATACATAGCAACGCCCCCGTCTCCAATGAATCGCTAGCGAACACTAAGTCAGCTAGAGTCTGTATCACTGGTGGTGAACTCGGCCAAAGCGTTGGACGTTTATTCGCGATCATAGTATTCCGTCGGTGTTGTTATAAAATATCGTAACTACGGGTTCGATAAATTCGTAGTTACGAGATTTTAAAACAACGCAGGCGGTTTGTCAATACATATCGGTAAACCCGGTCTATTTTGAGAACAAATTCATTGTTATTAGAAAAACTACCCAATCAGATCTTTGAACTCACATTTAACGCAAAATATCTGTACCTTGTTGTAGCGAAAAACGCCCCTCGCTTTAGCCGAGTTCACCACCAGTGTGTATAGTACATGTAGATTCCACGCGATATAAATATTCAATGCGCTGCGCACAACTGAATGTTTATTTCGCATAGAATCTATTACACAGTCTCTGTCCAATACGTAAAACCGACGAAATAAAGGATCTGACAGAAGCTGACAAAGTTCAAATATGCGTTTGATGATAAATGGTTCCGAAGAAATTTTTTCGTATAATAAATACATTTAGATGCACGCAACTTTATCTCAAGGGGCATCATAAAGTGACAATCTCTCCGAAATAGAATACGTTTATGGACGTTACTCTGCCAATCAAACAACTATCACTATTCCTATTAATATATACTTAACAGCAAATTCAGTTTTTGTACAGACTGATCTGATATTAGATGAATAGTGTTACATGTAAATTCGCAGGATGGATATTTTCTAATACAATAAATGGATTTTTACAGCTTGGCTGTATATATCAACGTGTTGTGATGACAAGCACAGCATGCATCGGTACACGAATCACAATCAATGTTGCTTCATTATGTCTTAAAGGTAATGTAGGATCCATTTAAGAACAACAAATATGTCTACTTCAATTAAACTCTGTAGACACAGGAATGGCGTCAATAACTTAAAACAAAACTGCGTGGAACGTGCTCTCCTTCTGCTTTAAAGGTATTGCAGTGGGTTTTGTTTGCATAACAGACAGTTTGGTACTGTTTCGAACGCTGATGATGGGGGAAACAATGGGCTGATTTCATGTGTCATTTTCAGAGTGCTACCCCTACATTGTTTGACGTCACATATCGGACGTCTCAGATCTCTAAATCAAACCAAATTTTGGAATTTTTTATTATAAAAGTACCTATAATACTTACTGTTATTAATAATTATCAATACATATTTTTGTCTAAAAATTTGATTACGATCAGAACACAGATAAATGAGAAATAAACTGCAATTTACGAAATTGCTAAACTTTTTTCCCTCAGTATACATGTATTATATATAAAACTATCGAAAATGTAATGAAAGTGTTTTGCAAGTTTAAAAAAATATGGTATATTTTAACAAAAGAAACCAATTTGAAAATTAATTGTAACAATAGTTCCATATCTGATTACATTAATTGTTCGACATGACACAATTACATGAGCTCAAATACGCCACAATGATGTTATAGATTCGAAAACAATATTTCACAGGGCCATTACTTAACAAAACAATATCCTTTCCAAATATATTCTTTGTAAATGTGTCGGGTATTAAATTCCTAACATTTTCCATCATAATATCTTTGAATAGAAAGTACTAAACATACGGATCGTTACTTACAAGTTTGAAATGTTTAGAAATAACCATATACGCATATTGCATACGCAAATCATTAATGTTTAAGCAATTTCATTATGATTCAGTAGTATGAATGATGAATTATATAAATATCATTTACTTTGTAACATTATCCAAACCACGAGATGAAAATAAGCTAGACATGTCTGTAAAATGTGTTTTGTTACCTGTCAGGCAATATGAGAGCAATAGAAAAGTACTATTCATCGCTCAAACGCTCATTTTCCTGAATATTTTTTCAAAGGCAAATAAGTTGTCAAAAATCGACTTTTGTTATTGGAAAGGATTTGATAAAAGCTTTATCTTGTATTAAATACGGCGAAATATCAAATTCTAGTTAATCATAATTTCTCTGCCATAGAGTCTGTAAATCCTGAATACCGTCGTTTTTCACCGCAAACCTCGTAATTGCAACTTAAAACAAGCTGTAGTTATGAGGGTTTTGTTGAGAAGAAGCGATATGTAAAATATTCTGCACTAGTCTTCGAAACAATTCATGAAAAGGCAAAATTTGTACACGCACCAGTTCAATATAAAAACTATTGCAGGCGGCAAATGGATGTTGATTAAGACAGGATTTGTGTGTACAATTTAGTACTGAAAACATCGAGACAACAGAACCAGCATTACACGCATTTTATTATTTTGTCTCAATGTTTTCACAAGTTTTTTATGTTAATCCAGATCTTGTTTTGAAAAGGGATAAATAAGAATAAGAGATGTAAATGCAAAGCGTATTGATTGTTCAGTATTCATGATTTATAAACAGAAACATACTAAAGAAAAAATATCTCAACATATACTGTTGTTTAATTGGTAAACACGAATTCCCCATCTTGCAGACCAAGACCGCTCCTTCAAAAAGGGTAAATGAAAATCCCGGGTACGTTAACCACAGCATCTTGATACTAGAATGAAGCAATGGACAGTAGTAAACAAGACCCAGGCATGCGTATAATGATAAATAGGTCCAAAGCGATTCGCCGTATAATGAAATACACTAAGAAGCACGCAACTTTTTCTCAGGGGGCATCAAAAAGTGTCAATCTCTTCGAAATAGAATACGTTTAGGTCCGTTATTTTGTCATTCAACCATATACCGCCATTCCCATTAATATATATTTCTCAGCAAATACGGCATTTCTACCGCCTTATCTGATTTCATAGATTTTAATCATCATCGCATAAATGCGTTATTCCTAGAATCAATATTTTCTAATATCATAAAAGCATATATACAAATTTTAGATACATTTACATGTATTTACTGAAACGAATTGAATTGCCTTTTAATGAAAATTGTTTTAAGATATGCGTAAATGTAAAGTAATAAATGACATTGATGTTTGGAAATTGCACATGTATATACCGGTATAAGAAAATATTCAATATAATTTCGTTCAATGACATTCCTGATTATAATTATAGAAGATTTGCACCTCTTTATCACGGACATGCAAACAGCCGTGGTTATCACCAGATTTTCCAATTAGAGCTATTATCACATCCGCATATGTCTATGTTAATGCAAAACCTTGTAACTCCAGCTTTAACCAAGCTGGAGTTACAAAGTTTTGCAATAACACCGACGATATGTCGCCTAGTCGGCGGATAGATGTCTTGTAAATGAAATGATAAACCGTTATCAACAAAATTTTACATGGTTTGTGAGAGTATAAAACCATGATCGGAAACTGTCTCTGGAAAATAACACATCCCAAAATAAAAATTAATTTAACACAAATAACTTTTACGTGATGGCAAAAATAGGGGTATTTCAAATTTAAAAATACTGAATACGTTTAAATAGATGTTGATAAAGAAATAATGTGTGTACGTTATAGGGCAGAAAATGTGATGAGCATTATTTTTATGCCCCCTTTCGAAGAAAATGGGGGTATATTGTTTTGCAAGTGTCGGTCGGTCTGTCGGTCGGTCGGAAGGTGGGTCGGTCGGTCGGAAGGTCGATCGGTCGGTCGGTCCGTAGGTCGGTCGGTCTGTCCGTAGACCAAACCTTGTCTGGAGCATAACTCGAAAAGTATTAAAGGTAGAATCATGAAACTTCACGGGTTGATAGATCTCATTATGGAGAGGTGCAGTGTACAAGAACCGTAACTCTGCCGATCATTTTTTTTGAGTTATTGCCCTTTGTTGATTTTATAACTTGATTCTTGTCCGGAGCATAACTCAAAAAGTATTCAAGGTAGAATCATGAAACTTCACAGGTGGATAGATCTCATTAAGGAGAGGTGCAGTGCACAAGAACCGTAACTCTACCGATCAATTTTTTTGAGTTATTGCCCTTTGTTGATTTTCAAACTTGATTCTTGTCCGGAGCATAACTCAAAAAGTATGTAAGGTAGAATCATGAAACTTCACAGGTGGATAGATCTCATTAAGGAGAGGTGCAGTGCACAAGAACCGTAACTCTGCCGATCAAATTTTTTGAGTCATTGCCCTTTGTTGATTTTATAACTTGATTATTGTCCGGAGCACAACTCAAAAAGTGTGTAAGGTAGAATCATAAAACTTTACAGGTGGATAGATCGCATTATGGAGATGTGCAGTGCACAAGAACCATAACCTTGCCGATCAACTTTTTGGAGTTATTGCCCTTTGTTGATTTTTACACTTAATTCTTAACAATGCCTATATCTCATGTATTTTTACACATACAGCCTTGATATCTCACACATAGATACCTCCTATCAACATCATTCACAATTGACCATGATCTTGGACCTTGTGACCTTGATCTTGGAGTTTGACCTACTTTCAAAAAAATAAACCGGGCATATATCTCATGACCTATTACACATACAGCCTTGATATTTCACACATGGACACCTCCTACCAAGACCTTTCACAATTGACCATGACCTTGGACATTGTGACCTTGACATTGGAGCTTGACCTACTTTTTAAAAACTTTAACCTGGCAGATATATCATGTCCTTTTACACATACAGCCTTGATATTTGACATATGGAAACCTCCGACCAAGATCTATCACATATGACTATGACCTTGGATCTTGTGGCCCTGACCTCAGAGTTTGACCTACTTTTAAAAAAAACTGCGCCTATATCTCATGTGCTATTATACATGCAGCCTTGATATTTCACACATGGACACATCCTACCAAGACCTTTCACATTTGACAATGGCCCTGGACCTTGTGACCTTGACCTTGGACTTTAACCTACTTTTATAAAAACTTTAACCTAGCTGATATATTATGTCCTTTTACACAAACAGCCTTGATATTTGACACATGGACACCTACGACCAAGACCTTTCACATTTGACCATGACCTTGGACCTTGTGACCTTGACCTTGGTGTTTGACCTACTTTTATAATACATTAACCTGACCTATATTTAATGTTATTTTACACATACAGAATTGATATTTCACACATGGTCACTTCCAACCAAGACATTTCACTTTTGACCATGACCTTGGACCTTGACCTTGAAGTTTGACTTACTTTTAAAAAACTTAAACTAGGCCTATATCTCATGTCCTGTTACCTATACAGTCTCGATATTTTACACATGAACACCTCCTACCAAGACCTTTCACATTTGACCATGACCTTGAATATTGCAACCTTGACCTTGGAGTTTGACCTACTTTTAAAAAGACTTAAACCAGGCATAATATATCATGTCCTTTTACACCTACCCAGCAAGCAATCTGTATGGGACCCTTATGGGTCCCTTATGGACACCCTTATGGGTTCCATAAGGGCAACCCATATGGGACCCGTTTAGGATGTGCAACCGGGGGCCATATGGGTCCTATCTGGGCAGCCCATATACATGTACATGCAATATGGGACCCATATGGGTCCCAAATGGGCAGACCCATATAGACAGCCCTGATCTTACCCATTTCTATTGGCTTTCGTTTGGTGTTGATCGAAGATGAAAACCTTCCAGAGCTTCTCGCTCAGAAGGTGTCATTATTCCCCATCGTAGAGGATTAAGGTCTCGTCAGGTATGTCTGACGACCTTGGCACATTTTCTAAGGTTTGATACCTGGGAATTTGGTCTTATCTGTCATAATATTTTCGAGGCTTTCTATAACTATCTATATGTTTTTTGATATATTTTCATGTCTAGATTTATTTCTATCTTTTTTTGAAAATGTGTACACAATTTAATTTCTTTTAACAGAATCATATAGGATTATCAAGCCAAATGCTTTCTTTACATAAACGCTTTGCAAAAACATGATTTATTGTCAAGATTTTAAATTATTTCCCTTTAATATACATAAAACTCCTTGTAACACACTAATTGATAAGATTATGTTAGTGATTTGAACAGACTAATAGCGAACAGTTTTCCCGCTTTCGTGTGCTAAAAATAGAGTTCCGATGGGAATACCCCCAACAACGTTTGCCGGGTACCAGTCTAATATTTTGTTTATCGGTCATGAATCGGACAATTTTTTGTAACCGTGTTAGCAAAAAATTATTATTTTCAAGCGCGATATTAGTCGATCATAGATAATGCAGGCGGGAATTAAAACTACGAAACATTGCGCATATGCAGCATGCAACATTGCTTCCAGATACGGAGACAGACCAGAAATGACAAACGTTTTTTCTTGAGATTCCTCAGCAGCTTAACCAGAAAAAACATCGAAAAGTCTGAAAGTAAAGTAGCTATGATCATGAAACTTCTCTGGTAGCTAGATCTCACCAAGGAGAAGTGCAACGTACAAGGAACATAACTCTATCTTGCTTATTTTGTGAGTTATTGCCCATTGTTGTAGTGAAAGCCTATGGGGGTATCAAATCACTTTCAGCGACAAATTCTAGTTTTTTCTATATTTAACCCTTTCCCAAACAAGACCGGTTTTGACGTCCCCAACAGAAAATTCTTAAGAAAACAATGAGGCAAAAGAAGAAAATGATGATCGACAAAATCGAAAAGGCATGCACAGCAGACAAAAGGGGTGTGAATAACTTCTTTGGATATTGATGATCATTCTTCTTTTGCCTCAATATTTTCTCCGAGATAAAACACTAAAAATATTCACATCCGTTTTGTCGTCTGCACTTTTTTTTCAATTTGGCCAGACATGACATTATGTCGTTTTGGAAAGGGTAAGAGAGTACGCACGAGCGGCACGATGTAGTCAGGACATGTCCGTAGGCTATATGTAAACATTACTTGTCAACTGCTTATTTCATAGTTACTGATCTTAGAAAATACACGACAGTGCAGCAACCTTCTCAACTCGGAATTAGAATGTTTCTCAACAAATGATTACAGCAATCAAGCTCTTAGAATGTTATCTTCGGCAAGTTGAACGTGAAAAAACTTCGCGAGATTCACAGCCATATTTGTACGATAAGGGATTCCCAATCTATTTTAGACCAGTGAGGCGTGACGATGACGTATTTGTTCGCACGGAAAACCGAACGCTATTACAGTTTAAACACCGTTAAAACGACAAAATAATTCGGATGATCCAACATGAAGCCCATGTTTAAAAACCGATATTGACAAAGAATGTACATCAGTACAATATAGCGCAGAAAAAACTTAGGCAAAAGAAGAAAATGCCGATTATCAACTTTCGCTAATAGCTCTATAGGCTAGTTACTTTAGTCGAAAAATAGGCCCAGCCCACCACTAATTCTAACAGAAACAAAACCAACATTTTTATAATCTATAACAATTTACCCATTCTAGAAAAAAAGTCCTCAAATGTTACTCGAGGGGAAATATGAAAAAAAATCGATCTTACTAGGGGACCCCTTCAAAGCAAGCCAAAAGTATGTTTTGGGGTGTAGGTATAGAAAGCAGTCTTTTGAAAGCAAGTATGCTACTGTGGATGGAATATTTTACGGATAATTTAATAAAAGAGGTTTATAGAGTAAAAAACATCGATTTTGCTATTTTTCTTTATTTGAATTTTACATGGAAAGTGGATTTGCGAGCGAAATTTCCCCACCCACTCATATATTAAGGTTAACTTATCCAAATTATTTTAAAACCTTTCGCTGTACCTAAATATTAGACTTCCAGTTCGAAAGCTGCTGTAGACGACAAAAATTCTTTGAAAAAAAAATGGATTTGTATACATTATAGAAAAATAACAAGAGAAAAACGTATTGATGCAAACGGAGAAAAATCTGATTATCAGCACCTTCTTCATTTTTTAAGAGTCGGTTCTCTTTAGAGACGTCAAATCAACGACTGCTATTCATTGCTGATTGAATTTTGTTTTCTTGTTATACAATCAACCAATCATGACATTGTCTTAGATAAGGTCACCGGCCCATAAAACAAATTACTATATAATGAATTTAAGTCATTAAAGAAATGAAGTTATGTTTATGTTTTCTATTTAGTACAATTCAAGATTATGTGTGAAAAAATAGTAGATCTTTATGAATGTTTAACGATCTACATTACCCAAATACTAGAACTGCTTTGTTATAAGGGTATTTCATAAGGCGTGTTAAGCTTTCAAATGAAATAAGAACATATAGGCCTGTGGTATTTCATTCATACAGAATTTAAAAAATCAATTCGTAGATATGATAATGCAATTTTGTGCAACATACTTACATTGTATAATATGCTGGAACACGTCATTACTAAGTACGTCATTGTTGACGTCTTCTAATCGTATTTTTTTTCAAAATTGGCTTAGTCAAGGGAAAATGTCAGAAAATTAAGTAATTACTCCAATGAAGAATGCACATAAACGTAAATAGCTAATCAGTAAGAATCAGGTGAACAGCTTCAAGAAGAAGTTTGAAGACATGGGATCACCAAACAGTCATACATGTCTCTAATTGTGAATATTATTTAGAAACCGGATACCCATCTTCGCGGATTTAGTCCGATTTTTTTCGAATCGCGATACGCCGCTTAGTTGCCCAGCTTGTTGTTATGTTGTACCAACAATTCATTAGTGTCATTCTAAATACATTTGACGTTATTTCGTCCATTATTGATGACGTCATTAATGTACCTACTATTTCGCGTTCTACGCCATACAAACAGGGTAAACATTAGCTAATTTTTAAGTTGTCGCAAGTATAATAGTTCGTCGACTAAAAGTTGATGAATGCTCTCTATTGAAGTGAAATTCGCTTATCTCCGCGTTACGAAATTGCAAATGCAATACTTTCCCCGTCCTTTTTCACAGACACCATAGAGATTCGTTGTCTCTAGTTTCCTTAAATTCAAGGGCAAATTATTCAGAAACAAAAATAGTTATCTAAATTCCATGAGAGGTGTGTACAAATTGACATCATGGAGATTCATTGTGGCTAGTTTGATTGAATTCGGGTCGAAACTGTAGGATTTGCGCACACGAGATAATGGGCATTTTTGAGAAAATGGGCATTTTTTCTTTAATTCAAGGGAAGATAATTCAGACACGAAAACAGTTATTTAAATTCCATGAGCATTGTGTACAACTAGACACCGTAGAAATTCATTATGGCTAGTTTGATAAAATTCTCATCAAAACTGTAGGAGGAGTTGCGCACACAATGAAATTTGCATTTTTATGGGCAATTTTTATTCAAGGGCAGATAATTCAAGAACGAAAAGAGTTATCTGAATTCCATTAGCAGTGTGCACATCTAGATACCATAGAAATTCATTATGGCAAGTTTTATCAAATTCTGATCAAAACTGTAGGAGAAGTTGCGCACGCAAGAAATTGATAATGGACGGACGGACGGGCAGACGGACAGACGGACGACCAGGCAATAACATAATACGACCATTCGGGAGTATAATAACAAAAAGCATGTGTGGACTTCAATCCAAGTGGTGTGGGGCGAGTAAAGGATGATTTTCTCGCAAATTGTGTAATTCCGATTTGAATGATCTATATCTGACGGATGTAATAATATTAGAGTCACATTGAGCTTCCGTACTTTTAAAAATCGATCGCAGATAATTCTATTTAAAGTTAAATTATAAAAAATTTTTACTTATTCTTTATATTTATCGTTTTATATTTTTATATAACGAATACATTTTTTCTGTTTTAATATAAAATTCAATCAAATTAGAAATAATATGTGACAAGTACAGCGTAAGAGAAGCACGTGGTAATCGAGAAAATGTATGGTGGCTAGGATGGACCAGTGTTTCACGATCATATCAAGGCGTCTTTTAGCGTGATTTAACACCATTTCCCCCCAGATTTGCTCTGAGGACTTCTGATATGTTGATCATGATATAAAATACTTTCGTTCAGTTACAAAATTATTTCTGTTAGAATTAGTGGTATCCTAAATGCTAAAGTGACTGGCCTACTAGGCCTATGTTTTTTTTGGCAATTTAGGCCTACCTTTCTATTAGAGAAGTCAATACTAGGTTTTGTTCGAGAAAGGATTAAACATGTCTTATTGATGTTGCCTTACTTGTCTTGCTGAATCTAATGTTGTTGTTTTTCAATTTGTATTGATTTGATGGTCATTAATTTTGATGGATATAAATAAGATCGTCATTCAAATTGAAAACTTATAATTCTATAGGCTACATGATTCAGATTATGGATATTTTAGATATGCTCATGTATACATAATTATTCTCTTGTACTTGAATTGGCGCATGCCGATTATTGTAACTGGGACCCCCATAGTCAAAACAACATGGGCTTTCCTACATAGGTCCTATATGGGGATATCCATATGGGCTTGCCGATACACAGCCCATATGCTGGGAATATGGGACCCATCTGGGTCCCTTATGATCAAACCCACATGGGCTTACCTACATAGGTCCTATATGGGTCCAATATGGGCCTACCCATATGGGCTTACCCATACACATCCCATATGTGATCCGTATAAGCATGTTTGCTGGGTACAGCCTTGATATTTCACACATGGACACCTCCAACCAAGACCTTTCACATTTGACCATGACCTTGACCTTTGCATTTGGCCTACTTTTAAAAAGTTTAACCTGGCCTATATTTCATTTTACTTTTACATATACAGCCTTGATATTTCACACATATACACCTCCTACCAAGACCTTTCATATTTGACCATGACCTTGGACCTTGTTAACTTGACCTTGGACTTTGACCTACATAAAATGTAGGCCCTTGAGGGGGCATATATGTTTTACAAACATCTCTTGTCTTCTTTTGCCTCAATGTTTCTATGCATTTTTCATTAACGTCAATATCAGACACGGCATTGGCGGAAGGTTCTCTTTTTATGCAAATCTTTTCACGATTTGATGGAAAATACTCCAGTACAGTCCTGTCACGACTTTAAAGCTTCTCTTACAACCGGTCGTACGTGCTCCTGCGTGCGGTCTGCATGCGGTCTGCGTCTAAAACGTACGTTAAAGTCGTGCGATGCACGCACGTGCAACGTACGATTTTGGTGGACGCAACCAAGACGCAGACTACACGCAGCAAAGAATTGACCGGACAATTCTTTGAGGCGCTCTTACAACCCGTCGTGCGTCTTTATAAATCGTGCGATTTTGCAGAGTTTTAAAACGTACGATTTAAAAAAGACGCACGACTGGTTGTAAGAGAGGCTTAAGGAACGTGTTTACTCATTTTACTAATAGAAACAACACAATGTCTTAATTACTGTAATAGGGTTCGGGTTTTTCGTGTAAACAAATTCGTCATCGTCACGCCTCACTGGTCTAAAAATAGATTGGGAATCCTCTATCGTACAAATATGACTGTGAATCTCGCTAAGTTTATCCACGTTCAACTTGCTGAAAATGACGTTCTAAGAGCTGGATTGCCGTAATCATTTGTTGAGAAACATCATAATGCAGAGTTGAGAAGGTTGCTGCACTGTCGTGTACTTTTTAAGATAGATAACTATGAAATAACCAGTTGACAAGTAATGCTTACACATACGGTCCTACCTTAGCTTCGTCGTGCCGCTCGTGCTACTCGCTTACCCTTTCCAAAACGACAAAATGTCATGTTGGGCCGAATTGAAAAAAGTCTGCAGACGACAAAACGGATGTGAATACTTTTAGTGTTTTATGTCAGAGAAAATATCGAGGCAGAAGTAGAATGATCATCAATATCCAAAGAAGTTATTCAATCTAATTTTGTCTTCTGTGCAGGTCTTTTTAATCTGGTCGATCATCATTTTCTTCTTTTGCCTCAATGTTTTCCCAAGAATTTTCTGTTGGGGACGACAAAACCGGTCTTGTTTGGAAACGGATTAATCTAGAAAAAAACTAGAATTTGTCGCTGAATGTGATTTGATACCCCCACAGGCTTTCACTACAACAGAGGGCAATAACTCACAAAATAAGCAAGGAAGAGTTACGCTCCTTGTACGTTGCACTTCTCCTTGGTGAGATCTATCTACCCGCGAAGTTTCATGATCATAGCTACTTTACTTTAACACTTTTCGATGGTTTTTAGCTCCACTGGCCGAAGGCCAGCGGGGCTTATGTCATGGCCCTGTGTCCGTCGTCCGTGCGTCCGTGCGTCCGTCCGTCCGTCCGTGCGTCCGTGCGTAAACTTTTTCTTTAAACATCTTCTTCTCCATAACTATTGGACCAATTTCAACCAAACTTCACAGGAATCTTCCTTGCATGAACCTCTTCCAAATTCCTTCAAAAAAATTAATTCTGTGCAGAACTTGAATTTTAATTGAATAAATTAAATCAAATTTTCGAAAAATCTTTAAAAATTCTTCTTCTCCAAAACTACAGGACCAATTTCAACCAAACTTCACAGGAATCTTCCTTGCATGAACCTCTACCAAATTCCTTCAAAAAAATTAATTCTGTGCAGAACTTGAATTTTAATTAAATTAAACCAAATTTTCGAAAAATCTTTAAAAATTCTTCTTTTCCAAAACTACTGGACCAATTTCAACAAAACTTCACAGGAATGTTCCTTGCATTAATTTCTTCCAAATTCCTTCAAAAAAATTAATTTCGTGCAGAACTTGAATTTTGATTAATTTAATTGAATTAAATTTTCGAAAAATCTTTAAAAATTCTTCTTCTCCAAAACTGCTGGACCAATTTCAAACAAACTTCACAGAAATCTTCCTTGCATAAATCTCTTCCAAATTCCTTCAAAAGAATAAAATCCACGCAGAACTTGAATTTTAATTAATTTTAATTGATTTAAATTTTCGAAAAATCTTTAAAAATTCTTCTTCTCCAAAACTACTGGACCAATTTCAATCAAACTTCACACGAATCATCCTTGCATGAATCTCTACCAAATTCCTTCAAAAGAATAAAATCTATGCAGAACTTGAATTTTAATTAATTTAATTGAATTAAATTTTCGAAAAATCTTTAAAAATTCTTCTTCTCCAAAACTACCGGACCAATTTCAAACAAACTTTACAGAAATTTTTACTGCATAAATCTCTTTCAAAATCCTTCAAAAGAATAAAATCTGCGCAGAACTTGAATTTTAATTAATTTAATTGATTTGAATTTTCGAAAAATCTTTAAAAATTCTTCTTCTCCAAAATTACCGGACCAATTTCAACCAAATTTCACACGAATCATCCTTGCATGAATCTCTACCAAATTCCCCCCCAAAAAATAAAATCTATGCAGAACTTGAATTTTTATTAATTTAATTGAATTAAATTTTCGAAAATTCTTTAAAAATTCTTCTTCTCCAAAACTCCTGGACCAATTTCAACCAAACTTTACAGAAATGTTCCTTGCATTAATCTCTTCTTAATTCCTTCAAAAAAAAAATCTATGTAGAACTTGAATTTTGATCAATTAATTTGAATTAAATTTTCGAAAAATCTTCTTTTCCAAAACTATTGGACCAATTTTAACCAAACTTCACATGAATCTTCCTTGCATTTATCTCCTCTTAATTCCTTAAAAAATAATTTCTGTGTAGAACTTAAATTTTGATAAATTTAATTAAGTTGAATTTTCGAAAAACATGTTAAACAATCTTCTTCTCCAAAACTACAGGACCAATTTCAACCAAACTTCACAGGAATCTTCCTTGCATGAATCTGTTCCAAATTCCTTCACGATCGGATGAAAAGCTTGGCCGTTGTGGGCTAGGCTTTTTTTTCGCTATATGAAACAGTGTAATTTTACGAAAATTTTAAAAACATTTCTGCTCCTTAATCACTTATTGGATTTCATTCTGGTGTAGCATGAATCTTCTTTGAATAGACCTCTATTGTATTCCTTGAAGAAGTTTGTAGTCTAAATCATTTCTAAAAGCCAGTGGAGCGATACAGGGCCATCTTGGCCCTCTTGTTCTGGTTAAGCTGCTGAGGAAACACAAGAAAAAACGTTTGTCATTTCTGGTCTGTCTCCGTATCTGGAATCAATGTTGCATGTTGAATATGCGCAATGTTTCGTAGTTTTAATTCCCGCCTGCATTATCGATGATCTACTAATATCTCGCTTGAAAATGATAATTTTTCGCTAACACTGTTACGAAAAAATTGTCCGATTCATGACCGATAAACAAAATATTAGACTGGTACCCGACAAACGTTGTTGAGGGATTTCCCATTAGAAATCTATTTTTAGCACACGAGCCCGCGAAAATTATTCCTTATTGTGCATTTTGATGGTTCGAACCATGCAGGTACCTTACAATATAAACATAGAAAACCCTTGAGGAGAAATGAAAAGATCATGGTTAGTATCATTTTTATTCATTTTCAACAATATGCTTGGGAGTTTTTTCGTTGACTTCAAAATAAGGTTTCGTTTCGGAAAGGGTTCTTTTACAGACCTTAAGAATTAAATTCCCCGAATTTATCTAAAAATGTATCGATCCTGATATCCTAAAAACCAACAATTCCCTACATTATGTGGCAAAATTGTAAGTTTTTAAATGGGTAGTCTACATTTTATGGGACTTTAATGGCAGAATTCTAAGTTTTTAATGGACAGTCTATATTTTAATGGCCCTCCGAGGAAATTTGTGTAATGGAGAATAGAACACCGTATACATTTGATGCGGGATCTTGAAAAAAAGGGGTGTCTTATAACATTTGAGACCAACGGGGATCCAGATCTGACCAAAATTTTGGTTTATCTTCAATAACTTTTTTATCCGTTGATTTTTCAAATATAGGCTACATCTCATCTATCTTATGCGTGACGTCTGTCTTCATTCCCTGCTTCGAAACGAATTCAAATCGGTCCCATATTAACAAAATTATTGAAGATTTTCTGAAATTGTTGTATCACGTGATTATCCACCGTGTCTACTGCTTTAACCAATTACCAGACGGTAATTTTTTTGGACTAGATCTAGCCTAGATTTTAACCCATTACCACACAATGACTCTTTTTAACTCCTTACAAATTTATGGCTTTGAAAAACATTGTGGAAAATGACGAAATTGCTTGTGACAAGCAATTTCTTCATTTCCCACAATGTTTTCTACCGAGAGAGATCAAATAATGCGAAATTTCACTCAATTCATATTGTCGTCTGCAACATCTTTGAAGTCTAAAATTTTGTCGTTTGATAATGGGTTAAGATGATACAAATGACACTTTGCATAGCACAGTGTGGAGTATAAAGAAATTTCTTATCACAAGAATTTTCTTCTTTTTCTCTTTCGACGATATATCCCATATAATGTAGTCGTTAGTTCATGGGTCGTCAAAAGGCGTCCCTGTATGGTAATGAGTTAATCTACACCAAAGCGAAAATAAGACGTTAGAATCTAAAAAAGTCCACCAAATGCTAAAACCCTTCCTCCGACAAGAACATCTTTCTAATAAGCAAGTGTCAAAGTTTCATTATTTTTAAAACATGGACAATGTTCTTATTTCGTCTATCAAATGTCTTTTCCGACCTTTCCCGAAGACGAAGTTTAAAAAACTTTATGTTAGGCCGTATGACGTCAAACTGAGGCAAGCCTAAGCTTTCTGACAAAGTTAAGGCACGACTTTTCTGTCATAAAGCAACTTTCCACAACGCTTCTTACTGTTTTCCCGATAGAATCTATTGTCACCGCTTTATGACAAAAAAGATGCACATTTCGCTTGTGATTTGGGGTTGAGTCAAGTCATGATATAACGTCACACCGTAGCAATTTACGGAAAAGATCTTTATTTTTGCGAAAATCAATATTTCTCTACCCAAAAAACAATGTAAAATTGTTCAGTTAAACTGTTAAACCAATCAAGTATAACGCAAATTTATGTATATTATGAAATACCGTTAATATAGTGAACGTCTTCTTATATGCGGCAAGATCAACTGCATGGCTTGGTAGCCTACCCTTTAAGGTTGCTATAAAAAATGAACGGACCAATTCCTAATGGTTTGAAAATTATGCTCTGTGGAGTAGAAAAAAGATTTTTTTTTATATTGGTATCCTTATTTGTTGCATTCCGCCAGTTTTATTGTAAAGTTCGTATCTACAGCTTTAATCATATTGTAGATACAAGATTTTGCAATAACACTGATAATTTGTGTGTTTTTCTTTAGAATATAGCTCGGCAAAGAAGCGATAATTGAGCAAAACAAACAGAAATGTTTTCAAATTTTTCAACTGCCATAAAACTTCGCTTCTCTTTGCCGCACAATCAATCAAATAGTATAGCTATAATATTTAATAAAGCCTGAAACGGGGAAAATGCAGACATTAAAATGCAATTAAACTTAATTAAGCACTCGTTAAAACAAACTGCTGTCACTTTAAGATAGATGCCGATGTTTCGTGCTATAGAATTTCTGTGGCATAAATACTCGGCATGCAGAAAGGGAGACCCACAGAATGTTGACCTTTAAAAAATCTTAGCCCCCTTTTTCTTTCAAAAATCCCGTAACTACAACTTAAATATGCGGTTAATAGGAGGTATTTGAAGATCTATTATAAGACTGCAAAATGTTAGACTGGTCGAAGTTCAATGGTGTTGCGGACATTTTCAAGTGTTTGGTATCTGAAATTTTTGGATCCATATGGGGAGTAAAATAGTATGAGAAATGAAAAAATTGCTTGGGACGAACAACTTCATCTTTTTTTTACAATGAACATCTATCTTGTAGGCCATCGAAAGAGTCAATAATTTATGTGGAAATGGGTTAAACAAGCTGTCGTAAAGAGGGCCTTTTGTCTTTTTAGAATTAACACTTTTTGCTTCTTTAACCCATTACCACACAATGACTCTTTGTGACTCCCTATAAGTTGTTGACTTTTGAAAACATTGTTGAAAATGAAAAAAGAAAATGCTTGTGACAAGCAATATCTTCAATTCCCACAATGTTTTCTACCCCCCCCCCCCCCAAAAAAAAAAAAAAAAAAAAAAAAAAAAAACCGAAATCAACCAACTGGAATTGTCGTCTGCAAACTCTTTGAATTTGGATCACCCTAGAATGTTGCAGTCTGTTAATGGGTTAACAATTTATTGATAAGAACAATTAAAGCAAAGTTGATATAGATTGATAATTTTAGGGGGTTGGGGGTTGGGCGGAGGGGGGGATGCTCAGTTGTTTTTGAAGTGGCGTAGTCACAGTGGATAATCACGTGATACAATATTTTCATAAAATCTTCAATAATTTCGTAAATACTGGGCCGATTTGAATTTGGTTTGAAGCAGAGAATGTGGACAGACGTGACGCATTAGATGGACGTGATTGATTTTTGAAAAAAAAGTTATTGAAGCTTATTTCTGGCATTTTTCGACCTTCTCTGCTTCAAACCGAATTCAAATTGGTCATTTATTAAAAAAGATATCGAAGATTATCGGAAATTCTGAGTCACGTGATTATACACCGTGGTAGTAGAAAGAGGTATTCGGAGATAAACAGAACAGAAAACATACAGAAAACATGATTTCATGTATTTCGAAATATTTTGTATTTACGTATATTTCAGAACGTCATATACCAGCGCTTATCTTTATGTATAATTGTGATGTGAACAAGGCGGGTTAGCGGGAGCTAACCCCCTCAAAAGATGGCCAGAAATGTCGATTGTTCCTTATTTTACTCTGTTTAGGGAAAAGTCCAATTTAGCCCTTCCAATATTCAGACCTTGGTCCAGACAGGGGCTTTAGCCCCCCCCCCCCATCCCTCTTAAAATTGCTTCCAACCGATTGAGTTCAACTTGTTAAAATTCCCGAACTCAAGTGCATATGCTGCAAACCACACAACCGTTGTTGGTAAAATAAGATTTCTGACCAATATAATACAGAACATATTGAGGAGAAACAACTGATTATCTGCATTTTCCTCCGTTGTATTATTTTTATAATGTTTTCCTATTTTGGGATAAGAAAATTCAGGTCATGTTTATGGGAAGGTTAACATATGATCTGTTTTGAGGAAAGAAGAGAGAGTACTCCTTGCCATATAATTCCTCATGATTACTTATTATTTCCCTTTGTATTTTAAATATATCGGTGAGGCAACTGAGTATTATGGTGAAAAATGTGGCGAAATAGATGTCCAGCGTTTCGTTCGAACCTCGTCTCCGTTTTGTGTTTTCACATGTAATACTACATTAACCCATTACCACACAGTGACTCTTTTTGACTCACCAAAAGATAAAAGCTTTGGAGAGTATTGTTGAAAATGAAGAAATTGCTTGCGACAAGCAAAAACGCAATCCCAGTTAAATGGGACAATTGATGTCTCCGGCCTTCAATATGTTCTAGCTGCAAATAGTCAACATTATATAAATGACCTCCGCATTTATTTTCATCCAACACCTATAACTAAAAAATGTATCTATAATTTACGTTCGTAAGAACTCCATTTCATATGAAAATCATGCGACAATCAAACAAGGGGGTACGAAAAACCGATGTCTCCGGGTATAAATTCTAAATTTCAAACCAAAAATGTCAATTTCAACAATAGATTATCCTATTAGAAATGTCCCAATCTTGTACAGAAAACATAGAGCTGCAAAACGATACCAAGAATTATATAAAAAATGTAATCCAAAATTTGTAGAACAGCCTCGAGTCGTTGTCTCCAAAATTCAAAAACGTACGAGACACTTTCTTTAAAGCTAAGAAACACTGACATAAATCTACATTTAATACATTAATCTAGCGTAATCTACTTTAGTACAAATATATATAATCAAAATGAAGTCGTATTTTGATATACTTTTGTCAATATTTTCAAAAAATCAACATCATTCTTAAACAATTTACAGTAATTTTAACTCCGTAACGTACGAGGCAAGAACTAAAGTAACTCTAGTTAAAAATGTGTAACTATAAATAGTTTAATTCTTCAAGTAAATTCACTATTCGAAGTGTCTTCAAATATGACAAAAAGAATTATGCCGATTACTATAATAGCATTGATACAGCAGGCCAAATAAAATTGGGTACACATTAAAAAGTGACGTACGAGTCCATAACGTTCGAGGCAATTTTTAGTTTTCAGTTTTTAAATTGCTGAAATGGAACGTTTCCTGTGCTTATTTTATGTGTTTTGGGTTCCTTAAGGACTCCAGTTTAAGCAAAATAGACTTTTAATGCACATAATAGACTGTACACGTACTCGTACTAGTCTCGTACGTAATGGTATTACGATTACGCTTAATTGATACTATTTTTACAATATTAAAGAAAGTTCCACAAAATATGCCAGTTTTTGTTGATATATATAGGAATATATTCATACCCATATACATTACACTAGATTGATGCATTAAAATAGACTATTTCAGCGTTTCTTACCTTTATAAAAAGTGTCCCGTACGTTTTCGTATATTGGATCCATCAGAGGTAAGGATGTCTAGCAAATTTTGGATAACATTTCACTTAATTAAGAAGTTATTACACATACCTCATGTGTCAAAACAATACGAACATCTCAACTTTTATAAATTGTAAACTTATTTGGCTAGGAAGTCTTAATTTGTAAAACAACACACCCAGATGGCTTATAGAGTTGTATTTATTTTCCTATATTCATTTCATTACAATTTTTTTGAAAAAGTGTCTGGCAAATGGATATTGCCTGATAATATTATGATTTGATTGAAAAGGTATTAACACAGAGGCTGTGATGTTAAAGGAAAGAAAGCATATTACGTACGGGACAAGCTGTAGTTACGTTCGGGACAGACCAGTTTTAAACTATTGTTGATTTGTAACAAATCATTGACCTTCCATTTCGGTATATCGATTAAGGGAATAACTCATTGCTTTTGTTTAACAATACGAGAGAAAATTAAAGGTTGTTTGGTGTATTTTAGAAGAGTTGGAAGTAGTCAACGTTTTAAATTAAAGGAATTGTACAAGGATGGTCGTTTTGAATTTTCATTCGCATAGGTACAATTCGCCATTTTCACCCATATTGTCAATTGATTCACATTTTATAAACAAATACTCATCAAAATGTATCGGATTTATTATTCTTTATGCATTACTTAATGTGAAATTAGACACACATTTCACAAAGGGGTCTATTTAAAATACGTAGTTTTTTATGCACACATTTGATCCTTTAACAGTCTATAAATCCAAAACTAAGCAAGCCCACTTGACAAAACAAAAGAAATTTGCGCAGAAGATGAGATCCAAGAAGAAAATTTGTCCAGAATGAGTGAAGGGTGAAATGAAAATTTCGAAAAAAAATTAGTCAATTGTCCACTTTAACTGGGATTGCGTCAATTGATTCATATCCCACAAAGTTTTCTCAAAAACAAGAAATACTTAAATTTCCTCAACTTGAAATTGTCGTATGCAACATCTGATTACACACCGTTTGGGACAGATTTTTCGGAAAACTTCTATTTTTCAGTGTACTACTGTTTGACTGGTATTTTGTGTTGTATTGATGTTACGTACGTGCAACATAGGAATTCTAGACCAAATACCCAATTTTCGGTACATTCCATGGCAAAAAGCAGATTTGAAATATTGAAAATTCATTATTTACACCGTTTGGGAAACATTTTTCAAAAATTTCATTTTATTCAGGTAGTCTCTTTAAGGTGGTGCTTTTGTGGTGCTTTTGTGATGTATTGCAATTACACACCTACAATAACAGGATCCTGGACTTAAAAGACACTATTAGGTACATTCATTGGCTAAAAAGAAGATTTGAAATGAGGACAGCTGATTGTACATCGTTTGGGACAGACTTTTTGGGAAATTTCTATTTTTCAGTGTACTACTTTTTGACTGGTATTTTTGTGTTGTATTGATATTACATATGTACGACATAAGAATTCTAGACCAAAGACCCGATTTCAGGCACATTCCATGGCAAAAAGCAGATTTGAAATGTTGAAAATTCATTAATTACACCGGTTGGGAAACATTTTTCAATAAAATCGTTTTTTCCAGGTACATTGTAGTCCCTTGAAGGTGGTACTTTTGTGTTGTATTGCTATTACACACATACAATAACAGTATCCTGGACAAAAATAGTTTTCGATACATTCCCTTGCTAAAAAGAAAATTTAAAATGAGGTCAGTTGATTGTACACCGTTTGGGACAGATTTTTTGGAAATTTTTTCAGTGTCCTACCTTTTGACTGGTATTTATGTGTTGTATTGTTATAATATATGTACTGTATAGGAATTCTAGACCAAAAACCCAATTTCTGGTACATTCAATGGCAAAATGCAGATTTGAAATATTGAAAATTCATTAATTACACAGTTTGGGAAACATTTTTCAAAAAAAATATTTTCCAGTCAGTTCCTATAATGTTATACTTTTGTGTAGTTTTGCTATTACATACTTACAATACTAGTAACAGGATCCTGGACTGAAAAGACATTTTTTTCGGTACATTATCTGGCTAAGAGAAGATTTGAAATGGGGACAGCTGATTGTACACCGTTTGGGACAGTTTTTTTTGGAAAATTTGTATTTTTCAGTGTAATTTCTTTTGACTGGTATTTTTGTGTTGTATGGATGTTACATATGTACGACATAAGAATTCTAGATTAAAAGCCCTAATTTTGGTACATTCCATGGAAAAAAAAGCAGATTTAAAATATTGAAAATTCATTATTTAAACCGTTTGGGAAACATTTTTCAAAAATGACATTTTTTCCAGGTGGTGTTATTTCAAAAATGACATTTTTTCCAGGTAGTCTTTTTAAGGTGCCTCTTTTTATGTTGTATTGCTATTACATACCTACAATAACAGGATAATTGACTAAACAGACACTTTTCTTTAAATTACCTGGCTAAAAAGATGATTTGAAATAAGGACAGTTAATTGTAGACCGATTGGGACAGGTTTTTTTCGGAAAATTTCTACTTTCAGTGTACTACCTTCTGACTGGTAATTTTGGGTTGTATTGATGTAACATACGTACGGCATTAGAATTCTAGACCATAAACTGAAACTTCGGTACATTCCATGGTAAAAAGCAGATTTGAAATATTGAAAATTCATTATTTACACCGTTTGGGAAACATTTGTCAAAAAATCATTTTTCCATGTAGTTCCTTTAAGGTGGTACTTTTGTGCTGTATTGCTATTACACCTTTACAATAACAGGATCTGGACTTAAAGGACACTTTATATTCCCTGGCCCAAAGATGATATGAAATGACGACTGTTGATTGTACAACGATTGGGACAGATTTTTCGGTGTACTACCTTTTCACAGGTATTTTTGTGTTGTATTGATGTTACATTGGTACGAAATAGGAATTATAGACCAAAAACCCAAATTCCGAGACATTATATGGCAAAAATCAGATTTGAAATATTGAAAAAGTCTATAATATTTGCACTATTGTGGCAGTATCCTGGACTTAAAAGACATTTTCGGCTAAAAAGAAGATTTGAAAGGAGTAGAGTTGATTGTACACCGTTTGGAACAGATTTTTCGGAAAATTTCAGTGTTCTAACTTTTGACTGTTATTTTTGTGTTGTATTGATGTTATATACGTACGACATATGAATTCTAGACCAAAAAACCCAATATCCGGTATATTCCATTGCAAAAGGCAGATTTCTAAGCATTGAAAAATAATTATTAACACCGTTTGGGGAACATTTTTCAAAAACTTCATTTTTTCCAGGTAGTCCCTTTAAGGTTGTACTTGTGTGATGTATTGCTATTATACACATGCAATAGAAATATCCTGGATTAAAAAGACACCTTTGGGTACATTCCCTGGCTAAAAAGATGATTTGAAATGAGGACAGTTGATTGTACACCGTTTGGGACAGCTGTTTTGGAAATTTCTATTTTTCAGTGTACTACAATTTACTGGTTATTTTGTGCTGTATTAATGTTACATACGTATGACAAAAGAATTCTGGACCAAAAATCCAATTTTCGGTACATTCCATGGCAAAAAGCAGATTGTAAATATTGAAAATTCATTATTTACATCGTTTGGAAAACATTTGTTTAAAAAAAAAAATATTTTTCCAGGTAGTCCCTTTAAGGTTGTGCTATTGTGATATATTACTTTTACACACCTACAATAACAGGGTCCTTGTCTGAAAAGACACTTTTCGGTATATTCCTTGGCTAAAAAAAAAAAGATTTGAAATGAGGGCAGTTGCTTGTACATCGTTTGGGACAGATTTTTCCGAAAAAAAAAATCTATTTTTCAGTGTACTACCTTTTGACTGGTATTTCTGTATTCGGTACTTTTGTGTTGCATTGCTGTTACACACATACAATATTAGGATTCTGGACTAAAACGACACTTTTCGGTTCATTTTCTGGCTAAAAAGAAAATTTGAAATAAGGGCAGTTGATTGTACAACGTTTGAGACAGATATTTCGGATTTTTTTTTATTTTTCAGTGTACTTCCATTTGACTGGAATTTTTGTTTCGTGTTGATGTTACATACATATGACATAGAAATTCTAGACCAAAAACCCCAATTTCCGGTACATTCCATGACAAAAAGAATATTTGAGATGTTGGAGAGTCATTATTTACAACGTTTTGGAAACAATTTTCAAACTTATAATTTTTCTAGGTAGACTCTTTAAGATGGTACTTTTGTGCTGTATTGCTATTAGTCACCTACAATTACAGGATTCTGGACTAAAAAGACACGATTCGGTACATTCGCTGGCTAAAAATATGATTGGAAATGAGGACAGTAAATTGAGCACCGTTTGGGACAGATTTTTTTGAAAATTATCTTTTTTTTTCAGTGTACTACCATTTGACTGGTATTTGTGTATTGTATTGATGTAACATCTGTATGACTTAGGAAATCTCAATTTCCGGTACATTCCATGGCAAAAACATGATTCGAAACATTGAAAATTCTTAATATACACCGTTTAGGATACATTTTTTCACAAATTTATTTTTTCCAGGTAGTCCTTTTAGGTGGTACTTTTGTGTTGTATTGCTATTACACACCTACAATACAAGGGTCCTTGACTAAAAAACACTTTTCGGTATATGCGCTGGCGAAAATATGATTTGGAATGAGAACAATTAATTGTACACCGTTTGGGACATATATTTTGGAAATTTTCTTTTTTTTTCAATGTACTGTATTTTTATGTTGTGTTGATGTAACATGCATACGACATAGGAATTCTAGACCAAATATTGAAAATTCATTATATACACCGCTTGGGATACATTTTTTCACAAATTTAATTTTTCCAGGTAGTTTCTTTAAGTTAGTACTTTTGTGTTGTATTGCTATTACACACCTACAATACAAGGATCCTGGACTAAAAATACACTTTCGGTACATTCGCTGGCCAAAAAGAAGATTTGAAATGAGTTCAGATAGATCTAATTGTACACCGTTTGGGACAGATTTTTCGTTTTTTCTACTTTTCAGTGTACAACCTTTTAACGTGTATTTTTTAGTTGAACTGATGTTACATGCGTAAGACATACGAATTCTAGACGAAATACCTAAATTTCCAGTACATTCCATGGCAAAAGCATATTTGAAATATTGAAAATTCATTATAATCAGCGTTTGGGATATATTCTTTTCACAAATTTTATTTTATTCTGGTAGTCCCTTTAAGTTGGTACGTTTGTGTTGTATTGCTGTTACACACCTACAATCCTGGACTAAAAAGACACTTTTCAGTACATTTTTGGCTAAAAAAAGATTTGAAATAAGCACAGATGATTGTACACCGTTTGGGATAGATATTTCGTTTTTTCTATTTTTCAGTGTACTACCTTTTGACTGGTATTTTTGTTGTGTATTGATGTTTCATACGTACGACATAGGAATTCTAGACTAAAAACCAAATTTACGGTACATTCCATGGCAAAACGCTGATTTGAAAATTTTCAAAATTCATTAAAATGATAATAAAAAAACCATTTACACCGTTTGGGACACATTTTTCAAAACTTTCATTTTTCCAGGTCGTCCCTCTATGATGGTATGTATGTTATGTATTACTATTACACACCTACAATATCAGGATCCTGGACTAAAAAGACATTTTTAGGTACACTTTTTGGCTAAAAAGAAGATTTGAAGTGTGGACTGTTGATTGTTCACCGTTTGGGACAGATTTTTCGGAATGTTTCTATCTTTCAGTGTACTAGCTATTGACTGGTATTTTTGTGTTGTATTGATGTTTCAAACGTACGACATAGGAATTCTAGACCAAAATCCCATTTTCCGTTCCATTCCATGGCAAAACGAAAATTTGAAATATTGAAAATTCATTTTACACCATTTGGGAAACATTTTTCATTTTTTCCAGGTAGTCCATGTAAGACGGTACGTTTGTTTTGTAGTACTATTACACAACTACAATATCAGGATCCTGGAGTAAAAAGACACCTTTCGGTACATTCGCTGTCTAAAAAGAAGATTTGAAATGAGGACAGTTGATCGTACACCGTTTGGAACACATTTTTCGGATTTTTTTTTATTTTCAGTGTACTACCTTTTGACTGGTATTTTTGTGTTGTGTTAATGATACATACGTACGACATATGAATTCCAGACGAAATACCTAATTTCATGTACATTCCATGGCAAAAGGGAAATTTAAAATATTGAAAAGTCAATATTTACACAGTTTTGGACACATTTTTGAAAATGATTTTTCCAGGTAGTCCCTGATTGTACTTTTGTGCTGTATTGCCATTACACACCTACAATATCAGGATCCTGCACCAAAAAGAAACTTTTCGGTACATTCGCTGGCTAAAAATATTATTGGAAATGAGGACAGTTAATTGTACACCGTTTGGCTAAAAATATGATTGGAAATGAGGACAGTTAATTGTACACCGTTTGGGACAGATTTTTCGGAAATCTTTGTTTTTTTCAGTATACTGCCTTTTGACTGGTATTTTGTGTTATGTTGATGTTACACACGTACGACATAGGTATTATAGACCAAAAACCCAATTTCCGGTACATTCCATTGCAAAAAGAATATCGAAATATTGAAAATAATTATTTACACCGTTTGGGAAACTTTTTTTTCAAAAAAAAAAAAAAAAAAAAAAAAACATTTTCCATGTAGTCCCTTTAAAATGGTAACTTTGTGTTTTGTTTCTATTAGACACATAAAATATCAGGAGCCTGGATTAAAAACACTATTAAGAACCTTTTAGTAAAATGGGTATCCGGTGCAGAAGCCTCGAATATGTTAATGATGGAAAATACCATAATGTTTTACCTTTTTATTTACAGTTTATTCATTTATTTTGCCGTTTTTTTTTTAATTTTCGCGAGTTTTTAGCTCACCTGAGCACGAAGTACTCAAGGTGGGCTATTGTGGTCGGTTTTGTCCGTCGTCCGTCTGTTCGTCCGTCTATCCGTCAACAAATTGTTGTCAACACTCTAGCATACACAAATATTGACCAATTTTGACCAAACTTTTTCAAAATATGTATGACCATAGGTACTCAGATGAGTTCGATTTTGGGTCAGATCGGAGAAGGAAGTCAGATGTTATGTGCCCTTTAATGTCAAAAATAGCTCCTTCGATATTGTTAACACTCCAGGATCTACAAATATTGACCAATCAAAATAAATATGTGCAACAATGTTGGTATCCATAAGATATTGTATAATTTCGATTTTCAGTCTGATCACACCAGGAAATCATGAGTTATGTACCCTTGAATTTGACAAAATTGCCTGTTTCGACTATTTTCGACTTTGTTTACACTTTAGCATCTACAAATATTGACCAATTAATACGAAACTTAGACACAATGTCGTGGACTATAAGACCTTTGATGGGTGTGATTTTCAATAAGGTTAGACAAGGAAGTTATGTGCCCTTGAATTTTACAAAATTGCCGTTTTTTCTTAAATGTTTGACTTTGTTTACACTATAGAATCTACAGAATCTACAGTTATTGACTATAAATCATGACAAAACTTGGACATTGAGTTGTGGACCATAAAAAATCAGATCAGAGTAAATTTCAGTAATATCGGACAAGGAAGTCATTCATGAGTTACATTGTATGTGCCTTTTCAACTTTGTTTACATGCTAGCATCTACAATTTTTGACAAATCAAGACAAAACTTAGACACAATGTTGTAGACTATAAGATCTCGGATAGGTATGATTTTCAGTTTTATCGGACTAGAAAGTCATGAGTTAATTCACAGGTGGTCAATTTTGGAACGACCTCCAAAAAGAGGTTGTGAATATCTGTTCCAATCGCACATCCGGGAACTCGCGAGGTCGGTCTATTGGCTAGAAACGGGTAAATAAAGATAGGTGTCTGTGGCTCTTTTAATTTTTTACTAAGTTTCTAGCGAAAAATGGATAGTTATGGCAATGTTATGTCGTGTAAAGAAGACTTCTCGATGCATACGGCATAGTATTCTGACTTAGTGTACAAGGCACATTTTCTATATATCCAAAATCGACTTCGAACAGGAAAGTGGATTATGGTATGAAATAATTCAATAACTATCGCGCTAAATAAGTTGTTTTAATGCATTGTTAAAACCAATTATACATATAGCAATTAAAGACGTTTCATATGCCATTTCGAAATACAGCGGAGGAAGTCCTATCAAATCTCATGGCATTGTCTACTTGCACTATTTCAACTCTTTCCCATACACGACCTGAGTTTGACTTCTCCACTTACAGAGGATTGAGTACACATAACAGTTTTGCACATCGCACACACAATGTTATTCATTTACTTAAAGTGACATTTCAGAATTATTTTAAAATAAATTTTACATTAATTCTATCTGAAAGAGCGGGTTTTCTTATGAAAATTCTGAAAATTTCAAGCCAAAATATTGAACCGTTTATGAGAAATGTATATTTTTGTGCTAAAATTAAACAAATTGTTGTGGACAACAGTTCAGATTTATATAGAATTTGTCGTTTCTGTCTCAACTTTGAAGGCGTATTTTTCGCTTATAATTAACAACTTCAAAAAACTGAGAGCATTTCTACGCATTAGAATAAAAAATCTTTGCATCAAGACATACTTTTAAAAAATGAAATAAATGTGAAATGTCACTTTAAGCCTAGCCCGGATAGCTCAGTCGGTAACACCGGAGTCTGCCCATCCACGGGTTGGGAGTTTGAACCCCGACTCGGTCAATATCAATTATGACATTTGACAGAATCCATTTGTTTCTCTTAAATAGAGTGTGATTCATTTATGTGAGATTGCAGCTACAGGTACAGCTCTGGTAGTACTGGTGATAGAAATGCAAGAATCCGTGCTTAAGTGCCCCAGCCACATAGAAATTAATAATTGGTTGATTTGGTATTGCAGGTGACACATTGACTGGTATTGTTTACTGGAAAAATAAAAAAAAAACACAAGTTATTTTCGCATGTGTTATTTCCATTTTAGATATCGAAATAGCTAAAAGAAATCAAGAAATGTAAATACATTAACCCTCAAGCTACCAGCACATTATACATACGCAAACTATCAGGTGGGGTCATTCTGACCCCAGACACCTTTTTAAGAAATAAGTCTTTGTTTTAATCAGGAAACGACTTTTTTCAACATTATCATTTAGGAAAACATACTAGAAGAAAGAATAAACAAATGTTCTCGCCTGTTGGACAATGTATCACTTCTTATGTAGATTTTAAAAACACACATGTAATGGCGTCACGCACAATAACATCCCAATTTCCTATACTTTTCAATAAGTTTTTCTTGGGGCATTTCTTACCCCAGCATAAAAATAAATGATAATCCTACAAAGGTTGTTCAATGTTAAAGAAAAGTTGACATTTTATCGACAAAATGTAGTTTGACAAAGTGAAATAAGTATACGTGTATCGGAGAACAACTATGAAAATGGCAAACATACACATATTCCTTGGATCATAAATGACCCCACCTGGTAGCTTGAGGGTTAACAAATGTAAAGTGAGACCGGTTTTCACTGTTCCAAATTCAAAGGTACACAAGAACGTTTTAAGCGAATGAAATTTTACATATTTGTCTTTCTTGGTAGAAAATAATGCAATAAATGAAGAAGTTGCTTGTCATAAGCAATTTCTGCATTTTCCACAATGTTTTCAGAATGCATTATTCTTGTGGTGCGTCTAATGGCGTCATTTTGTGCGGCTTACTTCAATTCTGGTTTTATTTTATACTGCATGTTTGGTTTTGCTTCGGAATGTGTAGGGGTAAAAATCTCTTTTGTAAATTGATACGTTTCATCAAGTAGGCATAACACATGAAACAATAATTGTAACGATGAACGGAAAAAAAAAGTTGCTGCATGATATCAAAGATTTGGCATGTCAATATCAATGATCGAAGGGAAAGCATAGTTTGTTACTTGATAATTGTTATCACATGTTTTAATCATGAAATATCATTCTAATGATAGAAAAGGGAATATAAAGTAAAGTAAACGCTGTCTTGTAAAATCCAAAGTCTGGCATGCCTTAAAACCTTTAATATTGAATAATTAGTTGTGTTCCATGGTTAAATCATGAAATATCATAACAATAATAAAAGAAGAACAGCATTTAGGTAAAATGAAGGCAGTGGTGTGATATCAAAGATTTGGCATGACCGAGTCAATATCAATATTCTTACTCATTGGGCATATCACCAACACAACATCGTTATAAACAAAAACAATACAAACAAGGATGTGTCTATCATTCTGGCCACCTCCTGCCAATCGTTTATAGACCTAAATTCTTACACAAATGTTCATATTGATGAAATATCACAGAATATCTTCTTCGAGTGTTGTACATTTTGTGTACACAATTGTTTGCGGATGTTTTGTGAGTTCTTCTGTGATGTCATGTTTTTGGTCGTGTTAGGTAATTAAACCGTTCCTATGAGAGTTTCAGGATATCTTTCCATATACTTGTGTATACTAATTGTTAGCCATGCCATATCGATATATTTGAGCCAATATTTTATTTCGTGGAAATCGCTGTCCTGGCTCATTTTCTCAGAAATGGCTTTTCATATAAACATGTCATTTTAGGTACACCGTGTAACGACCATCACTACCAACAATAGAGACAGTTTATTTGGCCTGGCAGATGGAATGTTTCTGAAAATATTGCACTTTTGTACCGAAAAATGACCATTTTCTCTTGTCCCTGGACAAAACTATCAATTTCCAACATGAATTTCGATATAAAATAATCGGTAAAGATCGGATTTTTCTTCATTTCATTAATGTTTTATATCTCACATTATTAATAGTGTCAGCCCTTTTTGAGAAAATATAAATACGACGAAGATTTTTGGCCAAATATGTCTGTCCCTGGATTTTTGATACGAAATGTCCTCGCAATAACTTACATATACGTAATAAAAGTCTTTTTGGTTAGATTTCCTTTAGATACAACCCAAACGGAGGTGGAAACACTCATTAAAACCAGGATGTTTAAATGAAGACAAAGCAATACTTGGTTTCGAAGTTGTGAGGCAAAATAGGTAGGCCGTTGGATGCGTAGACTTTTTTTCGTTTTCTATGCAACGCGATCAACCACACTATATTGCTCAGATCTTAAAATCGTATAGCTTTACTTATTCAGAAATAGAATCATGTCGTTTACAGCATGCAAAATATTTTCTCCCTGGTTATTCTTGTGTATAATTTGGAGCGAATGGTCGCGGAATTCCTCGCAATAACTGTCCTCGCAATAACGACAGTTTTGTTACTGGAAGTACGAAAATCGTTATCACAAAGACATAATAAGTTTTCTTATGTAATATGGACTTTTTTCCAAAGAGAGAAAGGTCTTGATGTATAATTGTCTCAAACTATAATAGGAAAGCGAAGTATTTCAGATGAAAAAAATATAATTACTGTTGCCAAACATGTGTACCGATCTGTTGTTACGGAGCGGACTTGGAATCGTTATTGCAAGGAGTCCTTACACATTTATGGATTCTTGGTACCACAAATGAATGAATTTTATCACTAGTCTAATGGAGAATTAATTCAGTGGTACGGAGGTGTACTAGTCAAAATTAATTCAGCATGATTCTATCATTCTAGCAACCTCCTGCCAATCATTTATAGATCTCAATTCTTCCACAGAACGTTCATACCCAGACAATACTTTGTTGAAATATCGCAGAATATCTTCTTCTAGTGCTGTACATTTTGTACACGGTTGTTTGTGGATGTTTTGTGAATTATTTTGTGTTGTGCTGTTCTGGTCTTGTTTTGCAGAGTAACCGTTCATATGAGAGTTTTAAGATACGTTTCGGACTACTTGTAAAATAACTGTAAGCCATGTCATATCGAAATGTTTAGAGTATTTTGGATGCTTTGTTAGACAGCATGAAAAAAGATCAGCATGCACAGACGTGCAATCTGGTCTTATTTTGCACTGCCTGGTAGATCTATTTGTTTCCTCGAATGACAAGAATTGATAAATGCATTTTCAAACAATTACATAATATTCTATGAATTTAAAACATTTTATTGAATGGTATGTTGTGCTCCTTGCTAAAATCATAAAATATCATATCAATATTAGAAAAGGAATTTAAAGTAAAAGGAAGGCTGTCGCGTGATATCAAAGATTTGGCATGGCCGAGTCAATATCAATGTTCTTACTCATGGGACATATCACCAACAAAACAAACGTTGAACAGATCGTTATCAACAAAAACAAAACAAACAAGGATGTGTCTATCATTCTAGCAACCTCCTGCCAATCGTTTATAGATCTCAATTCTTCCACAGAACGTTCATAACCAGACAATACTTTGTTGAAATATCGCAGAATACCTTCTTCGAGTGCTGTGCATTTTGTGCACGATTGTTTGTGGATTTTTTGTGAGTTCTTCTGTGTTGTGTTGTTGTGGTCTGGTTTGTCGTTGTTTCCAGTAAAGTAGAGTAACCGTTCTCATGAGAGTTTCAGGATATGTTTCCGTCTACCTGTGTTTAATAATTGTTAGCTAAGTCATATGAAAATATTAATAATAGTTTTGAGACTTTGGCAGGCAGAATAAAAAAGATCAGCCTGCACAGACGTGCAGTCTGATCTTTTTTGTATTGTCTGCTTATTTTGATTCCGAATGACATTGAACTTAAAAACTTTTTGTGTTATGTTAAGTTATTTTCCATGTTTAAATCACGAAAGATCATAATAATAAAAAAAATGAATTTAAATTCAAATAAAGGCTGACATGTGATATCAAAGATTTGGCATGGCCGAGTCAATATCAATGTTCTTACTCATGGGACATATCACCAACAAAACAAACGTTGAACAGATTGTTATCAACAAAAACAAAACAAACAAGGATTTGTCTATCATTCTAGCAACCTCCTGCCAATCGTTTATAGATCTCAATTCTTCCACAGAACGTTCATAACCAGACAATACTTTGTTGAAATATCGCAGAATATCTTCTTCGAGTGCTGTACATTTTGTGCACGATTGTTTGTGGATGTTTTGTGAGTTCTTCTGTGTTGTGTTATTTTGGTCTGGTTTAGTAGAGTAACCGTTCGTGGGAGGACACGTGGTCTCTATATCTCGAACCTCATTGGTTAGAAGTGATTTGTAATCGTTGTTTGATTGGTGGTTATGTATGGGATATTTACCGGAGTTAAAGTGTTGGGATTTGTCACTGAAGTGAAGTTTAGAGCACAGTAATCGGGAGATGAACAAGGCGTAGGCTTTCAGCCATCTTGGTGGTCCCCGTCGACTTCCTCCTCGGTGGTGAAAGTTTAACACAAACACAGAAAACACTACTGATAGAGCACTCATCGCCATAATTATCGTCAAGTAGATACCTGGAAAAGAAAAACAGCGTATTTTTCGGCTAACCCTTTTCAGAAAAAGAAACTGATTTGGGCATCCCCAATCGAAAACGCCCGAGAAGACAATGGGGTAAAAAAATATGTTTATAACAAGCATTTTCACCGTTTTCCTAAATATATTCCAAACAGCTTTCCAATTTAAACACCATTAACACTTTTAAACATTGTTGCTTTCGAAAGGGTTCACCGAGTAATTGGAAGAAATAACCCTTTTCAACACTGACTTAACGTAGAACAAGTTAATGTTGAACTTATGGAAATCTGATTAAAGATTGACATTATTAATAATTAGCCTTGCCAACCTTGCAGTGTGAATTTTCATGCAGGGGAATGTTAACATTAAATTATGAAATACAGTTTGTTCCATTTGTGGACAATAATTGTACCGGACAACTGTACCGGAAATGTATGCAACAATAAAATACGGTTACTTAAACAGGAATTAGAAGAAAACTGCAGAGAAAAAAAATAATGAAGGGCTCTTACTGATGACTGATGTCTTTTTTTGTAGTTTTACTTGTATGCTAGCATTAAATGTGTGTCCGATTACTATCATTCAAATAATATGATAATGGTACGCCACCACAAAGGCGAAATTTGAACTGAATGGAACAGTTGTTTCCCCTAGCATAGTTTTTAAATCTTTCATTCTAGGCAGCATAGCGATGCTTTTCAACAAACGCCTAATAACTGCAGCTTGTTCTAAGCTGCAGTTACTAGGTTTTCGTTGAACAGCAACGATAAATAAATTGAAAATGGAGTATTGCTGGGATGTCAGGCTATCATGAATCAGTTTGATTACATAAATGTGTACTGATAAAATATATAAACTTTATTCAAGAAAATAATGTCCATATGGCTTTGGTGATCACCAAGGATCCAGACCTGTCCGTGAAAATCGCAATACTCTAAACAAGATACAATCGAGATCTTTGTTGCTCCCAAATAGCATAAAGGACATTTTCACTTTCTTGCTCATTATTCTGTAAATGCCATACCTATAAGCGGGACATACTCCGAGGTCGGTGGCATATTTTCAGCTATCAGCAACATGAACACAGAAAACGCCAAGAGCACAGTCAGTCCTAACGTCACTTTCTCGCCGCTATCAGGCGGCAGACAGAACCCCGTTAACGTCAATGACGACAGCAACATACACGGTATAACCACGTTGAAGAAATAATACAGGACGCGCCTGCGCAGATGTATGTAAAACGTGACATCCGGGAACGGCTCGGGGCAGCATGGGTAATATATGACGTTCCTTTTGACTTTTGTTGCAATAAGAGTCCATTCTCCGTTGTCTACAAAGTTCGCTAGCTCTATATCGAACGTTCTGTTTGTAACGTCAACCTGTAGAATATAGATAAAATGTCGTCGTTTTTCAACGAAAACCTCGTAACTACAGCTTGTTTTAAGCTGCAGTTACGAGAAAAACAGCGTTTCGTTGAAAAGCAGCGATGCATTGTCAAGTCAAGATATTGTGGTACATGTATGTTAAACCAACTTTATATATGCGTTAGCAATGGAACAAAACATTCATAACGTCATCACGGATTTGTTGCATGCATTGGTTGGCAAAATTATCACCATCGCATTCAAAATTATAGCATAGTGTTTTTACAAAGGTAGATTTTGTAACATTTGCCATCATAAATAATGATATAAATAAACGTACATACAGGAATTTACCAAAAACCAGCAACGCAGCCATACTTTTTCTATTCGATGAAATGATCAGCACACATAAAAATAAGGATTTAATGCTAAATTCCGTTTAAATTTCTGTCATCGAGAAAAGGAATATGAGCCCCTCAAATGACTACAAAAGTCTCTAGCTCTCATTTCCTATATCTCTCATTTCCCCAGGCTACCCTGACTATGCAATTAATATCGGGATAGAATAAATCGAATGGGGCACATCCTTGCATGGTGTACAATAATTAAGTCTGGTATTGCATGGACGTTCAATACACTTCGTGATCTACGTGTTCCTGTTTTATGACATAATTACTGCCTCATTCCCCTATCAAGTAAACCCACCAAGGGGTTTGAAATCGTTAACCTAAGTGGGCGAGCAGCTGGAGGCTCGGTAAGGGTGTTGTGGTAGTACTGGTTTGAGAAACAACAGGATTCCATGGTTAGGTGCTCCAACCACCGCGATATGACCATAGCAGTTGAAAACGACGTAAAACCCCAATAAACTCAAACGCAAACCCTATCAAGTAATTCGCTGTTTTCACCGTTCGATGGGAGAAACTTTGAAAAGTCGTCGAGAGAAAAGAAGAACTTAACGATGAATTCCTAATAGTGATCGCGTTTTATTGGTTTCGTCCATTTAATAAAAGCACACCGTACAACCGGATGCGGCGAAGACAAACGAGAGTAAGCGAATAGGAGCAAATAAGAAACAAATAGGAGCTTTGTGAAATATTCGAGCACAAAGTCAAATTTCGAAACTGTTTGTGGGACACCTCCGAAATAATCAATGACTGTGGCCTTATTTGCGAGGGATACGTGAAAAGGTACCATAAAATACCATAGATCCTTTCGTTTATTTATAAGAAAAAAATATTTTCACCTGATATCAGATACCTTATTCTTCGCTGAGTCTCGTCTGTCTTTGCCGAAACCGGTTGTACGGTGTGAAAAATGTCCGTTAAAGTCGGCATTTTCCTCACCATTCTTGATCATACACCATAAATTGTTTCCAACTAAATTAGAGGTAGGTCCACCAAAACTTAATTACTCGTTTGTGCATATTTTCAATTGTTTTGTATTTTGTTAAAATTCCTCTGTAGCATTCAAAAGCAAAAATTGAAGGCTTGGGGTGGCCGTCTTATTTCATTCAACGGGATATTTTAAATAATCAACCCCTAAAAGTGCTGGCACAGTATATGGGCGAACCCCTGTACGAAAAAGCCTGCGAAGACCTTTGACAACAAATGCTGATGCCTGGCATTTTATCCACTTGTGCAATTAAATGTCCCCTTTTTCGTCCATTTTAGCTTGGTCGTCTGCAGCGTCTAATATTTTGCAAAAGGTAGAGTTCATCAAAGCAAACATCGAGCTAGACGTTGTCAGTGTGTAAAATAGATAATTAGATAATATACTGAACAAAAGTGAAAACGCTATACACTGCAAGATTAGTTATTTCTGGAAAAGCATCGAACTGATAGCATGAAATATATATTGACGTTATTTCCCAGGCTTTCAGCAATCGTTTTGTGGATATTTCATTGCATTGTCTCCTTTAATGTCAGAGTTACAGCCCTTAATGCGCTTAGAGCTAATTTCATCTAACACCGCATATGCGCATGCGCAGAAAACGCTTCATCATTTTTTCGGAATTGGTCGTACCAGGGTTGCTCAAAAAACACTTAAAATCTCACTTATCTCTTGTAGCAAGCTCTAAAATCAAGGTCTAATCTGTCAATTTTGCGTATTACCTCCCTTTCACATAAATAAATAGGGAATTAAAAATGTTTGGTATTCACAAATTTATCACGGTTTTCGATTGGGCTTTTCTACAACATCATGCAGGCCTTACAGGGGATATTTGAATCCTTTTTTGACTAGGATTGTTCCCAGATGCCCATGTAAAAGCGATTTCAATTTCCAATGGAGATTACATTGTAAAATTTTCAAGCTTTGGAACATTATGAAAGTTCTGCTTTTTAAACATCATTTTCTAAACGCTGAAACAATGTTATGCAAACTTCTTTACATTTCCTGACTGGTAACTTGTAGGACTACCATTCCATGCAGTCCGGCATGGTTTGCATTTTTCTGCTTGGATTTCTGAAGGTTTAAATTGTGTAAAATTTTCGTTCAAATTGTACACCTGAAAAACGGACCCCTGTCACATTAAAAGGGTCCGTTTTCCGTCCTCGTTATTGAGTTACACAAAACCTTTAGTGCATTGCACAACCAAGTCAATGAACAATGCGAAACACGTTCATTTGATTTTTTTAATTGATGTATTTAGAAGAAATAGGACCAGCAAAGTAGGTGTAGCGTTTTCACTTTTGTTCAGTATATAAAATGAAACTGAAAGTAGCTATAAGAATAACAGGGACAGTTCGCGGGAGAACGTGATACAAAGTTTGTCTCCAGGCTTTCACCAATCATTGATCGTCGTTTTTAAACAAAAACCTCGTAACTGCAGCTTCTATTAAGCTGCAGTTACGAGGTTTTCGTTAAAAAGCTGCGATATATTGCATTATATTTTATCATAACACCTCGCCTAAAGAATACTGTAAAATTACAAAATATCTGGTTATGGTAATAGCATTTATTCCCTGGTGTTGTGATTTACTGACAAAAAGGTTGTTCACAGAAATTTCGTCTCTCATTGATGTGAATTTTCGAATTTTCTGTCTTAATGTTTTCACAAAATTCAATTTACTTTTGTTATCCTGGGATATTTAACAGACCTTTCTTGATAGAATAACAAACTGCATATACTTATTGTACGTTTTATCCTTTCCAATCAAAAATGTATTGACATCTACCAAGCTTAATCTGTTTGATGGATTTTTCGAGTGGTAACTTTTACCACGACAAGCCATAAATATTATTAAAAAACCAGACCAGAGTGGTCCTGTTTATCGTCGCTTTTCAACAAAAATCTCGTAACAGCAGCTTGTGATAAGCTGCAGTAACAAGGTTTTTTGAAAAGCAGAGATATTTGTTACAAGGAGAATAAGCACAGAACATTGTGGATACCGCTCCAATTACACAGTACCGCCGAGGAAATAAACTCAGGATCTTGTGAATTAAGTCCAATTGTAAAGTGAGTTATTAGATTTGGTTGATTTTTTTTGTCAATGATGTTTTTTTTTCGGAAACGCTGGTTAAACTACAATACTAAACTAATTTAAATGTAAGGACAAAAACAAAATCCGATTTCCAGAGCTAAGTCTATTTATAAAAGCCCTTCCCAAACAATAGAATTTTAGTTTGGTCCAATTCAAATTCTGTTGACGAAGAATAAAATAATACTGATTTACATTTGATTTTAGACAATGTTGCATAGAAATTGAGGCAAAATGATACAATGCTGATTATCAATGTTTACCCAAGCCTTTACTCCTGGGGACGTCAACATGTTTACTCTTTCAAAAACAATAACATTTTAGGGTGGTCTATAAACGATTCAAAATCCTTTACTAATGAGGGAATAGACCGATAACGGAAAGGAGGGGAGTCAGGATGTACATTTGACTATTTATAGTAACAACTTATACACACTCATACCTGTTCAACCCTAAAATAAACCAAAATATTTATATCGATTCTCGTTTAACTTTGAATGTATAATACTTTGAAAGCTGGTGAAAATGACATAATTTTTGTTGACATATTAGTGTGTGATTACGTTATAAAAAGCCCAGAAAACATTAGTCTAGTAAAAAATGTATCAGCATTTTCTTCATTGGTTCCAATATTTACCAAATCATTTACTTAATAGGGACGTAGAAGCTAGGACTTGTTTCGGAAATAGATAACTAACTTCACAAAATGGGGCAAGTCATTACAATGCATTCATAGAAATGTTTTATCTCCAACTTCAGCTTTATTAAACACTACAAAATAATCACGTTACAATTTATGTTACAATTACTCAGAGGAATAAACGAGAGTTAAACGTAATTCTGCATAATTGCGATCGTTACAAAATGCATGTGTCCGTAAAATTTTTTAACTGTGTTTGAAAATTAGATCATTGTTTTTCGTGATCAAGAAGGATTCTGTTAATCGGTAATGAGCAGAAATTGTTCAGTGTGCCGATAGAAATGCGTTATCTCAAGCTGCAGCTATATCAATTACGTTGCGATTTATGGGGCTAATGATCATGAGAATAAAGCTGTAAAAGTAAATTGAGATTATGGGAAGTACAAGTAATCGGCATTTTGTCCATTTGAATCATTGTTTTTCCAAGACCCTCTCTAACACGGACGTCAAAACCTGGAGTTTTTAGGTAAATGAATGGTGCAGCATTATCTCGCACAACGAAGCAGAATAACAAAATTAGCTAATCGAATTCGAGGCAGAAATTGCACTCACAGAATTGTATATTGCTATTTAACGAAATCCTCGTAACTGCAGCTTAAAACAAGGTTTTCATTGAAAAGCGACGAATTATTATATCAAATCAAACTTCAGCCGGATACTGCAGAATGAAAGTTTATTACGCTTTTGATTTATGTTGCAATCAATCGGATGTATAAACGTGAGTTAAGATAGTTCACCCCTGATTAAATTGACGCGACGTCAAATTATTTCATACGACGTCGCTATTGTTTTTAACAGTCCGAACATATTCGGGCGACGTCGTAAACATTAAATCAGTTTTTTTTCTCTTGAACAAAGGTAATTAGTTAATTGAATTAGTTAATTGAGTTGAAAGCTTGAATTCTGCAATGTGCTCATGGAACCATATAATCATCTCTAGATTCAGCCTTATGTCACATTACAGAAAGAAAGAAAGTTGCAATTTATGTTACAATCGACCAGGCAATAAACCAGACTTAAACGTAATTTCCTCGAATAGTATCTGTATTAAGGTAATGTGTCGTTAAACGAAATGGGACGTTTTCGTGAAAATCAGATCATTGCTTGTTTTCGTGATAAAGAACATGTAACTTAATCGAATGGAAGACAGACATTGTACAATGCAATCGTGGAATTTCATTTGCCTTCTATTTCAGCTTTATTTAATATTGGGAAGTTGATTTAATTACAATTTATGCTACAAGAGATTCGACAAATTAAAGATATTTAATCGGATTTTAGTCAGAGATCAATGTCTTAAGTGCATGTGTCTTTAGGAAATCGAAAAAAATGGTGCAATAACGGCAATGGTTTTTGTATAACTAACCACGAATAACAATTTGTGAGGTCCTTGTACGTCTAAAAAAATCCCCGGTCTGTGATTTACTATGGACATAAGTCATTTACGAAACTACGAATAATACCTACTCAAATGACACGACGTTAATTGAAATGGAATTCATTAAAAATGACACAGAAGGTACACGAGCACAATCAGTATTAATTTTCTATTCTTTCCTTATGGGTGTCATCATATTTAAGGCTTGTTGGTGAAAGGGTTTATTCAATAACACAATTTCAGCCTAGTCCAAACTCAAAGGTGTTGCAGACGACAATTTCAATTGAACAGAATTTAACATTTTTTGGTCTCTCTTGGTAGAAAACATTGTGGGAAATGAAGAAATTGCTTGTCATAAGCAATTTGTTCATTTACCACAATGTTTTCCAAAGCTTTTATTTTGTGGGACGTCTAAAAAGCGTCAATGTGTGGGAAAGGGTTAACTAATCGGATTTGGGACAGAAATTGCACAGTGCTCTCATACAGTTGTATTATCTGCGACTTAAGCTTTATTTGACACTGCAGAAAGAACATAAATTTCTTTAAAATTTATGTTACAATCAGTCGAGGGAATTGACGAGAATTAAACGCAATTTTGTGAAGCGGTAATCGTTTTGAAGTGCATATGTCGTTAAGAAATAGCAATTGCGCATGAAATTATATCCTTGATTTTTCGTGCACAAAAACATTGAAAACTAATCAGACAATAGGCAGAAAGTGTACAATGTACTCATAGAATTACATTATCTTTAACTTCAGCTGAATTTAACTCTGACAATAGTATGAAAAACCGGTTACGATTTATGATGCACTTTATTAGAGACATAAATGAGAGACAGGCTCTTAATACAATCGTATTCAGCAATACATTGTATTTTTTTTTAAAGTTCACGTGTCTTTTAGACATCACAACTGCATTTATGGCAAGTTAGGCCAGCCGTTGTTTTCACGAGCAAAAAAAAGATTTCTTTTCGGATTAGAGGCACCAATTACAAGGACCTCATATACTACACTAGAGGAAAGAAGAAACGCAACAACTATTTTTTGTCATTTCTCTTAATTCTTTTATGTTATTGAGGCAAAAATGTAACTGATAATTACAGGGTAGTGTATCTTGATATTAATCTTTGTGTTTACGTTAGAACCTGTCTTACCTGTGAGATAACGTCAAAATAGACGTTTACACGTTTCTCACGTGCAAACCTTTAAATATCAAAATTTTACATAGAACTCTTTTAATATGTGTAGATGCACGTCGACTCGACAAAATGCAATGCTTTTTGTTTGGATTAAATCCCTAATATCGTTTTGCAACCTATTCAAAGACGCCGTCTGGTAGCAATTGTGATGTTTACGAATGGAGCATCTCAACCCGCAGTTGCTGCTGACTTTGGTGTAAATCGGTTTACAAAATATTGCTTGAGATAACGTCTCAGAACTAACGGAACAACTGGTGGTCGCCCGAAAAGCGGTCGTCAACGTCTAATGTCATGACGTCAGGACCACAATGTACGCTTATTTGACCTACGGAAACAAATTCTCTTATCGAGAAAAACTGTTGATGCTATTCATTTACAGTACAGCAACCAAATTTCAGCCAGGTTACATTGATGAAATTTTGACACAAGAGAGTCAAATGATTAAGTTTTACTATGCATTGAAAAAAGTATGCGAATTGTGGTGATTTCGAGAAAAACAAAAACAAAACGCATGGCCAATTCAATTTTTTGTTGCGTTTCTTTTTTCCTTTAGTATAGTAATCAAATCATTTGTGCTATGATGGAATTCGTTTTCGACAATTTATATGACATACATTCTGGGTATGCTTTCTACAGTCGCTAGGAAATTCGATTAATCTTTAGGAACATCGTTAAATATAAATTCCTGGTAGCATATACCTGATCATTTTCAAATTATGAGCCTATAATTCGGCATAATTTAATCCATTCGTCCGACATAGGAATAGATGCCAGTCATCTCTATGTTGTGTGTTTGTTTAGGGTGTTTTTTTCGCAAAGTTTTCCATAAAAATGAGGTTCTGTTACAAAGGCGTCATCATTGACATCACCTGATATCTATCGTAAGCAAAGGATCCCAACTTTAGTTTACAAAATTATTGTCATCATTGACTTTACCTGATATCCATCGTAAGCCCACGATCCAAGCTTTAGTTTACAAATCTGATCATTATTGACTTTACCTGATATCCATCGTAAGCCCAGGATCCAAGCTTTAATTTACAAATCTGGTCACCATTGACATTACCTGATATCCATCGTAAGCCCAGGATCCTAGCTTTAATTTACAAATCTGGTCACTATTGACATTACCTGATATCCATCGTAAGCCCAGGATCCAAGCTTTAATTTACAAATCTGGTCACCATTGACATTACCTGATATCCATCGTAAGCCCAGGATCCTAGCTTTAATTTACAAATCTGGTCACCATTGACATTACTGATATCAATCGTAAGCCCAGGATCCTAGCTTTAATTTACAAATCTTGTCACCATTGACATTACCTGATATCCATCGTAAGTCCAGGATACCAGCTTTAGTTTACAAATCTGATCATTATTGACATTACCTGATGTCCATCGTAATATATGCCCGGGCTCCCAGCTTCAGTTTACAAATCAGGTCGTCATTGAAATAACGTGATATCTATCGTAAGCACAGGACCCAACTTTTGTTTTACAAATCTTGTCGTCATTGACAATACCTGATATCCATCGTAAGCCCAGGATCTAAGCTTTAGTTTACAACTCTTGACATCATTGACATTACCTGATATCCATCGTAAGTCCAGAATCCAAGCTTTAGTTTACAAATCTTGTCATTATTGACATTACCTGATATCCATCGTAAGCCCAGGATCCAAGCTTGAGTTTACATATCTGGTCATCAAAAGGGAAGTAGGTGATGTCCATCTTACACGAGGATCTCATGCGCACTATCGGCGGCCAAAACACGTTACCGTTTGATTTTACCATTGCCAAACTCTTCATGTAACCCTTGTTGTGATTGTCAACACTGTAAACAAGAATATGTCAAGACATTAAATGTATACATTCGGTGTTATTGCACAACTTCGTAACTCCAGTTTAACCAAGCTGGAGTTACGGGGTACTGCAATAATACCGACGAAATGTTCTTTGCCAATTATTGTCTTCGGATTAAAAATGTTATCTAATAGATGTCTAAAAATTCAATTTATAATTAACATTTTCGAATATGTTTTAAGCAAGAATTGCAAAAGAACATGCGAAACGTGTTTAAGTATCATTAGCCTATTTTAAATCAGTGTAAGAGTTCCTTTATTGTCCGCCCTTCAAGAAATATTCAACCTTATTACAAAATACCACTCAATGGATTACGTCAATAGAAACAATTACAGTAATTCTCCGCGGAGTCATCCGGAAAGCATTACGGTTCCAAAAAAGCGAGTAGACAAAATATCGTCGCTTTTCAACGAAAACATCGTAACTGCAGCTTTAACAAGCTGCATTTACGAGGTTTTCGTAAAAAAGCGAGTCGACAAAATGCGGTCATCAATCTCTCTTTAAGACAGATTGTCCAATTTTAGATACTTAGATGTAAATGGACCCTTTTCAAAATCGTTTTCTTTAATTTAAAGAGACACCACATTTCATATTTGAAAGTATGTGTCGATGCCAAGATTGGTTCTAATGCTATCATTTTTTTTAAATTTTTACAGATAAGCGAAAAAGACGCCTTTAAAACTGAGACTTAAATGGCAAATCCCATATACATCTGAACTTCTGTGTATGTATACATCAATTTGTTTTATTTTATCACAAAAATATAAAACCTTAATAATCCAAAAAGTGTTCATTAGAGACGCAAAAGTTTTGTTTTGGAAAATGGTCATTTAAAAATTGTGTGTCCTACATTCGTTTTCACTTACCTATTATACAGTACAATGTCGGGCAGCCATATAAGATCGCATGGTATCCTCAGCATTCCGATCTGGGAGAATTCTGTCAGGTTTTCCCATATCAATCGCTCGTCTATCCATTCCTATATGTAAAGAATAAAAAATGAGACCCCTCTTTAAAAATGCAAAAAGAAACCCTCAAGGAAGCGTGTAAAGTACAGATCTAAGTCATTATGCGCATACTGAGAAGACTGACTTGGTCCAAACTTTTCTCTCTTATATAATCTTCTCAAACTAGAATTCATTTTCGGCATTACCCTAGAATTCCTTTTCTAATAAGACATATGACTGACCACTTCTGGGTCATATTGTTGATCATCTGTAGTCTGATTCTCATTTATTTCATAGACTCCCCAAGAAAAGTCAGATAGTACTAATAATGATAATAAATGCCTTTTAAACCTTTCCAAAACATTAGCGTAACCCGAAGAACGCGCTTGGGAAAACATTTATATAAACAGAATTTTCTTCTTTTGCCTCGATGTTCACTGTGCTAGATATTAGTGATAAATGTAACCTTCATATCCACCAATTTTGTCGTCCGCAGTAGCTTTCATGTTGGATTAACCTTCAATATTGCCGTATGGGAAATCTTATTAGCAGCGAATAATGCAAAAATCTATGATTGTCTAAAATCTCTTTAGATCTCTTTTTCTATATCATACCATTTACAAGAAATGTCCACAGGGAGTTGTTTGAAAGCTCAATATGCATAAATAAACTAAATGTTATACGTGTTTGGAATTTATGTATTTGAATACTTGAATTAGGTAGGAAATAGAATGACGCTTTCGGTACTTTTTGTTCGTATCTGGTGAATACTCTTTCCCAAATAATGAAGTCTAAAAACCGAATTTTAAGTAGCCGATGAACTTAAAAGACTTCTATCAACCATATTTCAGATTTGCAAAATTAGCATTAAGCATGAAAAGAAGAGCAAACTATATCTAGATCCTGAAATTACCACGGGGAAAAAAATTCGACCCTAGTCAAGTCAGTGTAGACAGACTATGGTCGATAATATCCTCACTACATGTACCTACAATGTAGAAGGTTTCTTTTAGCGTGACGTGTCACAATTATGTTTGTTTAGTTTAGAAGGAAAAAGCTCCTGTTAGTACATAGTACCTAAAGCTGGGACTAGTTTCTATAATTTTGATAATGTCGAATAAAAAGTTCCAACATCGGACACAACATCGTGGTGTCTTTCCAACAAAAACCTCGTAACCGCAGCTTATTCTGAGCTGCAGTTACGAAGTTTTTGTTGAAAAGCAGGTCATGACGATGCCATTAGAGGACATTTTGGGTCATGATCGGACTGTCTGATCTGGATCAATGTAGGTCCCTATAGCGCTATAAGGGTAATTTTTTAACCAAAGTTCTCATTTGTGTTATTTAAATGATTTGATTACAATCCGTTGTTACCTCACACTAACATCTATCGGGCACAAGTAAAGTGCCATCTTCTATGAACTTGGAAAAACCGAATTCGGTTATATTTTCTCTACCTAATCGATAGAACTGTTATTATATACAATTTGCCATGACCAGCACTTGCTTACACATGGTTTTGTATGGAACGAAGGTGTCTATGTTGCCCGATTTTCGATTTAGTTCGCTTTTAGAATTTTGAAAGCGTTTATTTGATTGGTCAGAAGAAAAGGTCACAGAAGATGACCCCTTACTGGTCATTGTCAGATCTTATTGCTAGCTAACACTGGATTATAATCAGATTCACAATTAAAAAACTGCACTAAAATTTGATAGTCCATTTCATCAAAATTATATGAAAATTGGTAATGTCGAAAATCTGATATCTCGATCTAGTGTGACGTTTCACATGGCATTGAGATTCGTATATAACGGAATGTTTTCATATTGTCCGAGAATTGTTCGATTTACTGTCAGTATGTAAATATTTGTGGATCATGGTAGATTACATGTATATTCTATACCGATGTTCTTCTTACAAAATCTCCTAGCTACAGCTATTTATTATGGTTATCGAAGAAATGCAGTGATATACATATTAATTGACATTATTGATGCAACACTCTACAGTCTTAGAGAAGGCTTAATCAACTGAATTGCACATTAATATAATGTTTCATTGCGTGTTTGACCCTTTCCCGACACAATCTGGTCATGAAAAACTTACAAAATAAGTAAATGCTGGTACAATTTTAATTTGTTATTACAATTTTAAGGTAAAGGATGGGTTGCCACAAGGGTTCAAAAATAGATTTTCTTTAAATTCTGTAAATTGATAGGGTTACATAATATCTTTAATTTGTATGAGTAAAAATTCTTATGGGGGCTGATTTTTGGAGATAATGGCTAACAAAGTGGGTGGACTAAATTGAATTGAGAAGCAAACTTTAACTTTGAAGTTAAATAACTTTTCCTGTATAAGATCGAAATGAAATTTGTCAAGGTCAAATAACTTTAGTTCTATTCAATGGATTTGATCCAAAGTTTACACATATTTAGTTACATCATATAGAATCATGTTCACAAAATATCATGTAAATTCACATAAAAATAAAGTTTATAGAGATAGTTTTGTAAAATAAGTACATCAAAAATAAGCAAAATCTGAGATTGACAGAAGGACAACGAAAATCAAAGAAGTGATAAACATGATTAATGATTCCAAAAATCTTCTGTCCTAAGTACATTGAAAGTATAAGCAAAATTTCAAATTAATCTGATCTATACAGAAAAAAGTTATTTAACTTAAAAGTAAAAAATTGCTTCTCGTCTCAATTTACCCCACCCACTTTGTTAGCCATTATCTCCAAAAGTAAGGCTTTATCAGATGTTTTACACATGCAAATTAAACATATTATGTTTTCCTATCAATTCACAGAATTTAAAGAAAATCTATTCTTTGGGGAATTTTGAGCCCTTGTTGCAACACATCCCTCAGAGAGCGGCCATGTGACTTAGAAATTTTGTGTTTATTCTGTGACACCAAATGCCCATGCTGCAATTTTCATCAAATTTTTAAAGCGAAACATTCGACGCCTTTTTGTGATGGTGAATGTCAAATGAAGTATTTTATTGTTCTTAATGTAAAACTATGCCAGAAAATTTTAGATTTTGTTTGAAAATATAGATATTTTTGTCATAATTAGGCTAAAACAGGGTGGGTGGGGTAAGATAAAGACAAATATTTTTTTTATTTGCGTAGAAATGTGTGCTAAACTTTTGTGTAAAAAATAGCTCTTGGTATTATCCTCAAAATATCCAAAAACAAAAAATATTCATTATGTAAATTTTTGGCGAATTGAAAAAAAAGCCAATATTCTCAAAAAATGTGATTTTTCAACTTTTCCCATATTTTTTTTCCAGACAATGGTTTTAAATTATTTCATTCAATCATTTCATTACATTTCTACATATGTTAAGTCTCCAAATTGATATAGCATTTGAAATTATCCATTCAGAATAACTTGCTATATGATTTTAAAATATGAGGTTAATTTTGCGAAAATGGTTACTACTAGTCAAGGGTAGATAACTCTGACATGAAAACGAGTCAGGAAACTTACCCTGGATTTTTGATATTTTTCTAGGAAATGTTACTTTACAACAAATGTACAAATAAAAAAAGCATTGGGCGAATAAAAAAGTAACCCCCGAGTCCAAACTTACCTTAACGTGCTATATTGAGTATGTTTTCGGATATTTTCTACGCAGTTTGTCCCTTTGAATTACCACAAAATAATCCAATCTATAGAAATAATGCAATTAAAGGAAAACGTTCCATTCCAAATTACGACCTGATTTAACTTATTCAATCAAGAAAGCTTGGGAAACATTGAGGCAAGACAAGAGATGCTGCATTACTCCTTTTGCCTTTTTTCTGTACTATATAGTTCACAAGTCAAATTGGACATGTCTAAAAGTGTCTAGTTAGGAAATTAGCTTAAAAGAATACGCGTTTTCCCGGAAGCCTAGGAGACTAGGAAAAATTACATCAGTCTATCCGTAATTCGATCCATCCGAATTCATTTAATAGCGTCAATTCAATTCGTTTCATTATCGGTTGCTTAATTTTTGTTCTAAACTATATATAACTAAGTATAAGCTATGGTAGATTGAGTGAACGTAGCAAGTAATATCCTGTTTTTTTTTATAACGGCGTTTTCAAAATAATTAATTATACTATAAAGTACTTGATTCTTTAATATAAGAATGGGTCGAGGTTTTCACTTTAGCATAGACAAATAATACAACCAAATCGATGTGGAAAGAATGGATATCGAGCCTTCTTAATCTACGATAACCTTTTCGAAAACAAAACACGGTTTTATGTGCCTAGCGAAAAAAAAATTAAAATTGCCGTTTTTCTCCTTTTGCCTCACTAATATTTATGCAAAATTGTACACAAACGTTATCTTACCAACATCTTTTTGTAATATTCAGTGGCTTCCTATTTCAATCTATCAATCTATTTTTTGTGGTTTAAGAATGGATGATAACCAAATTGCTGCTTTCCATTTAAAACCTCGTACATGCAGCTTGAAACAAGCTGCAAGTACGAGGTTTTTGAGGCAAAGCGACGAAATAATGAAAATGTCCAGATATTTAAAAAAAATGATAGCAAGATACATATGTATTACCTGGTCCAGCCAAACATTCGTGGTTAGAATCTGATTCTTCTCGTCCTGTAAAAAGGAAAAATAAACAAAACATAATGAATTCATATAGCTCACGATAAATGGCACGGAAGAGCATCTCTAACTGATAGCTATAGAAGATCTGCCAGGTCATTTATCATTACCTATACGCGCAGTGTACCAACATACAGACGATGAAAACGGAAAAACTGTCCGAAGGACATCACTTAGCTGCTTAGATACTTTGTTCTATACCTAAGTATTTTTCTTCCATTTCTAATTTTGTTAAGGTAATAACTGAGTTGGAAAAGGGCCATTCTCCCAAATTTGCATCGATTTGTCAGCAACAGACAGCTTATTCTACAATTGTGACAAACTATTTCTTCATTTCACACAATGTTTACTGCCCTAAAAGTCTAAAACATGTAAAGTTAAAACTTGACATTTTCGCCTATATATCAAGTTAGAATTTAGACAAATCTAAAATTGTGTTGTCTTGTAATGGTTTAATAAACTCACCACATCCAGAACCTGTGTCAGTGAGATCCCCAGCCTAATGATGACAGGTTTGCTTGCCTGAAACACGGGCCGTGTGGCGCTGTCGTAGCCCCTCATCAGTCTATACAGAAGCAATTGCTCCTCCGTCATTTCTGAATCAGGTATGTCCTTGAACCGAGCACCGCAGTAGTTCTTTGAGTCCATACTACCCTCAACTGGAAATAAAATCAAAGTAATGAAAGTACGGAAAAACGACTGGTTGGGGATTTAAGCCTTTCCAAAACGACTGAAAAGGTGATCCAAACAGAAAAAGAGTTGCGAATAAAAAGGTCAATGGTTAGACCAGTAGAAAATAGCCTTGATATACAGAGTGTCCCTAAAAAAACGGAACCCTATTTCAAAGTCAAATATTTTAAAGTGACAGCATAGAATCTAATTTTTGAATTTGCAGTACTAAAGATATATTATTTCTGCATATGTGAACTAAAATTTAACTTCAATATATGTGTAGGTTCAAAAGTTATATGAAATTTAATAAAGACACTAAAAACCCGTTTTAACACGAAATCGATTTTTTGCGTCTTGTTTGTTTGTAAAAGCGCACTGACTGTCAGCTGTTGAGTTCTTTACCGTTGTAAAAGTGCTTACCAATTTTCTCAAAATTTAATAATATAAAAGTGCCGCATGTGCAAATTGAGTATGTAAGGTGGTTGTTTGAAATAATTTTAACCCTTTCCCAGACCACAAAAAGTTAGGGTTGACTGGATTGGAAGCTGCTGCTGATGACAAAATTGACGCTGATAAAGAAAGAATTTGCGTTAAATAAATCACAGAAAATATAGAGGCAAAAGGAGAAAATGCTGGTGACCATTATTTTCTTCTTTTGTCTAAATACTTTCTCAAGCCAATTCTCTCATGGATGTCAAAACCAGGTCTTGTTTGGGAAAGGGTTAAAGTACTTTGCATTTGAGCTCTGGCCGGCATATTTTAGAGTAATAAAATAAATGCATATGATTACATGTATTATGAATCTTTGATACACTTTGATATTTTGTTTGTATTCATTTTTTGTTTTTGGTTACTTTAACAGTTTATTTATTAGAGGTAAAGATGAAAAGAATATGTACTATTGTAAGTAAAATGTTTCAAAATCACTTTTGTATTGTATTAAACAATTGTGAAGAGTCAAGTGTAGGCGCGCGCTGCGAACGGAAAGATCGATATCGTGTTAAAATGGTTTTCCGGGTGCATTCATTTGAACGCCAATATTTTCGAAACTAAAAAACATTTTTCTATCAAATTTTAACTTCTGATAGAACACTATCGTTTCTATTGCATATTAAAATTTGGTGGAGACATATCACTTAATACATGAGCAATTCACTTTAAAAAATGGGTTCCGTTTTTATTGGGACACCCTGTATATTCGAAAGCCTTGTTGGAGAAGCATAAGATGTTGGTTACAATATCTTTCACCTTTTCATGTGCAGTTTTCTAAATCCACATCTATAAGCTACATTTTCCCGACTCTTTGCTCGTATACATAATTGATTATAAATGCACAAGATGATAATTTAGCAATATCAATTATTTTAAATTCGGTGTCGACGCATGGTTTCCTTGCATTACGATATTATTCACATCAATAACTTAAAACACGAGACAATATATGCAAATTACAGTTTTCTAATGTAAACTTGTTTTATTGGACAGAAGGGAATATTGTTGTTTTCCAACAAAAATCTCTTAACTGCAGCTTGTTTTAAGCTACAGTTACGAGGTTTTGTGTTGGAAAACGACAATATGCATATTTGGCATTTTGATACATCCTAATGATATTTTGCATTCCATTTTGTCCTATTCGTATATTATCTCGATTTTAGAGTTGTTTTAGAGTTTCTTTATTGCACGCAATATATGCGTGGCCTTCGGCAGTATCCTTATACGTTTCAATGTGAGTAAGCAGCGAAAAGTATCGCTACTTTTCAACAAAAAACTCGTAACCGCAGCTTTAACCCTTTCCCAAACAAGACCTGGTTTTGACGCCTCTGATATAAGTGGATTGGGAAAACATTGAGACAAAAGAAGAAACTGCTGATGACCAGCAGTTTCTCCTTTTGCCTCAATGTTTTCTACACTATATTTTACACAAATGCAGTCTTTTTCGTTATCCATTTTGATTGCTGCATTAGCTATTGAAATGGATCAACCCATTTTTTGCTGTTTGGGAAAGGGTTAAACAAGCTGCATTAATTTTTTTTGAAAAGCGACGATATACAGAATACATTCCTAAGTCTCGTATAATGGTACATTAGGCAAAAATATACTTAACGTTTTAATAGATGTAAGCAGACCATAACAGATTAAGCAAGTTGGTAGAGGGATCTGCTCTGAATTATATAAATATGACCGTCACGTTAAAATGCACTTTCTATGAAATGTAAAGATTATCGATCCTCGCGAGCCTTCGCGAACTGCGTAAACTGACTATGATTGAAACTTTTCACCCGAATGCACTTCATATAGATTGTTTTAAAGTGACATTTCACAATTGTTTTCGAGTCGGAATGGTTTTGACGATGGTTAACTAACTGCGTTGAATTGACCACGCCATGATTGATATGAGTGGCTTGAGTGGGAGGGGACAAGTGTTTTGAATTAGAATTATATAGGCTAAAGATGTACAAGAAATGTTGGAATGCTTTGGAATGGTTCGTTAAAACGAAATGCTAATGTGTAAGGTTTCTAAACCATGTAAAATTATTATAAAAAAGACTATTATGAAGGATTTTGTGCCGTTACATTTTTTAATTACATTAAATATAAATGTGCGGGTTACACGTATACGGTATTGCGAAATTTTGCAGAGCATTGAAATATCTATACTCAGTTCCAAAAGAAAGTCTGCACTTTTAAATTTTAAATATCTCAAAAAGTAAACCGTCTACCGTCAGGAAATTTTGTACGATGCATCTCAAAACTATTGACAAACGATATAGTGATGAAAAATCACTTGGCACGCACGAATTTTCGGCTTGGTTGCGACTTTGCATTTTTAGTGTTTCGCGTATACATGTACCTCACGTCCTGGATGAGTAATCGATAAAATAAACTTACTGCAATCCCTTTGGCATATCCAAGCATAAATCAAATTTTCATTACAATTGTACAAAGTACATTAGCGGGTAACGAATTACAAATAACGTCGGTGAACAAGACCAAACCTGGTGAAAACAAAAGCCCTCAAAAAGTTTGAATCTGGATTTATGTATTTATGTTGTAATAGCAAATATCCATTTGTATGGCATCTTAAAGGCATACACATTTTTTTGTAGAACGCTGTTGCACCGTTCGACAACAATTTACTAGACTGCTAACGTAGCGATTACTAACGTTGACGCACACGTAACGTCTACAGGAAAGTTCAAACTTTAGCATGGAAATTACTTTGAAGGCACGGTTAAGCCCTAGAACGGCATATAAGCGTGTAACCTTTTCAACAGAAGAAGCTGTACGGGGTACAAATCTCAACACCATCAACATCATAATGATCAGCCTGTGTACATGTAGTATGAGCAATTCTATCGACATCTGTTTTAATGCCATGCAAATTTTCTTTAAGGTCTAATCTGAAGCATGATATCACTTGTATACCCTAAATTGCCATACACTTTGTGAAAATTAAGGTAAAGGCAAAAAGCAAATGTGCATACTTTCTTTTTGAACTGAGTATATAATACTCGTAACAGTAACATACAACACATTACGCTAGCTGTTCCACTGAACAAGAATACCTATAGGCCATAACACAGTTTCACCACTAATCAAAATATAATCTAGTTAAATGAAGTGGAAATACAGACGTTGGATGCTTTTGATACCAAAGTATACATAATATGTATTTTATATCAAATTTGTTAGCAGCTAATACGTGTAAAAAAGGCTAGGGACTGAAATTTGATGAATAACTAGCCACGCAAACTTGGTAAAGCGATACAAAGAATTGCTTCAAGTTTGTGAAAAAAGATGCATTTGTACTAATAGTATCAAAAAGTAAAGTTCGAAGTGCAATGCTATCAAGTATAACGTATACATACAAGTCTTCCCAATACAAAAGATTCCATAGAATCCAAAGACATAACTCCCAACAAATCTAATTAGTGCAGAAACCTTCTCAATCACGATTTATGTACTATTACCTCAATAAAGCATGTAATGATACTATAGCTTGCGAAGATTACAGAGCATTGTTCTATTTATTGAAACTAAACGAGAACTTCCTGTGTTACTTGGAAGAAAGAATTGATGTTGACGATCTGGAAAAAAGACTTAGTTTAAAAACAGGACAAAACCATCGCCCTTACAATCTGTATCTTCTAAGTGATCAAGTCTGGCCCATTTGTAAATGTCAATCGAAATCGACATAGACATCCTCTAGAGTAAAATATTCTACCATCCACTTTATTCCTTACGAAATACAAAATTAAAGGAAGAAACATGGGCTTACGAAGATGCTACTTGGGATGTTAAATGCCATTTCGTTACGTTCTGCACTGCTATTGTATTCTAACAGAACAAGTAACGGCAAAACGATTCAAACTGTCGCATGTTTGTTCATGCATTTGATTGATATAACCGTTACAGTTCCTATTGACATATCAGCAGATATCTATCAAAAATCTATTTCCAGTCGATAAAAAATACTGTTGGAACAAAACTTGCATGTGGCTGTCTTTAAAACATTGGTATTAATTCGTAATATGCAAATATAAACAAAACTCTCAGACTAAAACGGTCTCGGAGGATAGTCTGTAAACAAATATTGATGAGGTGTCTACAATTTGAATTCCCCTTGTTATACTGATCTATAGTTATTCAGTTTATTCATCCGTGTCAAAAATCTCCGTTTTTAACGAATCCTGCAAAACTGCTGTAAGGGACCTTTTCCAGATCCCGGCTCATTTCTATTTCGTATTAAAAAATAAATGAAGTATTTAAAAAGTTTAATCATTGGTCCATATCCCAAACATTAAATGTTTGGGATATGGACCCATTATTAAACTTTATTAAGATTTCATTTATTTTTTTATTAAGAATTTTGACGTTTGATCTCATTTAGACAATATGCCTGTGCAGATGACTAAACATTTTTATACTACATATTTTGTAAAGCAAAGACCTATTTATGTAAGAAAATGCTGATGCAGTATGTGCGGTTCCGCAGACAATTTGTTTCGTGACAGCCGCGCTAGACGATAAACGTGTCTATAAACCAAAAGAAATAAACGTAGGTTACCAGAACGGAGCTGACGCAAATGGCTGTTTTACACGAACAAGTATAATAGAATTCCTACAGATAATTCAAGGTAAGGTGTTTTCCTCCTTTATGTTTATATATATCAATGCTTTATTCATTTAATTTGAATTTATGAGGATTTCATCTAAATTCAGAAATTTTGTCTTGACAATATTCCTAAAATATGCCATTTCCAAAGTAGCTAAATTAGGTATCTATAGAAATCAAGAAATTATCAACAGAAGCTCACGGGAAACCATTTTGAAGATTTTATTATGACTAACTAATAAAGATCTCTTTCAACAAATGATTCGTATTCTTTTTTGGCGCAAAGTCCCTTTGTTGAGAAGGCTAAATCATCCTACATGTAAATCATTCGTAAAACGGCATAAATACGTTCATAGCTATTGTATGATTGTTACCACATAAGATTGATTTACATTACAGCTTCTATCGACTTATCAGCAAAGGTCTATCAAAATATCTATTTCTATCTATGCAGATGCCTTTATGCACTAAAATAGGATGTGACTGCCTTTTTAAGATTGGAATTAGTTCGTTATATGCAAATATAAACAAAATCCCAGACTAAAATTGTCTCGGAGGGCATTCTATGAACAACGGTTGATATAGTGTATGCAATTTGTATTCACGCTTGTCATGCTGATTCAGGTCACATTCGTTTTGTATTTCAAAAGTCTTTGCAAAACAACAAATAGTTCGGAAAAAGGCTCGGGAAACATTGAGACTGATTGTTAGCTTTTTCGGCTTTTGTCTTAATAATATTTTTATTAAATAATACAATGTTGTCTTTGTCAACATCCATTTTGTCGTCTGCAACAGCTTTAAAAACGGTCCATTGTCACTGCCAAAAATTTATTCAGAACTGTGGTGAGAATTCTGTACAATTTTATTAGCTATTCATATTTTTTCTCATACATGCATTGTCTCTCAAACACGCAACTGTGAAATGGAAAGGTGCAGCATCTGTAGTTGATAGAAACCAATTCTAAGCCGAAGATATATTATCTGAATTCCTGACCACTGATCTTTACCAATGTCATACTAATCCTGGCATATTCGGGCTGCTTTGGCAGGCAGAAAAGAACAAGACCAGCCTGCACATACATGCAGTCTGACCTCATTCTATAACGCATGTGTCTTTAAATTGAGCGTAACAAGGGTTGATATTTACAACTTGGTCTATGGTTGTACGGAAACAAGCGACTGCTCAAAGATCAGCCAGGTCATTAACCCAATACCAAACGGCAAAATTTTAGACTCGCCCAAATTCAAAGATTTTCAGACGACAAATTGCAAGTGAACAAAATTCTAAATAATTTGGTCTTTTGGGGTTGAAAACATTGTGGGAAATGAAGAAATTGCTTGTTACAAGCAATTTCTTCAATGTCCTAAATGTTTACCAAAGTCATTGTATTGTAGGGAATTAAAAAGAGATATTGTGCGGAAATGGGTTAAAACGGGAACTGAACCTGCATGTATCCCTAAATCTGATGATATTTTCGCCATCCTTAACGGAAATCACAAACAGGGCAAGTAAATTCCGAAGGCCATACATTGTTGATAACGAAATATCACCAAATCATTAAAAAAAATATAATCAAATGATGGTATATGGCCTAAAGTAGATAATGACAACGGTGCTGACGGAAACACTAACGGACGATTGGACCGAAAAATTTACTCTTACATAACTCTAAAATAAAGTGTAGGCGGAAAATGAAAAGTCATTGTCCTAAATCACACAGACTAAACAAACAATATAATTTGTTGTCTCTCTGAAATATCCGATGATACAAATGAGATGAAATCTGGTTTTGAGAGAGGAAAGATTATATGTTGTCAATCATTTGTGATCGTAATTTATAGCTATGCATATCCCATAGAGTATGTCTAGAAATACTGTATTATCTCGAGACAAACTAGTCAGTCAACAAGCTTTAAAGATGGCTTAGCTTTTTTATCGCTGATTTCATTTATGTCTGCGATACATGAATAATAAAAGCAACAAAGGAGAATTAGATTCCAAATAATATTTGTCTTGATATCTCTAACAGAGGAAACTAATAATTACATAAAGGGAAATACAAAGATGCTTATAAACATCTTTTCCCCTTCCCCTAAATGACTTTCTATTCTGAATTTGAATTTCGCACATTCGCTAATGATCATTTTGACGTTTACAATTTAAATTTATGGACTGTGATAGTTTGGGCTAGGTTGTAAATGAGTAAATAGTTGCTGTCCTTCAATATCATTGTAGGCCTACCACCAGCTTAAAAATGTCTTTGCCTTGAATGAAAATTAATGCCTACGAAAGTACTGATAAACAAGAGTTGTCCGCGGACAACGTAGCTCGCCTATGCGGGAGCTTGTCACAAAAACAGCTATTTTCTAAAGTAGGTCAAATTCCAAGGTAAGGTCACAAGCCCAAGGGTCATGGTCCCAAATGAAAGGTCTTTACAGGAGGTATCCTGATTCCATGTGTGAAACATAAAGGCTCTATCAATAATAGTGCATGAGATATAGGCCAGGTTAAAGTTTTTCAAAAGTAAGTCAAACTCCAAAGTCAAGGTCACTAGGTCAAAGGTCATGGTCACAAATGAAAGGTCTTGTCCAGATGTATCCATGTATGAAATATCAAGGCTGTATCTCTAATATTGCCTGAGATTAGACCAGGTTAAAGTTTTTCAAGTGAAGACGCGACGGGACGGGACGCGACGCCGTCGCCGACGCCAACACTAGGGCTGTGACATTAGCTCCGCGGACATAAAATCCCGGTTCGCTAAAAAGTCTAAATACATGTTGTGCAGAAAGAAATAATTATGTTACTAGATGATGTAATGTTCACAGACAAAACCGGAAGATGTGAAAATGTACAACAAATATATGCTTAGTTGGCTTCATTTCGGGGTTAAACCAGAAAACTTGCAGAAATTTGAAACCAATACGCTTGGGTACGACCATTACCCAATACATTGACACTTAGTGTAGACAATAAATGCGTTAAATGTTATTCTCGGTAAATAAAATGTACGGATTCATGGTAAAAGAAGCATCGTGCGGCATTTGTCAAACATAGTCTATAAGAAAATGATACAGGGAGGATTGTTTTGTCTTGAGTTATAAACTAAAACTGCGAAATACAATGCGATCAAATTTTACAATTCGAAATAGCACATTTCATTTACGTTCATCTAAGAAAAACTGCTGATGCAGAATAAATGCGATGCCGCGACAATTTCTTTCGTGTGACGTGTGCATGATAATAACGTGTCTGTAAGCCAAAAGAAATAAACTTAGATTATGAAAACGTAGAAGAAGACAATTGCTCTTTTACACGAACAAACATAATAAGATTCCTAGGGACAGTGTAAAGTATATTGCTATTCTATTTTGCGTAAACGCCTTTCCTTATTTTTGTCCGGTTGTAGTTTATATAATATCGCCCAATCTAAGAAGTTTCTGTTCGTTCTAAAGAAGCTGAAAAGCAATTCTAAACAACCCCCATTTGAGGAATTCATTTGTCAATGATGTATATATAAAATACATGTATATATTGCTCAATGTCTGGATTCAAAATCTCACTATGTTTTTAAAAGATATAGATCTAGGGCAAATTGCTAGAATTACTTATCAACAAATGATTAATTGACTAATCAGTTAAAATTAAACAGTATCCAGCAATTGCGATTGTTGAAAACTGTACAGATAATTAACTAGGTGTTTTTAAAAAGAGGATCTGTACAATATATAACAAGAAAACAACTAGACAAAAGAACAATAATGTACAATGTAATTTGTCGATCAACAAAGCAGACATTATACCTTACGAGTCTCACATTGCCACTCATTATCTTATCTTTTCAGTAAATTTATACAGTAGCAAATACCAATACAAAGTCGTTCATTGTTGATATTTCTTCTATCATGTTTCAATATAAACTAATTTCGAATTATCACGTCTAGCCAATGAACTTTTTCTGTCGTACTTTTTCAATCAAACTGTCAGTATTGCGTTACACGGACTCGCAATTCAAGAAATGTCAGACTTAATTATTGTCTAATTGAGTCCGGAATATATTGCCAGAGACAGATGAATTGTAGATAGTAAGTGATTGAATGATTGTGTGTACATTTTTCAAATACAATATGGCAAGAATAGCGGTGCATGTAACCTTTTATTTATGTTATTTTTTGAAGCTGTGGATGTTTAAAACTAATCATAAAACCGCGAAAACAGCTTTGTTTTGCCGGAAATTTGCAGCAATTTTTTTTCTTTCTCAAAATTGGCGTATAAATAAAAAGAAAAGTTATGGAAACATATCTGACCTCTAACGGGGCGATATGTGACGGACAGATGGATCATTCCGTATACATGTATGGTTATTCCAAACCCCGGCAGTGTATAAAATCTTACTTTCTTAAAGCAGTTATCTTTTAAAACAACAGGTTTCATTTTTCTGAAAGCTGTTGGTTCTTTATATATATATATCAAATACAAAATACTTGATTGTATAGAAGTGATGATCTAATTCATTTCTTTTAAGGGTAGAATCTACGTCAATTTGTCTCACTTGTAAAAACTTCGAACCTAATTGGTTGAAAACAGACAGATTCGTATGATAAATTTGTACTGTGATTTATGGAGAAATAAATTGGCAGTGGGCCATCAACAAACGGTGTTGCTGATAGTAATTATAATCAAATTTATACGACACATCTTGACACTTTTGGTCATGCATACTATTCCATTGAAATAAATCGAATGGGTGAAAATGAATATACGGGATCTTGAAGAACATGCGCTGCTTCCTCTCACGCTTTGGGAAGCGTAATAGAAAAATAACGAATTTGGCATGGTTTCACTCTGCATTTGAAATATTGGTGTACATAAAGGAGGAGTAAAGTATAATAATATCTGAATGAAATGTATTCATTAGGATCAACTCCTTTTGACACTCTCTCTTATTTCTAGCTGGACATAAATAATCAAGAATAACATTACAAAATGATTGCGTAATTCAGGCAAGAAAGTCACAATACTAGTATGAGAAACAAACATAAGTAAGGAGCAAAACTACAGAAAATATAGAATTACCACAGGAGAAATTTTAAAATGTTTATAAATAAACACGTATCCGTACATTCCATTTTCCTTTTTTATAAAAAAAAAAAAATAAAATACATTGTAAATATGAATCGTAAGACACTCAAGTATATTTTCGTTTTTGCGATTTTGGTTTTGATTTCAAAAAGACAAAGACAAATTAAGATTATGTGATTATTTTCATTTGTACAGTGATAAATCACGATGTAAAGTAATATCAAAGATACGTCTCGGCTTTGACAATATTCGGTGAAAAGGGGAATCTTGATCTGCAGCATTTTGCAGCATCTTATTTCAAAGTTTGCAGTTGTTCAAGATATACAGTATTCGGTAAAACTGTCTACTTTTAGTGTGATAATCCAATGTTAAAGAGGGATACCTTCAAAAGACTTAGCGATACAAGTAGCTGTATATTAATGGCAAGGTACTCAGACAATGCATTCGTAATTATGTACCTTCTTTTTGAATTTGGTTCATTCAGCTACATACAGTACACATTTCATTTTCATAGTGGTATGTTTTTGAGATTAAATAAACATTTGATAAAGCTATTGAGAAGGTCTTGGTTAGAATCTGGGCTCTTAGCCCGTACATTAAAGACAAGAAATGGACTAATTTGCTGGATTTATCCACAATTTCATCTTTCGCCGTGCCTTTTCTACAAGGGACGTTCAGACCAGTTCTCGTTTTTTAAAAGCTTTAAAAACTTGTGGGTGACCAAATACATGTACTTCAGAATCAGCATGATGACAAACGCGAATACAAATTATAGACACTATATCAAACTGTGTTTATAGATTAACCCTCGAGACCGTTTTAGTCTGAGAGTTTTGCTTGTATTTGCATATTACGAATTAATTCCAATGTTCAGTAGACAGCAACATGCCATTTTTGTGCAAACATGTCTATTTATAGACTAGAAAACGATATTTGAAAGACATTCGGCGATATTGCGATAAACCTGTAATTCTTTCCCATTTCCTAAATAAGATATTGATTTGATGTATCTTATAGAAATTGAAAATATTGAGACAAAAATATTGATAAAACCACCATTTTCTATATAATACATATCGTAAATTTCTTTACACACCAGGCCTGGATAAAAGCAAATTATATCGCCGGTACAATTGTTGCGTTTTATAAATTTCTAACTTTCTTTTAATTGATCTCACTTACATGTATCATTATGAGATAAGAAATGTCCTTTCATAAACACGTAACATTCAAGATAAACTACAGTAACGGTAAACGATATTTGCACGATGGATAATCATGTGATACAAAAAAAAACAGAAAATATTTAATATTTTGGTTAGTAAGGGACCGATATGAATTCGATATGAAGCAGAGAAGGTGGATAAATGACAGGAATAAGCTGGGCGTGGTGAATTTGTAAAAAAATCATCTTATGAAAAAATATTGAAGATCAACCAAAACTTTTTTTTTTTTGAAAAAAATCAACCACTTCCATCTAATGCGTGACTTCTGTCCACCCTTTCTGCTTCAAACCGAATTCAAATCGGTTCCGTATTAACACAATTATTGAATATTTTCTGAAATCGTTTTATCACGTGATTATCAACAGTGAATTGACCTGATATAATTGGATGGATAATTAGTCTGAGTTATAAGTGAAATTTAAGACATATTAACTTGACACACGGGAAATCTTTTAAATTATGGTTCGCGGTTCTTAGACCCTCACGTTTGTTTGTAAACTCATTACAACACAGACTCTAAATATATTTTAAGATTTGACATACAAAAAACACTCCTGAAAGTTAAAAAATCTTCATAACAATAAATGTGTTTTAAATCTGAAACGTATATACATGTAATAAACTATTTTCTGAATATTGAATAAACATTGAATCTTTGAAATCAAGATTCTCGATTCTATGACTCTCATATTTGTTTGTAAACTCACATCACAGACTATGACCTCGTTTATTTTAAGATTTGACAAACAAAAAGCATTGGTAGATTTTAAAAAAAAAAATGTTCATAATAATAAAGGTGTTTTAAATCTGAAACGTAAAATAATAAACTATTTATATTCTGAATATCGAATTATTACTGAATTATTGAATAATAGCAGAAAAGATAATATATGCGTAAAATATCAAATACGCGGTTCGAACTCACGTTTAGATACATGTATATACTAACCCAAAGAGCCAACGCAACACGAACTTTAAATTACAATATTTTGATTACTGAAATGTGAATTCGTTGATTTTGACTTCATTTTGACCGCTGACCATTATGATATCTCCAGGAAAAACAAATGGGTCTAAATCGATTCCGTAACGCAAATAACGTTACAAACGTAATGCCGGGGTGTGTTTCAAAAATGAAACCAAGATCAGTATCTCGTATGTCCTCCTGTAGCATTGAACACAGCACAACCTATCTGTGACATCGAACGTAACTAACATCGACAAACGTTTATAGGAATATTTTGTCACTCTTGAATTAATGTTTGACCCATTTCACGCAAGGTCTGTGGTTGGACTGGGCGTTGACGTAAACGCATGTCAAGCAGGTTCCATATTTGCTCAGGGGGTCAGATTATCGCTTTTGGGCGTTGCACCACTGGAGACAGACTCGTGTGTGCATACGTAGTAAAATGGGACCCACATAAGGACGTTGAGGTCGGAACTCACGTTTACGTAACCTGTTACGTGTCTGTGCACTTATACGGCGACCATGGTTCCCAGCAGTTGCAGCAGCCTTTTTGTTGCTAGCCGAAACCGGTCTCTGAGAATTTGGTTTCTCAACCTGTTGCCCTGTACCTTGGTAGTTACACGACTTCTGAAGGCTCTTGGCATGTCATAAACATTACCGGAAACGTCAAAACAAACGTAGGCAAGAAAAATAAATGACCTTGAAAATAACAACAAAAATGGATTTTTTAATTCAAATGGAACTTCTAACACATTCAGACATGGTTAATGAGTAAGATTAATTGAACATACTGGTTTGCTGAAACTTCCGCTATAGTCATGCTACCGTAGACCACGCAAAGTCCAATAGCCGGGTAACCGCAGTCAGCCAGGAGCAATCCAATCACCTGCACCTTTCGGGACAATGCTAAATTGCGGCATTTTTGTCGATCACCAGACAGATTTATTTACTTAATCTTATCGGGTTATCTTGCTACTTTCCAAAAATGCACGTGCGCCGGTTTATTACACGCACTGTTGCACGTGCAGCGCGGATATAGGGTTTTGAACCACTGACTCTGTGTTCAGCGAAGCATAACAATTCTTACATTCTTTTTGTGTGGACAATAAAATCACTATATAGAATAATGATATCTGAAGTTTCGTTGTTCTATCATATCTCATTAAAAAGTTACAACAAAATATCTTGTTGCGTTGGCAGTTTGGGTTAGTATATGTTACATTGAACGTTATCAAGAATTTTCCAAGGATTAAAAACAAAATGAACGGTAAACAACACACTTCAAACGATAATGCCAGCATTTCAAATATGGCAGAACACATCGTGTTTATTTTGCATATAAATCTTTTATAAACTGTCGAACTACAAGATGTTTCTCATTATGCTGCAAAATGCTGCAGATCAAGTTCCCCTTTTCACCGAATATTGTCAAAGAATCGCCAGTAATTTGTGCATGATCACGTGACTAAAACATTCTGCAAAGATTTCATTCAAATTCGTTTATAAATGTAGGATTTGTGTCAACAAAAATATTTGCATTTTGTCATCCTTTTCGATGACGCAGCATAATATGATTAGATTTCAAGAAAGAACCAACGGAAAGACAGACAGACGGACAGACGGGGAAGAGGACACCAATAAACTACGATGGCGTTTATAATCGAACACGTTCTACTTACCATTTTCTTAAAAAAATGTGGATGAACTAGGGTGTATAATCCTTTTTGCCTCTTCTTATATACCGTCGTTTATCCACAAAAACCTTGTAATTGCAGCTTCAGATTAATCCGAGTCTTCTCTGATGTAAATACGCTCTTTGATATTTTGATTTTTCGCTATTTACAAATAGCGAAAAATAAAAATATCAGAGAGCGTATTTACATCAGAGAAGACTTGGATTACTTCAGATAAGCTGCAATTACACGTGTTTTTTGTTGAAAAGCTTCGAAATTCTTCATATTGTCGCCCTATATCTGTGAACTTATATACTAGATAGGCAATAAAGGTCTGGTACACTGTTAAAACTTCTTATATCATGTTTCAATACAAACTAATTTCATATTAAAAGGTCTAGTTAATGAAGCTTTCTTGTATTTTTTTTCAATCAAACTGTCAGTATTGCGATGCATTGTCTCGAATTTCAAGAGATGTAAGACTTAATCACTCTCTAATTGAGCCCGGATATATTGTTACATGTAGGTACATATGTTTTTGTTGGTATACTGTATAGTTTAGCCTTGATATAAAGATTGCATGCACAGAAAATCGAACGGATCGAATTGTATATTTACATCCCATGTTACATATACACATTTCCAACAAAGCACATGTATCTAACCGTGCGTTTTTTTCATTTACATCTAATACCCGTGTCCACAGAATGAATAAGTTGATTTCTTTTGAGGGTAGAGTCTATGTCAATTTGTCTCACTTGTAAAAACTTAGAACCTAATTGGCTGAAAACAGACCGATTCGTATGATTTTGTACTGTGATTTATGGAGAAATAAATTGGCAGCGAACCATCGACAAACGATGTTATAGATACGATCAAAATTTTACGGGAATCTTGTTTTTCGTTCATCATTCCTCGATGCAAAAATAGTAAATGGATAATAAACATTTTTCAACCAATAACATGAAGAGTCTTTTTACACAGAGTAACCTCTTGAAATATAATCTATATAAGTTTACATCGGAATAAAGTTTATGGAAAAATCCATTTTGTCGCAGTTATCAAACTAACTGCATGTATACATATCAAATATTATTTGTTAGACATAAACTAACTACAGCCTAGAACAATAGCAAGATAAATGCTAAGAACCCGTGTGTACACGACCACATATACATCGTACTTACGTTCGGATAATCTGCATGAGAATAGCCCCAGAATTAAGAGATATAAATGTACCAGCAAACATAAACTACTGGAGACCAACATGCTTCATGATTAGACTGCGTGTATATACAGGCTGATCTAGAATCATGTTGGACTCGAAAGCCTAAAATACCCTTTTATAGATCCTGGTTGGTATATGTTTTATAGACCTAGTTCCAGAAGCAAATTACGGCAGTCCTATAAATTTTGTATCTGTGTTTTTTTGTGGACAAAATATCTGATAACGTGATTATTTCCGTTTGTGCAGTAATAAATCAAGATGTAAAGTAATATTTTGTATAATGCAAATTGTCTCTCCAAAACGTCTTGCTATACACATTGACAAATGACATGTAACGTCTGGTAGCTCGACAATTTATTAAATATTCACATGCAACATAAAAACTGGATAAAGTTTAGGTGAACTTCTTTGAATTGTTTGCGATCGTCGATTTGAAAAGTGCATATTTTAAATGTGTCCTATGTTTTAGTGATAGTTCTGCCGTTTTAATCACGAAGAAAGCAGTTTATTACTTTCGTTTCACCGGATAACATTTGGTTTACTATGAATCTTGCCAATCTTGATTATTATATTGGATAGTTGTGGTACAAATTTTTCATCTCCAGTGCTTTTTTTTTGTAAAATTTTAAGATTTACTCAGATTTTGCGATGCTATGTTTAAATATTTGATTGTTTCTGAACAAAACCATGAGGAAATCAACAGTCTAAGAATCCAGGTCGTTAATTTCAAAGATTTTTCGCGGGTCCTATTCATGGCAGTCTAAAATTTCACTTATATCTCCGGCTAATTATCCAGTCAATCATTCCAGGTCAATTATTGTTTACTGATACCGTTACGAATGTCTTTCCTTTGATGGTATACGTACATGTACAATGTATCTATTTTTGTTGGTTGTAGAGAACATCCACATGTGATTAGAGAAACGAAAAGGAAAATTGCGAAACAAATAACTACGTTCGAGTTTTTTTCATCAAGCGCAAATATTTCTTTGATTATTTAAAGGATTTGTTGTATTTTGCAAACTTTCAATTTAATTTGAAATAGTCTCATTTCTCTTAATTGACCATATATAAAATAAAAAAAATGTCCGCGGATAATTTACCTCACTTCAATAAGTTTTTAACACAAAAAAGTCCAGTCTAATATCAATGTCACAACGTAAAATTTATTAGCATTCGATGTATGTAAGATAAAAGGTTTTGAATTATAAGTCCAATTCCAAAGTCATAGTCGCAATGTTAAAATGTATTTTCCAAAATAAAGGGCTTTTGCGGGTGAAATATTTAGGCTAATGTTTCTTACAGTTCTATAACATAAGTGATTGATTCATTGTTTCAAAATATCAAACCATCTTTAACAAGATAAATGTTTGAAATATCTGGTGCTTTTATAAATATGGGGGCAGAAGCTTTTCTAAGTTATTGATATATTTTAAACTGAATGAGTAAGGATCTACAAAGGAGCCCTTATAGCATTTCAGATCACAAAATATCTATACAAGTCTGTACTGTTTTGCAATGTTCTCCACGGAAGTCAACAAAGCAATAAAACACTGTTAGGGAAGAGCGCGAACATTATTCAGACTCAGTGAATGTAGAGACTTATCAGGACCAATTTTGATCATTTGACCAGCCGAAGCATCTGTACATGTACAAAGAATGATTTAAAATATGACTTTAAAAGCAAATACGAATACGTATAAAGTGTACATGTTATTGCACTTCATATTATATATGAAGACATTATTTATCTCAACGTATTACGTATGTTAAAATTTACAAAACTTTATAAAAAGCGGTTGACACATTGATTTCGAAAAAAAAATGTTTTACGTAGACCAGAGAACGTCGATGTGATGTAGACATTGACAGAGCCGTCTATAAACTAGGCAATAGTAACCACACGATTACAATGATTATAAAAGTCTCGCTAAAATATGAATGATGAAGCTTAATTGACTAGACAGGAATGCATCATCATATTTTCGGAGACCCTTCATTATTGACTGTCTAGTCGTCTAGGATATAATAATAAAAGATAATTGTCATATTGTCGCTTTATTTCAAAATCTAGTATTTTCAGCTTGATTCAAGTTACAGTTACGAGGTTCTGAAAAAAAACCCGACAGAACAGACAGGAGAACAGTAGTGAAAGACCTTGCCCAACCATGGGATTAAGTCGGATTAAGTAAGTAACGAGGCTATGCAGTTGTATGCTTATGAAGAACATACCATGAAAATTAGGATTCCATGAGAAAAGCCAAACCCTTACCAAAACACAATACTTTACAGGACAAATTACAAATAATTGTAAGAAATTGCTCAGAACACGGCAACTCAAGCATGGAAAACTAACACATAAAACGAGATTATGCTGGTTTCAAGCATTTTCATCTTTCACCTATAAGCCATAATAATGTCTTTTCTGTTAATCGTCAATTCCATGTGGATTGGGGATTTTAGAATTGAATGTAGCGCACATGTTAAGTCAATACTTTCTGACCATGGTCGGAATGTTTTACGTTTGTTCGTTCGTCTATATTGAATGAATTATTTTGATTAGTAAAACATGTACGTCGTCTTATTGAAAGCATGTTATGTTTACATATATTTAATTGTGTGCGAGTTTTCTGTGTTTTCCTGTTATATTTGCAAGGTCACTGGCAGTGTAAATTTCAAATTGTCCAAAACCAGTTTAGATATTGAAAGACGCAGTTTTTTCCAACTTTTCATCACCATCATTTTCCTGTTCCACCCATAACATAAACTATTTCGATTTCAACGCTAAAGGAAACAGAAATTCCAGACTAAAACGGTCTCAGAGGACGATCCGTAAACCAAGATTAATAACATGTCTGCAGTATCGGGTGATAGAATACAAAAACATGCAAAAACTTTGTCGTATATATTCATGACCACAGAATTGCTATCGTTTAACCCTCTCCCAGATGACAGAGTTATATTGTGGCACCAAGAAATCGCCCTTGTTAGGTTACCTTCGTCTGCTAAAGCGTAATAAGTTTGTTCTATCTATTTGCAATTTGTAGACATGCATTGTTACTGAATACTGTTAACGTATCATCCAGAATTTCAAGGAATAAATACAACTCTATTAGGATATCCATCGCTTGTTCTAACATGCATGACTTGTGCAAAATTCAAATTTTACTATTCATTGGCAATTTGTTGTTTAGAGTCACGCATGTCACGAATCAAGATTTTGCGGTTGCGCAGAATGTTGCAAACATTTTATAAATGCGTATGGACCATTGATACGTATAATTAGTTTAAGATCAAGTTTAACCCTTTACTAAGCTATTCCTGTTTTGGCATCCCTAATGTAAAAGCTCATTGAAAAATTGAGACAAAAGAAGAAAATGCTGATAATCAACATTTTCTCCGTTTGCCTCAATATTTTCATGCTACATGCTATGTCGTACACGAATCATGTCGTTATTGACTTCAATTTTGTCTTCTACGGCTGATTTCAAATTGTATAATCCAACAAGTTTGATGTTTTTGAAAGGGTTAATATGAAATAACTCCAAACAAACACGGCTATCCAACGAACTTTTTTCTGTCGTACTTTTTCAATCAAGCTGTCAATATTGCGTTACACGGCCTCGCAATTCAAGAAATGTCAGACTTAATTATTGTCTAATTGAGACCGGAATATAATGCCAGAGACAGATGAATTTGTAGATAGTAAGTAATTGAATGATAGTGAATAACACGCGATCTAGGTTAACAACAGTCTGTATTGCGTGAAGTATAAGTTTGTTTATATATATCAGCTAAAGGAATGAAATGTACAAATACTGTAAAAGATCCCTTACTTCGACAGAATTCGCCTCTTCATCAATGGCAAATATCTAAACATTAAGAACTTTTAAAAGGGCGCCACATAAATAGACCATGGCAATATCTTAAAATCAGATAAAAAATGAGACACAAAACACATATTTCCATTTACATAAGAAAATTTGACGTGATTGTCGTCATAAACATTTTAAGTCAAGGAATGTGCAACGACTACGTAAATTGACGGCACCGAATCATTTCGGTCTGAAAAGGAAAGTCATACACGTACGTATATCAAGTTATCACCTTGAAAATGCTATTGGCTTGAAATGCACTTCCAGGTCATTTATCGTGAATTATACCAGTGCACTGATTTATATGATTTGTAAGTGTTTATGATTGAAGCAACACTTGTATTAGATCAAATTCACGGATGCTTCAATATATATTCATATTAAATGTGGCCTTGCGACGTATGCTTATGAATCAAAATGCTAAAGATGAACGGAATTCGCAGACTGAGTCATTTGATTTCTTTTGAGGGTAGAATCTACGTCAATTTGTCTCACTTGTAAAAACTTAGAACTTAATTGGCTGAAAACAACCAGATTAATTCGTATGATAAAGTACAGTGATTTATGACGAAATAAACTGGCAGCGTAAAATCATCTGACAAAGGATCGTTTTGCTCTTTCGTTCACTTTAACATCTATTTTAAAAAGCAAATTATGCCAACCTTAACACCGTTCCACAAACGTTCTAATATAAGAATATCGTTGCTTTTAAACGAAATCTTCGCAACTGTACCTTGTATTAAGCTGCAGTTACGAGGTTTTCGGTGAAAAGCAGCGATATTATGATTGAGGAGAAGGCTTCAAACCAAGAATAATTTAGTTGAAGGTCAGATGTCGCAGTGAAAGAATCCTTAAGTAACCATTTCCAACTAGACGATTTTTGAGTCATACATGTATTTAAAACTGTTACTATTGATAAAAAGTGTGTTGATAAGCGGATTCTGTTAATAACAAGTATTTGCACAAAGATTGAGATAGCGGAAGGTTTTTCTGTCATTTTTTTTCTTTTGTAAAGTTATCCTTTTTAGCGAGCCGGGACTTTATGTCCGGGGAGCTAATGTCACAGCCCTAGTGTCGGGGTCGGCGTTGCGTACCGTCGCGTCCCGTCCCGTCCCGTCGCGCCTTCACTTGAAAAACTTTAACCTGGTCTATATCTCAGGCACTATTAGAGATACAGCCTTGATATCTAATACATGGATACATCTCGACAAGACCTTTCATTTGGGACCATGACCTTTGACCTAGTGACCCTGACCTTGGAGTTTGAACTACTTTTGAAAAACTTTAACCTGGCCTATATCTCATGCACTATTATTGATAGAGTTTTGATATTTCACACATGGATACCTCCTGCCAAGACCTTTCATTTGGGACCATGACCTTTGACCTTGTGACCTTGACCTTGGAGTTTGACCTACTTTTAAAAAATTAGCTGTTTTTGTGACAAGCTCCCATGTCACAGCCCTAGTGTCGGCGTCGGCGTCGCGTCCCGTCCCGTCGCGTCTTCACTTGAAAAACTTCAACCTGGTCTATATCTCAGGCACTATTAGAGATACAGCCTTGATATCTAATACATGGATACATCTCGACAAGATCTTTTTATTTGGGACCATGACCTTTGACCTAGTGACCTTTACTTTGGAGTTTGAACTAATTTTGATAAACATTAACCTGGCCTATATCTCATGCACTATTATTGATAGCGCTTTGATATTTCACACATGGATACCTCCTGCCAAGACCTTTCATTTGGGACCATGACCTTTGACCTTGTGACCTTTACCTTGGAGTTTGACCTACTTTTAAAAAATAGCTGTTTTGTGACAAGCTCCCGTATAGGCGAGCTACGTTGTCCGCGGACATCTCTTGTTTAAGGAGGCATTGTTTCTTGTACTCTTATTGAAAGCTATCCTGTTGATCAACAAAATATATGTCCAGGAAAATTCATTTTAATGACTGCTTGACGAATCGTGATTACGTAATTATTTCCATATGTTCGTGCATTAATCACTTGGGTATTTTGTAACGGGAATTCGTTTTTATAAACACAATTTTCTCTTTGATAAATTTTGCTTTCCAATTGACAAATGGCATGTCACTTCTGCGAGTGAGACAATTGATTTATCATAATGACATGCATTGTACATGTTAACTCTTTCCAAAACAAGACCAGGTTTTGACGTCCCTAATAGAAAATCTTTAGAAAGTATTGCGGAAAAAAAGAAAATGCTGATGATCAGCATTTTCTTCTTTTGTCTCTATATTTTCTGTGCTACAAAACACAAATCCCATCGTTATTAATGTCTATTTTGTCCTCTGCGGCAGCTTTGAAATTGGACCGCCGTAAAATTTTGCCGTTTGGGATAGGGTTGAAATATGTCTCATAAAAGATTATCTACTGGCACTATGAAGAAATTGATCTTCATCAAGACCTGTTTTCTTTAGATTCCCACATTCTACTTGTTAAATCACAAACATATCAAAATCCTTGTAACTACAGCTTGTTTACAGTGAAATTACGAAATGTTTATGAAAAACGAAGGTGTGGTGTAATATTACAAAACGTTGTACTTTTTGAGAAGAGGATAGCGAAATCAGAGTCAAAGAATCGAGAACGTTCATTCCAAAGATTCGTACTTAAACTAGACGATAACTAGAACTGTCGCAAAGCGGACGAATACCCCCCAATAGGGCATTGTCACTGAAAAAGTGCTATCGGTCAAAAGGTACTTGACTTAGAGCATGGAAACCAAGGGCGGATGCAGGATTTTTTTTCGGTGGGGGGGGGGGGTCCAAGCCCAAGATTTTTTCCAGGGGGGTCCAAGCTCAAATTATGGCTTAAAGTGCAAAAAAAATATGTAACGTTACATTAAATTTATATAGTCAAAATTTAATTTTCGCCCAATGCCAGGAGGGGTCCGGACCCCCCCCCCCCCGACCCCCCCTCTAGATCCAACTGTGACCTTGACCTTTGACCTTGGCGACCCAAAAACAATAGGGCATCTCCTTGTGTCATGGGCAACAAATGCGTAAAGTTTCATGATCCTAGGTCAAACGGTTCTCGAGTTAGAACACGGAAACAAAATTGTAAATTTTGACTGCTACAGCCACCACCCCCATTAAAAAGTTCAAGGTGGCATAACTCTAAAACTAATGACTGGATCAAGCTGAAAATTGCAGGTGCACAATTTCATATAATAGGAAACATCCTGATAAAATTTCAGAAAAATTGGTCAAAAACTGTTGGAGGAGAAGAGGACACAAGATTATGTCCACGGTCGGACAGACGGACGGACGGACAACCTGATTCCATTATACCCCAATAACTTCGTTGTGGGGGGTATAATAACGATTACAATGATTATAAAAGTCTCGCTAAAATATGAATGATGAAGCTTAATTGACTAGACAGGAATGTATGATCATATTTTCGGAGATCCTTCATTATTGGCTGTCTAGTCAACTAGAATGAAATAATAAAAGGTAGTTGTCTTTTGTCTTTTTTTTTCTAAAACCTCGTAATTACAGATTGATTTAAAATGCATTTAAGAGGTTACAGAAGAAAAGAAGCGATATGCTTATGAAGACCATGTCATTCGAATTACGGGGAACATGGTAACATAACTATGGACAACTAAGAATGACAGTGGGTAATATGCTGTTTATTAGAATTCTAAAAGTTTAAATCATAGTTATCCAATGTCTTTTCTAGTAAGGTTTACATCCCCTTATTTAAAACACCACTTTCTAGCCTTACGAAATGCATCAAAATACACACACTTGTAAATACACTTCACTTAAATTGATTCACCGTGCCGGATTTCAAGATTATGCTTCAAGAAGAAAATAATTTACAAATGGTGTTTTACTCTATATTCCTATGCAAGGGGGGTACTTTTGAACATTTTTGTCGAATATTTCCATAAATAAGCATAATTTCAAAATCCTAAACCGGACAAAATGCTTATGTTTGTATTTGGAAAGGGAATGTAACACAGTTTATGAACTAATGACACGTTTCAAAGTTCACCTCTGGCTCTTTCGTGCTAATGAGGGGTTGGAAACCCTAATATATTACTCTACGATATAATATTATTGTACATACATGTATTTGCAGCCAATATATTCTGACCATGGGTCTATTTTTGGTCTTTGTCTATGGCGAACCAATCTAGTGAAACATGAAAGCTTATATATTAAAAGCATGCTATGTTTACAGATTTGATTCTGTGCGTTACGGTACATACGTCGAGTCGCTCATTCTTCTTTTTTTACAGGGTATATTTGCAGGATCTCTGAATAAAGTTACAAAATATTTAACCCAGTTACATACACGTAGTTTTATCCAACATTTCTACAGGCCATACATCATAGTGTGCTTTCCACCAATTTCGTAAATGATGCCGATACAAAGGCATCACAGCCAGGATGGGGTTTGGGCAATAGCACACCATATCTGACTTTTATATCTGATTACGAATGTGGGCAAACAATTTGAGGTGTAGAAGGAAAGAGAAATCCCAGACTAAAACGGTTTCAGAGGACGATCCGTCAACAAAGATAAATAACATGTCTGCAGTATCTGGTGATGGAAAACATGCAATAACTTATTTATTCGTGACCACAGAATTGCCAGTAAATCTTTTAATCTTTTAATATAGTCTTTACAGTCTCCTTCTTTTCATTCACGACATATGAACAATGTTAATATATCATCAAAAATTTCAAGAAATAAATACAATTCTTTTGGGGGATCCGTTGCTTGTTCTTACATGCATGACTTGTTCGAAATTCAAATTTCACTATTCATTGACAATTTGTTGTTTAGAGTCACGCTTGTCACGAATCCAGATTTTCCAGTTGTACAGAATGTTACAAACATTATATATGCGTATGGACCATTGAGGTAAAAGAGGAAAATGCTGTAAATCAACATTTTTATCCATTTAATTTTGCCTCAATGTTTTCCACGCAATATGTTCATGTACACGAATCATGTCTTTTTGAACTTCAATTTTGTCTAGAACTGTGACTGCTTTTAAATTAGATCATCTTAAAATGTGTTGCTTTTGAAAGGGTTAATAAAAATAACTCCAAACAAACAAGCCTTTCCAACGAACTATTTATGTCGTAGTTTTTCAATCAAACTGTCAGTATTGCGTTACACGGCCTCGCGATTTTAGAAATGTCAGACTTAATTACTGTCTAATTGAGTCCAGAATATATTGCCAGAGACAGATGAATTTGTAGATAGTAAGTAATTGAATGATTGTGAATACAACGCAAGCTAGGTTAACAGCAGTCTGTACAGTGTGAAGTATGATTCTGTTGAAAACTAAATATCAATTATCGAATTGATAATTATCAATATCAATATCTAATTATCAGGAATAAAATCTACTTATACTATAACAGTTTACTTTGCTCGACAGAAAAGTTGAAAAGTTTAGACTTTTTCAAATGGCGTCACAAGCAACACAAATAGAACATGACAATATCTAACAAGAGGGCCAAGATGGCCCTGTATCGCTCCACTGGCTTTTAGACAGTTAGACTACGAACTTCTTCAAGGAACACAATAGAGGTCTATTCAAAGAAGATTCATGCTACACCAGAATGAAATCCAATAAGTGATTAAGGAGCAGAATTGTTTTTCTTAAAATTACACTGTTTCATATAGTGAAAAAAAACCTAGCCCACAACGGCCAAGCTTTTCATCCGATCGTGAAGGAATTTGGAAGAGATTCATGCAAGGAAGATTCCTGTGAAGTTTGGTTGAAATTGGTCCTGTAGTTTTGGAAAAGAAGATTGTTTAAACAATTTTTCGAAAATTCAATTTAATTAAATTTATTAAAAGGATGGGTTGCAATAAGGGTTCAAAAAATAGATTTTCTTTAAATTCTGTGATTTGATAGGGTTACATAATATCTTTAATTTGTATGTGCAAAACTTCTGATGAGGGCTTATTTTTGGAGATAATGGCTAACAAAGTGGGTGGGGTAAATTGACACGAGAAGCATTTTTTTACTTTGAAGTTAAATAACTTTTTCTGTATGAATCAGATCGAAGTGAAATTTTGCACGTACTTTCAATGTACTAAGGACAGAATATTTTCGGAATAATTAATCATGTATATCAGTTTGTTGATTTTATGTATTCGTCCTTCTGTCGATCTCAGATTTTGCTTATTTTTGGTGCACTAACTTTACGAAACTATCTCTACAAACTTTATTTTTGCATGAATTGACATGATATTTTGTGAACATGATCCTTTATGATGTAGCTAGATATGTGTAAACTTTGGGTCAAATCCATTACATAGAACCAAAGCTATCGTCTAATTGAGTCCGGGATATATTGTCAGAGACAGACGTGTTTGTAGATAGTAAGTAATTGGATGATTTGTGTACTTTTCTCAAAGTAAAAGATTGGCAAGATTAACGGTCGCATGTTACCCTTTATTCATGTTATTTGTTTTTAAATTGTTGAAAAAGTACACGCATATGTAAAACTTATCATTAAACCGCGAAAACAGCTTTGTTTTCAGGAAACGTGCAGCAAACTTAGCGTAGAAATATAAAGAAATGTTATGTAAACATATCTCACCTCTAACGGGGCGATATGAGCCGCGACGCGAGAAAAGCGGAGTTTAGCATAAGCGAAAACAAAGACGCAGATCAGCTTCGCGGTAACCGCGAATCTGATCAGCGTCTGTGTTTTCGCTGGTGAGAAAGTTTAGTTCTTCTTCTTCTTCCCAAGTACCAAATTTCGTGACTCTAATCACTTTCTGCGGCTGTACAGCCTCATTTGTGTCGGATCTGGTCAAAACTCCAGAAGACCGATTTTCTCGCATCGCGGCTCATAATTATGTGACGTACAGATGGATCATTCCGTATACATGTATGGTTGTTCCAAACCCCGTGAATAGAATGTTACTTTCTTAACCCTTTCCCAAACGACAAAATTTTACGGTTATCCACTTCGAAAACAGCTACAAATGACAAAATAGATGTTATCTAAGATAAGAATTGTGTAAAATATGGCATAGAAAATATTGAGACAAAAGGAGAAACTGCTGGTTATCAGCAGTTTCTTCTTTTGTTTCACTATTTTCCCAAACAGTTTCTATTAGGGACGTCAAAACCAGGTCTTGTTTGGGAAAGGGTTAAAGCAGTTCTGAAAGCTCTTGGTTCTTTATTTATCTAATGCAAAGTACTTGATTGTATAGAAGAGGTGAGTTAATTAATTTCTTTTGAGAGTATATCTTTGCGGCAATTTGTCTCACTTGTAAAAACTTAGAACCTAATTGGCTGAAATCAGACATATTCGTATGATAAATTTGTGCGGTGATTTATGGAGAAATAAATTGGCAGTGAAACATCGACAAATAGTGTTGCAGATACGATCAAAATTATACAACGGATAATATTGTTAGTTCAATCAACCTTCTTAAGAGCAAAAATGTTGTACCGATAAATAATCATGGTATTTTTCAAACAAACAAAAAAAAAATGAAAAGTTGCCAAAATTTTACATAATGATATTTTCGGTAAATGCGTATTTTTCCTTTGAAATAAACGGAATGGGTGAAAGTGAATTATATAATTATAATATAAGACTTTGAAGAACCTGTACGTCTTCCTCTCATTTGGAAAGCGTAAGAAAAAAGTAAAGATTCTGGTATGGTTTCTCTCTGCATTTGAAATATTGATGTACATAAAAGAGATGTAAAGTATAATACTAGATGAATGAAAAAATATACATTAAGACCCCATTGTATTACTAGTTGGGCAAAAATAGTCAAGTAGAAAATTGCAAAGTGCATAATTCAGACAAGACAAATTATGAGAAACATGCATAAGTATGGCAGCAAACTTACAGAAATTATATAATTATCACAGGAATTAATATTTTTTCATGAATAAATACATATCCGTAAATCAACCGTAAGACACCCATGTGTATTTGTGTGTGTGTGTGTGTGTGTATTTAAGACAAGCTGTGATTATTTCCACTTGTGCTGTAATAAATTACGGTGTAAAGTAATATCAAAGATACCTCTTTATAATGTAAATCATCTCAGCTAAACATAATTAGAAATGACATGTATCGTCTGGTAGTTTGACAGTTTATAAAAATATTCATATGCAAGATAAAAATCGGAACAACTTTGCATTATTTTGATTTCTGTGGCATTTTGTTGTTATATTGTCAGCTTTTAAAAATTCTTGATAACGTACAATGTATCATTTTCTTCAATAGTGAGTTCGAACAGTGTATATTTGATATTGTGCCCATAGATTATATTATCTTTTCTGTTATTATTCAATAAGCCAATAATAACACAATATTCAGATTATATTTTAATATTTTTTTCAAAAAAACACCAGCAGTACTTTTTGTTTGTCAAATCTTTAAATATATTCAGACTCTATGTTGTAATAAGTTTACAAATAAATATGAGAGTCATAGAATCGAGATTCCAAGATTTCCAGTGGGTCCAATTTATACGACATGCTGAAATTTCACATATAAATCCTGCTAATTATTCGGTCAATCAAACAAGATCACTTATCGTTTACTGTTTTTGTAATTAATGGTTCATTTTACGTGTTAATTAAAGGACATGTCTTATCTTCTAATGAAATATATACTGAGAGGCAAAAATAAGTATACTCGTACACCCTAGTTCTTTCACGTTTTCGGAGAAACCGATTAATAGATTGTTTACGATTTTTAAACACCGAATGCTCGCCTGGGTTCAGTCGTCAATATACAATTTTGTCAATAAGATAGCGCATAAAAAATCAATACCCGTTAGATATCGCGGCATCCGTTTTTGATCGTGTTGATATTGACGCCTGGGGACAAGCACGGTATTTTCCAATGATAAGCCGATAAACCGATTGATCTATTTTTAGACGTATAACCTATTTAAAGCCTGTCGTTTTAAAACGAGGCTCGATACTATAATGGAATGAATTACGTTTGAAATATTGAGAGATAATTAAATTTCTGCAAATTCTAGCATTTTCTCATTATTTTCCAAGAATGTTTCCAATGTGCTTCTTTAGTTTTGGTTGTCAAAATCACATATTCATTGTCAGGTAAAATTTGGTTTTGCACGGATGAATAGATTTTTAAGAATGCAATTGGGGGACAATGGTTTTTATGTGAGCCATGGCAAATCCAATGCGGATAGATTAACCATTCCCAAACTGCATGTATTTTTTTCTGTAACAATTACAAAAAAAGTTTTTAAGGAACAAGCACGACTTTTGTTTGGTTTATATCGACACAAAATGATTGTTTTAAAGCTCAACAGTGAACTACCCTAAAGCTTGGATGGAACCCTTGCAAACGATTTTTATTCTGTCTTCTTCTTTTCCTTTTTATTTATTTTCTTTTATTCGAACATAAATTCGTTTAACTATTAAATTCCTTCAAACTTACAACAGTAGGAGAAATTAATGTTGTTTGAAATTCTATTATACATGAAAAACAATGAAAAATGTTATGTTCCATTTCTTACTATTGTCTGATACAAAATGTAAAAAAAAAAAATGGTCGAGAGAAAAATGAAAAATTATTATGACGCAATTTGACAAATAGTTAATAAATATTTCGAGAAATGGGTGTTTTTTATGTAAAAACTAACTCATCAATGGGCCATTTAATCTATTTAATCATTTCCCGAACATGACCTTTCCAATAGAAAAGGCTGGGAAGATATTTCGATACTAACAGTTTTCTCCTTTTGTTTGAGTATTTTCTTGCATTATTTTAAACAAATCCTACCTTCATCACAAATTTTGTCGCCTGCAAGCATCTTCTAAAATGGGAATCTAAATTGCGGTCGTTTGTTAAGGTGTAAATTGGTGGATAAGATAACAGACTGATAAGAAGAGGTGTTATATGTGTTATTGTCTACTGTAAGTGTGTCACACAAACCCATTCCCACATATTGACGCCTTTGACACCCGACATGATAAAGCTTTTTGAAAACATTGTGGACATTGAAGAAATTGCTTGTGGCACATATCTTCTTAATTTCTCGCAATTTTTTCTCCAAAAAGAAAAAAAAGTTACATATTATTAAATGATTTACTTGAAAATGTCGTCTGCAACATCTAGAATTTAGACAAGATTGAAACTTTGTTTTCTGGTTATTAGTCAGCCCTTCGACTGCTCCAATTTGAAAACGCTGCAAAACCAGAAACTGTTGTTGATAAAGATGGCATTTGTACACAGAAAGAAAATATTGAGATGAAAGGAGAAAACTGATGGTAATATTAAGTTTCTGCTTTTTTTCTTCTTTTTTTAGATCACCCGTTTCCATTATGGTCTTTTTCGGGAAAGGGCAAACCCTTTCTCAAACAAGACCTGGTTTCAACGTGTTTAATTGAAAAGGTTTGTGGAAACATTAAAGCGAAAGAAGAAATGTTGATAAACAGCAATTTCCCCTTTTGCCTCAGTTTTTTCTCAGCTTCTTGGTTCACAAATCCTTTTCTGTTCAACATCCCTTTCGGCAGCATTCAAAATAAAGCGGTCAAAATGTTTGCCGTTTTTAAAAGGGTTAAGCGACCGACACCGTAGGATTTATGGTTTATTTCCGGAACGTCGAGTCACACCTTTTCTGAAATGTGTGAAAAGGGGTTACCCAGGGGGAAAACTATTGAGAAAGGGGGTGTTACCTTTATGTCGAGTGACTATAAAAGGAGAAATATTTAATGAAAATAGGGAAAACTTTGTGCATTATAACAGAATTTCTTTATTCATGGTATATTATTTATTGTGGGTAAAATATATATGAGCCGCGTCATGGAAAAACCTGCCTTAATGACAAAATTTCACATTTTCAGATTTTTACGTTTTTGTAAAGATCATTTATTTAGGATAACAAAATCGAAAACAGTATTGAAAAATATTGATTTTTCACTGAGTTACAGCATTTTATATGACGTAGGAGTAAAGAGCATAGAGAACGTCATGAAAACGAATTGCGACGTCGGTAAAAACTCGTTGAAATATTTGTGATTTCTCACCAGACTGTTTTCATATCACTAATTCAGATATATTGTAATAATGCAGTTGAAATAAAGACATTGATATCTTCATGTAAAGTGCAATTTCTATTTTTGTTGCCTAGCAACCAGTGTTATGGTTATCATATAAATGCATAGCAACCATGGGAAACCATGGATACGGCGTCTCACCAAAAGCTGCGAACCACAAAAAACCCAAAAAACTGGTTACGCTTATTCGTTACTTTATTAGTGTGAATAAAATAATATGTTGTATTTCTGTTGTAATGATAATGTAATTTTTGTAGAACAGTAAAGTAATCAAAGCAACATAAACAACAAAGCACGAGTCGTTGATTCCTGTAACGTCATTACTTGTACATAAATGTGCAGCTGGCTCTGAACAGAAATCATTTTGGTTGGTTGGTCTGACGTATGGTCTCACAAAACGTTGGAGATATCGCTGCCTTTCAACAGTTAGACCTTGACAACCGACACGATATGGTCTTTCAATGTTCTCAAATGGAAAGGCGGGGTCTTTCAGCAAACACATCTTTTTTCTTGTCCTTCATAATTTTCCTTTACAGTTAGCACTCCAGGCTCGTCTGCTGCGAACTGGAAATACTGAAATTTCCTGAAAATATTGATTACAGTTATTAATCATAATAACACATACCAAAAGAAATATTTCGCAGGTTTAAGTTACAAGTTTGATAAAGAATAAGATTTGAAACTCGTGTATGTAACTTCACGCATTTTATATAAGTTATGTTGTTTGATTTGTTGTGAAGCCCAATTTGAAAGCTGCTGCAGATGACAAAATAGATGTTGGTAAAATATTATTTCTGTACAATATAGCATAGAAATTATTGGTACAAAAGGAGAAAATGCTGATTATCAGAATTTTCTTCTTTTGCCTCAATGTTTTCCCAAGCCTTTTCTAATAGGGACGTCAAAACTCGGTTCTTGTTTGGGAAAGGTTTAAACAAAATGAGAATTATAACTCACCTAATTCCAACCAGATGCTTGAAATATCGGGTAAATTCGACATCCCAAGAATTTGTGTAAGGAAATAATCAGAAAACGGTGTTAAAGGGGGACGAGCTAGGCTGTCGAAAATGCAAATGGCACAATAATTACAAACCAGAAATAACGTATGAAATCACCAACCTGAAGGGGTAGATCATTTATGTCCATTGTTACCACTCGTCGAGCTTTATTAAGTATTAAAATCCAAGTCAATTTTTTAAAAAAAATTGTTAATATCGCGGAGGTGTGTCTCGTTGACCTTGACATTGTCTTGTTTTGAAGTAAAAATAGAATGTGTAAACACGCTTGTAAAGGATTGATCTATAGCAAAGGAAAAATGTTTTTTCGCCGAGATTGAGGTTTTTATCCATTGCTAATTGTTTTTCCATGCACAAATATGAGTTCCCGAACAGTTCGGAAGCATAAAAACATAGAATGAGCCCCTTTAATATCTCTTATAAACTTCAAATCAGGTGAATATATTGATTATAACTATGCACTTGATTTTTCTTCATTGAGATTTCATTCTCACCCACGATGCGGAGACAGATCAATTTGCGAAATGTGATTTTTTTTAAATGTTCATCCGCGCAAAGTCATAACCTAAACCACAAATATTCCCTTAGGGCATCTACGAAAGATTCCTTCTTCATTTAAAACACCGCGGTCGCCAAAAAACAATGTTTAGAAAGTTATCTGTCTCCTCGAATGAAATGTAAAAGTAATACCTTGTCGCTGAAATATTCCAATTAATGGTTCAATTAATCCATGAGCAAATTAATCTTAACTTAACATGCGCAGCCCGAAATTTCAACAACTGTTCCCTTTTAATTACTGTATGGGAATGAGTCTATTTCTATTTTCGGAAACTGTTCAATAACAGGTGTTCCGCGCGTGGCTTCGCGGCTTTGTTTGATGTTTTAAACTCTCCCGTAGACGGTTAGTGGTATGACGATTGTATGACGTCATTTTGTTCCGACAAAGGAATGAGAAATCAGCACGTGGATATCCCTGTCAATCAAGCATATAAATGATCGAATGGGCGGAGACTGACAAACTGTTCCGACCAATCAATCAAACACAATTTACTCAGCAGATTTACAAGGCGGTGCCACGTGAATTAAAAGAACCGCTTTCGGGTTTTTTGATTGTCGCTAAATAAGGAATTTGTGCACCTTCAAACAAAGGTCAAATCTTTGAGTGATATTTAATTTTTATGCGTTGGATTGTTAACTATTACTGTGGATTAATAAGGATGTTTCTTACAAAGTAGGACTCGTCATATTTAATATATTCATCTACTACATTCGAGAACTTTGACTGACCTCAGAATATGAATCTTATGGAACAGTTTTCCGCGTGAAACGTTTCAGATGCAAATTGATGTGGAATTTGTTAATAAATTAATGCGTATATTAAGATCAAAATTGTTTTTTGGTTGATGAAAAGGGCATCAGCGCCATTTCTACTGTTCAAAATAAGCGCAACAACCAAACTGTAGTCTGTTTCTGTCAATGTAGGAACATTCAAATTCAAACAATTAATCACGTTTTAGGGCATGTCGATATTATACGATCTTGAAATATTTTGTCTTATAAATTCTACACCCTTTCTCAAGTTGAAAATTAACGGAGAGATGCTTTTTATCAAATGATTTATGAAAATATATACATTTCCGGCATAGTATTGAAACATTTATCATATTAAAATGATTTTCATAATTTTTCAAATGTCTTTGTTTAGATCCACTTTCTTACGATAATCTGTAACGGTCATTTTTGCTCATCAGAAAATTCGACGACCTTTTTATTCCGCGATTTTTTCGGTGAAAGGGTGGGTGTTTGGAGGACATGAAATATTTTTATACGTCAGTTATTGCCCCGACATAAGGTTTTCAGTATTAGAATGCTATTATCGCGAATTGTGTTCATATACTGTAAAAATTATAGAAGGGTGTCGAATATTGACGACTGTCGAATTTACCCGACTTTATTATTATTATAATCTTTAACTCGTTAGTGACAAGAAAACAACATATTTAGGAAAATCAGGAAAACATAATGAATGAACATTTAAATAAAAGAATAGTTTGGCGGAGATTCGAACCCATGCTCTCCGGGAGAAAAGTATTACAAGACCGGAGCTCTACCGACTGCACTATGTAATCGTCGGTCTATAGTGATTATTATAAAGTATATGAAATCAATATCGGGTAATCGCGAAATTAATAGGGTAAAGATATCGTCATTTTTCTCACAGAAAACATTGCAAATAAAGGATCTATATAGATCTAAATGGAAAATATATTGTTTTAATATTACATATTTCTCAAATTCAAGATAGAAGTGGGTCTTGAAGACTTTTTCAATCTGTTCTTTCGGTTTAATGCCATTTCACTAGATCTACGTCATAATATTAGGCTTCGACAATTCGCCGATTTCTATGCGTAGATCTATGTAAACAAATTTAAATTGCATAGAGCAAAAAAATGAAATAAAATATATAATAGTAGATCTACTCACCTCTAATTCCTGATACATAATTCATTCCAAATTAAAAATAAGCACGTAAACGAAATGTGGATTCAAACACGATCTTATGTTTACACTTCCTGGTTTAACTCTATAAAAAAGTGACGTCACTTTTAAAAGTGGATTTCCCGATAACGTCATCAATGTCATTAAGGCAGGTTTTTTCATGACGCGGCTCATATATAGGTACAATAATCATTTATGACATTGAACTCATTACAACATGACAAAATTTTAGACATGTACAAATTCAAAGAATGAAATTTAGCATTGTTCTATCTTTCTGGACAAAAACATTGTGAGAAATAAAGAAATTACTTGCCACAAACCGTTTCAATTTCCACATTGTTTTCCAAAGCCTTTATCTCGTTGGATACAAAAAGCGCCAGTTTGTGGGAATGGGATAAATTTCAATTAAACAAAGTATGACTAGAAAAGGAGAAATAAATTCTCATTTATCCTTTCCTGACAGCGTTCTACTAACTTACTCATAGAATGCGGTTTTTTAGATTCTTTGTTTACTGACATGGAATCATGGATAAAATCAAATCAGAAATGATAGAAAAAATACAAAGAAATATCGTGAATCATTTTTTTCTTTTATCACTTTATTACTTGCCTGAAGTTTAGAAAGCTTACTAATATTATAATATAAATGTAGGCCTACTTCTCAAAAATTGAAAAGAATCACATTTTTTCTAGATGGTGATTTTTTTTAAAGATAAATACATTTATCCCAATCAATGATCAAAATATATCATTTGAATTTAAGAGATATGAACCCTAAATAAGATTCAATTATGATCGCTATGTTGCGATACTCATATTGATAGTACCGTGGCAGAGAAATGGCGAACCCAAAACTTACAAATGTTTCCAAATTTTGAAATATTCGGGTTGTTTGTGATTTTACCGCAATCTCTTGGTTTTCTGTTTCTGTTTTCAAATACTCTACAAGACTTTCATGGAACAATATATTAATTATTTCTGCGGTTAATTTTCTATTCAAATGTGTAGATCTATTTACTATCTCTTCAAGTGTTTTTTTTCTATCATTTTATAGATCTAACGATCCTCATATTATAAATTATAAAAAATCACAGCAATCGTTTTGTTGTCAAATGCGATTTTAAAAGTCATCATATTATTATATTTTCAGAATATAAAATCATAAATATTTTTTTTATATTTCATTGCTACAATAGTTTACAACATACATGTATTCATAGCCAAAAACATAAGATAATATTATTGATGTCATTTTTGTAATTTTTTTTTATATTTCATTGCTACAATAGTTTACAACATATTCATAGCCAAAAACATAAGATAATATTATTGATGTCATTTTTTTGTAATTTACCCCGTATCGTACCCCCTAATCCACTATAGGTAAGAAAATCGAATCGACGTTCCGGGAACACACCGGATTTATAGCCAACCGTTTAACCCTTAGCAATAACAGTTTACCAAAAAGATATAAAATCCAATAATTGCTGAATTGTGCAATATTTGTTAGCCTAATGCATTAGAATTATCTTGAAAAAGACGGGTACCCGATTTCCATGAAGAAATACGGGTACCAGTCTAGTCCATGGGGATTTCTGTTACTAAATATAGCACTAGATAATTATCTGGACGAGTTACCGTTCGTGAAATTACCCCCAAAAATTGTGAAAAAAGCAGATGGCGCTTTTGCTTGACCCCAGACTGATCTTTGGACCGGAGAAAGTAAAGGAGGGAAAAATGATCAGTCTGGAACCCAGTCTAACCGAATGCATTCGTCTATTGGTGTAATCTTCTTCGCCTATCCGTCAATCTGTGTTTTTCTTTTGGTGCGACGTTTTTTTTTTTTTTGTTTTTTGTTTTTTTCATTATATACAGCGTCACCGAAAAAGGGGACTTAATCGCTTAATTAATGCAAGCATATACGCGAACACATCCCCTACAATTATGAACGGATTTTGATAGAATTTTCAAAGAGAAAGTCTAGTCACCTAGGACTATGCGTACATTGTTAGCGCTTTTCCATATTACGGTGCGTCATGGCAAAAGGGGGCTTGATGCAAACAGGTTATCTGACATAACTCCTTCTAAATTTATGGACGGAATTTGATGAAATTTGCGTAGAATGTTCCAAGTCACCTGACTAAGTGAATATAGTGTCGCGTTTCTTTCAATATTAGGCTGCGTCATAGAAAAATGGGTCTTAATGCAAAAGGGGGATATTGATAGATTTCTACCAGCCACAGAGAGTTTGATAAGAATGGTAGAGAAAATTTAACGTTGTGATTTGTTGCGATACAGATTAAAGACACCAAATACTGATTAACGGCAATATTTGATGCTCCGCTGAGTCGCGCGTGCAAAGTTTGCTAAATCGGCATGTAGCGGGAGTATGGGTAGTCAAAGCAATTTCAGGTGAAATTTATCAAAACTGAGTTATTGATTTTGGAGTAGAAATATAAAATACAAAATTTTGAGTTGATATGATGAAAATTAAGAGAGATATTTAAAGACAAAAAGTGTATACTTTCTTTTGCCTCTCAGTATAAAAGAGCGCAAATGGGATCCAGTAGAAGAAAGATAATATTGTGTAAAACGTAAGAATTGTATCGTTGATTTAATTTGCTTTTATCAAGGTCTTGTGTGTAATATAATTTGCGATATCCATTACACAGAAAATGCTGGTTTTTATCATTATCTTCTTTTGTCTCAATATTATCCATTTCTATAAGGGGCGTCAAATAAAGGTCGTGTTTTGGAAAGGGTAAAGAATTACAGGTTTTATCGCTACATCACCAAATGTCTTTCAAATATCTATTTCTAGTCTATAAATAGACATGTTTGCACAAAATTGGCATGCGGCTGTCTACTGAACATTGGAATTAATTCGTAATATGCAAATACAAACAAACTCTCAGACTAAAATGGTCTCGGGGGTCAATCTGTAAACACAGTTTGATATAGTGTCTATAATTTGTATTCGCGTTTGTCATCATGCTGATTTGGAATTATTCTGGTCACCCACTTGTTTTGAAACCTTTTGAAAAACAAGAACTGGTCTGAACGTCCCTTGTAGAAAAGGCACGGCGAAAGATGAAAATGCGGATAATCCCAGCGAATTAGTCCATTTCTTGTCTTTAAGGTACAAGCTTAGACCCCAGATTATAACCAAAACCTTCTGAATAGCTTTATCAAATGTTGTAATTTCAAAAACATACCACTATGAAAATGAAATGTGTACTGTATGTAGCTGAATGAACCCAAACTCAAAAAGAATGTATATATGCATTGTCTGAATGCCTGGCCATTAATATGCAGCTATTTGTATCGCTAAGTCTGTTGAAAGTATCCATCTTTAACATCGGATTATGACACAAAAGTAGACATTTTTACCGAATACTGTACATCTTGAACAACTGCAAGCTATGAGATAAGATGCTGCAAAATGCTCCAGATCAAGATTCCCTTTTCCACCGAAGACTGTCCAAGAATCTCCAATAATTTAAGCATGATCACGTGACTAAACATTCTCGAAGATTTCATTCAAACTCGTTTATAATGTAGTGTCAACGAGAATGTTTGCATTTAGTCTTCCTTTTCGATGACGCAGCGTAATATGATTAGATTTCAAGAAAGTACCGACGAAAAGACAGACGGACGGACAGATGGGGAAGAGGACACCAATAAACTACGGTGACGTTAATAATCAAACACGTTCTAATTATCATTTACTCAGAAATAGTCGATTAACTAGGGCGTATACTTTTATTTGCCTCTGAGTATATAGTCTTCATATTGTCACTCTATATCTTTGAAATTTGTCGCTGATTTTCAACGGAAACCTCGTAAGTGCAGCTTAAAACAAGCTGCAGTTACGAGGTTCTGTTGAAAAACAGCATTATACACGAGCTAATGATAGTCCGGTACACTGGTTTCAATACTAACTGATTTTGTATTAGTTTAACACGTCTAGGCAATGGATGTTTCTGTCGTATTTTTATTCAAACTGTCAGTATTGCGTTACACGGCCTCGCAATTAAGAAATGTCAGACTTAATAATTGTCTAATTGTGTCCGGAATATATTGCCAGAGACAGATGAATTTAAAGACAGTAAGTAATTGAATAGTTCAGTGTATTTTTCTCAATTTATAAACAACTGACCCGAAAAAAAAGCCGTATACGAGGGACGGTCGGAAAGTAGTTGGACTTTTGACTAGTTCTCTTAAACCATTTAATTTTTTAACAAAATTCTTTTTACGCTGTTTAAACAAATTGTCCATCTATGTCTAGGCATTTTTGCCATCTTTGTAGGAGCTTTACTATTCCCACTATTAACCATGACGTAGACCCACTGTATTAGGTACTGTGTAACCACCGTTATCAAAGGCGCCCTGGTCTCAAATTTCTTCCCAGCAAGCATTTTCATCAGTCCTTGACACAAAAAAAAGTCACATGGGGCGAGGTCAGGGCTATAAGAAGAGCAAAATAACTTTTGTCATGTGTAATAGTTGATAATCTCCACTGTATAAGCGGTGGTATGGGACCGTGCGTAATCGTAAAGTAGAACTTTTTTTCTTTGCTAATCTGGGAGGCGTTTACTTCAGCATTTATTCTTTAGTTTTTCTGAATTACTTCAGAATTGTACTTAGCAATGACAGTTTTTACCATTTGACATGAAATGAGTAACTATCAATCCTCGTGAATCCCTAAAAGCAACAAACAAGACAACCAGCCGAAGGAAACAGCTTAATCTTTTCATGGGCGGGGAACCAGCTCGTTTCCATGACTGCTTTGACTGGTTTTTTTTATCCCAAGTTCGGAATTATGGACCCTTATTTAATCTTCAGTGATAATTTAGTTAAAAAACTTAACTTCTTCGCGATTAAAATGACTAGAATGTTCTTTTGTTTTGGTTACCCTTGTTGTTACTCTAACAAATAGTCTATAGTACATAAAACCCCTATCACATATAAGTGGACAGAATAGCATACATATACAACTATCTTTGAAAATAAACTGACCACATTATTGGCAAATGGATGTAGATTCCATCGATATATAATATGTTTATACAGTTGCAAATGGAGAGACAGCAGCACGAAAAGTCCAACTACTTTCCGACCGTCCCTCGTATGTTACCCTTTATTCAATTTTTATGCGCCTGAATGGTCGTAATACGTTATGGCCTTGGTCGTCCGCCCATCTGTCCGTCTGTCCGTTTGTCCGTCCGTTAGCAATTTGTTGTGTGCGTAACTCCTCCTATAGTTTCAATCGGAATTTCATCAAACTTGTCACAAGGAATGTACATGGTGTCTAATTGTACATTGTGCACACTACTTACGGAATTCAGATAACTCTTTTCGTTCTTGAATTCTCTATCATTTTCTAGTGTGCGCCACTCCTCCAACAATTTCAACCGGACTTTTATCCAACTTCACACAATGAATCTCCTTGATGTCTAGTTGTGCACAAATGTTACAGAATTGAGATAACTCTTTTCATTCTAGTATCATATACCCATGAATAAAAATGACCATTTTCTTGTGACTGCAACTAGTATAGTTTCAACCGCAATATACGAACTCGCTATAATGAATCTACATCGTCTGTACTTGTGCATGCCACTATTAAAATTCAGATAATCATTGGCATTCTTGAATTATCTGCCGTTGAATTGTCATAAAAAGGCTAACTCTACTGACAAGCCTCTCTCGGGCGGATATGCGCAGCTCCGCGAGGCTCTTGTTTATTCCTTATTTTAAGAAGAGTACAAACTTTGACTTAAACTAATCATATATCATATAATAGATTTGCTTTCATTTGCAGGATACATACTAGTAATACATTTTTTTTTTTGCAATATTACGCAGAAATCGACCCGATCGATATATGCCGAACATATGTTTAACTCCAAAGTACATTTTAAAACAGTGTGTTTTCCTATTTACTTAGAGGAGTATTTGTACGGAAGAGTTTCCTTTGCGGACGGATACAACATATATTATCATAAAGCTAATACTTGAGTCTACAGAATTTACAGAACGAATTATTTGATCTCTTTTGAGGGTAGAATCTACGTCAATTTGTCTCACTTGTAAAAACTTAGAACCTAATTGGCTGAAAACAGACAAATTCGTATGATAAATTTGTACTGTGATTTATGGAGAAATAAATTGGCAGCGAAACATCGACAAATTGTGTTACAGATACAAAATTATACGGGAATCTTGTTTTTCGTTCATCATTCCTCGATGCAAAAACATTAAATGGATAATAAACATTTTTCAACCAATAACATGAAGAGATGCCAAGCTTTTTACGCAGAGTAACCTCTTAACACAGAATCTATATAAGTTTACATCGGAATATAGTTTATGGGAACAAAATCCATTTTGTTGTAGTTATCAAACTGTATACATATCAAATATCCTCGGAAACCACAGCGGTCATAGCTCACGTGAGCTATGACCGCTGTGGTTTCCGAGGATGCATATCAAATATTAATTGTTAGACATGAACTAATTACAGCCTAGAACAATAGCAAGATCAATGATAATAACCCGTGTGTACTCCACTACATATACATCGTACTTACGTTCGAATAATCTGCATGAGAATAGCCCCAGAATTAAGAGATATAAATGTACCAGCAAACATAAACTATTGGAGACCAATATGCTTCATGATTAGACTGCGTGTATAAACAGGCTGATCTTGAATCATGTTGGACTCGAAAGCCTTAAAATACCATTTTATAGATCCTGGTTGGTATATGTTTTATAGACCTAGTTCCGGAAGCAAATTACGACAGTCCTATAAATTTTGTATCTGTGTTTTTTTGTGGACAAAATATCTGATAACGTGATTATTTCCATTTGTGCAGTAATAAATCAAGATGTAAAGTAATATTTTGTATAATGCAAATTGTCTCTCCAAAACGTCTTGCTATACACATTGACAAATGACATGTAACGTCTGGTAGCTCGACAATTTATTAAATATTAACACGCAAAATAAAGACTGGGTAAGGTTCAACTGAAATCCTTCCAACTTTGAAATGTTCGCGATACGGTATAATACATCGTCGATTTTTTAAATGTGTCCTTATGTTTTAGTGATAGTTCTGCCTTTTTTTAATCACGAAGAAAGCAGTTTATTACTTTCGTTTCAACAAATAACATTTTAATTACTATGGACTTGCCAATCTTGGTAATAACAGTGGACAGTTGTTGTGAAAAAAATTCATCTGCAGTATTTTTGTTTGTCAAATCTTCTTAAGGGGGAATGCTCCAGTTTTTCGGAACACTCGGTTTTTACTGTAGTAAATTAAATGTTTCGTACCAATATGTTTCGTTACCATATTTTCAATAATATAATTCATCATTACAATTTTCTATTTTCGCCGGTAAAAATGTATTTATTATGCGAAACTGATTTGCTCAAGATGGAAATCGATTATTTAGAGCAAGACAGTCGTAAGTGTGTATGCAGTTACCACTGTTTTGCGTCATTTCATTCATGTGTAGCTGATAAAAATTCCTGTAATTCACTTATAAGTGCGCTGACCTATACATTTTCTTTTTGAATTATTACCAGGACATGTTGCTTAATACAATGAGGGAGTTTTATCAAATTCTATTATGTAGAACTTGAAATATTTCCAAAAATATGCAAAATTTGACATAAAACACTCCAGCTTCGTTGACCTACCCGAACACATGAACATACTGTTTTATACATATACGCGTTTATAGAAGCACATATCTTGAGTTTTCTGATCTTATTAAATGTAAGACGTTACTTCAAGTCCATTTTCGGGACTAAACGATGAATATACAGCATTTTATTAGCATTTTAGTGACCTTGGACAGGTGCAAGAAATTGTGCATTTTTTCTATGTGGAGGTATGTGATACGAATGCCTATAAAATTCAAACAAGATCGCTGAACAGCCATTTTATTTTATTTTTCAATTGGTAATAACATGTAATTTCAACATACAAAATATAAATAAATTCTATTATTGGGATAAAAATTAGGAAACTGGAGCATTCCCCCTTAAGACAAACTCAGATTTTGTGATGTTATGTTAAAATATCTTATAGTGTATGAAAAATTATGGTTGTCTCATAGTTCACTTCTAACTCCGGCTAATTATTAAGTCAATCATCCCATGTCTATAATTACTGTTACAGTTACGTACATCTTCTTTGATGGTATTCGTACATGTACAATGTATCTGTTTTTGTTGGCTGTACAGAACATCCACACGTGATTAGGCAAAAGAAAAGGAAAATTTAAAAAAAAAAAAAAAAGATATCGACGTTCACGTTTTTTTATCAAGCTCAAATATGCTATGAGTGTAAAAATGGTTTTTTTGTATTTTCCAAAATTTCTGTATTGAATATATTTTCAGTAAATTTTGAAATGGTCTCATTTCTCTTAAGTGATTATATATAGAACAATACTTGTCCGCGGATAATTTACCTCACTTGAATGAGTATATATCACAAAAAGGTCCAGTCTAATATAAAGGCCACAACGTGAAATTTATTCGCATAAGATGTAGGTAAGATAAAAGGTTTTGAACCATCAGTCGAATTCCAAGGTATCGGTAACAAAATTATAATGTATTATCCAAAGTAAAGGGCATATGAGTGTGAATTATGTATTTCTAACAGTTCTATAAAATAAGTGATTGAAGCATTGCTTCACATTATCAAACTACCATCAACAAGATGAACTCATGTGTGAAATATCTGGTGCTTTTATAAGAATGGGGAAGAAGCTTTTCTTAGTTATTAAAATATCTTAATTGAATAAGTAAGGATCTACAAAGGAGCTCTCATGGCATTTCATATCACAAAATATATTTACCAGTCTGTGCAGTTTTGTAATATTCTCCGCGAAATTCAAGAAAGCAATAAAACACTGTTAGAGAAGAGCGCGTACATTATTCAGACTCTCGGTATGTACAGACTTATCAGGACCATCAGGACCATTTGATCATTTGACCAGCCGAAGCATCTGTACCTGTACAAAGAATGATTTAAAATATGACTTTAAAAGCAAATACGAATACGTATAAAGTGTACATGTTATTGCACTTCATATTATATATGAAGACATTATTTATCTCAACGTATTACGTATGTTAAAATTTACAAAACTTGATATAAAAGCGGTTGACACATTGATTTCGAAAAAAAAATGTTTTACGTAGACCAGAGAACGTCGATGTGATGTAGACATTGACAGAGTCGTCTATAAACTAGGCAATAGTAACCACACGATTACAATGATTATAAAAGTCTCGCTAAAATATGAATGATGAAGCTTAAGTGACTAGACAGGAATGCATCATCATATTTTCGGAGACCCTTCATTATTGACTGTCTAGTCGTCTAGGATATAATAATAAAAGATAATTGTCATATTGTCGCTTTATTTCAAAACCTAGTATTTTAGCTTGATTCAAGTTACAGTTACGAGGTTCTGAAAAAACCGACAGAACAGACTGGAGAACAGAAGTGAAAGCCCTTGCCCAACCATGGGATTAAGTCAGATTAAGTAAGTAACGAGGCTATGCAGTTGTATGCTTATGAAGAACATACCATGAACATTAGGATTCTATGAGAAAAGCCAAACCCTTACCAAAACACAATACTTTACAGGACAAATAATTGTAAGAAATTGCTCAGAACACGACAACTCAAGCATGGAAAACTAACACATAAAACGAGATTATGCTGGTTTCAAGCATTTTCATCGTTTACCTATAAGCCATATTATTGCCTAAAATGTGTGTTTTCAGTCTGTTATTGGCATTGTATAACGGACAGAACCGGGCGGATATCCAGAGAAATCGTGCATTAATCGGCAGATTCACGTGCGATATTGGACCGGTTTTGCACTCAAATATCCTCGATCGGGGATTTGTTGTGAGTGCTTCAGAAAATTAAAAATAAAGCCGAAATTTTGTCATTTCCCTTTTCCGCGATGTAAATTCTTATAAGACCCCATTTCCAGTTTACACCCCAATAAACTAGGTCTCCCAGTGTAACCATATCTGATGACGTAATTATAGTGACGTAGGCTTAATTCTTGGAAACAAAAAGTAAACAAACGGGCAGCTGACAGATTTTAAACTAAAAGTGGATTTCGTGGACATAGAAGGATAGAAATTAGAATTGAGTGGTTGTGGTCTAGGTCAAATGTGGTGGTAAGCCTATGTGTTTCTTGTTCTTCTTTTAGTTACTGCAATTTTTCCTTTACAACTTTGTTTTTATTGAAATGAACGAATGTCTGAAACGAACCAAACGGTCCAGAGATCTACCTCGGAAATTCCGACCTTTTAATTCACTACTCGCACTGAAATGAACGTTAGAATAACCAGAGTATGTTTCCAAAAGAAAACTAAGTCGAATATTGTTACTATTTTGCCAACCCAAATGAAGATTATTGTCAGTAAAAATGCGATGAAACTTGACTACATAGCTACACGATGAAAAGCTAACGGCCCGTCTAGTGGATATCGCACTTACTCGATATATTTCGAGTCGAATGCCGGAAAACTCTGGTACCTGCCGCTGTAAATGTGGCTAAATTTTCACAATTTTTTTTAGTTATTCGTCTGATTTTATAACATTTCTTTGCAAATTATTCATATTTTATGCAATAATAGCGTCAATTCACGTTTTTTTCGGTCGTTAACATTCTCAGAGGCCCACAAAATGGGTTATCGCCCTCGACCTCCGGTCTCAGGCGATAACGCATTTTTTGGGCCTCTGAGAATGTTAACGACCTCAAAAACGTGAATTAACCCTATAATAATGTCTTTTCTGTTAAATGTCAATTCCATGTGGATCGGGGATTTTAGTATTGAATGTTGCGCACCTGTAAAGTCAATACTTTCTGACCATGATCGGAATGTTTTACGTTTGTTCGTTCGTCTATATTGAATAAATTATTTTGATTAGTAAAACATGTACGTTGTGTTGTTGAAAGCATGTTATGTTTACATATATTTAATTGTGTGCGAGTTTTCTGTGTTTTCCTGTTATATTTGCAAGGTCACTGGCAGTGTAAATTTCAAATTGTCCAAAACCAGTTTAGATATTGAAAGACGTAGTTTTTTTCCAACTTTTCGTCACAATCATTTTCCTGTTCCACCTATAACATAAACTATTTCGATTTCAACGCGCCACAACTAAGATATGGTTTAGGCGATGACACAATGCATACAATATCTGACTGTTTTTTTGATGATGAATGTAGACAAAAACTCGAGGTGTAAAAGGAAACAGAAATTCCAGACTAAAACGGTCTCAGAGGACGATCCGTAAACCAAGATTAATAACATGTCTGCAGTATCGGGAGATAGGATACAAAAACATTCAAAAATTTTGTCGTATATATTCGTGACCACAGAATTGCCATCGTTTAACCCTCTCCCAGATGACAGAGTTATATTGTGGCACCAACACATCGCCCTTGTTTGGTTACCTTCCTCTGCTAAGAGTAATAAGTCTGTTCTATTTATTCGCAATTTGTAGACATGAAATTTTACTGAATACTGTTAACATATCATCCAGAATTTCAAGGAATAAATACAACTCTATTGGGATATCCATCGCTTGTTCTAACATGCATGACTTATGCAAAATTCAAATTTTACTATTCGTTGACAATTTGTTGTTTAGAGTTACGCATGTCGCGAATCAAGATTTTGCAGTTGCAGAGAATGTTGCAAACATTATAAATGCGTATGGACCATTGATACATATATTTAGTTTAAGATCAAGTTTAACCCTTTCCCAGGTCATACCTGTTTTGGCATCCCTATTGTAAAAGCTCATCGAAAAAATTGAGGCAAACGAGGAAAATGCTGATAATCAGCATTGTCTCCCTTTTCTTCAATAGTTTCCATGCTGTATTGTACACGAATCATGTCGTTATTGACTTCAATTTTGTCTTCTACGGCTGATTTCAAATTGTATAACCCAACAAGTTTGATGTTATTGAAAGGGTTAATATGAAATAACTCCAAGCAAACACGGCTAACCAACGAACTTTTTCCTGTCGTACTTTTTCAATCAAGCTGTCAATATTGCGTTACACGGCCTCGCAATTCAAGAAATGTCAGACTTAATTATTGTCTAATTGAGTCCGGGATATATTGTCAGAGACAGACACATTGTAGATAGTAAGTAATTGAATGATTGTGAATAAAACGCGATCTAGGTTAAAAACAGTTTGTGCTGAGTGAAGAATAATTCTATCGAAAAACTAAATGTCAACTAAAGGAATAAAATCTACCAATGCTATAACAGATCACTTTGCTCGACAGACTTTGTCTCTTCATCCATGCCAAATATCTGAATATTTAGACCTTTTCAAAGGGCGACACCAACCACATAAAAAGACCATGACAATATTTAAAAATCAGATAAAATTGAGACAAAAAACACATATTTCCGTTTACATAAGAAGTTGTGACCTGATTGTCGTCATAACCATTTTAAGTGAAGGAATGTGCATCGAGTAGGTAAATTGACGGCACCGAGTCATCTCGGTCTAAAGATAAGGTCAAACACGTACATATATCAATTTATCACCTTGACAACGTGTATAGCTCACGATAACGATCTAGCTATTAGCTAGAAATGCCCTGCCAGTTCATTTATCGTGAATTATACCAGTGCAATGATTTATATGATTTATAAGTGTTTATGATTGAAGCAATTCTTGTATTAGATCAAATTACGGATGGTTCAATATGTATTCAATTTCAATGTGGCCTTGCGACGTATACTTAATTAAACTAAACGGAATTCGCAGACTGAATTATTTGACTTCTTTTGAGGGTAGAATCTACGTCAATTTGTCTCACTTGTAAAAACTTAGAACCTAATTGGCTGAAAACAGACAGATTCGTATGATGAATTTGTACCGTGATTTATGGAGAAATAAATTGGCAGCGGAACATCATCTGTTAAAAAATCAATATGAGATTCCTTTGGCTTTTTCGTTCACCTTAACATCTTTTTGGGAAAGCAAATTAGACCAGCCTTATACCATTCCCTATATACGTACTATGAATGCATATAAGAATAGTATTAATTATAGGGATGAAACTGTCGAACCCAATACAATTTAATTGAGAATCAGATGTTGTAATAAAAGAATCCTTGTGTAACCATTTTCCTCAAAACAGGTTTTTGGATTGGGCCATATTTACTCGAAAAACTACTACAGGCGTCAAAAAGGCAGGCGTGAAAATAAACCACAGGGCTACAGATAATAGGGGGATGGCTTTTCGAAATGTAATGTTTCATTTATTGTTCCTAAAATCCTTTGCGTGATTTCGTAACTGTTTCCATCTGTTCGTTCATTGATCACTTGTGTCAGGAATCCGTCTTTATAAACATGGTTATCTCTTATATAAATTTGGTTTTCCAATTGACAAATGGTATGTCACTTCGGCGAGTCAGGCAGTTAGTTTTTTATAACTACATGAATTATATATTTATTCGCGTTTAATGATTTTTTCACCACCCAGCATGCAAACTGGGGAAAATGGCGATACCTTGTTAAAATAATCGTGAGTAAAGTTGAGTGAATGGCACCATTAAGAAATTGATCAAAACCTTCATTCTCTAGATTCACACTTTTTTGTTTGTTAACTCACAACTATATCAAGAGTATGTCGTCGCTTTTTCAACAAAATATCGTATCTATAAATTGCTTCGAGTGTAATTACAAGGTTTTTGATACATAGAAGCAATGGATGTAGATCTTATATTACAACGCGTTGTATTTTCTGAAGAGAGGATAACGAAATCAGAAACTAAGAATCGAGAGCTTTAATTCCTCCGATTTCCCTTGGGACCGATTCATATGACAGACTGGAATTCTACTTCAAGCTACAGCTAATTATCAAGTCAATCATTCCATGTCGATTATCGTTTACAGTTTCAAGGTAATTATACGTAATATATTATTGAACCTGTTTTTGAAAGGTCAAATCTGTATTTGTGGTAATGATCTGTTCAACTTTTGTGCAAAAGCGGGCACCTTTCGGTAGCTCTTTAAAAAAAAATATTTTCAATATTCATGTTAAAGAGGCCCATACTAGGCTGAACAGACAAACATAAAGATACTATTTTAAAGAAACAGCCGTATGAATTGGTCAACTCGTATGGGTAAATCATTTCTGTCCAAGGAGAATACGAATCAAGTTCGCTTTGTTCTACTAAATCAGTTCTATTTCTAACTTTATTCTCCCGTATAGTTAATTTCGAATCATATTTATATATAAAAAACTAGCCTTCTATAGAAAGTGTTGAAGTGCTACCAGTGCTAAGATTTGCTTCTATTTTGTCCTAACTAATTTGGTGCACCACACATTGGTGCAAACACTGACAGTCACCACGTTATCCTGGTGCCAGAAATAAACAAAATTTTATACTTCTCCAATTTGAAAGGTGTTGTACACATCAATTATCAAAGTTAGTGAAATTTCAAAAATCCTTCTAATCAAGGTTAGAAAACATTGTGGAAATGAAGAAATAACTTGTTACAAACAATTTGCTCATTTTCCATAATGTTCCCCAGCTTTTTTCTTGAGTGCGTCAAAACCACAATTGTGTGGGAAAGGGTTAAATGCTGTAGAAATGTTTGAGTGACAGATCATGTCATATTTGTTTCAAACTATCAAGCCATGTTCATAAAAGTAATTGATTCCTCCTTCCAAATGAGCTCATTCTTGCAAAATCGTTTTCCATCACTGTGAAGAGAATAAGAGAATAGTACCCTTTCTTTGAAACCAGATATAACGAATAATTGAAAGGAGTTTTGTGGAAATTAATGCCATAATATTTAGTATATGGTAGACATTAATTCTCTGATGCTTGCTAATAATACAATACTCCAGAATTCGCAATCACAAGCAGTTCCTTGGAACCACATTTATGGATACAGTTTTCATGACGGTAGCAATCTTGAAACCAAAGAAATTCGGTACTATGCAAATAATTCAATATGGTAAATCTTTAAAATGAATGCCAAAACTAGCAATTAGTGTCATCAAGATAGTAAACGTCACGTGTGATCCAATGCTAATACAACCAGAACCTAGAAAAGGGTCACGTCACTGATAGCATTTGAGTCTACCGAATTTCCAGACAAACCTGTGCCTCAGTGCAGTCTTCCAATGACCAAATAGTATGATGTTCTCTTACAATTACTACAGGCAAATGAGAATCTTTTGAGAAAAAAGCATAGTTCTTGATCAAACTGCATGAATGTGGGCCCATGATGATATCATATGCCGTAAAATCCATGTTTTTTTCCAGAACCCGGTTCAATTAATTGTAAGACAGTTAGTTACATGTATACAGGCATCATATAGCATTTATCTATGGGTTCTCGGAAAAAATGCCGACCAAATGTGGGCCCATGATGATATCATATGCCGTAAAATCCATGTTTTTTTTCCAGAACCCGGTTCAATTAATTGTAAGACAGTTAGTTACATGTATACAGGCATCATATAGCATTTATCTATGGGTTCTCGGAAAAAATGCCGACCAAAACATGAGTTTGCAATTGTAAAATGGTCGGATTTGCGCTACAAGTATACTAGAGCATAAAGAAACCTAGACTTTGTTATGAATTGTAAAAGTACGTTGTATTTCTTAAAGACAGGCTAGAGAAATCAGAGTCCAAGAACCGAACGAGCTAATCCTAAAGATTTCCCCTGTGGCCGATTCATATGCCAGTCTATGATTTTTATTTCAAACTGCGGCTAATTACCAAGTCAATCATTCCATGTCGATTATAGTTTACTATTACGTGTACGTATCAATAAATGTCTTATTTAAAAGTTGTTTATGAGTAGTTAATTTGCTTTTTCCCCCTCAAATACTTGTTTTTATATAACATGCCTTGATAGTTATAAAACAATAACCAAAAACAGATATCTAACCATTGGTTTAACACTACCCACTAGGCCAAGAAAACAAATCCTTATCACGAATGAAATGTTCTCTAGGGATCCAGAACTAATTGTTTGACAGACAGTCAGTGTCCTGTCTGCATCATTCAGTATTCATCGATTGATTTTACAGGACTAACAATTTACTATACTTTAGAGCTGAATTATCCATTGTCAGGTTTCCTTATTCGTATTTAACAGATCCGCCCAGATGGTGCTAGGTTCTAAACAAGTGCGCGAGAGCCCTGTGGTTGGGTACAAAATGTCAACCACCGGGTCCCTATTTGTACTGTAAAGAAACCGTGGTTCTGATATATCTTATCCTGTTGGTGGTCATCTAACAGAAACGTTTTGAATGGTCATTTCATATTTTATTTGCAATACGTCTGATACTTTTAAGCGTTTCCTATTGTTACGACCTAAGGGTAACAAGAATTAAGAAGCCAGCATTCTAGAACTTTCTACTACTCAAATGATAAGGAAACAACTTGTTTATCCATTTCTAACAATGAGTATTCTAAGGTTTCTATCTACTTCTATAACATTCTCGATAAGTAACAGTAAACAGTAAACATTCTGTTTACTAAGACATTTAGTTCTAAAAATATACAAGGGGAAATTCCAAAGTCAAGATGACAAATGTTTAGGCTATATGTGCATACATAATACTATGTTATAAAACATAATTATATTGTTGTAAACTTTATAACTTGCATAGATATATTTCCTTTTCAGACTAGATGCAATAGCAGCAATATTCATATAAATACCATACACCTTCATGGTCACAGATAAGACAGGTAAATGTCTTTTCAAAAAACAAAATTTCATTTGTTGATTAAAACCATAATTATATTGTGAGTACTTATTGGAATCGTCTCGTCGAGACGATTCCGATGAATACTCACAAAACATGGTTTGGATTTGAAATAATAAATTAACAGTTGGTTTCATATCTGTTTCTCTGAAGTCCATACATCATATTCTGCAGTACCGGAACAAAATATTAATTGATTCTGACGCCGAAACTTTCATATCCAGACACAACATCCATCTAGTATGTAATGCCTCTACTAAACAGCCAATAAAATATTACATTAATATGGCCTATGTATCCCACATGGAAATTTCGTTCTAGACTTCAACAGATTTATGATTTATAGAAAATCGGACAGTTGATGTTTTATATTTTTATTTGTCTGCGAAAAGGAGAAAAATCGTTACCAATACTAAATTATTCTATAAAATTGATTTGTACATGTAAACATTAACATGTATGTCAACCCCGAATGACAATATTTTAGGCCCTAATTAATATTAGGTAAATTTGACTCATCCCTCTGCTTTTACCTTCGGCTTATATCCACTCACACAGCAGTGTTCTTTTTAAACAATAAAACTACCCCAAAGTGTAGCCCCACCAACAGCGGGTTAAATCTATGCAATAAAAACATACAGTAAGCACACCATTTCAATCCTTACACCATCATTTATTCGACGGTTCATATTTCTTTCAAATAGTTTGAAGTATAGTGATAGAACTGCAAATTATTATACCCCGGCTTCGGATGATATGAAAATAAATTGAAAGGGCTTTGTTTTAAAAGATTATGTAATTAGTGACACGGGTACGCACTAAAGATCTCAGTAGCAAAATATTGTCTAAGACGGTAAGATGAGGAATTTATAACTGGGAAAAAAGGAAACGCTGTAATTGGATGCCATAGATTGAGCATTTGGTGCTGCAAAATAAACAGAAAATCCACTTGTCGTGTTACCACTGTCCATATTCTCATTAAGGTAAAATACCCGTAACTAGATTCGCGCAACGTCAAAATTATTTGGGCGACGTCGAAAACATTCGGCGGTGGAACTTTCCACCGCCGAATGTTTACGATCGCGCCCGAATCGGTTTCGGAAACCTAACGATGACGCTCGAAAAAAGCCGATGTTTTATGAATCTCAAAATAGTCACATTACGGTTATTCTACCTTAACTGCAATGTTGGCAACGGATATAGACAATTTTACGTGAAGCAACATTCTTCTCAAAGTCGTGCAAAATAAATCGTTCGGTCTTTGAATTGCCGTAAAACAAGGTAAGGCTTTCTCGCAAAGAAAACGTCACCAAAAATAAGAAACTCCGACAATTGTGAATGATTGTACTGAGACAGAATATCAAGAGTCGACAATTAGTTTTCTAATGAATATTCCTGTCAGGGGGGATCAGCACGAGACCAAATTATATTGACTTGCTATGTCTAGCCATGAGCCTCTATGAAAATAAGATACTTATCTAGTAAATTGGGTATTAACTTGCGTGTATGGAAGCGAATTTCGAATATACATACTGTACAAAATATATGTAACCTGCAACTAAACATCGAGTCCTTACAGAATTCGAATCTGGGGACTCTCTGACCCTACCCCTTCCAGAACAACACAATTTTAGGGCGGTCTTATTTAAAAGCTGCTGTAGAGGACAAAATTGATGTTAAAATGGAAGGGATTTGTGTACAATATGGCACAGAAAATATTGAGACAAAAGGAGAAACTGCTGGTTATCAGCAGTTTCTTCTTTTGTTTCTATGTTTTCCCCAGCTTTTTCTATTAGGGACGTCAAAACAAGGTATTCTTTGGGAAAGGGTTAAGCGAATCCTCTTCCACGTCGCTATAAAAGTTAGCATGGTCTCTGAGCAAAAATGGTTCCTAAATATGCTGAACATAATCGGAAAATCGCTCCAACCCATTTATATGGCAACATGTGTACCGGCAAATAATTTCCTCCGAAGGAAAACGTGACTCGGTCACGTCTAGTATAGTTTAATCTAAATTAAGATTGAAAGAGTATACCGTAGAATTTTTTAATTTTTGAATGAATGAGTTACTTTAAGAGTGACTTGAAAAGGTTCGATTCACAGCAATGTAAATTGAACGATTTAGTGAGTCTACAAAAGACAAATAAATGCGAAAAAATGCGACTCAGTCACGTACATTTTAGTTTAGTGAAATGAGACCGAAAACAGCTTCCCCGGTTTTTATGCTCCCCGAAAAAAATTCTGGGGAGCATATAGTCGCCATGCTGTCCGTCCGTCCGTTCATCCGTCCGGCTGTCCGTCCGTCCGTCTGTCTGTGTGTCCGTCCGTCCGTCCACAGCCAGATCTCAGCAACCCTTGGACCAAATTCAATGAAACTTCACATGTGAATTCCCTGGGATAATACCTAGGGAACCTTTTCTCCGTTTCTTAATTTGAGGCTGCGTCATGGAAAAAGGGACCTTAGTGTAAAAATTAGTTTTTCTCTAATTTCTCTTCATCTAATGGGCAGAATTTAATGAAATTTTGTACTTAAGTAATAAATAGGATGTTCTAGACCATATTTTATAAATAATGTGTGTACAAAAAGGCTGTCGTGGAAAAAGGGGCTTAATTTATGATAGTTTTATTTTGTGACAAACACTTATTCGGGGAGCATAATCCGTCTGTGACGGCTCTTGTCTTTCTACAGCCTTGATAAATTCGAGTTACTATGCGTCGTCCCAAAATTCTCTACTATTATTGGCATATAAAGAAAATCGTCTATCCACATAGGTTCCGTATTTAGACGGAAACTTAAAACACATGGTATTTTTGTATTTTAAATGTTACAACCTGTGACTTGGTGTCCAGAGTTCAGAAGTGTTTGGACTACCCTTACCTACAGCAGGCCTGGTGACACTTTCCGATGCAAGCAGTGTCTTTGATGATACGTTTAATGTTTTTATGCTGTGATCTATTCTTCGGTCGTGATGTGGACGCGGAACGGTGTATGTGACTAGACTTAAACCAAACAGGGGAAAAATCTATGAGTTATTTTATTTTTTCTACGGACCAAATAATCTCTATATCCATTTTTTATATTCTATAAAAAGAGAAAATACGCACATATTTCGCGGAGATATTGCATATCTTAATCATTTAGCAAGGCATTTCATTTCCTCAAGTGAATGAAAAATAGGAAATATTTGATTTACTGGTAGACCCTATGTGTGAAACACATAGATATTCTAGAACGTAAATTGTGTATAATTTCCCCAGAGCGAGATTTGTTTCTGACATAGGCTTTACATCCCGTCCAAAACGGCACCATCAATTTGAAAAAAGTTGCAGGCGACTAATATTGATGTCAAAAGCAGAAAATTGTTTAATTCAAGAGTCTAATACAATACCGCTTACTGCATCTGTGGCCACTTTTAGGACGCTCGCGTCGGAATCAAAGGGTCAAAGGTTCGACACCAACTTGAGGTCGGCCTGTCGTAAAAAATTTAAGTGACCCATGGGTGACCTGCCAGCTTGTTATCAAATACTCGTAGTTGCCATAGACCCGTCTTTTCTAGACAATAGACATATACAGAATGGAGAATCTAGAAATACTTTGCAAAAAGTCTCTAATAAGCCGAAACTGGCTTTAGATACATTATTACAAGTATAAACAAAACATTCCCCTTTTCAATAAAACGTATTTAACGCCATGGAAAAAAAAAACTATTAAATCAACTGTATTTCCTTCATATCCCATTTCGTATTCTGCACTAGATCTAATCTTTACTTTTTTCTTTCATGTACATTTGCAAGTAAAGATAATCTATTTTAATGGTTTATGCAAAAACAGCAAAAAAGGCAATACTACACTTGGCTACTTCTGAATACTACAGAAAATAAGACAGTAATACATGTACACACGAATACTACTGAGACGTCTCGAAATCATTTTGTCAAATGAACACGAGTCTGATAAATCTGCGAGAATTAGTTCGGAACAATTACCAATGATGCGTGAAATTGTATGGAAAGACCTAGGTTATATGAGAGTCAATCAAATTCACAGGGGACGGTTTCTATGGCAACTGATTTCTTGTACTTTTCCAACAATTAGTTACATATGCATGTCAAAAGAATATAGAATTCAAGAAGTCAATAGATTCACGACACGTTGTATTGTTATAATTATGTACTTGTAAATCAGTGCATGTCGCAGTCCTTAAAACAAGCTGCAGATACGAGGTTTTCGCAAAAAAGCGACGATATGTTCGTTATGGCCTTAACAGCATGGGGAAAGGAGAAAAGGCAGGCCATTAGCGTAACTCAGGATGTTAATTAAGAACAATTATAAACAATTCACAACAATTAGAAATGTGCAACGATTACCTGACATCAAATCTCTACAGGGCACTATGTCCTATAAACGAAGACAATCATTTGATTTGCCTTGTGTACTGATTGATTTGTTTCTGCAGAAATAAACTTTGACCTCTACGTATTTGTTTTCAGCATCATTTGGACAAGTTGTCAGGACTGCGTAAATAATCAGACAAATATCAAGATGAATAGTCTGTATCAATGCGGAAACAAATCTCTGATCGAACATCTTTTAGCTGAAATCACTTGCTATTGTAGTGATAGAGGTTACATGTATGACAAATTTGCTTTTTGGAGAGCATAGCTCTCTTATGTCGTTACCTCCCAATGTACTGCAATCCACATAACTTCAGAAACATACTCTTGGAAAATAATTCCTCGAAAACGCACAACATGTAAACAACGATTAGAATAGTAAAAATTGACGTTTTCTCGCACACAATTCGGCAAACTTCGACAATTGTGAATAATTGTGCTGAGACTGAATATTGATAGGCGACAATTAATTGTGTAATCAATATTCCCGATAGAAGGGATCAGCGCGAGACCAAATTTATATGGACTTGCTATGTCTTGCCATGAGCCTCTGTGTAAATAAGATACTATCTGGTAATTTGGGTCTTAAACTTAGATGGAGGATCAGTTACTTGTATAGCTCACGAATATTGACCTGGCAGAGTATCTCTAGCTAACCGATAGGGATGCTCTGTCAGAACATTTATTGTGAGCTGTAGGAGTGTTACTCTTTTTTATGTACAATGGTCAATTTAGTAATAAGAGTATGGCAGCTGGTAAACGTGACAGAACTGTCTTGTTGAACAATCCTTTTAGTTGTTTACAATCTGAATCGTTATCTAAACGTTAACTTGATAATAACAGTAATATCTGACAGGGACCGATTTGGGGCAGGCTTCAATGATCCTTCTTCCAACCAATCAAATAAACGACATTAAGATTCTGAAAACGGTATTGAAACACGCAACTAACTGTCGTTGCCCGTGACAATCAAAACATATGCCATTTAGTGAAACAGTAGCAATCTCGCAATATAGAAAATACGCATACTTTTCATGACGATGTTGCATAACTCAATCTTTTGGCGAGGCGTTTCATTTCCTCAAACGAATGAAAAATAGGAGACAATTAATCTACTAGCAGACTCCTTCTGCGAAATACATATCGTAAATTATGAAGAATTTCCCAAGAGCCTGATTTATTTCAGCCAGATTTGCTTCATCCATACGCTTTATTTCTATATCCAAATAAATACTTCGTTTATTAGTGATTTGCAACAATAACATTAATAGCGAACAGTTTTCGCGCGCTCGTGTGCTAAAAATAAATATCTGATGTGAATACCCCCAACAACGTTTGCCGGGTACCAATCTAATATCTTGTTTATGGGTCATGAATCGGACCTTTTTTCGTAACAGTGGTAGCATAGAATTATTATTTTCAAGTCGGGAACTAAAACTACGAAACATTGCGCATATGCAACATGCAACATTGCTTCCAGATACGGAGACATCATTTTTTGCGTGTCATATTTTTAACGCATGCACTCTGGTGTCCAAATTTTAGGAGTTTGTTGGTTTACCAGAACCTTACTCATATCACACAACATTGTCAGATTTTAGCATAATTTGAGTTTGTAATATTGATTTATTTGCTGGGATCCGTTAGGACCCCACTATGATAACTCTTTATTACAACTATTCAAACTTATTTAAACTTTTCTTTATAAAAATCTACATCACAAAAACCACTGCATGCAGTTCACCCAAACTTCACAGGAATAATCCTTGGGCAACCGTCTCTGAGTTTCTTTCAAGGAATTTTGATGTGATAGAAAATACCTGAGTTATCTGCCCTTGATTGTACAAAATTGCAGTTTTGACTTTTTTTTTTACTATTGTTACTCTCACACCAACAAATTTTGATTAGTCATAACAAAACATAAACATACTGTTGGTGACTATGATATCTTGCCTGATTGCAATTTTCAGCTTGATCGAAATTGTAGATCATGAGTTATGTGCCCTTGAATTTGAAGCAAAAATTGCCTAAAGTAGTAAAATAAATACAGGCCTATGGAGCGATTCAAGCCCTTTAGGGCCTTCTAGTTTTTCATTTCTGTGTGTTTTGTGCTATTATCATTTTTAAGTAACAAGTATAACATTTAAACAAAGAATATGTCTTTTGTGAAATTTATTTTTGTCATAATTTCAAAATTACATGTGGGGTCCGAATGGACTCAGTTGGTAGGATGTGTATGTAAAATATGTTGGTAGGATGAGGATTAAGCAATAAAACGTCCGGTAAGCATATCATTTGAATCCTTACACCATCATTAATTCGACAATTCACATTTCTTTCATATAATTTGAAGTATAATGATAGAACTTCAATTATTATACCTTCCGGCTTCGGACGATATGAATACAAATTGAAAGAGCTTTGATTTAAAAGATTATGTAATCAGTGACAAAGGTACACACTAAAGATCCCAGTGGGCAAAATATTGTCTAAGACGGCATAAGATGTGGGGTTTAAAACTGGGAAGAAAGGGAAACGCTGTCATTGGATGTCATAGATTAAGCATTTGGTGCTGCAAAATATACACAAAGTCTACGTGCCGTGTTACCACTGTCCATATTCTCATTAAGGTAAAATACCCGTAACGAGATTCGCGCGACGTCAAAATTATTTGGGCGACGTCGAAAACATTCGGCGGTGGAACTTTCCACCGCCGAATATTTACGACCGCGCCCGAATCGGTTCGGAAACCTAACGATGACGTTTGAAAAAAAAGTCGATGTTTTATGAATCTCAAAATAGTCACATAACGGGTATTCTACCTTAACTGCAATGTTGGCAACGGAGACAGACAATTTTACGTGAAGCAGCTTTCTTCCAAAAGTCATGCAATATAAATCGTTCGGTCTTTGAATTGTCGTAAAGCAATGTAAGTCATTCTCGCAAATAAAAAGTCAGATAAGATAAGAAACTCCGACAAATATGAACGATTGTATTGAGACAGAATATCAACAGTCGACAATTAGTATTCTAATTAATATTCCTGTCAGAGAGGATCCGCACGAGACCAAATTATATTGACTTGCTATGTCTGGCTATGAGTCTCTATGTAAATAAGATACTTATCTAGTAAATAGGGTCTTAACTTGCTTGTATGGAAGCGAATTTACAATATACATACTGTACGAAGTATGTGTAACCTGCAAATAAATATCGAGTCTAGGCAGGATTCGAATCTGGGAACTCTATGTCCTTAGCCCCTTCCAAAACAACAAAATTTTTGGGCGGTCATATTTAAAAGCTGCTGTAGAGGACAAAATTGATGTTAAAAAGCAAGGTATTTGTGTATAATATGGCAGAGAAAATATTGAGACAAAAGACGAAACTGCTGGTTCTCAGCAGTTTCTTCTTTTGTCTCAATGTTTTCCCAAGCCTTTTCTATTAGGGACGTCAAAACAAGGTCTTCTTTGGGAAAGGGTTAGGTGAATCCTCTACCACGTCGCTATAAAAGTTAGCATGGTCTCTGAGCAAAAATGGTTCCTAAATATGCTGAACATAATCGGAAAATCGCTACAACCCATTTTTATATGGCAACATGTGTACCGGCAAATAATTTCCTCCGAAGGAAAACGTGACTCGGTCACGTCTAGCAGGGCTACAGATAAGTGGGGGTGAAGACATTCTAACTTTGTTATTTCAATTTCAAACCCTATGTTGTGGGTACTCATTTGAATCGTCTCAACGAGACGATGCAATTGAGTACCTACAACATAGGGTTTGATGAATAATAACAGAATTATTGCAGTTTGAAAAGTCATCACGCCCTCTTATCTGGAGCTCTGGTCTAGTATAGTTTAATCTAAATTAAGATTAAAAGAGTATACCGTAGAATTTTTCAATTTTTGAATGAATGAGTTACTTTAAGAGTGACTTGAAAAGGTTCGATTCACAGCAATGTAAATTGAACGATTTAGTGAGTCTACAAAAGACAAATAAATGCGAAAAAATGCGACTCAGTCACGTACATTTTAGTTTAGTGAAATGAGACCGAAAACAGCTTCCCCGGTTTTCTTTCTACAGCCTTGATAAATTCGAGTTACTATGCGTCGTCCCAAAACTCTCTACTATTATTGGCATATAAAGAAATTCGTCTATCCACATAGGTTCCGTATTTAGACGGAAACTTAAAACACATGGTATTTTTGTATTTTAAATGTTACAACCTGTGACTTGGTGTCCAGAGTTCAGAAGTGTTTGGACTACCCTTACCTACAGCAGGCCTGGTGACACTTTCCGATGCAAGCAGTGTCTTTGGTGATACGTTTAATGTTTTTATGCTGTGATCTATTCTTCGGTCGTGATGTGGACGCGGAACGGTGTATGTGACTAGACTTATACCAAACAGGGGAAAAATCGATGAGTTATTTTATTTTTTCTAAGGACCAAATAATCTCTATATCCATTTTTTATATTCTATAAAAAGAGAAAATACGCACATATTTCGTGGAGATATTGCATATCTTAATCATTTAGCAAAGGCCTTTCATTTCCTCAAGTGAATGAAAAATAGGAAATATTTGATTTACTGGCAGACCCTATGTGTGAAACACATAGATATTCTAGAACGTAAATTGTGTATAATTTCCCCAGAGCGAGATTTGTTTCTGACATAGGCTTTACATCCCGTCCAAAACGGCACCATCAATTTGAAAGAAGTTGCAGGCGACTAATATTGATGTCAAAAGCAGAAAATTGTTTAATTCAAGAGTCTAATACAATACCGCTTACTGCATCTGTGGCCACTTTTAGGACGCTCGCGTCGGAATCAAAGGGTCAAAGGTTCGACACCAACTTGAGGTCGGCCTGTCGTAAAAAATTTAAGTGACCCATGGGTGACCTGCCATCTTTTTAACAAATATTCGTATTTACTATAGACTCGCCTTTTATAGACACTCGGCATATAATGAATGGAAAATCGAGAAATACTGTACAAAAAAGAGTCTCATTAGCCGAAAACGGCTTTAGATATAAGCACACAAGTATAATAAAAAAATCCCTTTTCAAAAAAACTTATTTAATGTAAAGAAAAAAAAAACTATAAAATCAATTTTATTTCCTTTGTATCCCATTTCTATTCTGCACTATACTTTTTTCTTTCGTGTACATTTACAAATAAAGATAATCTATTTTAACGGGTTATGCTAAAACAGTTAAGAAAGGCAATACTACACTTGGATACTACTGAATACTACAGCAAAAAAGGCAGTAATACATGTACACACGAATACTACTGAGACGTCTTGAAATCATTTTGTCAAATGAACACGGGTCTGATAAATCTGCGAGAATTAGTTCGGAACAATTACCAATGATGCGTGAAATTGTATGGAAAGACCTATGTTATATGAGAGTCAATTAAATTCACAGGGGACGGTTTCTATGGCAACTAATTTCTTGTACTTTTCCAACAATTAGTTACATATGCATGTAAAAAGAATATAGAATTTTAGAAGTCAATAGATTCACGACAAGTTCTATTGTGATAAGTACTTGTAAGTCAGTGCATGTCGCAGTCCTTCTCATAAATTGAATATCGCTGCTTTTCAGCAAAACATCGTAACTGAAGCTTGTTTCGAGCTGCAGTTACGAGGTCTTTGTTGAAATCAACGATATGTCTTTGGCTACGTTTGTAAGCGTTGTAGACGCAATCCCAGTAAATGTGGACAATTGACTAAAAAATTTTCGAATTATTTCATTATACCATACACTCATTCTGGACAAATTTTCTTCATGGATCACATCTTCTGCGCAAATTTCTCTAGTTTTGTCAGCTGGGCTTGCTTAGTTTTAGATTTATAGACTGTTAAATGATCAAATGTGTGCATCAAAAACTAAGTGTTTTAATTAGACCCCTTTGTGAAATGTGTGTCTAATTTCACATTAAGTAATGCCTAAAGGATAACAAAACCGATACATTTTGATGAGCATTTGTGTGTAAAATGTGAATCAATTGACAATATGGGTGAAAATGACGAATTGTACCGATGAGAATGAAAGTACAAAACGGCCATCCTTGTACGATTCCTTTATTTTAGAACGTTGACTACTTCCAACTCTTCTAAAATGCACCAAGCAACCTTGAATTTTATCTCGAATTGTTAAACAAAAGCAATAAGTTATTCCCTTAATCGATATACGGAAATGGAAAGTCAATGACTTATTACAAATCAACAATAGTTTAAAACTGGTCTGTCCCGAACGTAACTAGAGCTTGTCTCGTACGTAATATGCTTTCTTTTCTTTAACATCCCAGCCATTGTATAATAACCTTTTCAATGAAATATCAATATTATAAGGTAATATCCATTTGCCAGACACTTTGTCAAAAAAAATATTATGAAATGAAAAAATGAAAATAAATACAAGCCTATAAGCTTTCTTGGTGTGTTGTTTCACCAATTAAAACTTCCTAGCCAAATAAATTTCAATTTATAAAAGTTAAGATGTTCGTATTGTTATGACACATGAGTTATGTGTAATAACTTTTTAATTAAAGTGAAATGTTATCAAAAATTTGCTGGACACCCGTAACTCTGATGGATCCAAAGTACGAAAACGTACGGGACAATTTTTATGAGGGTAAGAAACGCTGAATAAACTATTTTATTGCATCAAGCTAGTGCATTGTATATGGGTATGAATATACTCCTATATATCAACAAAACACCGGCATATTTTGTGGAACTTTCCTCAACATTTTAAAAATAGTATTAATTAAGCGTAATTATAATACAATAACGTACGAGACTAGTACGAGTACGTGTACAGTCTATTATGTGCATTAAAAGTCTATTTTGCTTAATCTAGAGTCCTTAAGGAACCCAAAACACATAAATAAAGCAAAGAAAACGTTCCATTTCAGCAATTTAAAAACTGAAAACTAAAAATTGCCTCGAACGTTATGGACTCGTAGTCACTTTTTAATGTGTACCCAACTTTATTTGGCCTGTTGTATCAATGCTATTCTAGTAATCGGCATAATTCTTTTTATCATATTTGAAGACACTTCGAATAGTGATGTTACTTGAAGAATTAAACTATTTATAATTACCCAATTTTTACTACAGCTACTTTAGTTCATGCCTCGTACGTTACGGGGTTTAAATTACGGTAAAGTGTTTAAGAATGATGTTGATTTTTTAAAGATATTGACAAAGGTATATCAAAATACGACTTTATTTTGATAATATATATTTATACTAATGTACATTACACTAGATTAATGCATTAAATGTAGATTTATGTCAGTGTTTCTTACCTTTAAAGAAAGTGTCCCGTGCGTTTTTGAATTTTGGAGACAACCACTTGAGGCTGTTTTAAATATTTTGGATTACATTTTTCGTAAAAATCTTTGTTTCGTTTTGGAGCTCTATATTTTCTGTACAAGATTTGGGCAGCTCTGTTAGGATAATTTATTGTTAAAATTGACATTTTTGGTTTGAAAGTTAAAATTTATACACGGAGACATCGGTTTTTCGTACCCCTTAGTTTGGTTGTCACATGATTTTCATAAGAAATGGAGTTCTTACGAACGTAAATTATAGATAAATATTTTGGTTATAGGTGTTGGATGAAAATAAATGTGATGGACATTTATATAATGTTGACTATTTGCAGCTAGTACATATTAAAGGCCGGAGACATCAATTGTCCCATTTAACTGGGATTGCGTCTGTAACTACAGCATGGATAGTCGGTTGTTATGGTAATTGTTAACGTAGACGATGATATTGTATTATGTTTATACTTTCTTTTGTAAGTTAAATCCTTCCCAAACGACAAATTTCATGGTGGTCCAAATACAAAGGTGTAACAAGCGACGAAATAAATATCACCGTATCCTTATTTCATTCAAATATTTTCTAACTCCAGGGATTTTTAGTAAATGTTAAGCTATTGCCTCTGATTTTTTGACAGTTCTCGATAAATGACCTGGCAAGAGAATCCTCTAGGTTTTAGATGGAGATGCTCTACAACGTCAGTTATCGTGAGCTATACTAGCAAATAATTGCGTTTTCTGGGAAGGATGTTTAGAACAATTGTAAAAAATTCACAACAATTAGAAATGTGTAACAATTGCCTGACAAAAAATCTCTACAGGGCACCATGTCCTATAAACACAGACCAGTGTTTAATTTACGTTGTGTACCGATTGATTTGTATCCGCAGAAATAAACTTTGACCTCTACATATTTGTTTTCAGCATGATTTGGACAGGCCGTCAGGGCTGCGTAAATAATCAGACAAATATTAAGATTAATAACCTGTATCCATGAACGAATCTCTGAAAAAAATTCTCCGTGAAATCACTTGCTATTGGAGTGATAGAGGGTAATGTATGACAACCTTGCTTTTTTGGAGAGCATAGCTCTCTAGTGTCGTCACCTGCTAATGTACTGCAAACCACATAACTTCTTGAAAATAATTCCCCAAAAAACAAAACATGTAAACAACGATTAGAATAGTTTTCTCGCACACAAATCGGCAAACTCCGACATTTGTGAAAAATTGTACTGAGACTGAATATTGATAGACGACAATTAGTTTTGTAATTAATATTCCTGTCAGAGGAGATCAGCACGAGACCAAATTATATTGACTTGCTATGTCTAGCCATGAGCCTCTGTGTAAATAAGATACTTATCTAGTAAATTGGAAATTAAACTCAGAGGGAATTTCAGTTACTTGTAGAGCTCACGATAATTGACCTGGCAGAGCACCTCTAGCTAACCGATAGGGATGCTCTGCCAGGACATTTATTGTGAGCTGTAGGAGTCTTTTTATGTACAATGATCAATTTAGTAGTAAGAGTATGGCAGCTGGTAAACAAAATAGAACTGTCTTGTTAAACAATCCTTTTAGTTGTTTACAATCTGAATCGTTATCTAAACGTTACCTTGATAATAACAGTAATATCTGACAGGGACCGATTTGGTGCAGCCTTCAATGATCCTTCTTCCAACCAATCAAATGAACGATATTAAGATTCTGAAAGTAGTATTGAAACACGCAACTAACTGTCGTTGCCCGTGACAATCAAAACATACGCCATTTAGTGAAACAGTAGCAATCTCGCAATATAGAAAAATGCCCATACTTTTCATGACGATGTTGCATAACTCAATCTGTTGGCGAGGCGTTTCATTTCCTCAAACGAATGAAAAATAGGAGACAATTAATCTACTAGCAGACTCCTTCTGCGAAATACATATCGTAAATTATGAAGAATTTCCCAAGAGCCAGATTTATTTCAGCCAGATTTGCTTCATCCATACGCTTTATTTCTATGTCCAAATAAATACTTCGTTTATTAGTGATTTGCAACAATAACATTAATTCTGTCGATTAGTCTGCGAGAAAGGATATAATTATAAGGCTACCATTTTAAAACTTGTACCGGAAAGTATGACCTAAAACCCAAACCTAGCACTTGATGTTCGTTGTGTTCCGATTGATTTGTTTCCGCCGAAATAAACTTAGACCTCTACATATTTGTTTTCAGCATGATTGGACAGTTTGTCAGGGTTGTGTAAATAATCAGACAAATATTAAATTGACATTTCACGATTATTTTTGCATAAATTCTACTTTTATTCTATCTGAAAGAGCATGTTTTCTTATTAAAATTCTGAAAATTTCAAGCCAAAATATTGAACCGTTTACGCGAAATATATATTTTTGTGCTAAAATTAAACAAATTGTTGTGGACAACAGTTCAAATTTATATAGAATTTATCATTTCTATCTCAACTTTGAAGGCGTATTTTTCGCTTATAGATAACAACTTCAAAAAACTGATAGCGTTTCTAAGCATTAGAATAAACAATCTTTGCACCAAGACATACTTTTAAAAAATGAAATGAATATGAAATGTCACTTTAAGATGAATAGTCTGCACCCTCGTAGGAGAAAAATTGTCATCAAAACGTTTTGCTGTTAAAACTACTTTCTTAAACAGACATAACGGCCAATGAAAATATTTGTTATATTTAGAGATTTGAAACGAGTTTTAGAGCTGACCAGTGTCAATATTTCTATCGTGTTTCTGTCACCGTCTCTTTCAAAATATCATTATCTACAAAACACTTCTTGCATTTTTGTGTGACATTGGTGACAATGGAAACTGTCGAGGGTATTCCTCGTTAATTTCCATTATCATGGATGACGCCCGGAAAATTACGAAGGTCCCATTTTCAATTTCAGTTGCCAGCGATGACTCCAGAAGATGTAGAAAGTGTTTGTTATCCAACGATTGGTTGCAATTCTTAAGTATGAAAAATACCCAATACATTTTTAGGGAGAATCAAACTTTGTTTTAGAGACATGAACATCTTACATTTAAAAGAAAACGATTTTATTCTTCGTAATACTTACTTATGCACCAAAGTTTTAAAGTTTCAATAATATTTCTAAAATACATAATTTTTTCGGGGAAGCGCGACTAGGTCATCCTATCAGTTAGATTGTCGGAATTGTTTCAGTACAGTGATGCATAGATATTACAGCCGACAACATTACTCAAAGTATGACATCCAGTCGCATATATTCACATAAATCTAAAAGGTGTCAGTCGATTACATTTATAAAATTTCCCCTGTGTACTATTCATCAGTTTATGATGTAAAGGGTTGCGTCTCATTTCAATGAAGAGATAAGTCACCAAGATTTGTTTTATGTATTGGATAACCGATGAATACCACGAGTTGACTTATCGACCTCTTGACAAAGGTGCTTAATAAAACGAGAAAGATTGGAAATAGTCTTGTAAAATTGTATATATAGAACCATGGTCTGAAGTATTTATAATGCCACACAATATGTCACAAACTGACGTTAATTCATTTCTAATCTATAGAAATAACGAGGCCGTCTATTTATGTAACACTTTTATGATTATGTTTCAAAACAAAAACCACATCCACAGTCGTCATTTGCAATAAAATATAAATTTCCGTAGAGCGGTTTTATGAATATGCATATGTAAGGATACGCGCATGTACATTGGACAAGATTATTTAAAAGACCAAATCACACAATATGTTTCTAGAAATCGTTAATTTATAACAAGAAATGTGTTTTAATGTGTTTTATTATGTGATGCAGAATTACGCCAATGCTGTTCAAACAAATATTGTGCTATCGTACGACAAAACATTTTAATGGATTACCCATGTTGTATAATCCTGGCGACAGTGCATGTTCCCGATATGCCATTTTTGTTAATAGATCAATAAAGTCTCAAAGGCTTTCTTTTGTCAAAGAGTTATTGAACTTGTTTACGAGTACCATTTTGTAGAGACAATTGGATGTGAAATGCATACACATAAATAATACATAACAAACCATAACAAGGGTTGGATAATAGATGTACGAAAGACTCCATGTATTAACAGTGGTAAGAAATAATCAGTAATAGGGCATAAATAGATAGGGTCACCCACGAGACAATTTATGCTGCTAGACTTCCGTCTCCCCGGTTACTAATTTATTGTTGATTAAGAATGATAGACATTAACACATAAATATGTTTTATATGGTGATAAAAACGTCGGAAATTCCTAGCATTTGCAGAATATGGCAAATGCTGAACACCGTTTTCCGGGGTACATAATTATAATTGGTGCTAACTGATGAGTTGTACATTACAAAATTTGCTACGAAAAGTAAATAAAAGTAGTTTGTTTATTGATACATTTACAGATGAAAAGATCAGAATAATTCAAGTAATATGCTTTACTGGATAACAGCTATATCAACCTCTAGATACATAGCTGCATGTACGGGTTACATTTAACAGATCCAATACACGACCAGTTGTTCCTAAAACCTTAAATTGTAGGCACAAATCCATATAGTTTCAAAGTCACTGTGTGCATTGAGTGCCTACACATTTTTGCCTGGGAACGAAAGAAAAAGAATCCGGATAATTACTTAGGCCTATAAAACCTACAATTCAAATCTCTGGAGGCCACTCAACAGACATCAGAGAAGCTATCTTACTGACAGGGTCAACATGGGGTAATTGATTCATTCCCACACAGAAATCCATAACTCTTGTAATTGCTGCATTACACCACAAGATATCTGAAGGATGAATGCAAATTGACGAGCTCATGGGAGACAAAGATAACAGCCAATTTCACGTAATGGCACATTTCTTGTTCTTTACAGTTGCGTTAAATCCTCATCTGGAAATATTCTTACATTTCATTAAGACACTGTGTACATTGAGTGCGTACACATTTTTGCCTGAGAACGAAAGAAAAAGAATCCGAATAATTACTTATAGAACCTACAATTCACATCTCTGGAAGCCACTCAACAGACATCAGAGAAGCTATCTTACTGACAGGGTCAACATGGGGTAATTGATTCATTCCCACACAGAAATCCATAACTCTTGTAATTGCTGCATTACAACACAAGATATCTGAGGGATGAATGTAAATTGACGAGCTCGTGGGAGACACAGATAACAGCCAATTTCACGTAATGGTACATTTCTTGTTCTTTTACAGTTGCGTAAAATCCTCATCTGGAAATATTCTTACTTTTCTTTTTTTAAATTTGGCTTCTGTAATAGTAAATAATAACTTTCGAACAAGCATAGGTACATGTACCCTTTTAAATGAAATGAAGCTCTCATTATTTTATCATCAATTATTTCAATTTAACCCTTTCCCAAACTAGACCTGGTTTTGACGTTACTGATAGAAAAGGCTCGGGAAAACATTGAAACAAAAGAAGAAACTGCTGATAACCAGCAGTTTCTCCTTTTGTCTCAATATTTTCTGTACTAAAATATATGCACAAATCCTGTGTTTATCTACAACCATTTTATCATCTGCGGCAGCTTTGAATTTGGACCACCCTAAAATTTTGTTGTTTGGTAATGGGTTAAGTTCTTGAACTGTTTAACAACTTGAAGGTAATGAATGCAAAATATTTCCAGTAGACACATTAGCGAGGTACTCAGAGATGTTTGACGCCTGGTTTTAGCACGATTTACACAGCTTCACAATGAATTAGCCTGTAGGAGATACTGGGGGCGGGTCAAAAGAACAACCTGTTTAATTATTGAATACTTTACGGTAAGGCAAAAGGCTGATTGTCATAAATGAGAAACACTTACAGTAAACATTTATCAAGATACTTGTAAATGTTTGACGTCTGGTGTTATCTACTCTCGAAAGCCGAGGCCTATATTGATTAAACCATCAAATATGACCTCTGCAGTTTTCGGTACGCCAACAGCCTATTTGGTCGTCATAATCTAATTATAGCACATCACTTGAATTATCGAATCAAAATCATTCAGTTTTATCTTGCATGATCATTACGTATACATTACGTTGCTTCTATTTTTGGCTGAAGCCGGTAACATTTGAATTATCGAATCAAAATCATTCAGTTTGATCTTGTTTGATTACGTATACATTACGTCGCTTCTATTTTTGGCTGAAGCCGGTAATTTGAAGCGTCAGCCAATGAAAGCTTGTATCAGCTTTTTAAATTGTTTTGTTGTGTATAGCCAACGATTGGATACTGAAATCCCGTAAAGGCCCCGAGATTAGACGTGAAATGACCCCGCGAGAACAGAGCTCATTCTATCGAAATGGAATGTAGAGATAATGTGCTCTGTTCTAAAGAGAGTAGGTGTTATCACGATTTACACCACTTCTTCTCTGATTAGCCTGGAGGAGAAACCGGGGGCCGGGCCACGAAAAAAGCTTTTGTTGTTCAAACTTAATTCGTTTAATTATTACATATTTTATGATTAAGTAAAAATAAGCTATTTTCATAAATGAGAAACATTTCCAGTAGACAATTTAGTTAGGTACTTAGAAATGTTTGACATCTTGCTTTATCACGGTTTACACAGCTTCTCAAAGCATTTGCTGAGAGGAGAAACCGTTGGTCGGGTCACGAATAAAAGCTTTTTTTAAATGATTTACTTCGTTTAATCATTGGAAACTATATGATAAGGTAAAACCAAATGATTGTCAAAATGAGAAACACTTCCAGTAAACATTTTCTCAAGGTACTTATAAATGTTTGACGTCTGGTTTTATCAAGGGTTACTCAGCTTCTCACTGGGTTAGCCTGGAGGACAAACTGAGCACGAATAGAGATTGTTACTTCCTACATTTGGTTATAATTTAATATTGGTTGATTTCATTAAAATCGGAGCGTTTTGATTGGCTATTTTTTTCCTAACTCCTTGAAAAAATGATATTTCCGGAACTTCTTCGGAGTCAACAATATGGATAAATCTTAATGGATGTGCCCTGTACAAATCGGCATATTACGTTCGTTTTGAATAGTAAACTACAAGTTTTATCATTAAATCTTACTCTTAACTAGATTTTCTAGTTGAAACAACCTAAGTTTCAAAGACTTGTTGCTTAAAACGCACTTGAGAGGATGGATAATAACGTAACGACGACTGAATTCGCTGTAAACAACGTTGCAGTTACGCGCGCTTTTTACGACGTCAATTAAAGGCAGTTATCGCACATCTGTCCGCTTCTTTGAACATGGTCCGGACGATAACTCATTTTTCTTGTCGCAAATATTACTATTAACGATAAAGAATTATTATTAAATTATAAGGAATGAATGCAATTTTATTTTTGTCATGCAGGTATGAAAAATAAAATCTAATCACACTTTTGTATGAACCGCTTCGCGGATTCATACAGTGTGATTAGATTTTATTTTTCATACCTGCATGACAAAAATAAAATTGCATTCATTCCTTAAATGAAACACTGTATGATTAGGTAAAACAACTGAATATAATGGATGCGTAACTTCCAGCAGACCATTGATCCAAGTACTTAGAAAATTTAATGTTTGACGTCTGGCTTTATCGGGGTTTACACAGCTACTCGTTGGATAGACCCGGAGGGAAAATTGGTGTCTGTTCAGGAATAGAATTTTTTCCTAAAATTTCCTATATTTGATCATTGAAAACAGGATAAAGGAGTCTATTTTTAAAAATAACCATTAATAATGGATGAGCGGATTATTGCTGAATGTGCCGAAAGTCGTATTAAGGTAGAATATCCCTAATGGCAACTTAAGCAATTGGGGTGACAAACACTTCTGTCTGATAGTACATGTTATTAGACATTTATATGTGCAATATGACAGAAATTCGTCCAGAGGTTTACTAGAAATTTGATTTTCCCTTATCCCACCCCAACTTACAAAATTCCACTATGGCAGCCACCACTCAAAGCAAAAAAGTATCTGAATTTTGGACATAAACACATTGAATGTGTCTAGATTTTGGTTTTTATTATCAAAAACATGTTTACCCATCGTCTGATGTGAAATGATATTACCTTTGTAGGCATGTGAGAGATATTTTGTTAAATTACTGCATGCTTATTTAAAAATAAAGCCTCTTTATTTTCTAGTTTGAAATTTATGCCTCTGAAACAAATGTTGACAGTGTCAGAAATAAGTTCAGGCACTCTCTAAAACCGATATCAAAATTATTCTTACACCTGTAGGAACCCGATAAAATCCACATATGTACATTTTATCCGTCAAAATTTGAAAATATATAAAGGAAATTCTTAGTGCCCTCATGCTTTCGAACACACTATTTCTTTCCCAAAAGAATTCAATGCCTCAAATGAAGGGAACCGTAGACAATATCAAATTATATGCTTATTACTAAAACCCAAACGTTGTATTAGACTTTCAGAAGTTGACAAATGATAACATTTGATTATCAGTTGTGATTTCGTATGACTTTCTCCATTTTAACCCTTTACCTGATAACCTATAGAACATCGCTATTTGTAAAAATAATGCAAATTCTAAATACAAAATTGTACGAAATCTTTTTTTTTTATATTCTATTACAACTTCCTTATACCGCTGCTTCTGGATTGCATATTGAATCTAAGGACTTAAATGGAAAAAGAATCTAAAAAAAATATCAAAATCACGGATCAAACCACGTTACAATTAATTGACAACGAGTTTGCACATTTAAATAAGGATCGCCGGCTAAGAAGTGATGAAAATCGAGTGCGAATGTCTGAACAGTGATGATCTCATCCACGCGTCGTTCTTAAACGGTAGGCCTTTGATTACCGCATGATAAAGTTCATTAGAATACATGTATGTGTCTTTTATTGTAGGGTTTTCGGTATATTAAGCTAATCAGTAGCAGAGGAAGAAACGAAAATTATACATACTACAATTCGTTTCCTGAATGGGAAGTTTCATTAAATATCAAAGTTTCAAATCACATACAAACTGATGGTTTTAATCAAAATCATATAAAATTACATGAAAAATGTCTCTGAAAAATTTATGTTAAACGGAGAATCATACCAGAAAAAGATATTAGTATATTCGGGGAATTTTATTTACAAAGGGAAGTAATGTTTAGCGCATTTTCTGCTAAAAATAGATACGGAAAATGTCGACATTAGTCGAAAATGTACGACAATAGTAAAGATGCATTTAATTTAGAATTATTCTACCTTAAAATAGAAGACAATTAAACACAAGCAGAGAAAAGCACAAAAATGCACTTCCATCAGCTATTTGCTTAAAAGTACAGCTATTTACTCAAACACTACTTACATGTATTAAGCGTTTAAATGATTTGACCGAAATAAAGAAAACTGAGGTATTTTGATTTTAGTTTTGATAGTTGGAATACTAACTCCCATAAACAGCTGGATACCAATACCACACTACTGTCGGCTACATGTACAGATATCAATGAAAACAAAACTTCGTAGAGTGTGAAGAGTTAGTTTGGGAATGTAAGATATCTAAATAATTGCCTAAATCAAAGGCCCGGTTCTATCATTGCTATCTCCTAGTCTGGACAGGGTCTTAGATCACAAGATCCTGGGCTAAATAATGGATTGATCGCTTCACTTCATATCAATTAGGAGGTTGTATATTGTTTTCTTTGCTTTCGTGTATAACATCACAATCCCTATCGCAGCTCCGAATGAAAGTAAACAAATCAAGTGTGCTTTTGAACATGACAAATATACGCTAAAAATCGGTCATATGGTCGTAACTGGTACATACATGTATCTTACTTTTGAATCGTGTTCATATTTGACAAACATTGATCGCATTAAGTTCTCCTAAAGTAAGATAGTCTCTGAGCAGCCGTGCAAATGACATTAATTTAATGCTGTCATCCAATACCTTAGTTTAATGGTAACATATATACTGGCCACAACTCCTAACCGGTCACTTTAAAAATGACGAAAACTTTTTTTAAAACTTATTACACTTTAACGAAATATGATATGTAGATTTTAAGTATATTGTCCGTGGATTGCCATGGTGATTTACTAATAATTGTCAAATTTTGACATGCAATAAAGGAAAAGCTCAAAAAGCTCTAAATCTTAATAGAGCTCGAGATAATACACTTTCAACAATTCAAAGTACACAAATCGTTAGCTGCAACCCAGACCAAGAAAAAAAATGGAAAACATTGTCAATTTTGTGTGACTTTTGACTACAGAAGAAGCAGAAAGAATGAGAGGCATGGTAAAATGGTGTTTAAAATCAAACGGCAAAAAATTTTATCTGGCGAATATGCTCACATATGGTCTGGTGTGGAAAAACGATGCAAAAAACTGATTTTTTACACATATCCTACATTTTGTAGCTCACCGTGAATCATCAGTCTATATTTAAAGCATTTTCGAAGAAACACGTGTTTTATGTGTTGTTTTTTAAAACCGTTTTTCTGCATACATGAGCTCTTTCATTTTCTTCTAGGGCCATATGCCGCGCACAATTGTCATGTTCAATTTTTTCTTAGTCTATGTTGTAACTAACGATCCATGAGACCAAAGACACTACGTTGACAAAATTCTGAGCTCTGTGTGAATTTAGAGCTTTTTGAGCTTTTCTCGCGTTGCGCTTTCATTTCAATAAAACAACGGTAGGTTTTCGCCAAAATCATCTAGAAAATTGCTTAAAAATTCACATATCAAATTTCATGAAAATCCAATCATCACAGAAAAAAATCATCACTGTTTTTAAGTGGCCGGTTAGAAGTTTTGACTAGTATATGTCAGGCACATACATCAGTATGGAGAGCAAATCTCTGCTTTTGAACAAAAAGACTCGTAACTGCAGCTTTAAACAAGCTGCAAGTTTCATATCTGACACATCATAATTTACTTGAGAGGGGGTATCACAATTAAAATATTCAAACAAATTTTTGATCTTCCATTTATATTGCCCTGTTTCCATTGTAATTAGACTAATACATAAAAATGGCCCATTTGTTTCATGCAAAGGATTATAGTAACGGTTCATCAGATTATCTTTCATATTCATAATATCAGGTTATCAAAAACACAGACATCACTTGTGTATTTCCTGCAGCGTAAATTCATATAAGTGATCGGTATTTGAATAATATAGGGTTAATCACGTTTTTGAGGTCGTTAACATCCGCAGAGGCCAAAGAAATACGTTAACGCTTTCGTTTTCGTATTTTCCGGGTCTCTGCGTTTACGACCGATAAAACGTGAATTGACGCTATTTTTGCATAAAAAGCATAAAATTTCAATGATTACTTACCCAAAACCCCTTGATATAAGCGAAAAAAGAATCGATGTGAGATAAGAAAATGTCCGCCATTGTTGTTCTGTTCTGATAAATCTTCCGAGAATATTTTGTTATGCGTGACGTCGGTAAAACGCCGTTACGTCATAGTTTGGCGCCAAAAGGCGAACGTCGCTTATTTTAATAACGTATAATCTCCAAAGCCGAGGTCTATTGATTAACCATCAAATATGACCTCTGCCGTTTTTGGTACACAAACAGCCTATTTGGTCGTCATAATCTAATTATAGCACATCATTTGAATTATCGAATCACAATCATTCAGTTTTATCTTGCATGATCATTACGTATACATTACGTCGCTTCTTTTTTTGGCTGAAGCCGGTAACATTTGAATTATTGAATCAAAGTCATTAAGTTTTATCTTGTTTGATTACGTATACATTACGTCGCTTCTATTTTTGGCTGAAGCCGGTAATTTGAAGCGTCAGCCAATGAAAGTTTGTATCAGCTTTTTAAATTGTTTTGTTGTGTAAAGCCAACGATTGGATACCGAATTCCCGCCAAGGCCCCGAGATTAGACGTGAAATGACCCCGCGGGAACAGAGCATCATTATATCATAATGGAATGAAGAGAGAATGTGCTCTGTTCTTAAGAGAGTAAATAAAGTAAGACGTTGAAAATTTGGCGGGAAAAGAGACAATTGTTTATTTTGAAGTGTCAAATCGAGGATATTTGAGTGCAAAGCCGGTCCGATATCGCACTGAATATAGACCGGTTTTCACGATATCGGACCGGTTTCGTCCCGTTATTCAATGTCAATAACGGCCTAAAAACGCACATCTTATGCAATAATGCATATCATTAGTCTCTGTCGAGAAATCAGCAATTTCCGGTTCTCGTAACAGGCGTTGAGGCACACGTAGCTTTTCAACAAAAACTCGTAACTGCAGCTTGACACAAGCTGCAGTTACGAGATTTTTGTTGAAAGTGACGCACGGTCAACGTGATTAATCACTTTCAGTTCAGAGCTAGACACGATTTGGGGAACAATTTCAATTAATTTAAATATCGGCTCTCAAAAAGGAAGCTTTTAGTAAAAAGTGGGGAATATTTGTCTAGAAAACTTCTGGGCGTTGAAACATTCGGTATAATATAGATGGCCTATCAGCCTTTTCCCAGGAAACGTACTTTTAGACTCCTCCCATTTGCAAAGTGTAGCAGACGACCAAATGCAAAATCTTATAAATACCAAATGTATTTGTTATAGCATAGAAAAAAAATGGACAATAGGAAAATGCTCATTTTGAAAAATTTCGCCAAAAGAAGAAAATGCTAATAACCAGCATTTTCTACTTTTCTCTCAATCATTTCTGAGCTCAGTTGACTCCATTCACCAATTTCGGCATCTGCAGCAGCTTTGAACCTCCTAACTTCAGCTTTAAACAAACTGCACTTGCGAGGTTCTCCAGGAACGTAGTCATAATCAACACTAAATTGGTAACCGCGGAGACGGAATTCTAGCAGCATTATTCGTCGCTTTTCTACGAAAACCTCGTATCTGCAGCTTAAAACAAGCTGCAGATACGAAGTTTTCGTTGAAAAGCGACGATATTTATTGTCCCGTTGGTGACCCAATCTGTTTTACGCTCGGTTACTGATTATTTCTTACCAATTATGTAAATACATTAACCTAACTGCTTGATATACAGGAACCACCACGATAAATCGGACATTCCAGAAAATCCATAAACGATTTCACAGAGTGGGGTGAAGGCATTCCAACCTTGTTATTTCTTTTCGAAGCCTTATGTTTTGGGTATCCATTTGAATCGTCTCTTGGAGACGATTCTAATGGGTACCCACACTATAGTGTTTAATGAACGTTACGTAAAGTATTGCATTTTGAAAAAGCAATCAGCCCCCCCCCCCCCTCCCCTCTTATCTGCAGCTCTGCATTTTATACTTAGCAGAAGTCTCATTTGCAAAACAAACATATTTTAAAATATAAGTGGAATGACTTGTCTTGTACGAGTAGTTATGTGTTTAAAGAATTGATTTTAGAATTGTTGGTCAATACTGACCTCGGATAACAACTAACCATCAAAGTCAATCTGATTAACATCCGTGTTAACTTACAGTAACACCTGAGACTTACCCGTTAGGGCTCATCTCCTGTGACACCTGAAAACCCCCAAAGTTGTTTTATATTTACGCTAACGAATGAAATCTCTTGTTATACAAGCCTGTAAAAACACATGATTCTGTACTGAAATGTGATGTCCTTGTGGCTTTATTTACGGTTTTAAAAATTGTAACTACTTTTTCCGAACCTAAATTTGATTGGCGCGAAGAAAGGTCACAGAAGATGACACCTTAAGGTTTGGTCTCAGATGTTTCGGAAAAATATACATCGAATTTTAATCAGATTGCCATCAAATTATACCTGTAAAGCCTCATACACAAAAGAAGAGCCATTTGCGGCTTTCTTGGTGTTTATAAAGATGCCTATCGTCACATTCATTCGAAAACATCGAAACAGCAGCTTGTTTTAGGCTGCAGCAACGAGGTTTTATAAAAAAAAAATGACGATATTCAGAACATGCACTGTCGCCAGGATTATATAACATGGGTAATCCATTAAAGTGTTTTGTCATCCGCTTGTCAGGTGCAGTAGAGTTTTAGAAATATAGCAATATTTGTTTTAAATAAAAACGGCTTTCGCTTATTGCATTTTGTAATAACACATAGCACACTGAATGGTACTTTTAACCTCTGCAGACGAGAAATGGGTCTACATGTGAGTATTTGTATTAGAGGGGCTTAATATGCTAGGAGATGATTTTGATGAACAGCAGCGATATTTTAATTATAAATGCAAAAAGGCATTTTTCCAGATCCTGGTTCATATATAACTTATAAAATTTACGTTCTTCCAATCATTAAAATCCAAGTCAATGAATAACGTGCGGGTCCGGTTCATATTGTCCTTGTTTTTGTTTTGTAACGGTTACATATGCCCAACCTTCAAAAAGCAATTACGTCAGAGGTACGTTATCTGTGCTCAGTGAGATTCAACACACCGTTCAACCGGCTGCGTCGAAAGTCAGCGAATACAGATTCGGCATCTGATGTGAGGTGCATGGTAGATCAAATTAATTTATTTTTATAAATAAACGAAAGGATCTTTGGTATTCTATAGTTGATAAATACGCGTATAAATGTTAAGTGCTTGTACAAAATCAACCTTTCCACGTATCCCTCGCAAATAAGGTCACAGTCATCGACGCAGCCGGTTGTAGGGTGTGTTAATACCGCGGGGGTGTGTCTCGTTGACCTTGACCTTGTCTCGTTTTGAAGTAAAAATAGAATCTGTAAACACGCTTGTAAAGGATTGATCTATAGCGAAGGAAAGATGGCTATTCGCCGTGATTGAGGTTTTTATGCAATGCAAATTGTTTTCCATGCACAAATATAAGTTCCCGAACAGTTCGGAAGCATAAAAACCTAGCATGGGCCCCTTTAACAGATCGAACAAATATACACAAACTGCTTCTTTGAGAAAAAGTGAATCTTGGTGACTTATTCCAGTAGTGAAATGAGACGCATCTATTTATTATTCCAAACTGATGAATAGTACACGGGGGAAATTGTATAAATGTAATCTACTGACACCTTTTGGATTTATGTGAATATGCGCGACTGGATGTCATATTTTGAGTAATATTGTCGGCCGTAATATTTATGCACTGCTGTGCTGTTCTGACAATGTAACTGATTAGATGGCATAGTCGTACTCTCCTGAAACAAACGTATATCACTACTTTTCGACTAAAACATCTTAATTTTAAGCTACAGTTACAAGGTTTTCGTTGAAAAGCGACGGTATGAAGGTTAACATCACTTCATAGAAAATACAATTTATATATCGAAGAATAAATACAATTTATATATCGAATTGTGCGGATATCATTTTACTTTAGTAAGCAACATTGTTATACTTGTACCCTCGTGCGGATATCATTTTACTTTAGTAAGCAACATTGTTATACTCGTATGTCTATTTTTAATTGAAAATTTTCATTTTTTTCCAGAATTAATTGATACTTTTGGAAATTCCCATATACACGCTATACGTCAACCATCCCCGTACGATTTATTGTTGTAAATGTAGTCTTCGTTATAGTACATTTGCCTCTTGATTTATGCATGTTTTGAATTTTTTCAACACGTAAAAATTACCATGATTTTTATTTGTATTTTGGGCCGTTGGCCTTTGTTTATACATGTACAAATACAGAACTTAAATCTTGAACAAGAGAGGGTGGCAGAAACATAATCTGTATTCTATTAACCCGTTACCAGACGGCAAAATTTTGGACTGTTCCAAATTCAAACATGATGCAGACGACAGTTTCAAATGAATATATTTTCACATTGTTTTGGTCTTTTTGCATAGAAAACATTGTGGGAAATGAAGAAATTGCTTGTCACAAGCAATTTCTTCATTTTCCACTATGTTTTCCCAAGTCCCTTCGTGTGAGGGAGTCAAAAGGCGTCACTGTGTGGCAATGGGTTAATGCCTAGCGACCTGGACACGTCTCCTCCAGACTAAGGTTGGTACTCAGAGAAGGTCACCATACATCACGTCTAGAGTTGGGTGGTTCATCCATTGTTACATTGTACTTCGTGCGGATATCATTTTACTTTAGTAAGCAACATTGTTATACTTGTACCCTATATCACTCCAACAGCAGGCGGTTTCGCCAGGGAGATTTTCGATCAGAGATTCGTTCATGGATACAGACTATTCATCTTAATATTTGTCTGATTATTTACGCAGCCCTGACAGTCTGTCCAAATCATGCTGAAAACAAATATGTAGAGGTCAAAGTTTATTTCGGCGGAAACAAATCAATCGGTACACAACGTAAATTAAACAGTGATCTGCGTTTATAGGACATGGTGCCCTGTAGAGGTTTTTTGTCGGGCAATTGTTACACTATTCTAATTGTTATGAATTGATTATAATTGTTTTAACATCCTTCCCAGAAAACGAAATCACTCGCTGGTAGAAATACAAACTTGAGGCAACAGGTACATGTATCCTATTCTCTAGACACGTGAAACTATGATTAATTAACCTACGAGGGTTGGTTGATAAGTGAGCCTCACATAAAACGGTTTGAATTGTAACTGTCAAACGATTTTATTTTTCAACATAATCCCTTTCTTTGTCTATACACTTTTGCCAGCGAATTTTTAAGGCCTCAATGCCACTTTTGTAGAACTCCTTCTTCTGATCGTTCAGAAAGGCATCCACTGCATGTATGACGTCACCATTAGCTCTTTTTAGCTGTGGTGAAAGTTATGGAGCAATATCAGGTAAATAAGGCGGGCGTTCTACTAGTTCAAACTAACAGTCATTGATGGCAGCCAATGCAATGGCAGATTTGTGAACAGGGGCATTGTCCTGGTGGAGCAGTTCACCTTTGATGCGTTTTCCACGGCGTTTGAGCTTGATGGTTTCCCTTAGTTGAATTAAAAGTGATGCATAATACTGTCCATTAATTGTTTGGCCCTTTTGTAGATAATCTACCATCAAGATGCCACCAGCATCACAGAAAACCGAAGCCGTAACCTTTCCTGCTGATGGGAAAGCCTATGCCTTTTTGGATGGGGGTGAGCCAGGGTGCTTCCCTTGTTTGGACTGTTGTTTTGACTCTGGTGTGAAGTGATGGACCCAAGTTTCATCCATAGTTACAAACCTCTGAAGAAAGTTATCTAAGTCTCCCTCTAAAAGACTCAGATAAGCACGTAACAAAGTGCGCCTAGCGTGCTACTGGTCAACTGTCAGAAGCCTTGGTACACAGCGGGCATAGAGCTTTTTCATCTCAAAATTTTCCGTGAGAATGGAATTAACTCTTTCCTATGCAATACCAGTTTTACTGGCTATATATCTCTCTGTAATCGGCCTGTTAGTCATAACAATATCATGGACTTTATTGACAATTTCTGGTGTTGCAACGGTGACAGGCCATCCAGAGCGGACGTCGTCCTCAAGACTCTGCCTACCAAGCCTGAACTCCCCTACCCATGTCTTTACTGTAGCATACGAAGGGGCATCATCCCCTAGTGTTGAAACACTATCTGCATGGGTGGCCTTTGAAGTTAGACCCTTTTTATACAGATATTGAATCATTGCTTTTTCAGCAATCTTGTCGATTTTGCAAAAGCCACATGCATGCACGGTTTACTTTAGAGTGCCACCTCTTCAACATAAACTGACCAAATGACACCAGTTTTCGGCTGCACACCTTTATATAGCCAGAGAATACGAGCTGAAAATGGACATTCTCGCTTGACCTCTTCTATGAGAGGCTCACTACTTACCAATCAACCCTCGTATAAATGACAAATTATACAAAATGACCTACCTACAAACTATCCAACTTGTAGGTGTGCATGTGCAACGTTTTTAAACGTAACCAAAGACATATTCAATATATGAGAAGAACTGCGACATGCACTGCTTTACAAGCATATATCACAATGTACAACTAGTCGCGAAACTATTGACTTCTTGAATTCTATATTCTTTTGACATGCATATGTAGCTAATTGTTGGAAAAGTACAAGAAATTAGTTGCCATAGAGACCGTCCCCTGTGAATTTGATTGACTCTCATATAACCTAGGTCTTTCCATACAATTTCACGCATCATTGGTAATTGTTCCGAACTAATTCTCGCAGATTTATCGGACTCATGTTCATTTGACAAAATTATTTCGAGACGTCTCAATAGATCTAGCATCCTTGTACGTATTTACTCGACTCGTGTTCATTTGATAAAATTTGAAGACGTCTCCAATGGTGTCCACTGTCTGATTTACTTTTTTGAAGACTAGAATGGGAATGCGAAGGAAATAAGTTTCATTTAGACAAATAGCTTTTAAATCATGAGTCAACTTTATGGGCTTGACTACCATTTTACCGTTATATTTAAAGTCGGTTTCGGCTTATGAGACACTTTAATTGTGATTGCACAACACTTTTCGATTCCCCACTCCTTATTTGCCGAGTGTCTAGAAAAGACGGGTCTATGGTACATGTATCTGCGAGTATTTGTTAACTAGTGGCAGCTCAACCATGTGTCACTTAAATTCTTAGACGACTGGCTAACCTCAAGCTGGTTTCTAACCTTCGACCTTTTGATTACTGCTGCGGGCGCCCAAAAAAAATTAGCCACAGATGCGTTTAGCGGTCACAATGTATTAGACTCTTGAATTAACACTTTCTGCTTTTGACATCAATATAAGTCGCCTGCAACTTCTTTCAAATTGGTGGTTTTGGACGGGATTTAAAGCCTGTGTCAGAAACAAATTTTGCTCTATGGAAATTATACACAATTTGCGTTCTAGAATATCTATGTACGTATTCCACACATAGGGTCTGCCAGTAGATAAAATATTTCCTATTTTTAATTCATCTGAGGAAATGAAATGCATTGCTAAATGATTGAGATATGCAATATCTCCACAAAATAAATGCGTGATTTTTTTCTTTTATGTAAGAAATTGCATTTACAAGTTATTTGGTATGTATGTAGAATATATAAATAAACGCAAACTCATCTATTTGATTCCTATATGATAAAAGCCTGGTCATATACACCATATCACGTCCACATCATGACCAAGGCACGTTATTTATCAACAAATACCCTGTTGGCATCTTAGATTGTTAAATGGTCTGCAGTAGGTTAGGGTAGATCAAACACTTCTGAAATCTGGTACCAACTTACACACGGTAAACATTTCACCCTTTCCCAAACGGCAAAATTTTAGGGTGATCAACTTCGAAAACTGCCACAAATGACAAAATGGATGTTATCAAAGATAAGACTTGTGCAAAATAGGGCATAGAAAATGTTGAGAAAAAAAGGAGAAACTGCTGGTTATCAGCAGTTTCTTCTTTTGTTTCAAAGTTTTCCCAAGCCTTATCCATTACGGACGTCAAAACCAGGTCTTGTTTGGGAAAGGGTTTTATTGCAAAAAGTATAATGTGTTTGGAGTTTCGGTCTAAAGACGGAATCTCTGTTGAAGTATGGATGAGTTTCTTTACGTGCCCAAAGTGGTTAAGAATGTTGGGCGACTTCTTTAGCGAGGTTACACGATTTATCAATGTTTTAGAACTAAAACCGGGGAGGCTGTTTGAGATCTCAGTTGACTAAACTAAAATGTACGTGACCAAGTCACATTTTTTTCGCGGTTATGTGTCTTTTGTAGATCAAGCTAAATCGCCAAACTCACATTTCTGTGAATTGTGAGTGAATCAAACCGATATCTTTTCATTTGTCTTACATGCTAAATAAGCCGGTCCGATTTTCGTTATGGTATTTAAGTTACTCAATCAATCAATTACTGAAAAATCCTGCGGTATATAAATTTTAATCTACATTAAAATCAACTACACTATACGCGATTGGGTCACGTTTTTCGTTCCTAGAAATTATTTGTCGCTACACATGGTGCCTTATCAATTATTCGAAGCGATTTTGAATATTCTTAAACTTTTCAGGATTTTTTTAAACCGTGTTGATAGCTGTTTGTTCGTCAGCCTTGACAGGTCGAAGGTTCGGAACAAGATGGAAACCGGTCTGTCGAATTATAACTGAAGCGATCAGTTGGTGACTCACCATCTAGTACAAGAATGGTTACCGTAGACCCAAGTCTGCCAAACGGCTGGCATAATGAAAGGGGAATCAAATGTTACTGTGCAAAAGAGGACAAACTGTCACATAAGCAAAAACCGATTCTAAAGCGGTGACACTATAATAAAAAAAGGAAAAGCATCTAGTAAATACCCATCTTCCTATACTAATTAGTCTATCAGTAATACTATTCTGCAATATTTCTTCGTGACACAACATCACTATTCCCCCCGTTTGTAGTATTCATATTGTATATGGTATGTATGTAGGAAATTCGCTTCCATAGCCTAAATTAAGACCCAATTTACTAGATAAGTATCTTATTATACCCCCCAAATTCAATTTGGGGGGTATATAGGAGTCAGGTTGTCGGTCTGTCTGTCTGTCTGTCTGTCTGTTGGTCCGTCTGTTTGTTTTTTTGGCAGGAATGTTCCTTGGATGACCCTTTTCAAAACTTGTTCGTGAATTTTTGATTCGTCAAAAAATTGTGGGCGTGGCAGGGCGGGGCTTATCGGACTTAGAGAAATCATATGAAAAATATTTAAAAATCAATTATCTGGCCAATTTAAAGCAAACTTGGCAGGAATGTCACTTGAGTGACTGTATTCAACACATGTTCATGAATTTTTGATTGGGTGAAAAATGTGGGCGTGGCGGGGCTTATCAGACTTCGCGAAATCATTCAATAATTCTTCAAAAATCTTCTCCTCCTCAACCACTTAGCTGATTCTCACCAAACTTGGCAGGAATGTTTCTGGGGTGACCCTTTTCAAAACTTGTTCGTGAATTTTTGATTCGTCAAAAATTGTGGGCGTGGCAGGACGGGGCTTATCAGACTTAGAGAAATAATTATAAAAATCTTTAAAAATCAATTATCTGGCCAATTTGAACCAAACTTGGCAGGAATGACTCTTGAGTGATTGTATTCAATGTATGCTAATGATTTTTTCATTCGTCAAAAAATATGGGCGTGGCAGGGCGGGGCTTATCCGACTTCGCGAAATCGTTAGATAATTCTTCAAAAATCTTCTCCTCCTTAACCACTGGGCCAATTCTTACTAAACTTGGCAGGAATGTTCCTTTAGTATCCCTTTTCAAAACTTGTTCGTGAATTTTTGATTTGTCAAAAATTGTGGGTGTGGCAGGGCGGGGCTTATCGGACTTAGAGAAATCATGTGAAAAATCTTAAACAATCAATTATTAAGCCAATTTGAACCAAACTGGACAGGAATGACCCTTGAGTGATTGTATTCAATGTATGTTCATGATATTTTCATTCGCCAAAAAATGTGGGCATGGCAGGGCGGGGCTTATCCGACTTCGAGAAATCGTTCGATAATTCTTCAAAAATCTTCTCCTCCTTAACCACTGGGCCAATTCTTACTAAACTTGGCAGGAATGTTCCTTTGGTGAACCTTTTCAACAGTTGATCGTGAATTTATTATTTGTCAAAAATTGAGGGCGTGGCAGAGCATGGCTTATTGGACTTAGAGAAATCATGTGAAAATTCTTTAAAAATCAATTATTGGACCATTTGGAACTAAAGTTGGCACTAATGTCCCTTGAGTGATTGCATTCAACATATGTTCATGAATTTTTGATTCGTCAAAAATGTGGGTGCGGCAGGGCGGGGCTAATCCGACTTCGAGAAATTGTCAGATAATTCTTCAAAAAACTTCTCCTTAACCACTGAGCCAATTCTTACCAAACTTGGCAGGAATGTTCCTTGGATAACTCTTTTCAAAACTTGATCGTGAATTTTTGATTCGGTGTTTTGTTACCAAAATTAGCAGGAATGTTCATTTGGTCACCTTTTTCGAAATTTGTTCGTGAATTTTTGATTTGCAAAAAATGTGGTAATGGCAGGGCAGGGCTTATCAGACTTAACGAAATCATGAGAATTTTTTTAAAAAAAGCAATTATACGGTAAATTTGAACCAAATCTTACAGGAATGTACATGTACCTTGATTGACTGTTTTCATTACATGGTTGTGAATTTTTGGTTTATTGAAAAATATCAGCATGGCAGGGTAGGGCTTGTGGATTGTTAAATGAGCTATGTCCTTTTGTTGAAAATTGGTATTATTTACATGTGTTGTTTGGTCTGTTGATTTTTTGTTAGCTCTATTTCCCAATTGAACAGCTCCCAGTTCAAATGAAATCAACTTCTCGAAATGCACAAAAACTGCGCTTTTGGGGGGTATGATCACTTTCAGTGATATTCTAGTTTACATAGAGGCTCATGGCTAGACATTGTAAGTCAATATAATTTGGTCTCGTGCTGATCTCCTCTGACAGGAATATTAATTAGAAAACTAATTGCCGTCTATCAATATTCAGTCTCAGTACAATTATTCATTTTTTGTCGGATTGTCTCATGATTGCGAACTTGTTTGTTTCAGTAAATGCCCCAGGTTGCTTTGCAGCAAAACCAAGGCTAAACATAGAATGCAGATTTTTTTTATTACAGAATGAAGTATTGATTGTTGATAAAGATTATAACTTTCATTTCACAGACAAATAAAGATTAGAAATATCTACTGGATAATAGTGTGGTTTTCTAAAAATCATAAATTCGTTGAAGTCTAGAACGAAATTTCCATGTGGGATACAAAGGTCATATTAATGTGATATTTCATTGGCTGTTTAGTAGAAGCATAACATACTAAATGGATGTTGTGTCTGGATATGAAAGCTTCGGCATCAGAATCAATTAATATTGTGTTCCGGTACTGCAGAATATAATATATGGACTTCAGAGCAACAGATGGGATAGGGTGAAATCAATGTACATTTTTATTTCAAATCCAAGCCATATGTTGTGGGCACTCATTGGAATCGTCTCCAAGAGCGACGTCATCTGACGACTACAAATTGTAACGGCTGTAGCCACTAATTATCAACATCCCGCAAACGTATTTGTGACCCGTCACGCTAAAAGGGACCTTATCCGGACTCCAAAAATCCAAATTTTGACAAACTTGTCAGACTCAGCAAGGTCAACCAGATCCCGTATGCGAAAAACGAACTTATAATAAGATAGGGAAAACATTCCGGATTTAGAAAATTATATAAAAGTGTAAAGTGTCGGCCCTAGTCTGGCTGCGCGGACTGCGCAGACTGACTAGGGTCGATATTTTTCACACTTCCTATAAGGTACCTTTTAGCGAGACGGATCACATTTATTCTATAGCGACAAATGAAGATCGGAACTAGACAAATAACCACATTTAAAGAAAAGCTTCCGTTTTGAGAATCAATATTGAAATTAGTTGAAATTGTTCTCCAAATCGTGTCTAGCTGTGAACCGAATGTGATTAATCACATTGACCGTTCTTGTAAATGGAACCGGAAATTGCTTCTTCGGGACGACGGATGAAAATATGGGGGCTTCATGCATTTTACCATTTTCTGATTGTTTCTTGATTAGCCATGTGTCTGTATTTCTTGTAATTGAAGTACATTTTGTACTTATACATTTGAGCCAGGATCTGAAAAAAGGCCCCGTATAGCATTTGAGACAACCTTATTTCACGATCACAATGTGCATAAAAACATGTTATATTGTCTTTCAGTTACCACAGCTCACGAATAAGCCATTGCGGACTAACATATATAGTCCATGATTAGAATGCGTGTATATGCAGGCTGATCTTGAACCGCATTTGGCTCAAAAGCCTAGATGACATTTATCTAGATCTAAAAGACCTTTATCTACATGCATCATTCTCTGAATCCAGATTTTGGTGCAAACGGGCCTGGGAGCTATTAATCAGTGTTGCTTATTGAACTAGCTTATTTTGTAGATTTGCTACCAGATATCATACTCTGAATCCAGATATTGGTGCAAACGGGTCTGGGAGCTGTTAATCAGTGTCGCCTATAGAAGAACTAGCTTATGTTGATTTGCTACCAGATATCATACTCTAAATCCAAATTTTGGTGCAAATTGGCCTGGGAGCCGTTAATCAGTCTCGCCTATAGAACTTACTAATGTTGCTTATTTACTACCAGATAATATACTCAGCATCCATATTTTTGTGCGAACGGGCATTGGAGCTGTTAATCAGTGTCGCCTATAGAACTAGCTTATTTTTTTATGTACTACCAGATTATCATACTCTGAATTCAGATTTTGGTGCAACGGACCTGGCAGCTATTAACCAGTATCGCCTATAGAACTGGCTTATTTTGTTGATTTACTTCCAGATATCACACTTTGAATACATATTTTGATGCAAACGGGCTTGGGAGCTGTTAACCAGTGTAAACTATAGATTTAGCTTATTTTGTTAATTTACTTCCAGAAATCATACTCAGAGTCCAGATTATGGTGCAAACGGGCCTGTGAGCTGTTAGTCAGTGTCGCCTATATAACTAGCTTATTTTGTGTTTTTTTTACCAGACATCATACTCCGACTCCAGATTTTGGTGCAAACAGGCATCAGTGTCGCCTATACATGTACAATAGCTTATTTTGTTGATTTACTTATAGATACATGTAGATCTCGGCTTTTTTAAAGTTCCGGATTTGGATAACTGGAAATATCTGAACTAGTCAAGTACTGATACTAAAAGGAAAAATAATTAAAATCTTTCTTTCGTAACATTAAATTGGGAATATTTTAGTTTTCACATTTATAGTCAAATTTTATCATCTCTGCACAATTAATGGTTGACTTTATTTGTTGCAACTTTTTTATCAATCTTAATCCCGATTTCGCGTCTTTAACTTATTAAAAACAGCCATACAATTAATGACAAAGTTGCAAACATAAATTCAAAATAACATTATTGCGTCATTTTAAGCACATTAATCGCGCGCTCGAATTCTATTTATCAGTTTTAACCTCAATTGCACATTCCCTTAAATTGGGTTCCAGTAAAGTAATTAAATACTTTCCTGTATTTTCAGGGAATTTTTCGAATGAATAAAATTCAGTTCCTCTTACCGAACTTTCAAAATATCGTACTTTATTTTATTAAATTCATTTATTTATTTGACATCAACATTATAAGGGCATTAAGGTTAGGAAATTGTTAACAACAAGGCACGCACTCAATCCTCCCACGTTGGTTTCTAAGTACGATATTTATGATTATAGTCCACTCATTTCAAATTTTGATTTTCTTGTAATGCATACTTTGTTTCCTGCTTTTTCAGAAACAATCGAAAGATAATGGTAGCTACGTTCAGCTTTAAAGGCGGGTTTTACTTTCCCGAGCGATACACACTTAGACTATTTCAAAAGGAAACAATGGCCGTCATAGACGGATTATGCTCCCCGATTAAGTGTTTGTCACAAAATAAAAACTATCATACATTAAGCCCCCTTTTCCCATGACGGCTTTTTTGTACACACAATATTTATAGAATATGGTCTAGAACATATGATTTATCACATAAGCACAAAATTTCATTAAATTCTGCCCATTGGATGAAGAGAAATTAGAGAAAATCTAAATTCTACATTAAGGCCCCTTTTCCATGACGCAGCCTCAAATTAAAAAACGGGGATAAATGTCTTTATGGATAATCCCAGGGAGTTCACATGTGAAGTTTCATTGATTTTGGTTTAAGGGTTGCCGAGATATGGCTGTGGACGGACGGACGGACAGCGTGGCGACTATATGCTCCCCCGAATTTTTTTCGGAGAGCATAAAAATGAAGACGACAGAAATCATGCTAACGTTTGTACAATACATCCCTATTGTTGCATAGAAAATCAGGAAGGAAAAAAAATGTGAATGAAAAAGCACAGGAAACATTCAGGCAAAACTTTTAGGAAAACTGCTGATTATCTCCATTTTCCTTTTTTAGCCACATGTTTTTCCCAATACAGTTCAATTAAGTGCATCAAAACCAGGCCTTGTTTTAGATTGTGTAAAAGGGGCCCATGCTTGGTTTTTCATAGATAAAAAAAAATGGGGACAGTCAATGTTTACATTGCTCTGTGGTGCATTGCATCATCTCAAGAATGGGAAACATAGCGCTGATTCAAAATTCTTTATTATCTATACTGAGAGGCAAAAATAAGTATACACCTTAGTTATTCCACGTTTTCTGAGAAAACGATTCATAAAATATGTACAATCTTTAAACGCCACCGAAGGTGGCCGTTTATTGATGTAACCTTCTCCGCATATCCGTGTTTCTGTTCGTACTTCTGTTGCGAAGGTCTTTTCATAGCACATAGCGTCACCGAAAAAGAGGATATAATCGATTAATTAATGCTAGCACCCACAGTGACACAAATCCTACATTTATTAACGGATTTGGATAAAATTTTCACAGAAAGTTTCGAGTCACCTAAGACTATGCGTACATTGTTATTGTTTTTCCCTATTACGATGCGTCATGGCAAAAGGGGGCTTGATGAAAACAAGCTATCTGACATAACTCCTTCTAAATTTATCGACGGATTTTGATAAAAAATTACGTAGAATGTTTCTAGACACCTGACTAAGTGTATATAGTGTCAAATTCCCTTCATATCATGTTGTGTCATAGGAAAATGGGCCTTAATGCAAAAATGGCTTAATTGTCGATTTCTACCAACCACCGAGAACTGGGTTATAATGTTAGAGAAAATTAAACGTTGTGATTTGTTGTGGTAAATAATAAAGAAATCAAATACGGTTTAACGGCAACATTCGATGCTCGACTAAGTCGCACGTGCAAAGTTTGCAAAATCGGCGTGTAGCACATGTAAAAATATAAATACAGTTTAATTGGTTTATGGGTAGAAATCAAAAGTACAAAATTTTGAGTAGATATGATGGAAATTAAGAGAGATATTGACAAACAAAAGGTGTATACTTTCTTTTGCCTCTTAGTATATTAAGGTCTACTTTCCCATGAATGTTACCATAAATGATGTTAAATATAAATGGCGGGTTAGTCAATCAAATATCGATTTGATCTAGATTGGATTGTATGGGGTTTTACGTCCCACTCAACAGCTAGGGTCACATGGAGACGGGACCTCGGTTTTAAGTCTCATCCGAAAGACCGGAGAAGCGGGGGATCGAACCAGCGATCCCTGTGTTATAAGTCCAGTGCGTTACCACTGCACCACCTCCGCTCCTCGATTTGATCTAGAAGGACTCAATGAATTTCATTTGAAATTTCCTCGGAAAGAATTAATCTAGCTTTGCGGGTTGACCTTCCATACGAAATTTCTTGAATACGTTGTTTACCTCCGATATCCTACATATATCATTAAGGCAGATAATTAAAGATAATTATCCATAACTCAAAAGAGTGTACGCTGCATGATACTAATAAGTGATATGTTTTTGATAACATGTTATCGTGGATCTCAAAGATGATCTAGTGGATTATTACAATAATCCTTCACATGAAAGAAGTGGGATACATTATACATTTTATGCTTTATTACGTAGCTTATACATTCTAAAATAAATATTGGTGGATCATGAATCAACGGCACGTGTACATGTAATTATGTACATGTACATGTAATTAACAATAAATCTAAATACTCATGAAAGATCACATTCAAATAAGGTAGTCCATACCTCATTTGATTCGCGCGACGGTGGAATTATTTGGGCGTAGTCGAATACGTTTACGACTGCGCCCGAACAGGTTCGGATACGTAACGATGCCGCTCGGAAAAAATACGATGTTTTTATAAACCAAATTATTTACACTAACATTTGTGAAACTGAAATGTGGTTTCTACAAATCCATATAACTACAAGCTGTAGTTACACGGAAACGTGACAATGTTGGACGTTGATAATGTTTCCTTATTCGAGCTCCTATAAAATATACACATCGAATATGTATACAAGAGGAAAATACGAGGGGGAGGGCTGCGGCGAGGTTTCCACCTTTTAGTATTATACCTGGTCCTGGTGTGCTTGATATGGTCATCATTTCATGTAAGTCCTATTTTGTTCTAAAAATATCCTGTAGTGAATTTTTTGCTGTATCAATGATTGAAGCAATTTGTTTAATGCTGAATATAAAATGTTTTTTTCAAAATAAAGTTACAAGGTATAAGTATTTTAGTTTTCTTCCCAAGTAAAGGTCGTATTATTCCACTGCTACGATGCCTTTTAATTTACAAGAGGACATTTCATAGCATTGCTTTGAAGAAATGATACCCTACATATCGTTGACACAAAAGTACAAGATATATATTTACCGACAAACATTCTCGCATTACCCTGGGATATCTGTTACTGACATGTAACTAACCATTAAACGATGCATCGATCCAACGATACATTGAAATATGGTATCGGAGGACAATAAATGTTCCTGTCCAATACCGAAAGACAGGGAACTGTTTCTGCAAAGTATGAGTTTATCACTATTGTCGCTGCATGGCGGCGCTTGTCGAGCCTGATGATCGATTATCAGGTTTAGTTATTTTTGAAACTGTAAAAAAGAAGGTTAAAGTCCAAGGTCAATGTCAGACGGTCATATGCCATTTTCCAAAATGGTCGTGGTTAGAGGTACCTACGTGTAAAATATCAATGCTACATCTCTGATAGAGCATAAGATATGGTCAAGCTTTCGCGGACGCCGACGCTGATGCTGATGCCGCCGCCGACATCCGAGAGTATGTCAATAGCTTTCTCATGACTTTCGTCTCGGGCGAGTTAAAAGCAAGTTACAAAACAAAGAAAAGGTCTCTGAATATCGAGGTTAAACTTAAACCTTTTCCACGCCTAGATCTATCAAGAAAATAGTCTCCTAATTGATATGAAGTGAAGCGATCAATCCATTATTTATCCTCGGATCTGGTGATCTAAGACCCTGTCCCGACTTAGAGATAGCAGTGATAGAACTTGGTCTTTGATTTAGGCAATTATTGAGATATTATTGAGATATTCTACATTCCCAAACTAACTCTTTACATACCACGAATACAGGCATATACACTCGTTAATATCTGGCACACGAGCTTAACCCTTTCTCGAACAAGGCCTGGTTTGGACGTCCCTGGAAGAACAGAATTGGAAATCATTGAGGCAACAAAAGAGAATGCTGAAAATCAGCATTGTCTCCTGTTGCCTCAATATTTTCTTTGCTAGATTGTACACAAATTGAGTGTTTTTCAACAGCAATATTGTTGTCTGCAGCAACTTTTAATTTGATCCAACAGTTTGGGAACAGAAAAGGCTAATGTCGACATATTGGGTAACTCATTTTGAATGAAATATCATATGAGCAAACAAATTTGTTTGTGGTTATTTTACCCTCTGTAGAATGGTGAACCAATAAAACATTAATTTATTTTGAAAATTCGTCCCAGACCCCAGTTTCTCCTCTAGGCTAATCCAATGAGAAGCTGTGTAAACCGCGATAAAACTAGACGTCAAACATTTATAAGTACATTGATATATTGTCTACAGTACTACTTGCAGTCTCGCATCAATTACATCCATTTATACTCCGTAAAAATTGAACTGAGCCTGTTGAATATGCAATAAGTAATTGTAATGCGAAATTATCACTCTCCAACTTACGCTAACACGAGAAGGATATGCACAATACAAAGTCATACATGTAATGCATATGGAAACTATCGACTCTGCTCGACAGTGAGGATTACTGGAAAGTATCGATTATTCCGTGTCACAATTACTCGTTTCATATTCACCGGGTTCAGGTCAATATTTACGGAGTATACTTACCTTATATAGTGTTTGATAATAAATTGTAAGAAGTTTCAAAAACTTCTATTCGTGACCCGACCCCCCAGTTTCTCCTCCAGGCTAATCTGTTGAGAAGCTGAGTAAACCGTGATAAAACCAGACGTCAAACATCTCTTTGTACCTTGAGATTGTCTACTGAAAGTTTCACATTTATTAACTTCACTTTCTAACTCATTATATAGTAAGTTAATTATTATTTATTTCATGAATTAAATAAAATCATTTTGACATGTTGTCGTGTATTTGTATCTTAGATACATAAACTAGTAAGCTCTTACGTGTAATGCATTTTGCTATCAAAGAAGCGCGTTCTTTTGGAGAAAAAGTGAGTGTATGTTGGGTTTTTTATTAATTTTATTTCTTATTATTTATCATATAATGTTTTTGTCAAGCCCAAAAATCTAACGAAAAGTTATAAGAATTACGCGAAACAGTTGATGTATCCTACACCTCAAAGCACGATTGAAAATTTGAAGACTCGTTTTAAATATTTATGTTTGTTATTTACTCACCCACTTACTGTACGAGTAGGTCCCGATGAATGACCCAGTAGAGCATCTCTTGCTATTAGCTTGCGATACGCTGCCAGGCCATTGATCGTGAGCGATATATTATAACCAAGATACCTACATTTTAATACCACATTAAATATTACAAAAAACATGTGTGTTAATATCAATAATGATTTGATCTACATCCGTGTCAAAGGGCAAGTAAGTTATAATACCAGAAATCTCGTATTCGCTCCACATAATTTGTTGAGTGAACCTACTTAGAAACCCTGTCATTATTTCTACTGATCAATATCATCACTTTTTAACCATTTATTATTGACTTTATTTGTAATAGCGCAGAATTTACTTTTATTATCACAAGTTACACTTGCGTTTTATTCTAAAAACGACTTAGTCATATTTTCTTGCATTCCTTTTATATTCGTGATTATTTGCAAAATATGAACATGTCTTTCATAAAGATCAGAGCAACTTCAAGTGAAATCAGTAATACTATTAGCAAAATGAGACTGATCGAATTTTAAAAAAATGACACAAACGGCAAAATGATCTTGATAACGATAGCAAAGAAAACGTAAAGTCGAAATGAGAACGGTTGTTTTTCCACGTTCCCCCATACCTTTCATATATAGGACCGTAAGGACGTAAACACCAAAAAATGACACACATGATCTTGATAACGATAGCAAAGAAAACGTAAAGGCGAAATGAGAACGGTTGTTTTTCTACGTTCCCCCATACCCCTCATATAAAGGACGTAAACTCATAATCTTGTTTGGGGTTATGTTATCAGTAAATTTCGTTTAGATGAATATTGCTCGTATATCGTAAAAGATACCCGTCATTTCACATTTCTTTAATGGACTATTTCAAATGATAGAAGGAATTCTGTCTATTTAATGGCTAGAAATATTACTTCACTCTCAAGAAAACATTGCTGGTTATGCTCAACACGCCGTTCGTTACGTATCCGAACCCATTCGGGCGACGTCGTAAACAATTGGCGGTGGAACGTCACCGAAAAAAATCTGATGCCGTTTGAAACTCATTTGTGTCGGACTACCATAAACAAGTATGCACTTCCTTTCATTTTAGAACTGATGTAAGAGCACGAAGAAAATGCGATTTCTTAGCCGGAAGTCATTACGCATCCAAAAGTGGTTATCGACGTCATCCGATAATATAAGGGTATTGCTTTTAACACGATACAAGAGTGTCACTTTGCAATACATGAGAAACGTAGTCTACAGGGATAATGTTCGGCCGTGCTATTGGACTATCGACTTTTTTTTCAAAGAGATGCCCCCCCCCCACACACACACACACTAGATTTCAACCTCTTGGACAAAATGGCCCACCTATGTTCTTAAGTACAGAAATCATTTCAATGTACGTCTTTTATTTAACAAATATACACAGTAAAGTGTGCAATCATTTACTGTTACAGTCCAATGCCATCGAATTCGACTAACTAGAACTTTAGCTGGATGGCATATGTTAAAGACAAAATACAAGAAACCCCAAAACTTCCAGATAAAACCTTCACATAACCATAAAGAACAAGAAATGTACCATTACGTGAAATTGGCTGTTATCTTTCTCTCCCATGAGTTCGCCAATTTGCATTCATCCCTCAGATATCTTGTGTTGTAATGCAGCAATTAAAAGAGTTATGGATTTCTGTGTGGGAACGAATCAATTACTCCGTGTTGACCCTGTCAGTAAGATAGCTTCTCTGATGTCTGTTGAGAGGTTTCTTTATAGATTCAGAGAGCTATTTAATTACCATTTCTCGAAACAGACCTGCCCTTTCAAATGGAGAAGGAGGGGAAACGCCGGGAATTTGTTAAATGCTAAGCATCTTTTAAAGATCAACCGATAAAAACGTCATTAAAGACAAACCGTCAAATAGTTTTCATCAGCTGAATTCTTAAAATACATGTATACAAATTCAGCTTATCCCTGAGTTTCTAACTGAGTCCATTACTAACAACATTATTGACGATTTTCCGAAATTGTTTTGTAACGTGATTCTGGACAGTGACAACGACACGGGAAAATCGGTATCGTTTCATTGAGTAACCGTCTAATTTGTGATAACTTTTGTGATATCATTTTACTTTAGTACATCAATTGAAAAAGCAACGTTGTTACACATGTACCCTCATTCACTCCAAGAGCAAGCGTTGTCAGCTGGGAGATTTTTTATTAGAGATTTGTTTCGGCATGGATACAGACTATTCATCTTAATATTTGTCTGATTATTTACGTAGCCCTGACAGGCTGTCAAAATCATGCTGAAAACAAATATGTAGAGGTCAAAGTTTATTTCGCCAGAAACAAGTCAATCGGTACATAACGCAAATTAAATGATGATCAGCGTTTATAGGGCATGGTGCCTTTTAGAGATTTTGTCAGGCAATTGTTACACTTTTCTAATTGTTATGAATTGATTGTAATTGTTGTAACATCCTTTCCAGAAAACGAAATTTCGCGATGGTAGTAACACAAACTGGACGCAACTGGTACATGTATTTTATTATGCATACGTGTAAAACTATGATTACTGTAAACCAGGAAATTATTTCGCGCTTTTTAAGTTAGCGTCTTTCGCGGGTGGGTGTGATCCGCGAACTTAAAACGCCGCGAATAGGCCACTTTCAATAAAAACGCGAATTTTAATCGCTTTGATAGCTTTTGTTTCGGGAAAACCTATGGGGAGATATTTTATTTACACTAGACATATTTACTACTATTTAAACAAGGAAAATAGCTTTTTCATAACGGGATGTAAGTGAAAAGTTTTCTTCATTTCAGACTACTTTCATTTTTATCCATAAATACATAGATATTGTGACATATTGAAAAACACGACATTGAAAGATAAACCAGCTTATTCAACTAGATATACCTGCTTAAAATTGAGAAAAGGGATCGTTTGGCATTCGAATGATGAGTATGATAGCAAAAGTCGATTCATATTTTGACGTTTAAAACCTCGTAACTGTAGTTTGAAATTAGCAACAGCTAAGAGGTTTGAATCGTCCTTCGATGATATTGAATGAAACTGTCATTACAGGTAAATAGGTGTGAAGTTAATGTAACGCCCAAATTCTATGCATTGTGTTACAAACTGTAATCCAGTATGCTATAAAGTGTGAAATAAAACACTGGGTCGATTGAAACTTACTTCGACCAAACTGTCAATGGCGACTAAAATATCGTAAATACAGTCATAATTCAATATGTAATTATCTGATTCCCCATATTATTCAACATATCAATTTTGCAATTCCCTCATAGCGTGTTTTGTTTCGCGCTATTCGCGGACAGCATTGATCCGCGAACTTAAAACGCCGCGAACAACCCCGAGTGCATGAAAACGCGAACATTTCTTGACGCGAACTTATCCTGGTTTACAGTAACTTATAAATGATCAATTCTGCAAAATGCCCTTGTAGAAATTGTCTAAGCTGTAGTTATAACTTTCTTTAAAACATAGAAAAAACATATCGTCGCTTTTGAACACAACCCTCGTAAAAAAACCTTGTTTTAAGGTGCAGTTGCGAGATTTATGTAGAAAAGTGACGATATTCAGTTCACGAGCAGGACTGCGACATGCACTGATTTGCAAGCACATATATCACAATACATCGTGTTGTGAATCTATTGACTTCTTGAATTCTTTTGATATGCATATGTAACTCATTGTTGGAAAAGTACAAGAAATAATTTGCCAAAGAAACAGTCCTCTGTGAAATTAATTGACTCATATAACCTAGCTATTTCCATACAATTTCATGCATCATTGGTAATAATTGTTCCGAGCTAAATCTCGAAGATTCATCAGACCCGTGTTCATTTGACAAAATTATTTCGAGACGTCTCAGTAGTATTCATGTGTACATGTATTACTGTCTTTGCAGTAGTGTCCAGTACCCAGCAGGCAAAAGACGTCACCCAGACGTCTTTTTTTGGTTGAAAAGTGGTCGCGACGTCATATAACCAAATATCGACCAGAAAAAGACGTCTTTTTCCAGACGTAAAAAAGACGTCCTAATAAGACGTTTTTATGACGTCTTTTTCGGGGTATGGTCGCGACTTCAACGTGAACACAACGTCTCTCCACAGACTTAATTTCAACGTCATCTTAATGACGTCTTAGCGACGTAGATTTATTGACTAAACTCCGACAATATCTTCTATTTTTTCTCTCAAGTTAGAAACATACTAAACAAATTAGATTCTAACCTTTTTAATAACGACGGAACATAAATCTATATTCTTTATAGCCTCTGCAACAGACTGAATGGCAATAATCTTGTTAAACCGAGGAAAACGTGTATATTATTCCTGTTTAACTGTTTTATGTGTTACATAATAAACAATACAAAGAAATTATGATTCCGGGTACATTTTAAGTGCATCAAAACTGAAAAATTAACCCATATACAAGGAACTATTTTTCAAGCCTCTTTACTGATCCGAACAAAATATAAAGAAAAATCAGTGCGCACATGACGTATTTTATTAGATGATGACGTAATACTTCTCGTGCCTTTTTTCTGAGCAGTGAGCTTCTTCAACGACAAGGTTGGTTTATTTGTACACATAAAATGAATTTTCTCCGTATTTTACACCTTAATGCAAATAATATTTGTGCAAACAAATCAATAAACACCTCCTTAATATGCACACAAATACATTCTTGCAAAAATGTTGATTTTGACTTTGAAATTGACGATTTCAGTTTATCCGGGTCGACTCGACATCCAGCCTCCAGGTCATTGTGAGGTCGACACAGTGATGTCATGCAAAATTTGAAAAAAGGGATTCTGCATGAAGACAAAAATGACAAAATAAAAATCAAAAACAAATTCTTTAACATGTTTTATACACCCTAACCCTTTTCCCATTTTTTATAAGATCTAGGATCTACAAGGCTCCAGATCACTTCAATCAGGCTTCATATGACGGGCCTGATCTTGGTCCTTGCTGATGTCTAACAGCAAAATGATGAACGGAATGTGATGAAACTGTATTTTTTGTTAAATATCTTTATGCGTCCTGTGAGATCCCAAATGTGCTTTGAAAATAGTATGAGCCCGGATCAGCCTGCTTTTCACAGAGAGTCTGATCAAGTTCCATGTTGTTTTCAAGTGACTTTTTGGTGGCATTTAGTAAACGGAACAGTAGGGGTATCGATAATTGCTTATTCTAGTTGCAATAATGTAACCGAAACTTTTTTTAATTTTAATTAATCCGAGTTTTGGTTTCAATTCCTTCCTATTCGTTGCAATAGAGCAGGTGCTGGAATGCAAGTTTAGCATAGTTGAAATTGTTCTTAATTTCTAGATATTTTCTCTAAATTTATTTATTTTGCTTTTAGACGCACATGTTGCTGTCGGTTAGCGGGGTGGATGTAAAAGAATTAAAAAGATGGTGTCAGAAATATGTTGAGAAGGTGTGTATTTCATTTTTACTGAATTTTATGGTGTGAAAAGTAGGTATAATAATGATATGAGGTGAATGATGACTGGGGAGGAAGTGAAGGTACTTTTGCAATACTTTACTTAACGCTTTCCCAAATGACAAATTTCAGGGTGCTCCAATTTGAAAAATGCTACAGACAGCAAAATTAAGATTGAAAACCATTGGATTTGTGTAATTTAAAAATATTGCATTGAAAATATTGAGGCAAAGGAGAAAATGCTGGTTATCAGCAGTTTCTTCTTTTTGCCCCAATGTTTTTCCAAGCCTATTCTATCAGGGACGTCAAAACCAGGCAGGTCTTGTTTGGGAAAGGGTTATAAAAGCAACTTTTGATGGCTTGTAATATTTGAATATTTTTAATAAAAACACTGAAAATGGGAACACTTCCAGTTTAGCGGTCCCTACCAAAATGGCGCCCATTTCCTTTGTCTACTTGAATGTATTTATGGGGGCTACCGCCCCCACACCCCCGCTTAATTTCATTTTAAAATCATTTATGGGGGCTGCCGCCCCCACACCCCCGCTTATTTTCCTTTTTATTGATGGAAAAAATACACTATTTCATCCCTTTACCTCTTAATGTGCGGTAACAAATGGCGGCCATTTTGTCTGGGGACCGCTAAACTGGAATCTACCCAAAAAATAATTATTCTATTGTCAGAAAAATTTCTGTTTCGGTATCGTTCCAGGGTACATTTCATTGTATGATTCGATGAAGCCTTGGATTTGAAGCCCAAAACATGCAAAAAAACCGCCATTAATATCCTTATGTCGCAATATTAAACGTGGTTGCTTTCGCTGTTGATTTTCTCAATTGTTTAGTAGTTGAATTTAACAGTCGCACAGTGTGAACGGCCCAGGAACGACCCAGTTTTCATCATAATTATCATTAAAACGGAAATTTCACACAGTATTACATAGTTTTTAAGGAAATTTCTCTTAGAGTCTAATTGACCTTTACTTCCTTTTCAACACAGAAAGAGCAGCATGCCAAATCTTGTTTAACATCCTTTTCAGGGTAATGGCAAATGAACACGATTTAACATGAGTTGGCACAGGGGGGAAGATAGCCTTCCAGGAGTACACCGTTATACAGGGTTATCAATGGTAAGAAATAAAATCATGAATTTTTAAGGTTGATCATTTGCTTTTGTGCGCATTTGCCAGTATGGTGGCTGATATCAAATAAACTGGCTGATCATATCAAATTTAAGATGAGTCAAATCTCAGTTGCTTCGGCCATGAAAACTATTTTTGTGGTTCTCAGGCCCTCCCTCATCTCTTTTAAGGATGCCTAATTACCGTTTTAATTGTCACATCAATAAAATAAAAACAAACAAAGCCCATACCTCATCATTTTTATGTCCCCATATTGAGAGATCGGGGGCATACTGTTTTACTTGTGTCTGTCAGTGTCTGTCCGTCCGTCTGTCCGAAAACTTAACCTTTGCCTTTTCTCCAAAAGTATTTGACATACAAAGCTCAAATTTGGTATGAGACTTCCTTTCAATGATATCTATCTGTTCCATGCAATTTTACCTTCCTCAAGGTCATCAGTTAACCCTTATCAACCCTTTACTCTACGAAAACTAAACCTTTTACACCGAAAAGGTAACCTTTGCCTTTTCTCCAAAAGTATATGACACACAAAGCTTAAATTTAGTGTGCAACTTCCTTTCAATGATATCTATCTTTTCCATGCAATTGGACCTTCCTCAAGGTCATCCCTTAACCCTTGACAACCTTTACTCCACAAAAACATTTCGGGGGCATTTGTGTTTCACAAACACATCTTGTTTCTAGCTATGAGGCTGAGTAATGTAAAAGTACCCTCATAATTTTTGGTGGTAATAAATACATTTAAAAAATGCCCCCTCCCTCATCAATTGTCATGAAAAATGACCAGATACCACAAATTAAAATTTTATGGCCATAATCTTGCTTTCTAAATGAGAAGCTAGGAAAAGCAATCATAACAAAACTCACATAGCCACCTATTGTTATTTGTTAAAAAAAATAAGATGTGTGTTTTCAAACAACAATTGAAACAACAAGAAGTAGGACTGATGGTAATCAATTCATAGATCTGAAAACTAGGATTTCAATCAAATTTGGCTATTCTGTCTTAAATCAGTGATCACAATTGTTTACTTATATCTTTTATAAATGTAATTAAAATAATGATAAACCAAAACTAAAGTTTACATCGTTTAAATCTAGCCATTTCATCTTTGGATTGTTCATGTATATATATGTATTATGATTCAATTTCAGATGTTGCTGATAGGGTGTTTGACAGTAGCGAAAAGAACGCCAGAGACACCATTGCCCGGACGTTAAAATATGCACCTGATAGAGCAGGAGGAGGGGGCAGAAATAAATGAAAAGGACAAATTTAAAATGCATACTGGCCAAAACTTCTAACCGGCCACTTAGATTCTTGCACTTTTCAAATATTTACAACAATTCAATTTGAAGGAATTTTACTTTCTTTCATTATCATTTTGCACAAACGTTATGTGAATTTAGATAAATGGGACTCATAGCGATTACATGAAAGACAAAAGCCCTCATTTTCAAAAATCACAAAAACAGGTTATTTCGAAGGAAATTTAATTTTCCGACATAATGAAAAGTTAATATTCTTAACCTATTACCAAATCACAACATTTGGACCTGTCTTTTTGCATGGAAAACATTGTGGGAACTGGGAAATGAAGAAATTGCAAGCAATTTCTTCATTTTCCAACACCATGATATTTTCCAAAGCCTCTATATTGTGAGGAGTCAAAAAGAGTGTGTGGTAATGGGTAAAAGTTAATCTATCAACATTGGTAGTCAACCGGTAAAGAAACATTATTTTCGAAAGAGAAATTAATTCTGTTCCATATTGCCCATGTAAAAACCTTTCCCTGTAAAATACCGGTATTACCCTACCCATCAATCTTAAAATCGTATAAAATCATAATAATTAAAGGTACTCCGAAACTTGTGCAAATTCAAAACAGTTCTAGATAGAATATTGGGAACATTTTCATCTGTTTTTTATTTTACTTCGAAAAAGATGATTCTATTCAATGACTAATATAGGGATGGGTGGTTGTCATGTCGGAAATTATATTTTCTTTGACAAAGATTAAGTGGCCTGTTAGAAGTTTTGGCTAGTATATATTGTATGCATCATGTTTTTGTACATTGGTAACAATATCTTGTGTGTTACTGTATAAACTAATGTATACTGACACGCAAAACAAACTGCATTTGGTTATAGGACATTTTTATGCCTATATTGTTTTACTTGTGTCCGTCTGTCTGTCCGGCGTTAAGTTGTGTTAAGTACAATAGCCATATCGGGGGCATTAGTGTTTCACGAACACATCTTGTTTATACTTATTTAACCAAACTATTGGCGTATTTGGTATCAAAATTTAAAAAAGAAATGTATCGACTGCTCGATAGTTTACTTTTGACTGATAGTTGATCATCAATAGATATTGTTTTACGTGTAAAATAATGGAGGGGTCAAATGTAAAAGTTACAGACTAATGATGTTTTGTAAACGTTTATTTTCTATTGGAAACTTTTAAAGTTACATGATACTTACCCCGTGACAGTATCTATTGTGCACTCCTTGTCTACAAATCAACAAAAGTGTTCTGCATGGCTGCTTGGACCTGACGTAGTGTAACTTGACAAATCTCCAAAAGGAACAAGCATTTACAAAAAAAAAACCACTAGTCTGCGGCTTTTGCATTTGACTCATCCGTTGCTTTACACATAGAACAAAGTCTATTAATAATCAAATTGCAGTCAAAACGTTCATGCAGTCAATACATTTTTGTAAATTTTGATACCAAATATGCCAATAGTTTGGTTACATAAGTGTACAAAATGTCCTATAACAAAATGCACAGTTTGTTTTGAATGTCAGTATATATTACGTATTTTTCAAGTATTTAGATCTACTCCAGTTCAGTGGGAAAAAAGTTTAAGGCCTTAATCTAAATAATGATCCTTAAATTTCATAAGGTGAAAAACTGAAAAAACGGACCAAAATTTCTCTCTTTTTGTGACACGAAACAACTTAGTAATTGTCAAAATCTTGGTGCTTGTACTTGATGTGAATAACTGACCGTAGCATTACTGTCAAGATCTTAGTAATTAGTCAGTGCAAGATGGGTGTCTGACAAAGACTATAATACGTTTGCAAGGAATTGATCAATTCAATATTAAAAGATCGCTATTGTTGATAAATTAGGTGCTTACATCTGATACCAAAGCTAGTTAACCCTTTACCAAACAGCAACATTCTAGGTTGTTTGAATTCCAAAGCTACTGCAGAAGACAAAAGGGGTGTTGATAAAAATTGGATTTGTCTACAATGCAGCATAGAAAATATTGAGGCAAAAGGAGAAAATGCTGATCATCGGCATTTACTTCTTTTGCCTCAATCCTTTCCTTGATCATTCTGTCATAACTGAGAAATGTTTTAGAAAGGGTTAATGATGAAGATTTTATTTAAATGACTTTTTGTTATTAAAGGCCAACAGTAACTGTTAGTGTTGATTGATTTTACATCAATAAAATGTACCTGTATTATAAACATTAAGTTGTAGGTATTTCTTTCTTCCCAATCATAATTTGTATCAATTCGCTTGTAACCAGTTCCCAAGATGAGAAAATTGTAAACAAAAATTCGAAACTGGCAGCTGTTGCAGACATCAAGATGAATGTAGTCAAAAATAGGATTGTTTTAAATCATATAGGTAAAATGCTGAGAAACACTTTTTTCTTATTTTGTCTCAATGTTTTCCAAAATCCTATTATGTACATCAAAACTAGGCCTTGTCTGGGAAAGGGCTGATTTAATGGATGATACAATGGTGTATGAGATATTGAACACCCTAAAAAGAATTTCAAACATTGTGGATAAGAGAGAAGTAAATGCTGGTAACAAATATTGAATTCTCATCTAGACCAATTAACTCTCAACCCTTTCACAAATGAAAAACTTAAAGACTAGTACAAATTGAGCTGTGGATAAAAAATCATTTCACTGAAAATAGTAGCTATACAGCTTTCAACAGACATCCTTGAGGGAATAGCAGTAAATGCTGGTTGTCAGCATTTTCTTCTTTTGCCTCAAGGGTTTCTAAACATACAGCATGTACCAAGCTGGCAAAAGTGGTCGGTTTTACGTTGAAAAGACGTCTTTTAGAGACGTCGGGAAAAGGTCTTTTTCTGGTTGAATTTGATATAAGGAAAGACGTCTTTTTCAGACGTCTTTTCAACGTCATTAACTGACGTTGTTCAGACGTCTTTTCTACGTCATTAAGTGACGTCTTTTCAACGTCACTTAATGACGTTGAAAAGACGTCGGGAAAGAACGTCTTTCCTTATATCAAATTCAACCAGTAAAAGACGTCTTCCTGACGTCTCTAAAAGACGTCATTTCAACGTAAAAACGACCAATTTTGCCAGCTGGGTAGTTTCCAAGTGTATTATTGCCTTTTTGCTGTTTTGGCAAAACCCATTAAACGATTTAGATTATATTTACATGTAAATGTACATGAAAGAAAAAAGTGTGGTGCTGAATAGAAAAAGGATACGAAGGAAATACAATTGATTTATTTTTTATTCCATTACGTTAAAATTGAGTTTTGTTGAAAAGGGGAATGTTTTGTTTGTATTTGTGTAATAATATCTAAAGCCATTTTCGGTACCATTTGAACAGTATTTTTCGATTCCACACTCTTTATATGCCGAGTGTCTAGAAAAGACGGGTCTTCGGTATCTAAGAGTATTTGTAAAGGTAGTCCACCCCTAATGAGATTCATGCGACGTCGGAATTATTCGGGCGACGTCGAAAACATACGGCGGAGGAACTTTCCACCGCCAAATGTTTACGAACGCGCCCGAATAGGTTCGGACATGTAACGACGCCGCTCGAAAAGATCCGATGTTTTATGAATCTCAAAATGGCCCCACTATACCTTACTATTGTGTTGGTGTGTCACAAACAGGTCACTGGAGTTCTTATACGACTGGCAAACATCCAACTGTTTCCAAACCTTCGACCTTTTGATTCCAAGACGGGCGTCCTTAAAAGTTGGCGAAAGATGTGGTTAGCGGTGAAATTGTGTTAGACTATTGAATTAAACACTTTCTGCTTTTGACATCAATATAAGTCGCCTGCAACTTCTTTCAAATTGATGGTACCGTTTTGGACGGGATTTAAAGCCTTTGTCAGAAACAAATCTTGCTCTAGGTAAATTATACACAATTTACGTTCTTGAATATCTATGTATTTCACACATAAAGAGTGTGCCAGTAGATTAAATATTTTTCAATCATTTGAGAAAATGAAATGCCTTGCTAAATGATTGAAATATGCAATATCTCCACGAAAAATATGCGTATTTTCTCTATTGTAGAAAATAAGACATTGGATATAGAGGTTATTTGGTCCATAGAAAAAAATAGATTAGCGCAAACTCATCGGTTTGTTTCTCTTTTTGCTAAAAGTCTAGTCACATACACCATGCAGCGTCCACATCCCGACGTTTAAAACAGGGGACCAGTACAATATGGATCACAGCATAAATAATCAAACGTATCACCAAAACACTGCTTGCATCTGAAAGTGTTAATAGGCATGCAGTGGGTTAGGATAGATCAAACACTTCTGAAAAGTGGACACCAATTCACAGGCGGCAAACATTCAAAATGCAAAGAAGTATGTGAGTTTCGGTCTCAAAACGGAGTCTTTGTGGAAGTATGGACGAATTTCCTAACGTGACCAAAGTGGTTAACAATTTTGGGCGACTTATTTAGCGAGGTTACTCGATTCATCAATGTTATAGAACTAAAACCGGGGAAGTTGTTTTCGATCTCAGTTGACAAAACTATAATGTACGTGACCTAGTCACATTTTTTCGCGGTTATGTGTCTTTTGTAGATCAAGCTAAATCGCACAACTCACATTTCTGTGAATCGAACCGATCTCTTCTGATTTGTCTTGTACATGCTAAGTTATGGTATCTAGCAGTACATTTAAGTTACTCAATCAATCAATTACTGAAAAATCCTTCGGTATATAAATTTCAATCTTCATTAAAATCAACTACACTAGACGCGATTGGGTCACGTTTTTCTTTCCTAGAAATTATTTGTCGCTACACATGGTGCCATATCAATGATTCGAAGCGATTTTTGAATATTCTTAAACTTTTCAGGATTTATTTTAAACCGTGTTGATAGCTGTTTGTTCGTCAGCCTTGACAGGTCGAAGGTTCGGAACAAGATGGAAACCGGTCTGTCGAATTATCAGTTGGTGACTCACCATCTAGTTCAAGAATGGTTACCGTAGACCCAAGTCTGTCAAACGGCTGGCATAATGAAAGGGGAATCAAGTGTTACTGTGCAAAAGAAGACAAACTGTCACAAAAGCAAAAACTTACTAAACAGCGGTGGCACTATGAGAAAAAAAAAGTATCTAGTCAATACCCATCTTCCTATACTAGTTGGTCTATCAGTAATATTATTTTGCAATATTTCTTCGTGGCGCAACCACAAAAGTCCCCCGCCCGTTTCTAGTGTTCATATTGTGTATAGTATGTACAATGTATATAGGAAATTTGCTTCCAGTTAAGACCCAATTTACTAGATAAGTATCTTATTTACATAGAGGCTCATGGCTAGACATAGCAAGTCAATATAATTTGGTCTCGTGCTGATCCCCTCTGACAGGAATATTAATTAGAAAACTAATTGTCGTCTATCAATATTCTGTCTCAGTACAATCATTCTCAATTTTTTGTCGGACTGTCTCGTGATTGCTGACTTTGTGTCTTCGAGAATGCATTAGATTGGTTTACAGCAAATCCTTGAGCGAACGACCTACTTTATCGAAGGAAACAGCAGAGGGGTGGGTCAAATATGTCCCATAAGCAGACATGTAATCATCTAGGTCTAAAGTAATGACACATGTTGGTTGAACAAAAATGTAATGCAGACATCTTTTATACAGAATAACTTACAATGAATTGATTATTGATAATGATTATACTCCTTTTCACAGACAAATAAACAATTGAAAATACAAACTGAAGAATTGGCGATTTTCTTTAATTCATAAATCTGTTGAAGTCTAGAAGGAAATTTCCATGTGGGATACATAGGCCATATTAATGTAATATTTTATTGGCTGTTTAGTAGATGCATTACATACTAGATGGATGTTGTGTCTGGATATGAAAGCTTCGGCGTCAGAATAAATTAACATTGTGTTCCGGTTATTTCAGAATATGATGTATGGACTTCAGAGCAATAGATAGGAAGGGATGAAAGCATTGTATACTTTTTTATTTCAAATTCAAACCCTTTGTTGTGGGCACTCATTGGAATCGTTTCGTCAATATGGCCCTGTCTATAAAACACGGTATTTATTGAAGGACAACGTCTTCCGAAGCGAATTGTCCATGTGCGACGTCATTTTAAAGCTATGTATTGTATCTGTTGTAGTCACTAATTTTCAACAACCCGCTAACGAATTATAACTGAAGGTCTGAAATTTCCTAGACAAATATCCTCATTTAAGGAAAAACTTCCGTTTTGAGAATCAATATTGAAATTAGTTGAAGTTGTTCTCCAAATCGTGTCTAGCTGTGAACCCAATGTGATTAATCACATTGACCGTGATTGTAAATGGAACCGGAAATTGCTTCTTGGGGAGGACGGTGAAAATATGGGGGTTTCATGCATGTTACCATTCCCTGATTATTTCTTGATTAGCCATGTGTCTGTATTTCTGATAATTGAAGTACATTTTGTACTTATACACTGGGCCAGGGTCTGGAAAAGGGCCCCGTATAGCATTTGAGACAACCATATTTCACGACCATACTGTGCATTAAAGCAGTCTGAACGGGATCCATGCTGCTGTCTTTCAGTTACCACAGCTCACGAATAAGCCATTGCAGACTAACATATATAGTTCATGATGAGACTGTGTGTATATGCAGGCTGATCTTGAACCGCGTTTGGCTCAAAAGCCTTAAGCGGCCCATACACGATCAATATCATTGACAATAATATTGAGTCATAATATTGACAATATTTTTTCTAGCCAGCCATACACGATCAATATTGTTGACAATATTAACTTAGAGAACAATCAACCATGGGTTTACATAACGTCAATAAAAATATTGAAGAAAATATTTCAGCGATCGCAGATATTCGTCAATAGTATTGACAATTCTTCAATATTGCCAACTCACGGTCAATATTATTGTCAATACCAAATATTGACAATAATATTGTCAATAATATTGATCGTGTATGGGCCCCTTTAGATAACATTTATCAAGATATAAATGACCTTTATCTACATGTATCATACTCTGAATCCAGATTTTGGTGCAAACGGGCCTTGGAGCTATTAAACAGTGTCGCCTATAGAACTAGTTATATTGTTGATTTACTATCAGATATCATACTCTGAATCCAGATGTCGGTGCAAATGGGCCTGTGTGCTGTTGATCAGTGCCGCCTATAGATCAGTGCCGCCTATAGAACTAATTTTTTGTGTTGATTTACTACAAGATATCATACTATGAATCCAGATTTTGGTGCAAACGGGCCTGGGAGCTATTAATCAGTGTCGCATATAGAACTAGCTTATTTTGTTGATTTGCTACCAGATATCATACTCTGAATCCAGATTTTGGTGCAAACGGGCCTGGGAGCTATTAATCAGTGTCGCATATAGAACTAGTTATATTGTTGATTTACTATCAGATATCATACTCTGAATCCAGATGTCGGTGCAAATGGGCCTGTGTGCTGTTGATCAGTGCCGCCTATAGATCAGTGCCGCCTATAGAACTAATTTTTTGTGTTGATTTACTACAAGATATCATACTATGAATCCAGATTTTTAAGCAAACAGACCTGGGAGTTCTTAATCAGTGTCTACTATATATCATACTCTGAATCCAGATTTGGTGCAAAAATTGGCCTGGGAGCTATTAATCAGTCTCGCCTATAGAACTTACTTATTTTGCTTATTTACTACCAAATATCATACGCAGCATCCATATTTTTGAGCGAACGGGCATTGGAGCTGTTAATCAGTGTCGCCTATAGAACTAGCCTATTTTGAATATTTACTAGCTGATACCATACTTAAAATCCAGATTTTTTTTGCAAAATGGTCTGGGACCTGTCAATCAGTATCACCCATAATACTAGCTTTTTTGTTGATTTACTACCAGATATCATACTCGGCGTCAAGATCTTGGTGCAAACGGATCTGGAAGCTGTTAATCAGTGTAGCCTATAGAACTAGCTTATTTTGTTGATTAACTACCCGATATCATACTTTGAGTCCAGATTCTGGTGCAAACGGGTCTGGGAGCTGTTAATCAGACTTGCATATTTTGTTGATTGACTACTTGATATCATACTCTGATATAAGATTTTGCTGCAAACAGGTCTGGGAGCCGTTAATCAGTGTAACATTCAGAAATAGCTTATTTCGTTGATTTACTACCAGATATCATACTCGGAATCCAGATTTTGGTACAAACGGACCTTGAAGCTTTTAATCAGTGCCGCCTATAGAACAAGTTTAATTTGCTGATACTGACAAATATCATTCTCTGAATCCAGATTTTGGTGCAAACGGGCCTGAGAGCTGTTAATGACTGTCGCCTATATAACTAGCTTATTTTGTTGATTTACTACAAGATATCATACTCTGAATAAAGATTTGGTGCAAATATGCCTGTGAGTTGTTAACCAGTGTCTCCTATAGAACTGGCCCATTTTGTTGATTTACTTCCAGATATCATACTCATTACTCTGAATACAGATTTTGGTGCAAACGGGCTTTGGAGCTTTTAATTAGTGACGCCTATAGCACTAGCTTATTTTGTTGATTTACTTCCAGATATCATACTCTGAATACAGATTTTGGTGCAAACGGGCTTGGGAGATGTTAACCAGTGTAAACTGTAGAACTTGCTTATTTTGTTGATTTACTTCCAGATATCATACTCTGAGTCCAGATTTTGGTGCAAACGGGCCTGTAAGCTGTTTATCAGTATCGCCTATAGAACTAGCTTATCTTGTTGATTTCCTTAGAGACATCATACTATGAATCCGGATGTTCGTGCAAACAGGCATGGAAGCTGTTAATCAGTGTCGCTTATATAACTAGCTTATTTTGTTGATTTTCTATCGGACATCATACTCTGAATCCAGATTAATGAAAATATCAGAACCAGTAAAGTACTGATACTAAAAGGAATTAAAACAATAAAGATCAATTCTTTCGTACCATTAAGTTGAGAATATTTTAGTTTCCACATTTATAGTCAAATTTTATCATCTCTGCACAATTAATGGTTTACTTTATTTGTTGGAACTTTTTTTATCAATTTCAATCCCGATTTACTGTTTTTAACTTATTTAAAACACCATACAATTAATGAGAAAGCTGCAAACATAAATTCTAAATTACGACATTGCGTCATTTTAAGCACATTAATTACGTGCTCGAATTCTATTTATCAGTTTTAACCTCAATTGCACATTCCCTAAAATTGGGTTCCAGTAAAGTAATTAAATACTTTCCTGTATTTTCAGGGAAATTTTCGAATGAATAAAATTCAGTTCCTGTTACCGAACTTTCAAAATATCGTACTTTATTTTACCACATTTATTTATTTATTTATTTATTTATTTATTTATTTATGTGACGTCAACATTATAAGGGCGTAAAGGTTAGGAAATTGTTAACTACAAGGCATGCACTCAATCCTCTAACGTTGGTTTCTAATATGATTATAGTCCATTCACTTCAAATTTTGATTTTCTGGTTATTCATATTTTGTTTCTTGCTTTTTTACACACCTACTATTTTAAAAGGGAAGAAAAAATTGAAGATGACAGAAATCATGCTAATATTTGTACAATATATCCCTATTATTGCATAGAAAATCAGAGAGGAAAAGAAAAATATGCTAGTTGTTGACATTTACTTATTTTTCTACTGGGCTTTAAATTTGGAACAAAGAGAGGCGTTAAAAGGAATAACTGTTTTGAATTGTGTTTACCCTTTCCCAAAACATAAAATTTTTTAGCGTTGTACAATATGTGAAAGGTGCTTAAGACGACAACAAATTTGTGACTGAAAAAGCACAAAAAATATTGAGGCAAAAGGAAAACTGCTGATTATCGCCATTTTCCTTTTTTAGCCACATATGTCCCCCAATTCAGTTCAATTAGGTACATCAAAACCAGGCATTGTTTTAGATTGTGTTAAAGGGGCACATGCTAGGTTTTTCATAGAACATGGGGACAGTCAATGTTTACATCGCTGTGTGGTGCATTGCATTATCTCAAGAATGGGAATCATAGCGTTGATTCCAAATCCTTCATTATCTATCAAGGTCTACTTCCCCATGAATGTTACCATAAAAATGATATTAGATATAAATTGCGGGTCAGCCAATCAAATATCGATTTGATCTAGAAGGACTAAATGAATTTCATTTGAAATTTCCTCGGAAAAAAATAATCTAGCTTTGCGGGTTGACCATATTCCATACGATATTTCTTGAATTCGTTGTTTACCGTCGACACCCTACATGTATCATTAAGGCAAATGATTAAAATAATTACCCATAGCTCAAAAGAGTATACGCTGCATGATACTAATAAGTGATATGTTTTTGATAACATGATAACGTGGATTTGAAAGATAATCTCGTGGATTATTACAATAATCCTTCAGAAATGGCATACATTATACATTTATGCTTTATTACGTAGCTTATGTTTAACATTTATAAAGGGTGAATTATGAATCATCGGCACGTGCACATGTAATTAACAAAAAATCTAAATACTCATGAAAGATCTCATTCAAATTAAGGTAGTCCACCCCTAATGTGATTCGCGCGACGGTGGAATTATTCGGGCGAAGTCGAATACATTTGACGGTGGAACTATCCACCGCCGAATGTTAACGGCTGCGCCCGAACAGGGTCGGATACGTAGGCCTAACGATGCCGCTCGGAAAAAAATCCGATGTTTTTATAAACCAAATTATTTACACTAACATTTGTGAAACTGAAATGTGGTTTCTACAAAACCCTATTTCTTACACGGAAACGTGACAATATTGGAGGTTGATAATGTTTCCTTATTCGAGCTCCTATAAACTAAACACACTTATCACACCGCGATCCCACGGCGATTGCTGTGTGCATGTTTGAGCACCCCGTTGCTCGCTTCTCTACGCGATTGCACGGCGCTCCCACTGCACTGTCTATATGTCCTCACACCTCTCTGGAATTTTTTGGATCGCCGTGGGATCGTAACCCTAGTGTGACAGGTGTTTAAGTTAAGATCGTATTATTCCACTGCTACGTTACTCTCCAAAGCCGAGGTCTATTGATTAACCATCAAATATGACCTCTGCCGTTTTTGATACATCAACAGCCTATTTGGTCGTCATAATCTTATTATAGCACATCATTTGAATTATCGCATCAAAATCATTCAGTTTTATCTTGCATGATCATTACGTATACATTGCGTCGCTTCTATTTTTGCTGAAGCCGGTAACATTTGAATTATCGAATCAAAGTCATCCAGTTTTATCTTGTTTGATTACGTATACATTACGTCGCTTCTATTTTTGGCTGAAGCCTGTAATTTGAAGCGTCAGCCAATGGAAGTTTGTAACAGATTTTTCGATTGTTTTGTTGTGTATAGCCAACGATGGGATACCGAAATCCCGCCAAGGCCCCGAGATTAGACGTGAAATGACCCCGCGGGAACAGAGCATCATTCCATCATAATAGAATGAAGAGAGAATGTGCTCTGTTCTTAAGAGAGTACTGCTACGTAGAAGAAGACATTTCTGGTTTTAAAGAAAAAAATCACCTACATATCGTTGCCACAAAAGTACAAAACCTATATTTACCGACAAATATTCTCGCATTTCCCTGGGATATCTGTTCATGACATGTAAGAAACCATTTAAAGATGGGAGGTCGAAACCTCGTAACTCCAGCTTGTGCAAGCTGGAGGTACGAGGTTTTGACCTCTCAACGATGAATTGAACTATGGTATCGGAAGACACTAAATGGCACTGTCCAAAAAAGATACCATGTCGAAATAGGCATTCGAAGATTGCATTTCCAAAGGATAAGACATTGTCTCTGCAAAGTGTAAGTTTATCACTATTGAAAATCCAAGTTGACGCACGTCGACCTTAAAGATCGATTAACAGGTTAATGTTATTTATTTCTTCTTTTTTTAACTGTAAAAATGGCAAAGTCAAATGTCAATGTCACAAGTCAAATGTCATTTTACCTTATGAAAAGTTCTTGTTAGGGGAACCCACATGTAAAATAACAAGGCTACGCATCTGATACTGCATAAGATATAGCCAAGCTTTCGCGACACCGATGCTGATGCCGATGCCGACGTCCGAGAGTAGCTATCTGGCGAATTTCGTCTCGGGCGATAAAAGCATTACATAACAAAGGAAAATTCTCTGCCAATCAAGGTTTACCTATAGCTAAACCTTTTCCTCGCCTAGATCTACCCGGTTATTTTTCTAAGAAAGAAAAAAAGAAGAGCCTCCTAATTGATATGAAGTGAAGCGATCAATCCATTATTTATCCTCGGATCTGGTGATCTAATACCCTGTCCGGACTAGCAATGATAGAACTGGGCCTTTGATTTAGGCAATTATTGAGATATAAGTGAGATATTCTACATTCCCAAACTTACTCTTTACATACCACGGATACATGCATGTACCTTCGTTAATATCTGGCATACGAACTTAGGCCTAGCTCTCTCGTACAAGGCCTGGTTTTGACGTCCCTGAAAGAACAATTGGAAAAGCCTTTAGGAAGAAACTTCTCCCCTTAACCTCCTTGCTATATTGTACACAAATTCAATATTATTCAACAGCCATTTTTTTATCTGCAGCAACTTTTAATTTGATCCAACAGTCTGGGAACGTAAAAGGCTAATGTCGCTGTAATGGGTAAATCATTTTGAAGGAAATCACGTACAGTATATGAACAAACTATTTTGTTTTTCGGTTATTTCTACCTCTGTAGAATGGTGAACCAATAAAACATTAATCTACTTTATAAAGAAATAGCAACCACTTAACAAGAAAATACACAAGATTTAGAATAAGGTCAAGATTTGACAATGTGACTTAGTCGAAATAGGGTTTTTTTCTCATGACCACTCGCCCGAGACCCCAGTTCCCCCTCCTGGCTAATCCGTTGAGAAGCTGTGTAAACCGTGATAAAGCCAGACGTCAAACATCTTTAAGTACCTTGATATATTGTCTACTGGAAGTTGCGCATCCATTCCTTTCAGTTGTTCAACCTAACCATACACTGAACAGATCTTCTAAACCGCCATGATATGTAACTTAATATAACTCCATTAATATTTTAGACATGGGCTTGAAATTTTCAAATAAGAAAGATGAACCATTTTCACAGAAGATGCCAAAATTTCATTAAGGCCCTTTGACAGTAACGTGACTAAATTGCAAATTGAAAAGGGTCACTGTCACGTCTACATTTTCACATCAGAAAGGTAAACTGTAAGTACGAGTTGTGACATCACTCTGCGTCAACAACTCTGATTGACAACGAGCCCTCATTCAGTTGTAGCTACCTGGTAAATTCTAAGGTATCATTCCAGACGTCTCAGTAGCCTAGGTATGTCTTACACACTTCCGGTTGCCTGGTATTTGTGCCAAAACTTATTGTAACCTCTTGTGATTACATTTAAGCATTTCTCCGGATTTGAATTGATCTGCGCATTAAGTCCGAGTGATATTTGTTAACTGTTCACAAAGATGTCTGTCAGTCTTCACTTTTGAATGATTTTATGGTGTTCTACGGAATACAATACGGGCTATAAAAAGAACAAAAGATCCAGTTGATAAACATAACTTTGTATCCTCTCCAGAAGCATACAGGCGTCAAGGATCTATTAACGATATGCATAACTGATTCATAAGTCATGTCTTTCGACAATAAAGGTACATGTAGAATTATTATAATTTTTATGGTAGACTGTACGGCTCATTATCTTTGGTGCACTTTGACATGGTTTTTAGAGTCATATAACTCGTTAGAAAGAAGCAACAGGAAAACAACCGATGCATTTCACAACAATGTCGGCATATCATCAATTTTGAATGCTTTATGGCGTTTTTTGGAATATAATACGTGCTAAAAGAACACTAAAATGCAGTTTGTAAACAAAACTTTAAATCCTCTCTTTTAGCTTACATGCGTCAAACATCCATTACTGACATGCTAAATTCGTGCAAGAGACGTGTCATCTGTCAGAAAATGTACAAGTGAACTAATAATGTTTTGTATGGTGGACTCTGAGGGCCCGTTCGGATATCCTCGGATAATGTCGATCAAAGATCGAATCATCGACTCGGAAGTATGTGTATGAAGTAATGTTAAAAAATCACATTTCATAAAGTAGTTTTCGAGGTCATCCAAATGAACAACCATGGCAACTTGCGGGACTTGCAGGTTGTAATCATTCTAAAAAGAGAGGACACTGGAACTACAAACAATGCATTTCAGTATCATTGTCGCTTAATTGTTGACATTAGTCACAGACGAACGTTTTGAATTGTTGTTCTATTGTATTCTTTTCATAGTCTGAAAGTAGTTCTACGACTTGCATCCAAGGTATGATTCGACAGAATTGTCCGGGTGTTCCAAATGTCTGAGGGCCACGCTCTGTGGTGCACTTTCACGCGGTTTGATGTCCATATGATTCGCAATACAGAATGTAATCGGAAAACAGTTAATGCATTTGGCAGTATAATGAGCAACCTTTTGAAACGTGCACACATCACTGAAAAGGGCACATGCCTTATTCATGCGACGTGTTAAAATATTTAATGAATGAATCTACATCCGTACCATAGTTACTGACTTCATTTGAAATAGCGCAGATTAAGCTTTTATCATCACAAGTTACACACCTGTGATTTTTTTCTAAAAACGGCTTAGTAATATTTTTTGCGTTCCTTTTATATTCGTGATTATTTGCAAAATATGTATACACATGTCTTTCATAAAGGTCATAGCAACGTTAAATGAAATCCGTAATACTATTAGCAAAATGAGACTGATTGAATGTTAAAAATGGCACAAACGACAAAACGACGTTGATAAAGATATCATAGAAAACGTTAAGGCGAAATGAAAACGGTTGTTTATAGACGTTCTCCCATACCTTTCATAGAAAGGACGTAAACTCCGAATCTCGTTTAGGATTATGCAATACCATTAGCAAAATGAGACTGATTGGCACAAACTGCAAAATGGTGTTCATGTACGTTCCCCCATACCTTTCATATATAGGACGTAAACTCAGTATCTTGTTTAGGGTTATGTTATCAGTAAAAATCGTTTAGATGAATGTTGCTCGTATATCGTAAAAGATGCTCGCCATTTCACATTTCTTTGATGGACTTTTTTTTCAAAAGATAGAAGGCATTCCGTCTATTTTAATGGTTATAAATATTACTTCACTTTCAAGAAAACATTGATTTCAAGTATTGTGAATGAAAGTTTAACTGAATATTCCCTCTTGCTAAGATACCCTGTGTTTGAATTTTAAATATTAAGTTCCACATGTGTGAATTAAGAGTAAACAAACACATTTTGGTTTATGTCGCATTTTGTTAATAGTGGCAGCAACTTTCTATATACGTATTGCTAGTTATACTCGAACACGCCGTTCGTTACGTATCCGAACCCATTCGGGTGACGTCGTAAACATTTAGCGGTGAAACGTCGTCCGAAGAATTCTGATGACGTTTGGAACTCCTTTGGGGCGGACTACCATAAACAACTATGCACTTATTTTCATTTTAGAACTGTATTGGTATCATGAAACGTGTATATCACAAGGACAACACTTTTGGAACACCTCGGATAATCTACACATTGTAAATCATGCCTCGGATTTAAGAACACAAAGAAAATGCGATTTCTTAGCCGGAAGTCATTACGCCTCCAAAAGCAGTTATCGACGTCATCCTAATGAACAAACTAGCGAATTGAGGGAATTTCAGGATGTAAACGTTCTAAGAAAAGAATGCGCGGGAACTGCAAACAATGCATTTCGGAATCGTTTTTTGCATTAGTTACACACAAAATTAGTATTCATGTTTTCTGTTGTTGCTGCTGTGCTTAGTCTGAAAGTAGTTCCTCTAATTACATCCGAGGTACGGTTCTATTTAGAATTATCCGAGGTGATTTAAACGGAGGACAACAATGGCTGTGGCGATTCTGTAAGTTTGGAAATGGAACAAATCATTGGCTAATTTGGACACAATTTTCTTCAATTATTGACGGCCAAATAAAAGATGTACGACATGTCATGAGATAATTCTGTTCGTCAGACAATATAATATAGGGGTATTGCTTTTAACACGATACAAGAGTGTCACTTTGCAGTACATGAGAAACGTACGCCCACACAGGGATAATGGGGAGGGGGCAGAGCCATTCAGCTATTGACCTTTTTTTCTACAGAGATAACCCATTAAAATTCAAACTCTAGGCCAAAATGACCCACATATACTGCAAAGTGCTGAAATTTATTTAGAATATATAGGCTACACACATACACAAATATGAACAGAAAAATGTGCAATATTTTGCTATTACAGTCCAATGTCATCGAACTTGATTAACTACATGTAAGACTTTAGCTGGATGGCATATGTAAAAGACAAAATACAAGAAACCCCAAAACTTCCAGAGAAAACCTTTGTACCACCATAAATAACAAGAAATGTGCCATTACGTGAAATTGGCTGTTATCTTTGTCTCCCATGAGCTCGCCAATTTGCATTCATCCCTCAGATACCTCGTGTTGTAATGCAGCAATTACAAGAGTTATGGATTTCCGTGTGGGAATGAATCAATTACAAGAGTTATGGATTTCTGTGTGGGAATGAATCAATTACAAGAATTATGTATTTCTGTGTGGGAATGAATCAATTACTCCGTGTTGACCCTGTCAGTAAGATAGCTTCTCTGATGTCTGTTGAGTGGCTTCTTTATAGATTCAGAAAGCTATTTACTTTATTTACTTTATTTTAAACATTTCCAGAAACAGACCAGCTTTTGCAAGCAGAGAAGGAAGGATAATGCCAGGAATGTGTTCAATACTTAAGCAATACTTAAGAATTTTAAAAGGTATGCACATCCAATTTATCCCTGGCATTTGCCCACCTATTGTGTTTCAAACCGAGTTCTAACTAGTCCACTACTAACAAAGTTATTGACGATTTTCTAAATTTGTTGTGCCACGTGGTTCACCCACCGTGACAATGCGACCAGACAGTTCGATATCGTTTCATTGAGTAAATGTCGACCTTTTCTTTTAAAAAGGTGCGTCTGTGCGAGCTACGTTGTCCGCGAACAGCCCTTGGTAGGTTAGATAAGGGATAGTTTTTTTTCAGACTTTAATCCAACAATAAACCAGCTTTCAAAATCAATTCAAACAGAAATCATTGAAAAAGATCACAAGTTACACGAGCCGAAAAACCGTTTTGGTTCCCCTTTCATATGACGCGGTCACGTAAGAAGAAAACTTTAAAATAAATTTATGAATGAGTGCAGAAACTTGTGGGATAACATATGCCAAATTATAAATCTAAATCTTTGACAATAAATAAGTTATGCAATTTTAAAAAGTGATGCGTTAGCTCTTTTGCTGAGTATTTAAAGTTCATTTTTAGGCTCACGACTGTCCATCAAACTTTTTTGGTGATGTCTACTTATCTTTTTTAAGAATCCGTTTGATTTACACCTCTTTCACTTACATCAAACAGAATTACACAACGCACCGTACTAAAGCGGTTTCAGCGGGAAGATTTTCGATCTGAGATTTATTGAAAAAAAAAACTACGTTTGTACGAAATAGTGTGCGACACGACTTTCATTTAATTCAGGTCTAAAATATTGTCATGTGGGATTGACAAACATGTAATGAACATGTCGTTTTTTTACAGAATAGTTTAGTATTTGTAATGATTATACTCCTTTTCACAGACAAATAACAATTTAAAACACCAACTGGAAAGTGTCCTATTTTCTATATATGACATATTTGTTGAGGTCTAAAACGAACTTTCCATGTGGTATACATAGGCCATATTAATGTAATACTTTATTGGCTGTTTAGTAGATGCATTACACACTAGATGGATGTTGTGTCTGGATATGAAAGCTTCGGAGTCAGAATAAATTAACATTGTGTTCCGGTACTGCAGAATATGGTGTGGTGTACCGAGAATTAAATTTTTCGTTGGAAGCAAAACCTGAACACAATTCATATTGAAACATGGCCTCGTTGGGAAGTCAAAACCTCGTAACTCCAGCTTATTCAAGCTGTAGTTACGAGGTTTTGACTGCCCACCGACGATAAATTTTGTGGATGAAAATTCACGTCTTCACGGCGCATCAAAATTTCATTCCTAAGTATTAAACTCAGGTGAGCAACAGGGTGTAGTGGGTGAAATCGAAGTAATTTTGCTATTTCAAATCCAAGCCATATGTTGTGAGTACGCATTGGAATCATGTCTGTGAAACTAGGAATCACTTCAAGTGAAGTGTATTCCGGAAGGAATCGCCAGTGAGCGACGTCACCTGAGGAATTCACATTGTATCAGTTGTAGTCACTAGGTGTCGAAAACCCGCTAACGATATTCATTCGAACTATAAATAAAGATCGGAAATTCTCAAGAAAAATATCCACATTTAAAGAAAGACTTTCTTTTTTGAGAATCAATATTGAAATTAGTTGAAATTGTTCTCCAAATCGTGTGTAGCTGTGAACCCAATGTGATTAATCACATTGACCGTACTTGTAAATGGAACCGGAAATTGTTTTTTTTTTGGGGGGGGGGGGGGGACGACGGTAAAGATATTGGGGCTAACGATGCATTTTACCCTCCCTCAATTGGTTCTGAATAAGCCATAATGTATGTATTCCTTACTATATACATGCAGTACATGAATTGAAGTATACTTATACATTTTAGCCAGGATATGGAAAAAAGGTCCCTTGTAGCATTTGAGACAGCAATGTTTCAATATCAGTCTATGCCTAAAAGCAGTCTGACCGGGATCCATGCTGTTGTCTTTCAGTTACAATAGGTCACGAATAAGCCATTGCAGACCGACATAGTTCATGATCAGACTGCGTGTATCTGCAGGCTGATCTTGAACCGTGTTAGGCTCAAAAGCCTTATAGGACCTTTATCTAGATATCGGCTCATTTCAGGTTTTGGAACTGTAAATATATATATATGAACCAGTCAAGTACTGATACTAAAAGGAAATAAATTAATTAAAGTGACAATTCATAATTATTTGTAATAAATTTTACTTTTATTATTATCTGAAAGAGCATATTTCCTTATGAAAATTCTGAAAATTTCAAGCAGAAATATTGCGCCGTTTACGAGAAATTTATATTTGTATGTTAAAATTGAACAAATTGTTGTGGACAACAGTTCGGATTTATATGCAATTTATTAATTATGTCTCAACTTTAAATGCGTGTTTCTCGCTTATTGGCAACAACTTAAAAGAACTAATAGTATTTATACTCATTAGAATTACCAATCTTGGCATCAAGACATACTTTAAAAAAATGAAATTGGAATGAAATGTCCCTTTAAGATCTATTCTTTTGTAACATTATTTTAAGAATATTTCATTTACTGCATTTATATTCAAATTTTATCATCTCTGCACATTTAATTGATGACTCTTTTTGTTTTAACTTCTTCTTTAGCAGATTTCTTTTCGATTTGCTGTCTTTAACTTATTTAAAACATCATACCATTATTGAGAAAGCTGCAAACATAAATTCAAAATTACGACATTGCGTCATTTTAAGCACATTAATCACGTGCTAGAATTCTAATTATCAGTTTAAACTTCAATTGCACATTCTCCTAAATCGAGTTCCTGGGAAGTAATTAAATACTTTTGTGTATTTTCAGAGAACGTTCTGAATGAATAAAATCAGTATCCTTTAACGAACTTTCAATGTATCGTACATGTACCACAGTAATAGATGAGAGTGGGTTAAAGGCAAACTGAGTTTGTCATTTCAAATCCAAACACTATGTTTCGGTTACTCATTTGAATCGGCTCGATGAAACGCCCCAATGAATACCTACAGCATAGGGTTTGATGAACAGTCAATTTATAAATATTACATTTTGAAAAACCTCTAGCCCTTCTGATATGTTACCCTGTCGTTGCATTTTTTTATTTGACGTCAACATTATAAGGGCATGAAGGTTATTAACATGTTGACGTAATGGGAGCTACTCTGGTGTTGATTTTTCTCAACATCCGCGGTACATCTTGTAAAAATTCTGTACAAATTTCTCAGCAATCAAATCGCCGGAAACAGACCACACGATTGTTTAAGGCAACACTAGAAATCTACTTAAAAGACACAACATTTAAAAGTCGATTATTCGACAACGGGGGTAAAGAAAGACAATATAAGGTTCAAATGAAATTTAATTTGGCGCAACTGGCCATGGCTGGTATATTACATAATATTACATTAAGAATGTAATAATGAATTAAATTAAATATCTAGTAATTAAATTAGAGAAAGCATTATCCTTATCAATTAATCATAATCTCCTGCTCCGCCATCGGCCGCAGAACTGGGCTTGATTAGTGTCCATTTATTGATTCAAATTTAGCGAGTTTGTTTGTCCAACCACGGTTCAAAACGCAGTGCTTGATGGTTTACGCCGTAGTGACCTCCATCGATTATCATCATTTCATTCTGTACCATACCATTTTCGACCAGCCATGACAGTGGGTTTTTGTTGATAACAACGAGTCTGAAATGAGCAATAGAAGCGAGAGCAAAAAGGGATGGGAAACGGGCGGGAAACAAAGCCACGTGGTTTCTAATTTTTTCTACTGTACTTCACCATGTGAACTGTGTCCTGGCTGTATCTGAAAAGGGCCCGCAAGGGTTTTACCCCTGCTTTTATATGGATCTGGACTTGACCACGTGACTTAATCCCGCCGCTAGCCAATAAAATAGCAACGTCATCAATTCCAAGAACTAGTATTAATAGATTCGGCCCTGTGTCGAATAAACCGGCCCAATCTTTAATTGATTGATCCGAAATATTATATCCGCATAAATGTGATAACAAATTAGATCTATCAAGTTTGAAATTGACGTGATTTGCCGATTTTAAACAATAAATTTTAACTGAAATTTACCGTTTTTAAAACTTTTTGTATTGTTTTGATGACTTCATTTACGCAAGTTTACTTTCGGGTTCAATATGACTTACATAGTAACGAACGAGGTTGTTTTCACGTATTTAGTGGAAATATCATTTTACTTTAGCACATCGATTAAAAAAAGAAACTTTGTGATACATTTACCCTATATCACTCCAAGACCAAGCGGTTTCAGCGGGAGAATTTTCGATCCGTATGGATACAGACTATTCGTCTTAATATTTGTCTGATCATTTACGCAGACCTGACAACCTGTCCAAATCATGCTGAAAACAATTATGTAGAGGTCAAAGTTTATTTCTTCGGAAACAAATCAATCGGTACACAAAGTAAATTCTATGGTGATCTGCGTTTATAGGGCATGATGCCCTGTACAGATTTTGTCAGGCAATTGTTACATTTTACTAATTGTTATACTTCTCGATAAATGACCTGGCAGAGCAGCCCATGCTAATCGAATGAGATAATCTGTCATGCTATTTATCGTGAGGTATATGAATTGTTTATAATTGTTTTAACACCCGTCCCAGAAAACGAAATTACTCGCTGGTAGTATATACAAACTGATGGCAACATGTACATGTATACTATTCTCTATACGTTTAAATATAAATGACAAATTTTACAAAATGTCTTACCTACAGACTATCTAAGTTGTAGGTGCAACAAACGTAACCAAAGACATATCGATGCTTTTCTACGTAAACCTCTTAACTGCAGCTTCAATTAAGCTACAGTTACGAGGTTTTCGTTGAAAAGCGACGATATTTAATCTATAAGACGGACTGCGACATGCACTGATTTACAATCACAAATCACAATGTACAATTTTTCGTGAATCTATTGACTTCTTGAATTCTATATTCTTTTGACATGCATATGTAACTAATTGTTGGAAAAGTACAATAAATTAGTTGCCATAGAGACCATCCCCTGTGAATTTAATTGACTCTCATATAGCCTAGGTCTTTCCATACAATTTCACGCATCATTGGTAATTGTTCCGAGCTAATTCTCACAGATTTATCGGACTAGTGTTCATTTGACAAAATGATTTCGAGAAGTCACATTTGTATTGTTGCCGTTCATGCTGTTTAGGCATAACGCATTAAAAAATTACACTATCTTTACATGTAAATGTACATGAAAGAAAAAAGTACAATGCAGATCCGATCCGATGAGTTATTAATCTCAAAATGGCCGCATTACGGGTATTCTGTTCTTATACGACTGGCCAACCTCAAGCTTGTTTCAAGCCTAAGGCCTTTTTGATTCCGACGCGGTCGTCCTAATAATTGGATACAGGTAGTGATTAGATTGTACCGGTATAAGACTCTTTAATTAAACACTTTCTGCTTTTGACATCAATATAAGTCGCCTTCAACTTTTTTTTCAAATTGATGGTGCCGTTTTGGACGGGATTTAAAGCAGTTGTCAGAAACAGACCTTGCTCTAGGGAAATTATATACAATTTACGTTCTAGAATATCTATGTATTTCACACATGGGGTCTGCCAGTAGATTAAATATTTCCTATTTTTCATTCATTTGAAGAAATGAAATGCCTTGCTAAATGATTGAGATATGCAATATATCCAAGAAATGTATGCGTATTTTTATTTCGCGTGAGAAATTGGATACATTTTATTTTGTCTGTAGAATAAATAAATAAACTTAAAATTATCAATTTGTTTCCTGTCTATTAAAAGTCTGGTCAAATACGACATTCAACGTCCACATCTCGACCGAAGCACGTTACTTACATTGTACCATCCACTGAATACAGATTTGGTAAGTTTGGTATACAACGGCCTTGGAATTGGAAGTTCAGTTTCTGCCATAGGACTAACCGATGGGGTTGAGTTCCTACATGTATCAGATACAATCCACTGAATCCAGATTTTGGTGCAAATGGGAGCTGTTTATCAGTGTCCCCTATAGAACTAGCCTATTTTATTGAATTATTACCAGATATCATACTCTTAATCCAGATTTTTTTTTGTCTAAAATGGACTTGTAAGGTATATTCGATTACAGTACTAGCCAATGAATCCAGATTTATGTTTAAAACTGCCTTGTATTTGTTTACTTTCCAAAGCCGAGGTCTATTGATAAACCATCAAATATGACCTCTGCAGTTTTTGTTACACAAACAGCCTATTTGGTCGTCATAATCTAATTATAGCACATCATTTGAATTATCGAATCAAAATCATTCAGCTTTATCTTGCATGATCATTACGTATACATTACGTCGCTTCTATTTTTGCCTGAAGCCGGTAACATTTGAATTATCGAATCAAAATCATTCAGTTTCATCTTGTTTGATTACGTATACATTACGTCTCTTTTTATTTTTTGGTTGAAGCCGGTAATTTGAAGCGTCATCCAATGAAAGTTTGTATCAGTTTTTTTTTAAATTGTTTTGTCGTGTATAGCCGACGATTGGATACCGAAATCCCGCCAAGGCCCCGAGATTAGACGTGAAATGACCCCGCAGGAACAGAGCATCATTCTATCATAATGGAATGAAGACAGAATGTGCTCTGTTCTGAAGAAAGTAGTATTTGTTAGGCACTTTCGACTACAACACTAGCCAATGAAGCTGAGTTCCTAGCAACAACCATCCTCTGGATCCAAATTTGGTAATTTTAGTATAAAACGGCATTTGAATTGAGAGTTTAGTGTCTACTAAGAAGTAATCAATGGGATTGACTTCCTATCATATTCCATCTCCTGAATACAGATGTTGGTGAAAATGGGCCTGGGAGCTGTATATCAGTGTCGCCTATAAAACTAGCTTATTTTATTGATTTATTTCCAGATATCATACTCTGAATCCAGATTTTTGTCTAAAACGACCTTGGATTTGTGAGGTATTGTCGACTACAGCACTAGCCAATGCCGCTGAGTTCCTAACAAATACCATCCTCTGAATCCAGAGTTTGTTAATTTTGGTACAAAACGGCATTTGAGTTGAAAATGTAATGTCTACTACAGCAGTAACCAAAGGGGTTGAGTACCTATCAGATACTATCCTCTGAACCCGGATTTTGATGCAAATGCTGAACCCGGATTTTGATGCAAATGGGCATGTGACCTGTTAATCAGTGTCGCCTAGTTTATTTTGTTGAATATTAACATATCATCATCTTTAGAAGGCAGCTTTTGGTCTGAAACGATCTTCTATTGGTTAGATACTGTCGACTATACCACTAGCCAATGCAGCTGAGTTCCTAGCAAGTACCATCCTCTGAATCCAGATTTTGGAGTAAAACGGCCTTAGAGTTGAACGTTTAGTTTCTACTATAGGACTAACCAACGGGGGTTCGGTTCCTATCAGATATCATCCTCTGAATAAAGATCATTTAACTGACTCCTTTAATTAAGCTCATTTCTTTAATTTACTACCAGACATCATACTCTGAATCCCGATTTTGGTGCAAATTGGCATGGGAGCTGTTTATTAGTGTCGCCTATAGAACTAGCTGATTTTGTTGATTTACTACCAGACATCATACTCTGAGTCCAGATTTTGATAATTTTCGTATGATAACGGCCTTGGAATTGAAAATTTAGTGTCTACTATAGGGTTGAGTTCCTATCAGATACCATCCTCTGAATCCAGATTTTAGTGCAACTGGGCCTAGGATCTGCTTATCAATTTCGCCTATAGAACTAGCATATTTTGTTGATTTACTACCAGATATCATACTCTGAATCCAGATTGTTCTCTATAACGGCCTTGGAGTTGTTGCATAATGTCGACTACATCACTAGCCAATAAAGCAGGGTTCCTATCAAATACCATCTTCTGAATCCAGACTTTGATAATTTTGGTATAAAACGACCTTAGAATTGAAAGTTTAGTGCCTACTATAGGACTACCCAGTGGGGTTGAGGTCCTATCAGATACAATCCTCTGAATCCAGGTTTTCGTGCAAATAGACTTGGGAGCTGTTTATCAGTGGCCCCTATAGAACTAGCATATTTGTTTGATTTACTACCAGATATCATACTCTGAATCAAGATTTTTGTCTAAAATGGACTTGAATTTGTAAGTTACATTCGATTACAGTATTAGCCATGCAATGTTGCTGGATTCTTAACAAATACCATCCTCTAAATCCATATTGTTGTAATTGTGGTATAAAACGGCATTGGAATTGAAAATTGAGTGTCTACTATAGGACGTACCAATGGGATTGAGTTCCTATCAGGTACCATCCTCTGAAACCATTTTGGTGCCAGATGGCCTGGAAGCTGTTATTTAGTGTCGCATATAGAACTATCTTATTTTGTTGATATACTACCAGGTATCATACTCTGAATCCAGATTTTTGTCTAAAATGGCATTTGATTTGTTAGGTACTGTCGACTACAGCACTAGACAATGTAGCAAAGTTCCTAAAAAATACCATCTTCCGAATCAAGATTTGGCAATTTTGGTATAAACCGGCCCTGGAATTGAAAGCTTAGTGTCTACTATAGGACAAACCAATCGGGTTGATTTCATATCAGATACCATCCACTAAATCCAGATGTTGGTGCAAATTGCATGGGAGCTGTTAATCAGTGTCGCCTATAGAACTAGCTTATTTTGTTGATTTACTACCAGATATTACACTCTGAAACCAGATTTTCGTCTATAGCGGCCTTTGATTTGTAAGGTACTTTCGACTACAGTACTAGCCAATGAAAGTGAATTCCTAGCAAATAACACCATCTGAATCACCATTTTGTAATTTTGGTATAAAACGGCATTGGAATTGAAATTTTGGTGTCTACTATAGGAATAACCAATGGGGCTGAGTCCATATCATAAACCATCATCTGAATCCAGATTTTGGTTCAAATGGGCCTGGGAGCTGTTAATCAATGTCGCCTATAGAACTACCACATTTTGTTTATTTACTACTATATATAATACTCTGAATCAAGATTTTTTTCTGTCGACTACAGCACTAGCCAATATAGAGGAGTTCCTAGCCACTACAACTATCACCAAATATACTGTTGGCAGTAGGTTAGGGTAGATCAAACACTTTTGAAGTCTGGGTACCAAGTCACATGCGGTAAACATTTAAAATGCAAAAAGTATAATGTGTTTGGAGTGGAAGTATGGACGAGTTTATTTACGTGCCAAAAGTGGTTAAGAATTTTGGGTGACTTATTTAGCGAGGTTACTCGGTTTATCAATGTTTTTTAACTAAAACCGGGGAAGTTGTTTTGATCTCAGTTGAATAAACTAAAATGTACGTGACCGAGTCACATTTTTTCTCGGTTATATGTGTCTTGTAGATCAAGCAAAATCGCTCAACTCACATTTCTGTGAGTGAATCAAACCGATATCTTTTCATTTGTCTTACATGCTAAATAAGTCGGTCCGATTTTCGTTATGGTATCGCGGTATATAAATTTCAATCTTCATTAAAATCAACTACACTAGACGCGATTGGGTCACGTTTTTCTTTCCTAGAAATTATTTGTCGCTACACATGGTGTCATATCAATGATTCGAAGCGATTTTTGAATATTCTTAAACTTTTCAGGATTTTTTTTAATCGAAAACCGTGTTGATAGCTGTTTGTTCGTCAGCCTTGACAGGTCGAAGGTTCGGAACAAGATGGAAACCGGTTTGTCGAATTATAACTGAAGCGATCAGTTGGTGACTCGCCATCTAGTTCAAGAATGGTTACCGTAGACCCAAGTCTGTCAAACGGCTGGCATAATGAAAGGGGAATCAAATGTTACTGTGTAAAGGAAGACAAACTGTCACATAAGCAAAAACTTACTCAACAGCTGTGACACTATGAGAAAAACATAAAGCATCTAGTCAATACCCATCTTCCTATACCAACTGGTCTGTCAGTAATACTACTGTATTTTGCAATATTTCTTAGTGATACAACCATAGTAGTCCCCCATTTCTAGTATTCATATTGTGTTTGGAATGTATATAGGAAATTCGCTTCCAGTTAAGACCCAATTTACTAGATAAGTATCTTATTTACATAGAGGCTCATGGCTAGACAAAGCAAGTCAATATAATTTGGTCTCGTGTTGATCCCTTCTGACAGGAATATTAATTAGAAAACTAATTGTCGTCTATCAATATTCAGTCTCAGTACAATTATTCTCAATTTTTTGTCGGGGTGTCTCATGATTGCTTACTTTTGAATATCCTAGATTGCTTTGCAGCAAAGCCAAGACCGCACATATAAGGCAGAAATCTTTATTACAGAATAAAGATAACAATTTTACTTCTTTTCACAGACAAATAAAGATTGAAAATATAGACTTGAAAAGTGTACAATTTTCTATATTTCATTAATTTGTTGATATCTAGAACGAAATTTCCATGTGGGATACAAAGGTCATATTATTATAATATTTTATTGGTTGTTTAGTAGATGCATTACTTGCTAGATGGATGTTGTGCCCGGATATGAAAGCTTCGGCGTCAAAATGAATTAACATTGTGTTCCGGTACTGCAGAATATGGTGTATGGATTTCAGAATAACATATAGAAGGGGTTAAACCATAGTAAATTTGTTATTTCAAATCCAAACCCCATGTTATGGGCACTCATTGGAATCGTCTCGAAGAGCGACGTCATCTGACGACTGCAAATTGTAACGGCTGTAGCCACTAATTGTAAATAACCTGCTAACGGTATTTATTTGAACGATAAAAGAAGATATCGGAACTTTCCTAGACAATTATCCATATTTAAAGAAAATCTTACGTTTTTAGAATCAATATTGAAATTAGTTGAAATTGTTCTCCGAATTATGTCTAGCTGTGAACCCATCTTGATTAATCACATTGACCGTGCTTGTAAATGGAACCGGAAATTGCTTCTTTAGGACGACGGTGAAAATATGGAGGCTTCATGCATTTTACCATTCCCTGATTGTTTCTTGATTAGCCATGTGTCTGTATTTCTGATAATTGAAGTACATTTTGTACTTATACATTTGAGCCAGGATCTGGAAAAAGGCCCCGTATAGCATTTGAGACAACCATATTTAACGATCAGACTGTGCATAAAAGCAGCCTGACCGGGATTCATGATATTGCCTTTCAGTTACCACAGCACACGAATAAACCATTGCAGACTAACATAATATATAGTTCATTATAAGACTGCGTGTATATGCAGGCTGATCTTGAACCGCGTTTGGCTCAAAAGCCTTAGATGACATTTATCTAGATCTAAAAGACCTTTTTCTACATGTATCATACTCTGAATCCAGATTTTGGTGCAAACGGGCCTGGGAGCTATTAATCAGTGTCACCTATAGAACTAGCTTATTTTGTTGATTTGCTACCAGATATCATACTCTGAATCCAGAGTTTGGTGCAAACGGGCCTGTGAGCTATTATCAGTGTCGCCTAGTGTGCTGTTGACCAGTGCCGCCTATAGAACTAACTTATTGTGTTGATTTACTACAAGATATCATACTCTGAATCCAGATTTTCAAGCAAACAGACCTGGCAGCTCTTAATCAGTGTCTACTATACATGTATATCATACTCTGAATCCAGATTTGGGAGCCGTTAATCAGTCTCGCCTATAGAACTTACTAATGTGCTTATTTACTACCAGATATTATACTCAGCATCCATATTTTTGTGCGAACGGGCATGGGAGCTGTTAATCAGTGTCGCCTATAGAACTAGCCTATTCCGAATATTTCCTAGCTGATACCACAATTAAAATCCAGATTCTTTTGCAAAAAGGTCTGGGACATGTCAATCAGTATCGCCCAGAATTTTTATGTTGATTTACTACCAGATATCATACTCGGCGTCAAGATCTTGGTGCAAACGGGCCTGGAAGCTGTTAATCAGTGTAGCCTATAGAGCTAGCTTATTTTATTGATTAACTACCCGATATCATACTTTGAATTCAGATTCTGGTGCAAACAGGTCTGGGAACTGTTAATTAGACTTGCTTATTTTGTTGATTGACTACTTGATATCATACTTTGATATAAGATTTTGGATTTTGCTGCAAACAGGTCTTGGGGCTGTTAATCAGTGTAGCCTACAGAACTAGCTTATTTTGTGATTTACTACCAGATATCATACTCTGAATACAGATTTTGGTGCAAACGGGCCTTGAAGCTTTTAATCAGTGCCGCCTATAGAACAAATTTAATTTGCTGATTTAGTGCCAAATATCATACTCTGAATCTAGATTCATACTCTGAATCTAGATTTAGGTGCAAACGGGCCCGAGAGATGTTAATGACTGTCGCCTATATAACTAGCTTATTTTGTTGATTTACTACCAGATATCATACTCTGAATACAGATTTTGGTGCAAATATGCCTTAGGGCTGTTAATCAGTGTCGCCTATAGGACTAGCTTATTTTGTTGATTTACTGCCAGAAATCATACTCTGAATCTACATTTTGGTGCAAATGATCCTAGGAGCTTTTAATCAGTGATTTTAGAACTAGCTTATTATTTTGATTTACTACGAGATATACTCTGAATCCAGATTTTAGTACAAACGAGCCTCGGAGCTGTTAATCAGTGTCGCCTATAGAACTGGCTTATTTTGTTGAATTCCTTAGAGACATCATACTATGAATCCAGATGTTCGTGCAAACAGGCATGGGAGCTATTAATCAGTGTCGCTTATATAACTAGCTTATTTTGTTGATTTTCTACCAGACATCATACTCCGAGTCAAGATTTTGGTGCAAACAGGCATCAGTGTCGCCTATAGAATAGCTTATTTTGTTGATGTATTACTTGATACATGTAGATCACGGCTCATTTAAAGTTTTCGGTTTTGGATAATTGAAAATGTCAGAGCCAGTCAAGAACCGATACTAAAAGGAATTAAAACAACGACGATATATTCTTTTGTAACATTAAGTTGAGAATATTTTAGCTTCCGCATTTATAGTCAAATTTTATCATCTCTACACAATTAATGATTGACTTTATTTGCTGGAGCTTTTTTTATCAATCTTAAGCCCGATTTAGTGTCTTTAACTTATTTAAAACACCATACAATTAATGAGAAAGTTGCAAACATAAATTCTAAATTACGACATTGTGCCATTTTAAGCACATTAATTACGTGCTAGAATTCTATTTATCAGTTTCAACCTCAATTGCACATTCTCTTATATCGAGTTTCTGGCAAGTTATTAAATACTTTCGTGTATTTTCAGAGAAAATTTCGAATGGATAAAAATCACTTTCTTTCCACAAATGTTCAAAATTTTGTACCTATTTTTCGTTTTTTAATTGACGTCAACACTATAAGGTCTGTAAGGTTATGAATTTGTTGACGAACAATGCATGCGCTCCGTATTCCCATGATGTTTTCTACGTCCATTCATTTCAAATTTCAATTTTCTGGTAATTCATTTTTTACTTACTGCTTCTTCAAAAAAAATCTAAAGATGATTGTAGCTACGTTCAGTTTAAAACGTTCCTAGTTAACGACAAACATTTAGGCTAATTGCGATAGAAAAGTAAAGTTGCCGAAAACAAAGTTAATGCCTACACATGTAGAAAAATCTTGGAAGAAAAAGGAGCAAATGCCGGTAAGCAACATTTTCTTAATTTCCTGGTTAATTTTTTAAAGTCAGATGCAGTAGATGCGTAAAATCGAGTCACTTTTTTGGATTGTGTTAGCCCTTTCCAAAACGTCAAAATTTTACGATCATTGTAAAATTCTAAAGGTGCTGCAGGTATGTTTTTTAATGTAAATATGTAAATAATATAGCAGAAAGGGCATTGAGGCACAAGAAGAAAATGCTAATCATCATTCCCAAGATCATCCTTTCACGGATGTCAAAATCAGGCATTGTTTGGGAAATGGTTAAAATAATTATCCATAACTCAAAAGAGAGTACACTGCATGATACTAATAAGTGATATGTTTTTGATAACATGATATCGTGGATCTAAAAGATGATCTAGTGGATTATTATAATAAGCCTTCATATGAAAGAGAAGTGTGCTACATTATATATTTATGCTTTATTACGTAGCTTATGTTTAATATCAAATAAGGTTGAATTATGAATCATCGGCACGTGCACATGTAATTAACAAAAAATCTAAATACTCATGAAAGATCTCATTCAAATTAAGGTATTCCACCCCTAATGTGATTCGCGCGACGGTGGAATTATTCGGGCGAAGTCGAATACATTTGACGGTGGAACTATCCACCGCCGAATGTTTACGGCTGCGCCCGAACAGGGTCGGATACGTAGGCCTAACGATGCCGCTCGGAAAAAAATCCGATGTTTTTATAAACCAAATTATTTACACTAACATTTGTGAAACCGAAATGTGGTGTCTACAAAACCCTCTTAACTACAAGCTGTAGCAACACGGAAACGTGACAATATTGGACGTTGATAATGTTTCCTTATTCGAGCTCCTATAAAATAAACACAAAAGTCATCGAATATGTAGGCCTATTCAAAACGAAAATGTGGGGGTGGGCTGCAACGATTGCACCGCGATTGCACGGCGCTATAACATTTTTCAGGGCGCTGTGGGATCGCCGGAAAAATCCATGATAAGGCGACAACACGATGTTCCTACTGCGCACTTATCACATCGCGATCCCAGGGCGATTGCTGTGTGCATGTTCGAGATGCACCCGGTTGCTCGCCTCTCTATGCGATTGCACGGCGCTCCCACTGCACTGTCTACATGTCCTCACACCGCTCTGGAAAATTTTGGATCGCCGTGGGATCGTAACCCTAGTGTGACAGGTGTTTAAGTGAAGATCGTATTATTCCACTGCTACGTTACTCTCCAAAGCCGAGGTCTATTGATTAACCATCAAATATGACCTCTGCCATTTTTGATACATCAACAGCCTATTTGGTCGTCATAATCTAATTATAGCACATCATTTGAATTATCGAATCAAAATCATTCAGTTTTATCTTGCATGATCATTACGTATATATTGCGTCGCTTCTATTTTTTGCTGAAGCCGGTAACATTTGAATTATCGAATCACAGTCATTCAGTTTTATCTTGTTTGATTACGTATACATTACGTCGCTTCTATTTTTGGCCGAAGCCGGTAATTTGAGGCGTCAGCCAATGAAAGTTTGTATCGGATTTTTCGATTGTTTTTGGGAAGCAAATTTGCAAAATTTTCTTTTCTTTGCAGTCGTGTTTCTCTGCACTTTACCATTCTCTGCATACCACACAACATCTCCCGGTCCTCCTCACTATAAATAGTTCTATCAAAAGCAAAGATCAATGACAAGAACAACCTTTCGAATATTCAATATTGAATTCTATAGTTGTACATAAGATATTCAATTGTGTGACCGATGACGAAACATCCAATTAAACATGTGTTAAAAGAGGAGAAACGATCACGTAGTAATTTGCTTTCATTACGGTTCAATAGCTAGTCCAATATCTTTCGTTGAAAATGGGTCAGTCAAGTTTACTGAACTATGAAAAATGCGACCCACTTCAAGCGCTAAAATAGGAACTAGGACACGTCTATTTTTAGAATCTTTCTATGCCCAAATTCTTACATGTTTTAACGTCCGAAACTAAACAATGATATTCGATAAACCATGCATTTAATCGCGTTCACAATAATTGATTGATCAACTAAGTGGGTATTTTAAGGTTAATGACATAGACATCTTGTCTAATAGGTCTTGCTAGTATTTGCGTGTAGCTAGGCATTTCAAAGCGAAAGTAGAAATCTGGGAAACCGGAATATGTGATGGTATGCTCAAAATGCATAGAAATCAGAGACTAGCAATCCTTTCACCATTCGGTTTAAAAAGCGACGTTAACTTTTTAATCTATAGATATCTACAGATCTAGATCTAGATGAATAGGCCTACATAGAATCAAATCAATTTACATTGTTGGTATGTTAACCATTTCCCAAATAGAAACATTTCAGATTGATCAAAATAAAGAAAAAAGCCGTAGCAGACGACAAAATTGGTATATACCTAGATAAAATTAGAACTATTTGTAGATAATACCAAAGACAATATCGAGGTTAAAGTAGAAAATTCTGATTATCAGCAGTTTCTTCTTTCATCCCAAGATTCCCCCGAACATTTTCTTTACGGGCTGTCAAACCCGGTCTTATTTGGGAAAGGGATAAAGTAGTGACGGAACACATGTTTTAGCAAGTAAGACATGTAGTTTTCAGAGATCAAATGCAGTCTAATTAGGGTATAGACTCCTTTCATTTATGTTTTAGTCTGTACCCGCAGAACACTTCCGGTAATCCGAGAATTCTCTGATGAAAATTCGCTCGATGATACTTGGATGTCGCTATTTACAAAGGAACGCTGTCCCAGTCAAACACAAAAGAAAATTCCAACACAGCGACATAACTTGTGTCGGAATTTTCTTTTGTTTTTGAATTGTACAGCGTTCTGATGTAAATAGCGACATCCAAATATGGAAGAGCGAATTTTCATCAGAGAAGACTCTTATTAACTTCCAGAGGCAAACAATGGGTTTATGGGAAATTAACATTGTATACATGTGAATTGTTACTAAAAATAGTAACAAATCGACATTTTCAAAACGAGGCTCCCAAAAAAATGCGGAGAAATCAATGACGACGCACGTGCATTCAATATACAGCGATTAAGCGCACGTGCATTCAATATACAGTGATAAAGAGAAGTTTTAAGTGGAACAAAAACTATGAAATTGAATGAATTCGTTGATAGCCGGTAAGATGGTTATTTTATTTGATTTACAGTCAACCGTTCCCAGTTTAAAAATTTCGCCTTTTGCCTGTAAGGACGACTTCCGGAGGCTGTTGTGTGTGTGTGGGGGGGGGTCTTAGTGGAAACTTATCAATTGTACCGAATTTTGCAAAAGTTCACGTCATACATCAAATAGATTTATGAACCGTGACCTGTCGCACTAGTCTATTATACAAGAAAACCTACTTCAGAACATGACATTGGGTATAGGAGAACATATAGAGTGCTAGAATGCCTTATAGTCGTTTTCGGCTGGGAGAATTCGGCCCCCCGGACAGGAGGCTCTGCTCTCCCAGTCCTTGTTTGGAGAGGACCCAAGACCACATGCCTTCCAATTTCTTGCTTTCTACATCTTTTTCTTATAACATTTTATTGAAAATTAGTGCCCGAAATGAATTAAAACAGCACTATGTTTTCGGCAATTGGATTTTCCATAGAAACTTTATAGAACCTACCATAGTATACTGAACAAAAGTGAACACTTTACACATACATTGCTTGTCATATTTCTTCTAAATTCAACAAGTATAGAAATCAAATGAATGTGCTTCGCATCGTTCATTGACTTGGTTGTGCCAAACACTAAACGTTTTGTTGATCTTAATTATGGGGATGAAAAACGGACCCTTTAAGTGTGACAGGGGTCCGTTTTTATACGCCGCCGGAGGCGGACGTATATTGGCGTCATCTTCTCCGTCTGTCCGTCCGTCCATCCGTCCATCCGTCCGTCCGTACGTCCGTCCACTTTTCTTGTCAACGCAACTCCTCCTAAGTTTCTGGCTGGATCTTCTTGAAACTTGGTCAATGTTATCACATCAATTGGTAGATGTGCATGAAGGAAGGATTTTATGGTTCATTGATTTTTGCCTGAGTTATGCCCCCTTAAAACTTAGTCTCTTGAGCGGCATATATTGTGACCATGGCACTCTTGTTCAGGTGTGCAATTTATGAATATCAAACATTTTAAATTCCCTATTTGTTTATGTCAAAGGGGGGTAATTCACAAAATTGACAGATTAGACCTTTATTTTAGAGCTTGCTACAAGTGATAAGTGAGATGTTTTGTGGGTTTTTTTGGCAACCCGGATATGACCAATTCCGTACAAATAATGAATCGTTTATCGCGCGTATGTGGCATTAGATGAAATTAGCTGTAAATACATTAAGGGCCGTAACTCTGACATTAAAGGAGACAATGCAATGAAACTTCGACAAAACGATTGCCGAATGCCATGGAAATATTGTAAAAATAAAATCAGGCTTTTAGTTCGATACTTTTTCAGAAACAAGAAATCTTGCAGCGTAAAGTTTTCTCTTTTGTTCAGTATAGTTTGCTGATATGGAACAGACATTATCCTTTCATAATTTGTATTTTGTAACTTTCTAAAGAATCAAATTCAATTAATTACTTTTATCCAACTCCGTGTAATTCATATTGCTAACAACTAGAAAGGCCTTTAGACATAATCAGCAAATTTGCTTCCCAACAGTACTTTCAGTACTTTGATGTTGTGTATAGCCAACGATTGGATACCGAAATCCCGCCAAGGCCCCAAGATTAGACGTGAAATGACCCCGCGGGAACAGAGCATCATTCTATCATAATAGAATGAAGAGAGAATGTGCTCTGTTCTTAAGGTTTACGAACTGAGAATGAAAACACCACCTTCTAGCCATACTAAATGCATCAAATGACACACACTTGTAAATACACTTCACATAAGTTGATTCACCACGCTGGATTTCAAGATTATGCTTCAAGAAGAAAATAATTTACAAATATTATTTTACACTATATTCATATGCAAGGGAGGTAATTTTGAACATTTTTTCAAATATTTCCATAAGTATGCATTAATTCAAAATTCTAAACCATACAAAATGCTTATCTTTGTATTTGGAATGGAAATTTAACACAGTTTAGGAATTACTGGCACTTTTTAAATTTCTTCTCTGGCTCTGCATTCCATTCTCAGTTCGTAAACCTTAAGAGAGTACTGCTACGTAGAAGAAGACAAGAAGATATATCTGGTTTTAAAGAAATGATCACCTACATATCGTTGCCACAAAAGTACAAAACCTATATTTACCGACAAATTATTAGAATATTCTCGCATTTCCCTGGGATATCTGTTCATGACATGTAAGAAACCATTTAAAGATGGGAGGTCGAAACCTCGTGACTCCAGTTTTTGCAAGCTGGAGCTACGAGGTTTTGACCTGTCAACGATGAATTGAACTATGGTATCGGAAGACACAAAATGGCACTGTCCAGAGAAAGATACCATGTCGAAATAGGCATTCGAAGATTGCATTTCCAAGCGATAAGACATGGTCTCTGCAAAGTGTAAATTTATCACTATTGAATCTTCAAATCGACGCTCATCGAGCTTAAGGATCGATTATCAGGATAATGTTTTTTTTAGAAAAAAACCTGTAAAATAAGGTTAAAGTCAAAGAACAAAATCACACAATCAACGGCCACGGTCCAAAATGAAAGCTTTTTGTTAAAGGCACCAACATGTACGATATCGAGGCCGAAACTCTAATAGGGCATTATATTTAGTCGCACAGGTTAACGCTTTCGTGGACGCCGACGTCGAAGCCGATGCCGACGCTCACATCCGAGAGTATGTCAATAGCTATTCCGCGACTTTTGTCTTGGGCGACTTAAAAGCAGTACAAAAAAAGGAAAAGTGTCTGGCAATCAAGGTTTGCCTTAAAGGGACATTTCATTCCAATTTCAATTTTTAAAGTATGTCTAGATGCCAAGATTGGTTGTTCTAATGAGTATAAATACTATTAGTTTTTTTAAGTTGTTGCCAATAAGCGAGAAAAACGCATTTAAAGTTGAGAAATAATCGATAAATTGCATATAAATCCGAACTGTTGTCCACAACAATTTGTTCAATTTTAATACAAAAATATAAATTTCTCGTAAACGGCGCTATATTTTGGCTTGAAATTTTCAGAATTTTGATTAGGAAATATGCTCTTTCAGATAAAAATAAAAGTAAAATCTATGACAAAAATTTCTGAAATGTCACTTTAAGGTTTACAAACCTTGAAAAATCCAGCACTTTCTAGCCATGCGAAATGCATCAAATTACACATACATGTAAATACACTTCACATATGTTGATTCACCGTGCCGGATTTCAAGATTATGCTTCAAGAAGAAAATAACTTACAAATATTATCATACTCTATATTCATATTCTAGGGGGGTAATGTAGAATATTTTGGTCAAATATTTCCATAAATATGTAACAATTCAAAATTCTTAACCGTTCAAAATGCTTATGTTTGTATTTGGAATGGAAATATAACACACTTGGGGAATTATTGGCACTTTTCAAATTTTGTCTCTGGTGCTTTTGAGGGTTTAAACCTTTTCCTCGCTTGCGTAGATCTACATAGTTTTCTTTCTGCGAAAGGAGTAAGAACAGTCTCCTAATTGATACGAAGTGATGCGATCAACCCATTATTTATCCTTGGGTCTGATGATCTAAGACCCCGTCCAGACTATGAGATACCAATGATAGAACTGGTCTTTGATTTAGGCAATTATAGAGATATCTTACATTCCCAAACTAGCTCTTCACATACCACGAATACATGCATGTACCTTCGTCAATATCGTTAACGCTTTCTCGACAAAGGCCTTGTTTTGACGTCGCTGGAAGAACAGAATTGGAAATCATTGAGGCAACGGAAGAAAATGCTGAAGATCAGCAGCAACTTTTAATCCAACAGTTTGGGAACAGAAAAGGCTAATGTCTATAAGGCCGTTTTCCTGGGACCTTAATTTTCCAATGATATTTTTAGTACAAATAGATACATGAAGAGAACGTGTTTTGCCGAAAGGACTGAATCGAACGAACCTTTGGTTGGTGTATATTGTATATTGAAATTGGGTTGGGTATTTCTTTTCAGGCACTACCCAGGGTTGAATAGAATAACCCCACCCACTTTCAATATACAATATACACCAAACCAAAGGTCCGTTCGATTAAGACTTTCCGGCATAACTCGCCCCCTTGATACGAGGGATGATCCAAAAGTAATGTCACAGTGCCTATAGTTTGGTTATTCGACGTATTCTTTTACATATAAAGACTTTTAATTCATGCTTATCCTATTGGAAACATGCTTTTCTGAATCATTTCAATATCTTGTATACATCCGAGAAAATAAAATGCTAAAAAAGATCCACATCGTGCATGTGCGCCGCACGCCATAGAGTATTCGTTTGAAGATTACTATTACTTTACGTTCTATCATTATATTAAAAGAAAAACCGCTGCACTTAAGCTGATATTTAAATGACGCGATGTCGTGATATTGCTTAGCCATTTTAGAACGTTTCAATAAAATCTATGGGTTGAAATACCAAATAAATCTCATTGAATTCATCACTCGCAATCAGGAAAATGGCAGAATCAGATAAAATCCCACATCGCGCTATTCTGAACCTTTGCTATAGGCTGGGAAAAAAGCCGATTGAAGCAACAGAAACAATAAATTCAACCTAAAAGAATGGATTGTTAATAGGAGTCTCGTCTACCGTTGGTGCAAGCGTTTGTGGAGTGAGGATGAGTCCTTTGAAGATGAAAAATGAGCCGTAAAACATGTGGAGCAGCGGAATGACGCCAACGTCCATGTGACATTTGCGCTTTTTCCGCATTTTAAGATGAATTTAAGAGGAATTCATCACGTCGACCTTAACAAACTGGGAATTCAATTTTTTATTCAAGGAATGCATTCAAGGAATTGCTGAACGAATTGTTTGTATATGCATTTATGAAGTGGGTCGAATGCCACGAACGATGCATTAAACCCGGAGGTCAAATTTTTTAGAAGTGACGTTGTATGTTGTGCGGCGCTGGACACCGATGCGCGATACAAAACTGTGGTCTATGTTTGTGATATAAAGCGGAACTTTATGAAAATTTGTGCATGAATTAAACGAATGTAAATCTAACGGCATGTTAAATTACATGACGATACGTTCATAAAATCACCGAAAACGACGTTTGTGACATTACTTTTGGATCATCCCTCGTATATCTATTTGTACTAAAAACATCATTGGAAAATTTAGATCCCAGGAAAACGGCCTTATGGAAACCCCTTTTCTCTCTTTAGAATCTAATTTGAAAATAGCAACCGATAAGCGAGAAAATACTCACGATTTGACAAATCTATTCAAGCGAAATAGAGATCCTTCTCTCATGACCAGATCGAAGTTTCTCCTCTAGGCCAATCCATTGAGAAGCTGTGTTAACCGTGATAAAGTCAGACGTCAAACATATCTAAGTACCTTTATAAATTGTCTACTGGAGGTATCGCATCCATTACATTCAATTCTATTACCTATTACGATATATAATTCGTATATAGATATGATTGACTTTATGAATTGTATAGAATCTAGGTGTGTTAATAAAAGACCCTTGATAGAATTGATCTACGTACAAACGTATTCCGTGCTGCTTTCAAAGAAACGCATTCATTTGATACAAAGAACTTAGTCTGCGTGCTTCAATATTTGCTTTAATTAAATAGCAATGTTATATGAATTATACGAAAAAGTTGATACATTCTAAAGATCAAAGCACAAGTGAAAATTAAAGACAAATCCAAATCAATATGTGTGGTTTACTCGCCCGCTTATTACGAGGGATGATCCAAAAGTAATGTCACAAACGTCGTTTTCGGTGATTTTATGAACGTATCGTCATGTAATTTAACATGCCGTTAGATTTACATTCGTTTAATTCATGCACAAATTTTCATAAAGTTCCGCTTTATATCACAAATATAGACCACATTTTTGTATCGCGCATCGGTGTCCAGCGCCGCACAACATACAACGTCACTGACGTCAAAATCTTTTCCTTCTAAAAAATTTGACCTCCGGGTTTAATGCATCGTTCGTGGCATTCGACCCACTTCATAAATGCATATACAAACAATTCGTTCAGCAATTCCTTGAATGCATTCCTTGAATAAAAAATTGAATTCCCAGTTTGTTAAGGTCGACGTGATGAATTCCTCTTAAATTCATCTTAAAATGCGGAAAAAGCGCAAATGTCACATGGACGTTGGCGTCATTCCGCTGCTCCACATGTTTTACGGCTCATTTTTCATCTTCAAAGGACTCATCCTCACTCCACAAACGCTTGCACCAACGGTAGACGAGACTCCTATTAACAATCCATTCTTTTAGGTTGAATTTATTGTTTCTGTTGCTTCAATCGGCTTTTTTCCCAGCCTATAGCAAAGGTTCAGAATAGCGCGATGTGGGATTTTATCTGATTCTGCCATTTTCCTGATTGCGAGTGATGAATTCAATGAGATTTATTTGGTATTTCAACCCATAGATTTTATTGAAACGTTCTAAAATGGCTAAGCAATATCACGACATCGCGTCATTTAAATATCAGCTTAAGTGCAGCGGTTTTTCTTTTAATATAATGATAGAACGTAAAGTAATAGTAATCTTCAAACGAATACTCTATGGCGTGCGGCGCACATGCACAATGTGGATCTTTTTTAGCATTTTATTTTCTCGGATGTATACAAGATATTGAAATGATTCAGAAAAGCATGTTTCCAATAGGATAAGCATGAATTAAAAGTCTTTATATGTAAAAGAATACGTCGAATAACCAAACTATAGGCACTGTGACATTACTTTTGGATCATCCCTCGTATATGTCTCTATAAGATATCTGGCAGAGCATCTCTAGCTATTAGTTAGAGATGCTCTGCCATATAGTTTATCGTGAGCAATTCGTATATAAATTAACGGTCAAGATACTTGTACATTTACCACATTAAACATTACAAAACATGTGTGTTTAAATATTTATATTGATTGGATCCACATCCGTGCCAAAGGCCAAATAAAATACAAACCAGAAACTTTATATTCTCTCTACATAATGCATTGTGTGAACGCTCTTATAAAACGCGTCTTTGTTTCCACTGATCAATACCATCACTTTTTAATCATTTAATGATTTACTGATATTATTTGAAATAGCGCAGATTTAGCTTTCATAATCACAAGTTACCCACTTTGTGTTTTTTTTTCTAAAAACGGCTTAGTCATATTTTCTTACATTCCTTTTATATTCCTGATTATTTGCAAAATGTGAATATGTCTTTCGTAAAGATCAGAGCAACGTCAAGTGAAATCAGTTATACTATTAGCAAAATGAGACTGATTGAATATTAAAAATAGCACAAACGACAAAATGATGTTGATAAAGATACCTCGTATCATAGAAAACATTAAGACGAAATGAAAACGGTTTTTATACACGTTCTCCCATATCTTTCATATAAAGGACGTAAACTCCGAATCGTGTTTGGGATTATGTTATCAGTAAAATTCGTTCAGATGAATATTGCTCGTATATCGTAATAGATACTCGTCATTTCACGTTTCTTAAGACCTAGCGTCCACTAGGACGCGGAAGGTATGCGGAATCAAATAATCTTATTTCGGCATACCTTCCGCGACGAAAATATAATTTTTTAACCGTTATGAAATTATCAGCGCATTGTCCCTGAACTTAACGTATGCATACCTAGTATTGTCCGCGTAAACAGACCGCAATTGTGCCGAATAAACGGCGACTTATACCAGACAACGCAGACTAGTTTAGGATTGCATCCGGAAGGATTTAAGAAATCCAGTTCAAACATGCACGAGTTGGTTGTTAAATGAAATGCCGATTTTACACGTGTTTTTATTCGTTTTCATTATATGGAGTTTCATCAAGGACGTCGAATGTATACAGACTGCATTACTATTAAATATTATCTTCCGATAAGGATGTCATACTTTAACAATTATAGACGTCCACGACGCCATACAGATGGTGGATTTGGCCATGGCTTACAATTGAAAGACGGCGTCAGTTAGGGCAATATGAAACCCTTACGTACGATCTATGGATTGAAGACGTTTCAGAGAATAAAACTGTAGAAAACATAATTATAAAATCATATTGGTTACGACATTAATTTGTGCCTTTCCTTTCACTAGGCCATATAAAACACATCGCAGATTTTAGCATGTTTAAATTCTTATTTTATTTAAGAATAGTAGATCTACGATTATTGTTATTTTTCTGAATGCCTCCTGTACTTTGCATATTTATAATGATATTCTGTAACCATGGAACATATATTTAGACGCATTCAATTAATGTTCCTTTCCTCCAACCAACTTTGACTTGGAACCAACTATCTTTTAAACTCTACTTTGCAAAAAAAAAACATTAAATAAGTCAAAATCAAAGGCGTTGTAGTGTTGCCAGAATGAACAATATCTGCGATGAGGTGGGAAATATTGAGGAAGAAAGTGCTTCAATTATTTCGACACTATAAAATTTACATGTATGCGTCAAATGACACAACTTTTCTGGAAAGGATTTTGCTAGCTATCAAGCTTGTATTATTTTTGGTATTAGATTAAAATGTAAAACGGTAAAATGAAGAAAATACCTTCACTTTTCCTCGATGTTTTTATACAAATAATACTAATAATAATAATAATAATACTAATAATAATAATAATACTAATAATAATAATAATAATAATAATAATGATAATAATAATACTAATAATAATAATGATAGTGATAATAGTGATAATAATAATAATAATAATAATAATAATAATAATAATAATAATAATAATAATAATAATAATAATAATAATAATAATAATAATAATAATAATAATAATAATAATGATAATAATGATAATAATAATAATAATTAAAAAATGAATTCCGTATCATTTACTCTATAGCCCGAAATGACTGATTCAGTGAATAATTTTATTTTTTTAAAGATCGCGGGGTGTTCCCCGTGAGTTCAGTGAGTATACTGAAACAATTCTCATCGTCCTGAATTCGTGCCGAAACCCTTCCGTACCGTTAACCCAGATATTCCGTGCAATCAACTGAGTGTCTGCTAGCTGTCCGCGTGACTGAAGTAGTCCGGGTCAATCGCGAAAGATTCGGGATATCATGACGATGTCCTCACGACAACGCAGACAAGTTGTCGAAGATATGCGGACAATCATTTCCGCGTCGAAATTTTGCTCTCGATCAAAATTTCGACGCGGACAAAATTGATGGTCCGGAAGGCTATGAATCATTCGGAAGGTTTGGTGATAACATTAAGAAGGCATTAGGAACGTGCGGAAGGTCTGCAGAACATTACTTTTTCTGTCCGAACACATTCGGCGTATTGTCCGTGCCCTAGTGGACGCTAGGACTAAATGGACTATTTCAAAAGATAGAAGGAATTCCGTCTATTTAATGGTTAGAAATATTACTTCATTTTCAAGAAAATATTGATTTCAATTATTGTGAATGAAAGTGTTATTGAATATTTTCTCTTGCTAAGATACCCTATGTTTGAATTTTAAATATTAAGTTCCACCTGTTTGAATTAAGAGTAAACAAACACATTTTGGTTTATGTCGCATTTTGTTAGTAGTGGTAGCAACTTTCTATACTGACTGCCACAAGAAACGCCTCAATGAAATTTGTCATTATTTTCCATAACCTTATTACAATATAAGCGAAATATGTACTGTATATATTTTTTACTAACAGTTACGCTAAATAACAATTCATGCGTTTTTAGATTGGGCAATTTATAGCCCAATCTATTAAAACCAGTTTTTCACTCCAGACATCACTCCAGACACTACGTTCTAAACCTAACCCGCTGAGCTATGTGTTCAAGCCAAACTATGTTATTTCAAACACCACAGAAACATCCTTTATCAGTCAATATCTTCAAAGTTTTTCATCTCTTTCACTTTTGTGACAAATAAGGAGAGGGTTAATAATAACATTTGATGAAATTTTCCCTTTTGAGTAAAGAGCTTGAAAGCAAAATAGTGTAACTCTCAGATAAATTCCATATAGTTACAATATTACTGCTCTGACTTTCAATGGTCGTTTCCTAGTGAATGCATTGCCAGGTGTTTAACTGGGTCACTGCTTGACACTGCCGCTGTGTGTATTTATACCCTTGGCCCATTCACTAGATACAATGTGTGCGCTTTGCCCATTCCTATATTCTGACACCTTTAGGTTCCCATGAAATGTTATGTGTTTGGAAAACATGGTAGAAAATGAAGACATGGTTGTCAAAAGCTAGTTCTTCATTTCCCACAATATTTTCTTCTCAGAAAGACCAAACAAAGTAACGATTTATTTGCTTGAAATTGGGTTAAGGATTTATTCTACATTGATCGCTTTCTCTTTATTGTTTTTTTTAACTCAGTGTGTTAAAGGCTCTTCCAAACGACAATATCTTAGAGTGGTTCAAATTAGAAAGAGTTGCAGACGACGAAACGGGTGACGATAAAGATGAAATCATGTTATGTACAATGAAGCACAGAAAACATTGGGACAAAGGAGAAATTTCCGGTTATCTTTGTATGTTTCATATTATTTGCTTCACAACAATGTCTTGTTTGGAAAAGGGCGAATGGTTCGAGGCTATAGAGTATAAACACTGTGATTTTAAATTATGTTAATCAAAGTAAAATCATCGTCTTAAATTTGCCGTTTTGTAGAATTTTAACATTTTTACCACATATACTGTTCTTAGACTGATCATTTGATCCAATGAACAAGTGCATTCTATTTAATCGAAATATGTTTGCAGACCGAGTTGCAGATCAGAGATCAGTTAGGCTAAGCCTCTATAATGGGTCCGTACTTGGTATTATTCTGATTAGCTAAGAATAAGAATAGGTCTAATTCAACATGTTGATTTAATGTAAAATCCGGTAAAGTGTAACATTTCCTTTTCCCAAACAGCCTCACCTTTTGGATTCACCTGGAGGGTGTATATTCAACTTGTTTTTATCACATATGCACGTTTGCCTACACATTGATTAACCATTTTCCAAACGATGACGCCTTTTTACTCGCTTCATAGAAAATGCTTAAAAAACCATCGAATAGAGAATGGGGCAATTTTGCAAATCAGCATATTGTCCTTTTGTCACAATATCAATTTCTCAGGGATGCCCAATCTACAGTGCTGACAGCACTTTGATTATTCATCAGGGTGTTCATTTCCGGTGACTGGTCACGTTTTCTACGCGCGCTTCGTATTTATATATCATGTGATTAAACTGGTCACATTTCACACAGCAACATGTGTTAGTGGATAGGCAAGTAGAAATTTAAAGATTTTCTTATCAAACATCAATATTAAAGGATGTCACGGCTAAAGTCTGAAAATGGAGCTCGTAATATAGCCATTTTCGAATGTGAGAATTGCACAAATAAGTTGCCAGACTGCTAAATTTATACATTGTGTGTCTCGATTCGGAGTCTTAATCGACGCGTTGGAGTCCCGCGAATATTTATCGATCGGCCACGCTCAACTAGACCTAGTGTAACGCCTGTAAAACAAGATAATTCCTAACGTCATGTACGTTTCAGGTTTGTGACGCTGATATTTGACGTTGTGTTGAGTAGTAGGTTACTGGGATGGACAAATTAGTGTTTTATGGTAACTCTTGTTATTGCAAGTAACGTTTGAAACAGACACATTGCTCGGAAAATAGAGCTCGTATATTAGCCATTTTCGAATACGAGAAACTCAAAAACAAGTCGTCGGACGTTTTGACGTCTTGCATTGCACGATTCGGCTTCTTGCTCGACGTGTTAGAGTTACAGGAACATTTGCCAATCGGCGAAAGTCAGATAGACATTGTATAACGCCTGTTATACAAGAATCTTTCTCACGTTAACGTCATAGACTTTTCAGGTTTATGACGTTGGGATCGACGTTGCATTTAGTATTTACTAACTGTGGACGCCAAATAACACGTTTTAAGGCACCTGTTGTTGTCGCAAGTAAAGTTTGAACCACGTGCTACTGATTTTTAAATGGAAATTTGATACCGCTGTGTTTGAATGCGCTATTTTTCTAAACTGTAACAATTCGATAAAATGATGGTAAAGAATTTATCGAATTGTTACAGTTTAGAAAAATAGCGCTTTACCATCATTTTCCAACAACAAATAATCAAATTTACAGATGGAAATGAGTTTTTGTAATTTCAAATCATTATATACGGAAAAATCGGACATCTAGTAGAAATGAGGCCTTTCTTAAGACCGTCAGTATATAAACGTATTGCTGGTTATATTCGAACACGCCGTTCGTTACGTATCCGAACCCATTCGGGCGACGTCGTAAACATTTGACGGTGAAACGTCGCCCGAAGAATTCTGATGTCGCTTGGAACTCATTTGGGGCGGACTACCATAATCAACTATGCACTTATTTTCATTTTAGACCTGTATTGGTGTCATGAAACATGTATATCACAAGGACAACACTTTTGGAACACCACGGATAATCTATATCAAGCTCGGGTGTACGAGCACGAAGAAAATGCAAATTCTTAGCCGGAAGTCATTACGCCTCAATTTAAAAGTTAGTTATCGACGTCATCCTAATGAACAAACATTGGGAATGCAGGACTTTCAGGATGTAAACGTTCTAAAAAAGAAGGCGCGGGAACTGCAAACAATGCATTTCGGAATCGTATTTGCATTAGTTACACACAAAGTTATTATTCATGTTTTCTGTTGTTGTTGGCTTGCTGCTATGCTTAGTCTGAAAGTAGTTCCTCCACTTACATCCGAGGTATGGTTCTATTTAGAATTATCCGAGGTGATTCAAATGGAGGACAACAATGACTGTGGTGATTCTGTAAGTTTAGGAATAAAAGGAATCATTGGCTAATTTGGACACAATTTTCTTCAATTATAGACGGCCACATAAAAGACTTGTCAGGGGATAATTCTGTTCGACAGACAATATAATATATGGGTATTGCTTTTAACACGATACAAGAGTGTCGCTGTAACGAATCTTAGAAACGTAGGCCTACACAGGGATAATTTGGGACCAGGCCATCGGCCCTTTTTATCAGAGATACCCCATATAATTTCAACCTCTAGGCCAAAATGACCAATATAATTATATTGTAAAGTGCAGAAATTTACGTATTTTATTTACCAAATATAAACAGAAAAATGTGCAATATTTTACTATTACAGTCCAATGCCATCGAAACTGACAAACTAGAACTTAAGCTGGATGGCATATGTTAAGGTATATGACCCATCATTAAAAATACCACTTTCTAAGTTTCTAGCCATGCGACATGCATCGAATTATATTGCGTTTTATTCATCTGAAAGGGTGTGGCTAAGCCAAAAGGTTATTCGACGAGTTTACTTCTCGATACCTTGGTTAGCATAAGGGAAAAACGTGCGGCACGAGCATGAAAACATTTCGAAATTAAAAGACTGTGCGATTGTAAAACGTGTTATTAAAAACCTCGTAAATACAGCTTGATTCAAGCTGCAGTTACAATAATTTGCAATAACACCGACAATTTACCGCTAATTGAAAACACTGTTTCTCCTCAATCTTCAATGTAATAACCGTTTACTAGGCTCCGCCCTTTCTCCCGAAAAAAATCAGAATATACACACATATGTAAATACACTTCAAATAAGTTTATTTATTTATTTCAAGATAATGCTTCAAGAAGAAAATAATGCACAAATATTTTTTTACTCTATATTCATATGCAAGGGAGGTAATTTTAAACATTTTTTGACAAATATTTCCATAAGAATGCATTAATTCAAAATTCTAAACCGTTCAAAATGCATTTGTTTGTATTCGGAATGAACATCTAACACAGTTTAGGATTTAATCACCCATTCTCATTTTTTGGGCCGAAAACGTGTCACAAGCATTCTAACCATTGGAAAGCGACATTGTTAGTGTAAAATATACTTGTTCTGCATGCCATATTTTTGCTTAAACATATATCTGATAAATTCATATCAAACAACGGCGATCTAAACTTCCGTTTGATCTTAACCAGCGATTGTATAACACGACCACCCGTAAAAATCAGTGTCACAACCCAATTTTCCGAATTTCAAAAGGTTGGTAAATCTCTGTCCAGAAAGCGATATACGCAGAATATGTTTCATTCGACACGTGGTGTATAAGAATATGATAAAAATACCTGGAATCATAAAATAAATTTGCTGTTTTGAAAAAAATGTCTTTTCTTGCTCTGTCACAACTCAGGCGAATTCTACGTGACTATGTTTTTTGTATGCGCACCAAATTAACAACAGAAGCAAATTCATACCACTTACAGCTTTTTTAAATCAATTATCCATATAGCTATTGCCCCAGAACATGTGTATCCAAATAATGGAAGTATTTACTTCATGGTCGCCATTTGAAATAGCTCCACCAAGTGTCGGACTTTTTTGCTTGAATATGTACGTGACAGCGATCTTTCATTTATGGTAAAGACCATGTCTAAATCTTTTTAAGTATATCAAAGCCTTTAGTATATACACACTATTGACACACAGTACGACAATATATTTTGAAACCACGTTAAGTCATCCTTATTTAAGAGTAAGTTTTAATTTTACGTGACTGAATACAACGTGACACTGAAAAATAAAAGTGACCATAACTTCGTTTGACAACAACCTAATTATTATTCATGGCCTGTACTTGTACTATGGCGTCAAGTTTAAGGTTTTTTTCCATTCATTTTGAAATTCAACGACAGTAATCCGAATACGAAGGAAGGTTTTTCTGGATTTACAGCCATGTACATTACTGGTTCAATATCATAATCTCCTGACAGGTGTGATATTTAAAGTTTGCATAAAGACTCAAAAATAGTATTTCTCTGATACACTTACGTGTTCCGAATGTTTATCCCTTTAAACAGGCCTTTAGCTGCAATGAGGATCGTCACGTAATATTCACTGTTTCGTCAAGTTAAATTACACATCCGATTCTCAACCTTTCAGACATTGAAACAATTTTCACTATTTTTTCCATGAATTCCTTGACATATCTATAGAAAATAAGAATTTGGACAGCTTTAAAGAAAGAAATGAGACACAAGAAGCACCAGAGACGGGCAGTATACCCCCATACCGTATGTGCTTGTCACAAAACCACATTTCTATTAGCAGTGACCTGTGATAGAGCCAGCGGTCCACGCTACATGCAAAATTTAAATACATTAACCCAAATACAGATAGAAGATTCCTGAAGGATCTATATCTTAAGAATTCGAATAGTGATAGAGAGTGATTATTACGATAGTAACGCGGGTAGCAGACAAAATATCTTTATCTTTATATCTTGGCATCTATGCAATTGTTTCTATTTAAAAACCGAAAACCCATACCATTATGTAAGTTTTCATAGCATAGTGATAATTTGAAATATTATTGTAGGAAGAGGCGATATCGCACAATGAAATCCAAATGACTTAATGCTTTAGGAGAAGATTGAATTGGATTTCTTTCTTAACTTCTGTGTAAATATCAATAACCCACAATGTAGGGGTAATTTTCATTTCATGTAAATAGTATGTATTTCAAATCAAACAAATGTTTGTCTTTTAATTTTTAACTAATTTTACTTTCAAATAATACTACTCAATTGAAAAACAGGACTTGATTCTAAAGCAGTTACTTTCACTGAATATTACGTGACAAAGGATCAAATTTCGTTAGGTCGACATATCTTTTTTTATTTTTACCAAATACATGCTAATTTGTTTTGGGGTTGATAGAACATATATTGCTTAAAGAAATAATTAGTCTTATAAACTAATTTGTTGCCATCATAAGTTACGAGAGAAATTAGAAGCAAGTGTTTTAAATATAGACTGTTTTTGCACATTAGTTCTAATAAATCCCATACTCGCGGTGCTTCTTGCTCTTACTTGTCTCGAGTTTATGCAAGTCACTTGAATTTCTAATATACAGCTATATATCGCCTGTTGAATTACCAAAACATTACTTCCTTTGTAACGTACTTGAATGTTTTCTTTACCAGATTTGGTATAATACAGTCGTGTCACGTAAAATTAAATGGTAGTTTTGGGGGTTCTTCAAATCATTGATGCAGGTAAAGACAGACACCTTTAAAGGAGTGGCCATTATTTATTTTTTACCGTATAGATGTTATACTTTCATATTGTAATAAAAATATTGCAATTCTGTAAAGTCAGAATTTTGGAATTTTGCTGATGGTTTTCGGCCGAAAAATTGAGAATGGGTGTAATGGCACTTTTCAAATTTCGCCTCTGGTTCGTTAGTGTTAATGATGGGTTGTATACGTTAAAGACAAAAAACAAGCTGTCATCTTTCTCTCCCATGAGCTCGTCAATTTACATTCATCCCTCAGATATCTTGTGTTGTAATGCAGCAATTACAAGAGTTATGGATTTCTGTGTGGGAACGAATCAATTACAAGAGTTATGGATTTCTGTGTGGGAATGAATCAATTACTCCGTGTTGACCCTGTCAGTAAGATAGCTTCTCTAATGTCTGTTGAGAGGCTTCTTTATAGATTCAGAAAGCTAGTTATTTACTTAAACCATTTCCCGAAACAGATCTGCCTTTTCAAGAGGAGAAGGAGGGGAAACGCCGGGAATTTGTTAAATGCTAAGCATCTTTTAAAGATCAACGGATAAAAACGTTATTGAAACCGTCAAATCGTTTTAATTAGCTGAATGTTTAAAATATTTACAAATCCAGCTTATCCCGGGCATTTTCACACCTAATTTGCTTCAAAATGGTTTTGTCACGTGATTCCGGAGAGTGCGGTTTCAGAGTTTTTGACCAGAGATCTGTTCATGGATATAGACTATTCATCTTAATATTTGTCTGATTATTCACGCAGCCCTGACAGTCTGTCCAAATCATGCTGAAAATAAATATGTAGAGGTCAAAGTTTATTTCGACGGAAACAAATCAATCGGTACACAACGTAAATTACAAGATGGTCTGCGTTTATAGGGCATGGTGCCCCGATTTTATATCTGGCAATTGTTACACTTTTCTAATTGTTATGAATTGATTATAATTATTTTTATATGCTTCCCAGAGAACGAAATTACTTGCTGGTAGTAATACAAACTGATGGCAACTGGTACATATGTTTATTCTGCATACATGTAAATTAAACTATGATTAACTTATAAATGATCAATTCTGCAAAATTCCCTTGTAGAAATTATCCAAGCTGTAGTTATAACTTTCTTTAAAACGTAGAAAATACATCGTCGCGTTTGAACATAAACCTCGTAAAAACCTTGTTTTAAGCTGCAGTTGCGAGGTTTATGTAGAAAAGTGACGTTATTCAGTTCACGAGGACTGCGGCATGCACCGATATATAAGCACATATCACAATGCATCGTGTTGTGAATCTATTGACTTCTTGAAATCTTTATTCTTTTGACATGCATATGTATTCAATTGTTGGAAAAGTACAAGAAATTAGTTGCCATAGAAACCGTCCCTCGTGAATTTAATTGACTCTCATATAACCTAGGTCTTTCCACACAATTTCACGCATCATTGGTATTTGTTCCGAACTAATTCTCGCATATTTATCAGACTCGTGTTCATTTGACATAATGATTTCGAGGCGTCTCGGTAGTATCAAAGTGTATTGCCTGGTTTGCTGTTTAAGCATTTATAAGCCATCGAATAAGATAAATAAATTAGCAGTACAATAAATGTTCATGAAAGAAAGAATTATATATATTGTATAAAAGAAAGGGTTTATGAAGGAAATAAATTTATTTAATAGTTTTTCTTATTACGTTGAATCAGTTGTATTGAGCAGGTAACCCATGGGTCAAATTCTTATACGACTAGCCAACCTCAAGCTGGTTTCGAACCTTCGACCTTTTGATTCCGACGCGGGCGTCCTAAAAAATTGGCCACAGATGCAGTTAGCAGTCAGATGTATTAGACTCTTAAATTAAACATTCTCTGCTTTTGACATCATTATAAGTCGCCTGCAACTTCTTTCAATGATGGTGCCGTTTTGGACTGGATTTAAAGCCTTTGTAAGAAACAAATCTAGCTCTTGGGAAATTATACACAATTTACGTTCTGAAATATCCATGTATTTCACAATCACACATACAGACTGCCGGTAGATTAAGTACTTCCTATTTTTCATTCATTTGAGGAAATTAAATGCCTTGCTAAATGATTAAGATATGCAACATCTCAACGAAATATATGGGTAATTAGCTCACCTGAGCACGAAGTGCTCAAGGTGAGCTATTGTGGTCACTCAATGTCCGTCGTCCGTCCGTCCGTCCGTCTGTCTGTCCGTCTGTCAACAATTTGGTGTTTACACTCTAGCATCCACAAAAGTTAGGCAATCTTGATCAAACTTGACCAAAACAAGTAGGATTATAAGTTCTCGGACAAGTTCGATTATGGGCCTGATCGGACCAGAAAGTACGGAGTTATCTGCCCTTGAATTTAAAAAAAATGCTGTTTTTAAGTTTGTTTACACTCTAGCATCTACAATTATTAATCAATCAAGACAAAACTTGGACACAATGTTGGAGACCATAAGATCTCGGACAAGTTCGATTTTCAGTCTGATTTGACCAGAAGGACAAGAGTTATGTGCCCTTGAATTGGGAAAAATTGCCATTTTTGGCTGTTTTCGACCTTGTTTACACTCTAGAATCTACAATTATTAATAAATCCAGACAAAACTTGGACACATTGTTGGGTAGCATAAGATCTTGGATGAGTTTGATTTTCAGTCTGATCTGATCAGAAAGTCGAGAGTTAAGCGCCCTTGAATTTGACAAAGTTGACGTTTTCAGCTGTTTTCGACCTTGTTTACACTGTAGAATCTACAATTATTAATCAATCAAGACAAAACTTGGACACAATGTTGGGGACCATAAGAACTCACATGAGTTTGATTTTCAGTCTGATCTGACCAGATTGATGAGAGTTATGTGCCCTTGAATTCGGCAAAACTGCCATTCTTGGCTGTTTTCGACCTTGTTTACACTCTAGAATCTACAATTATTAATGAATCAAGACAAAACTTGGACATAATATTGGAGACTACAAGATTTTGGATGAGTATGATTTTCAGTCTGATCTGATCAGGAAGTCGAGAGTTATGCGCCCTTGAATTTGACAAAATTGCCGTTTCCAGCTGTTTTCGACCTTGTTTACACTCTAGAATCTACAATTATTAATCAATCAAGACAAACCTTGGACACAATGTTGGGGACCATAAGATATCAGATGAGTTTGATTTTCAGTCTGATCTGACCAGATTGATGAGAGTTATGCGCCCTTGAATTGGGCAAAAATTTCCATTTTTGGCTGTTTTTGACCTTGTTTACACTCTAGAACCTACAATTATTAATAAATCAAGACAAAACTTGGACACAATGTTGGGGAGCATAAGATCTTGGATGTGTTTGATTTTCAGTCTGATTTGATCAGAAAGTCTAGAATTATGTGCCCTTTAATTTGACAAAATTGCTGTTTTCGGCTGTTTTGGACCTTGTTTACTCTCTAGAATCTACAATTATTGCTCAATGAAGACAAATCTTGGACACAATGTTGAAGACCATAAGATCTCAAATGAGATTGATTTTCAGCCTGATCTGACCAGAAGGACGAGAGTTATGTGCCATTGAATTTGATAAAATTGCCATTTTGGCTGTTTTCGACCTTATTTACTCTCTAGAATCTACTATTATTTAAAAAAAAAACAAAGTTGGGCACCATAAGAGCTCGGATGCGTTTGATTTTTACAATATTATTGACCATAAGTTCATATTCAGTCTTAAAGTCATAAATATCAATTGAATTGAACATAAGTGTTGCTCATTTTATTTTTTGTTTATACATATTTTATGAACACATACCCATCGATATTGTTCCTTTTTTGTAAATGGTTAGTCACCATAATCGTGTCCACACCACGACCCAAGCACGTCCATGTAACAGGGGACCAGTACAATATGGATCATAGCGTAAAACATCAAACGTATCGCCAAACACACTGTTGGCATCTGAAAGTGTTACCAGGCCTGCTGTAGGTTAGGGTAGACCACACCACTCCTGAAATCTTGACCCCAAGTCACAGGCGGTAAACATTTAAAAAGCAAAAAGTATAACGTGTCTGGAGTTTCGGTCTAGAGACGGAATCTCTGTGGAACTATTGATGAGTTTCGTTACGTGCCCAAAGTGGTTAAGAATTTGGGGCGAGTTATTTAGTGAAGCTAACGATGTTACTCGATTTATCAATCTTTTAGAACTAAAACCAGGGAAGTTGTTTCTATCGCAGTTGACTAAACTAAAATGTACGTGATTGAGTCACATTTTTTCGTGGTTATGTGTCTTTTGTAGATCGAGCTAAATCGCTCAACTCACATTGCTGTGAATCGAACCGATCTCTTTTGATTTGTCGAACATACTAAAAAAAGTCCGGTCATTTTTTGTTATGTTATCTAGTAGTACATTTAAGTTACCCAATCAATCAATAACTGAAAAAATCCTGCGGTATATAATTCAAATCTTCATTAAAATCAACTACACTAGACGTGATTGAGTCACCTTTTTCTTTCCTAGAAATTATTTGTCTCTACACATGGTGACAAATGAATGATTCGAAGCGATTTTTGAGTATTCTTAAACTTTTCAGGATCTTTCTTTTTTATTGAAAACCGTGATGGAAGCTGTTTATTCGATAAACCGCTTCCACTAACGTCTGGTTGGGGCGTCAGACTTGGGGAGGTCGAAGGTTCGAAACACGATGGAAACGGTCTGTCGAATTATAACGGAAGCGATTAGTTGGTGAGTCGCCATCTTCATGTAGTACCGTAGACCCAAGTCTGCCAAACGCCTGACACAAAAATATGGGAATCAAAAGTTAATGTGCAAAAGAAGACAAACTGTCACATCAGAGAAAACTGACTCAACCGCGGTGACACTATGATGAAAAAATAAAAGCATCTAGTCAATACCCATCTTCCTAATACTAATTGGCCTAAAACTATTTTGCAATGTTTCTTCGTTACACCACCACAATAGTCCCCCGTTTCTAGTTTTCATATTGTGTATGGTATGTACATTGTATATAGGAAATTCGCTTCAAGTTAATACCCAATTTACTAAATAAGTATCTTATTTACATAGGAGCTCATGACTAGACATAGCAAGTCGATATAATTTGGTCTCGCGCTGATCCTCTCTGACAGGAATATTAATTAGAAAACTAATTGTCGTCTATCAATTTCCAGTCTCAGTACAATTATTCATTTTTTGTCGGAGTGTCTTATGATTGCTTACTTTTGTGTCCGAGAATACCATAGATTGCTTTGCACCAAAGCCAAGACCGTACATATAAGCCAGAACTCTTTATTACAGAATAAAGTATTGATTGTTGATTACAAGTATACTTCTATTCACAGACAAATAAAGATTGAAAATATAGACAGGAAAAGTGTACAATTTTCTATAAATCATTAATTTGTTGATGTCTAGAACGAAATTTCCATGTTGGATACATAGGCCGTATTAATGTAATGCTTTTTTGGTTGTTTAGAAGATGCATTACTTACTAGATGGATGTTGTGTCTAAATATGAAAGCTTCGGCGTCAGAATCAATTAACATTGTGTTCTGGTACTGCAGAATATGATGTATGGATTCAGAGCAACGGATACAATAGGGTGAAACCATTGTAAATTTGTTATTTCAAATCAAAGCTATATGTTTTGGACACTCATTGCAATCGTTTCGTCAATATGGCCATGTCTATGAAACACGGTATCTATTCAACGTCTTCCGAAACCAATTGTCCATGTGCAACGTCATTTGACAGCTATATATACTGTATCTGTTGTAGTCACTAATTTTCTACAACCAACTAACAAACTATAACTGAAGGTCCGAAATTTCCTAGACAAATATCGTCATTTGAAGAAAAGCTTCCGTTTTGAAAAATCAATATTGAAATTATTTAAATTGTTCTCCGAATCGTGTCTAGCTGTGAACCCATCGTAATTTATCACATTGACCGTACATGGAAATGGAACCGGTATTGCTTCTTTGTGACCACGGTTAAAATATGGGGGCTAATGATGCATGTTACCCTGCCTCGATTGTTTTTGGATTAGCCATGTGTCTGTATTTCTTCAATGAATTGAAGTACATTAAACAGTTGAGCAAGGATCTGGAAAGAGGTCTCTCATAGCATTTGAGACAGCCATTTTTCACGATCAGTCTGTGTCTAAAACTAGTTTGACCGGGATTCATGTTGCTGTCTCACAGTTGCTACAGGTCACGAATAAGAGATTGCACACCTTTGCTCATTAAAGGTTTTCGATTTCGGATAAATGAAACTATCTGAACAAGTCAAGTACTGATACTAAATGGAAATGAAATAATTAAGATCTATTCTTTTGTAATATTAAGTTGATAATATTTTAGTTTCTGCATTTAGAGTCAAATTTTATCATCTCTGCACAATTAATGGTTGACTTTATTAGTTGCATTTTTTATTATCAAATTACATTGCGATACTGTGTCTTTAACTTATTTAAAAATACTATAAATAAACGAGAAAGCTGCAAACATAAATTCAAAATTACGACATTGCGTCATTTTAAGCATATTAATTACGTGCTCGAATTCTATTTATCAGTTTTAACCGCAATTGCACATTCCCTTAAATTGGGTTCCAGTAAAGTAATTAAATCCTTTACTGTATTTTCAGGGAATTATTCGAATGAATAAAATTCAGTTCCTCTTAACGAACTTTCAAACTATCGTACTTTCTTTTATTCAATTAATTTACTTATTTGACGTCAACATTATAAGGGCATTAAGGTTAGGAAATTGTTAACAACAAGGCATACAATCAATCCTCCCACGTTGGTTTCTAATTTGATTATAGTCCACTCATTTCAAATTTTGATTTTCTGGTAATTCATATTTTGTTTCCTGCTTTTTCAGAAACAATCGAAAAGTAACAGTCAATCAAATATCGATTTCATCTGGAAGGACTTTGAAATTTCCTGGGAAAGAAATAATCTTGCTTTGCGGGTTGACCATTTCATAAGATATTTCTAGAATACGTTGTTTACCTCCGACAACCTACATGTATCATTAAGACAGATGATTAAAATAATCATCCATAGCTCAAAAGAGTGTACGCTGCATGATACTAATAAGTGATATGTTTTTGATAACATTTTATCGTGGATCTGAAAGATAATCTAGTGGATTATTACAATAATCCTTCACATGAAAGAAATGGGATACATTATACATTTATACCTTATTACGTAGCTTATATACCATGTAAAAAAAGTTTAGCAACACTGACTTTGTTAATTGAAAAAATGTATTTTCTGTTATATTTATTTCACAACCGTTATATATATTTTAGCATATGCATTTACGCAGAACATTCAAAGGTCGCTTTGTGGTAACGTTAACTATTGTTTTAGAAACATTGTCTTGACGTAGGTGAGGGGTCAAAATAAAAAGTTACAATAGAATTCGGTATCGACTGTGAGGCCATTTTCAAGCAAGAACAACCGTGAAAAGTTTTCTAATCCACTTAAATTGTTTGTACACAGTATCAACATTCACTACTTTATCAAGAGATTGAACGTCATTCGCGTCAGTACGATCACACACACGTCTTCCTTAAATGCACCGTACGTGCTCTATGGGTGACAAATCAGAAAGAAATGGATGATAATGGGAGTCCATCAGTGTTGTATACGCTTAATTTGGCCTTAAGCATTTAGGACTCTATACCAGTCAAGTCTGGTGCGTTCATGGTGTAGCGTCAGGGAAATTACAACGTATGGTCAACGTCTAGTAACCGTTCATCTGTGGAGACGATCACGGATGGTAAGTGTGGATACTCTATATTGCAATTCTTGTGGAAGCCAATCGTAAGTTTTGGTGTTGATAAGGAACATCTTTGCCGTGACGTAACGAAATTATGACGGTCATCTTCTCGTGGCCTTTTTCTACGACGTCCTTGATCGGGACTATCTCAAACCACACAAATTGGCTCACATAGCATCCTCTAATTGTTAGTTATGCTTTGACATGCGCAAAATTCAAAAAGGCATCTTATTCGCCGGTTCTGCCACGTAGAAACACATTAGCGATATAACGTCCTTCTAACGTAAGTCCATGGCGTAGTCCCACAGCGTTGCAGAAAATTCTGTTTAGTGGCCTTTTTTATGCTGGGCAAAGACAATTACGTTCACACCAAAATGTTTTCTAGAACTATGCTCCATACACATGAATACCATGGCAGACATGACAACCGGAAATGCGCACCTGGAGTGCGAGACGCACGCGATTGCGGTATAAAATTCATCTGTTTGTGTTCTCTAGCTATAATCTAGTGTGTAACCGTTTGATTTTATGTTAAAATAAAACTATTTTGGTTACTACAGATATTTACATTTGTTGCAAAACTTTTTTTATGTATATTTTACGATAAATATGGATGAATTATGAATTATCGACACATGTTATTAACAATAAATCTAAATACTCTTAAAAAATCTTAATCAAATTATACCATATTATTTACATTAGAATTTGTGAAACTGACATGTGGTTTCTACAAAACCCTCTTAACTACAAGCTGTAGTTTCACGGAAACGTGACAATATTGTGCGTTGATAACGTTTCCTTATTCTAACTCATATAAACACACCGTATATGTATACAAAAGGGAAATGGGGAGGGGGCTGCGGCGAGGTTTTCACCTTTTAGTGTTATACCTGGTCCTGGTGTGACTAATATGGTCATCATTTCACGTAAGTCCTATTTCGTATATCCTGTAGTGCATTTATTGTTGTATCAATGAATGAAGCATTTCGTATAATAAATGATAAAAGGTAGAAGTCTTTTAGTTTTCTTCCTATAAGTAAGTAAAGATCGTATTATTCCACTGCTACGATGCTTTTTCATTTACAGGAAGACATTTCGTAGCATGGATTTGATCCCCTACATATCGTTGTCACAAAGTACAAAACCTATATTTACCGACAAACATTCTCGCATTTCCCTGGGATATCTGTTCATGACATGCAAGTAACCATTTAACGATGGGAAGTCGAAACCTCGTAACTCCAGCTTATGCAAGCTGGAGTTACGAGGATTTGGCCTTCCAACGATACATTGAACTATGGTATCGGAGGACATGAAATGTAACTGTCCGGTGAATTACTAGACGAGACCCCATATCCAATTCTGGCAATCGACGATTACACTACCAAGAGAAAACACATAGCCTGTGTAAAGAGTAACTTTCTCACTTTTGTCGCTGCACAGCAACACTCGTCGAGCATGATGATCGAAGACCAGTTCAGAGTTCGGTCAGAAAAGTCAGATTCCAAGAACAAGGTCACACGATCAACGGTCCTGGTCCCAAATGAAAGGTTTGGTTAGAGGTATCCCCATGTAAAATATCAAGGTTGTAACTCTTAAAGGACATAAGATCTCTTTCGCGGACGCCGACTCTGAAGCCGATGTTGACATCCGAGAGTATGTCCATAGCTATCCCGCGACTATTGTCTCGGGCGAGTTAAAACCATTACAAAACAAAGAAAAAGTCTCTGCCAAAAAGCATTACAAAACAAAGAAAAAGTCTCTGCCAAACAAAATTTACGAACTGAGAATGTAAACACCACTTTCTAGCCATACGGAATGCATCCAATTACACACACTTGTAAATACACTTCACGTAAGTTGATTCACCATGCCGTATTTCAGGATTATGCTTCAAGAAGAAAATAATTTACAAATATTATTTTACTCTGTATTCATATGCAAGGGAGGTAATTTTGAACATTTTTGTCAAATATTTCCATAAGTATACATTAATTCAAAATTCTAAACCATACAAAATGCTTATGTTTGTATTTGGAATGGAAATGTATCACACTTTAGGAATAACTGACACTTTTCAAATTTCGCCTCTGACTCTGCATATCATTCTCAGTTCGTAAACCTTAAACATTTTCCTCGCCTACATCTACCCAGTTTTTTCTAAGAAAGAAATAAGAACAGCCCCCTTAATGATAATGATATGAAGTGAAGCGATCAATTCATTATTTATTCTCGGATCTGGTGATCTAAGACCCTGTCCGGACTATGAGATAGCACTGTGCTGCTTTACATCGAAAACCATGTAACTGCAGCTTAACACTATCTGCAGTTACGAGGTTTTCGAAGAAAAGCAACGAATGATAGAACCAGGCCTTTGATTTAGGCAATAAATGACATATTATTGAGATATTCTACATTCCCAAACTAACTCTTTACATACCACGAATATGTGCATGTACCTTCATTAATATCTGGCATACGAAGTTAACCTTTTCTCAAACAAGGCCTTGTTTCGACGTCCTTAAAAGAAAAGAATTTAAATAGCATTGAGACAACAGAAGACATTGCTGAAAACAACATTTTCTTCTGTTGCCTCTATATTTTCTTTGATGTTTAGTTCACAAATTCTATGTTTTTCAACAGCTATAAGATTTGACAATTTGATTCAGTCGAAATAGGGATTTTTTCTCATGGCCATTCGGCCAAGACCCCGGTTTCTCCTCCGAGCTAATCTGTTGAGAAGCTGTGTAAACCGCGATAAAACCAAACGTCAAACATCTCTAAGTACACTGACTAATTGTCTACTGGTAATTTCGCATCCATTCCATTCAGTTGTTTTACCTTATCATGCAGTTTTTAATAATTAAATGTAGTTTAAAGCATTTTTTCTCATGGCCATTCTCCCCAGACCCTAGTTTCTCCTCTAGGCTAATCCATCGAGAAGATGTGTAAACCGCGATAAAACCAGACGTCAAACATATCCAAGTACCTTTATAAATTATCTAATGGAAGTCTCGCATCACATTCATCCATTTTCTTTCCTTATCATAAAGTATTTTATAATAAACTGTAAGAAGTTTCAAAAGTTTGTATTCGTGACCCGACCATCAGTTTCCCCACAAAGTTAATCCGTTGAGAATCTGTGTAAACCGTGATAACGTCAGACGTCAAACATATCTAAGTGCCTTGATATTTTGTCTACTGGAAGTATCGCATCCATTACATTCAATTCCATTACCTATTACGATATATAATTCGTATAAAGATATGATTGACTTCATAAAGTGAATCGAATCTAGATGTGTTAATAAAAGACCCTTGATAGAATTGATCTACGTACACACGTTCGTGTACGTAAACTAGAAGGTACATACATGTATTCCGTGTTGCTTTGAAAGAAACACATTCATTTGATACAAAGAACTTGGTCTGCGTGCTTCAAAATTTGTTTTAATTTTATCGCAATATTATTTAAATTTAAAGAAAAAGTTGATACATTATAAAGCTCAAAGCACAAGTAAAAAAAGAAGAAAAATCCAAATCAATATGTGTGGTTTATTCGCCCGCTTATTATATGTCTCTATAAAATATCTGGCAGAGCATCTCTGGCTATTAGCTAGAGATGCTCTGCCATATATTTAATCGTGAGCAATTCGTATATAAATTAATGGCCAAGATACTTGTACATTTACCACATTAAACATTACAAAACATGTTTGTTTAAATATTTATATTGATTGGATCCACATCCGTGCCAAAGGCCAAGTAAAATACAAACCAGAAACTTTATATTCCCTCTACATAATGCATTGTGTGAACGCTCTTATAAAACCCGTCATCGTTTCCACTGATCAATACCATCACTTTTTAATCATTTAATGATTTACTGATATTATTTGAAATATCGCAGATTTAGCTTTCATAATCACAAGTTACCCACTTTGTGTTTTTTGTTTTTGTTTGTTTTTTTTTTTTTTTCTAAAAAACGGCTTAGTAATACATGTATTTTCTTGCATTCCTTTTATATTTGTGATTATTTTCAAAATATGAACATGTCTTTCATAAAGGTCATAGCAACGTCAAATGAAATCCGTAATACTTATTAGCAAAATGAGACTGATTGAATGTTAAGAATGGCACAAACGACAAGACGACGTTGATAAAGATTATCACAGAAAACGTTAAGGCGAAATGAGAACGGTTGTTTTTACACGTTTCTCCTTACCTTTCATAGATAGGACGTAAACTCCGAATCTTGTTTAGGATTATGTAATACCATTAGCAAAATGAGACTGATTGGCACAAACGGCAAAATGGTGTTCATGTACGTTCCCCCATACCTTTCATATAAAGGACGTAAACTCAGTATCTTGTTTGGGGTTATGTTATCAGTAAAATTCGTTTAGATGAATATTTCTCTTAAATCGTAAAAGATGCACGCCATTTCACAATTCTTTAATGGACTTTTTCAAAAGATAGAAGGCATTCCGTCTATTTTAATGGTTATAAATATTACTTCACTCTCAACAAAACATTGATTTCAAGTATTGTGAATGAAAGTGTAACTGAAAATTCTCTCTTGCTAAGGTACCAATGTTTGAATTTTAAATATTAAGTTCCACCTGTTTGAATTAAGAGTAAACAAACACATTTTGGTTTATGTCGCATTTTGTTAATAGTGGCAGCAACTTTCTATATATGTATTGCTGGTTATACTCGAACACGCCGTTCGTTACGTATCCGGACCCATTCGGGCGACGTCGTTAACATTTGGCGGTGAAACGTCCCCCGAAGAATTCTGATGTCGCTTGGAACTCATTTGGGGCGGACTACCATAAACAACTATGCACTTATTTTCATTTTAGAACTGTATTGGTATCATGAAACGTGTATATCACAAGGACAACTCTTTTGGAACACCTCGGATAATCTACACATTGTAAATCATGCCTCGGATTTAAGAACACAAAGAAAATGCGATTTCTTAGCCGGAAGTCATTACGCCTCCAAAAGCAGTTATCGACGTCATAGTCCAGTCAAAATAGACTTTGACCTGGACAAAATTAGAACAGAATTGAAACTTATGCCATTCTACTCAGGAAGTATCTACCTTTGTACAGAAAAAAATATAAAAGGATCCCTCCTTTGCGATTTGAGTAATTTTGGGTCAAAAAATGGCTATTTTGGTGAAAAATGGGAAAATTGGAATTTTCTAATTTTTCAGAAAGTCTTGAATTTTATGAAGTTTTCAGGTGAGGTAATGTTAGTAAATATGAATTAGATGGATACAAAATTAAAATTTAGCAAAAAAAAACATAAAAATTGATTTTTTTATGATTTTTCTAAATTAAAAGCAGGGGGAGGGTGTAGGTTGTAGGCTGTAGGTGGGATATTGATACCACTCTACCACTCAACATTAAATTCTCTATTGGATAAATCCTATTCTAGATAATTTTAATCAACAGAATGGGATATGATTTTAAGAAACAGTGTGAATAAATACCTTTCTTGCGATTTCTGTAATTTTGGAGAAAAATTGGTATTTGGTGACAAATATGAAAAAATGGAATATTAAATTTTTTGAGAAAGTGTTAATTTTCATATAGTTTTCATGTGCAAAATTGTTAGTAAATATGAATTAGATGGACACAAAATTAAAATTTAGCAAAAATCCATAAAAACTGATTTTTTCAGATTTTTTTTTTTTTGATAAAAGGCGAGGGCAACGCAGGCTTGCAGGGCGGATATCGATAATATAGTGCTTCTGAAATAAGTTGCCCGAGTTGTCCGACTTGTCCGTTTACCTATAAATTTAGATTTTGAAAGCTAGGTTGTCTGTGGACAAGTGAAAAATCTGATTTAAAAAAATCTTTTTTTTTTTCCTTTTTCTCACAATATTTTCATACAGTGTAATTACTGATAGTTAAATGTACAAATCTTATATAAGCCAATAGTTATAATTTCATAATAGATATGCAATAAACATATGAAGCTATTAAAAAGTACATGAGCATTATACGGACAAGTTGATTTTTGATACGGATAAGTCAAATTTGGTTTAACGCTTGTCCGTGGACAAGTAGATTTTAAAAATATTTCAGAAGCACTGTAATAATAGTCTTGAATTTTCTATTGGATAAATCCTATTTTAGATTATTTCAATTAAGCGAATCGAATAGGATTAAAAGAAAACAAATATAAAAAAAAATCTCTCTGTCGCGATTTCTATAATTTTTTTGGGCAATCATTGGTATTTTGATGATACAGAATTAAGGTTTAGAAAAAAAAACATAAAATATGGATTTATATGAATGTTTAAGTCCTAGCAGGGAGGGGGCAATTAGGCTGATGATGGGATACTGATACAATTCATTATTGAATTCTCTATTGGATAAATCATATTTTAGATTATTTAAATTAACCGAATGGGACATATTAAAGGAATAAAAGTATAAAAGAATCCCTCTGTAGCGATTTCTGTATTTTTTTTGGGCAAAGATTTGTATTTTTGATGATTTTTTTTTGGGGGGGGCATGTTATGACACGAGTTACATGGATATAACTAGCGAAATTCAGATAAAACACATTGAATTTTTTTTTCCTGTTTTTTACGAGAATGGGGGTAAATAGGAAGGAGTGGTATTCACAATTACGTAGTAATAGCATTCTTTACTTTTGGGGAAAAAAACACACATACACACACAAAAGCTTTCAAATTATTTTAAGTCAATGATATGATACGTTCAAATGCTCTTTTCAGCGAATTCGATCTCGGTCACAATGAACCATTTGTTGCAATTGGTCATGTGATAGTTATCTATTTCTGTTATACTGAGAATTTTTTTCAATTTTGTGAATTTTAATGAATATGAAACATTATAAACATGAATAATTTGTTAACAAAAATGATCTGTAGCTGTAAATGAGAAAGTGTAGGAGTATATTGTTCATTATGTGGAGTGGGTAGCTGGGTTGGAGTATTCGTAGACCTAAGGTGAACGAACCTTCAAAAATCATCAAATCTAAAGAAAACCCTATAAGACAAAAAGTCTAGACTTTGTATACCATTTGTCTCTCAATTTTGGTTGATTATGTCGTTTGTCTTTATCGGTTGAGTTTGTCATCATCAGGTAGATTTGAAGCACGCATGCATATATTTACCAACCTGTGTGATGCAACAACTATCAATTCAAATTAAGGTTAAAACGATTAAGATTAAAAGCAAGAACCACATATTGACTGCTGTAATGCTACGAGTTACAAAATTTTAGGAAGGTAGAGGTTTAGCACATATTCTGGACAACATACAAGGGTGAATTTAAGGCAAATTGTACATGTAGAACAAAAGAAAACCACAACTAACAACACCCCCCCCCCCCCCCAAAAAAAAAAGCTGGACCCTACATGTCTTTTTTCAAATTAACTAACGTATAATATTATGTTGAAATTTTAACATACTAGAATTCTGTTTTAAGATCCTATTTGTATGTTTATGTATACAACATATCTTTATCCATTGGCACTATATAAAATTCACAATATTTAGAAAAAGGTCCATGTCTTTTTGTCAACAAATTGATTTCGGACAGGTTAAACGCTATAAAGGATTTTTTCAACCTTTACAGAAGCAACTGTTGAAGATGTTTATATAGATAGAATATGGGTGTATTTATTATTGTCATGGCTCAACCATGGTTCTTTTCCAAATACTTTCTTTGTGGAAAATTTTCGGTAATTTTCAAAATGAATTAAATGTTTTATTACTTTCATTTAATTTCATTTTGGTCTATTTTTTGTCTACCATGTGTGCAGTGTGCTTGATGACATTGAATGTAAAAGTGCATCCATTCATTCGTTAAAAAACATAATTTGATATTTCAACACAGATTGTTTATAGAAATATTTAAAAGTAAATTGTCTATATTATGACGATGATTGTAAAGTAAGACTTTTTATTCAACTAAAATATTGCCCAAATCGTATACTTGTTGAAATTTTACACAAAAAGCAGACCCCACAGCCAATAATGACAAACTGTTGCATTGTCACATTTCTTTTCCTAAAAGTGGGTATAAAATGGGTAGAGTTTGACACTTGCAATCATGATCACGGCATCAAAGTCTTTCTGTCATAGACAAAACGTTTGTGTCAAAAATATGGAAAAAATATTTATGGATGATCAATATTGGAAGTGCATCTGATGGTTTGGAATGGATGTTCTGTCTGTGCTGATGCAAAAAAAAAACCAACAAGAGTGTCATGGTCATTGTGGCGTATATTGTATACTCCGCCCCTCCCTAGAGACTAAGTTTTAAGGGGGCATAACTCAGGCAAAAATCAATGAACCATAAAAACCTTCCTTCATGCACATCTACCAATTGAGGTGATAACATTGACCATGTTTCAAAAGTATCCAGCAAGAAACTAAGGAGGAGTTGCGCCCACAAGAAAAGTGGACGGACGGATGGATGGACAGACGGACAAACGGAGAAAATTATGCCAATATACGACTGCCTCCGGCAGCGTATAAAAACAGGACAACATGAATAGGTGAACCAATACCAGGAATATGTATTCATTTATAATATTCAATCCCATTCATTCAATAAAGTAATGTTAAATGAACATTATCCAATAAATATTTTTAAAAAGTGTTTGTTAGTACCGATATTCCTATATAAATCCCGACTAGATGACCCCACCCCACACACTCTTCGACAAAATAAATATTTATACATTTGTATATAAAAAGATATAAATATCACAAAAAAGTAAGTTCTATATTTTTTATGTTCAATTTAATTTTATATTCAGTAAACTAACATTTTCTAACACAATCACGTCTAAATAGTTCAAAGCAATAATTCTCTTTTTCAAAAAATGGAAAATTCCATTTTTCAGCAAATTTCCATTTTCGCCCAAAAATTACATAAATTGCATAAAAGAGATTCTTTATCATGAAGTCTTATCACATTCTATTACTCAAAATAGTCTATGATAATAATTAATTGAACTTAAAATCTAAATTAGAATTTATCAAATGAAGATATGCATGCTATATTGGTAAAATATCCCCTCTGCCTCTAAGATGCCCCCCCCCCCCCTCTTTTAAAAAAATAATAAAAAATCAGTTTTTGTTGGTTTTTGCTGAATTTTGTTTTTATATCCATCTACTTTATATTTGCTTACATTTCTGCACATGAAAACTTCATAAAAACAATAATTTTTCAAAAAATAGAAAATTCCAATTTTCCTCATTTTTTAGCAAAATATCCATTTTTGACCCAAAATTACTCAAATCGCAACGGAGGGATTGTTTTATATTTTTTTCTGTGGAAAGGTGGGTACTTCCTGAGTACAAAGGCATAGGTTTCATTTCTGTTCTAATTTTGTCCAGGTTGCCCCTGTTTCAGTCTTAGTTTGACTGGACTATCATCCTAATGAACAAACGTAGCGAATTGCGGGAATTTCAGGATGTAAACGTTCTAAGAAAGGAATGCGCGGGAACTGCAGACAATGCATTTTGGAATCGTTTTTTGCATTATTTACACACAAAATTATTATTCATGTTTTCTGTTGTTGCTGCTGTGCTTAGTCTGAATGTAGTTCCTCCACTTACAGCCGAGGTACGGTTCTATTTAGAATTATCCGATGTGATTTAAACGGAGGACAACAATGGCTGTGGCGATTCTGTAAGTTTGGAAATGGAACAAATCATTGGCTAATTTGGACACAATTTTCTTCAATTATGGACGGCCAAATAAAAGATGTACGACATGTCATGAGATAATTCTGTTCGTCAGACAATATAATATAGGGGTATTGCTTTTAACACGATACAAGAGTGTCACTTTGCAGTACATGAGAAACGTACGCCCACACAGGGATAATGAGGAGGGGGCAGAGACATTCAGCTATTGACCTTTTTTTCTTCAGAGATAACCCATTAAAATTCAACCTCTAGGCCAAAATGACCCACATATACTGCAAAGTGCTGAAATTTACTTAGAATATATACAATGTACACAAATACACAAATATGAACAGAAAAATGTGCAATATTTTGCTATTACAGTCCAATGTCATCGAACTTGATTAACTACATGTAAGACTTTAGCTGGATGACATATGTAAAAGACAAAATACAAGAAACCCCAAAACTTCCAGAGAAAACCTTTGCACCACCATAAATAACAAGAAATGTGCCATTACGTGAAATTGGCTGTTATCTTTGTCTCCCATGAGCTCGTCAATTTACATTCATCCCTCAGATACCTCGTGTTGTAATGCAGCAATTACAAGAGTTATGGATTTCTGTGTGGGAATGAATCAATTACAAGAGTTATGGATTTCTGTGTGGGAATGCATCAATTACTCAATGTTGACCCTGTCAGTAAGATAGCTCCTCTTATGTCTGTTGAAAGGCTTCTTTATAGACTCAGAAAGCTATTTACTTTAACCTTTTCCCGAAAGAGACCTGTTTTCTTTTCTCAAGCAGAGCTAGACGACGCCAGGAATTCATTAAAATTTATGCTAAGCATCTTTTGAAAATTAGCTGACAAAAACGTCATCGGTGACCAACCGTCAAAAACGTTTTTATCAGCTGAATTTGCAAAGATCTACCACTTCCAACTTATTCCAGACGTTTTCGACCTTCTTTGTTCCAAAAAGAATTCAAATTAGTCAAATATTAATAGTCTGAAAATGAATGAAGAATCTTCGAAAGTGTTGTATCACGTGATTTCCCACCGTGGCGATGCCACCAGACAAATCGGTATCATTTCATTGAGTTACTGTCGAATGTGTGATAACGTGTACATTTATCTGTTTATAATCGCACAATCACTGGTTATTGTGGTGTCGAATGGTGTCCCATGTGGGTTTCACCTCACAATCGATAGTCCTGTCAATTGTTGCCAATATCATGCTAGGTTCTTTGGATGAATCACGTGGAAACGATCTGACTGATCAATGCGCACATTTTTCTAAATAAGTTGCCTTGACGTCATGAACCTGACGTCTTATCTCGGTTTTTCGAAGCACACATCCTTTGTTCTAATGACAACGTTGTTAGAAAGATGTACATGTAACCTTCAAAATGACGCGAAGTTGAACTCGTTTCAAACCAAGCTTTTAGCAAGCTTTTATTTGGTACCGCTTTTAAATGGGATTACTTGGAAAATGCAATATATACCATGATTTGTCTAAAATCTTAAATGTTCTAAATCTCGAGACTGGCAAAAATTCTTAAATTCCGTTGCTTTGAAAATTATGATCTTTAAATTTGTATTTTCTATTGTAATTCGACTAGTAAACACGTAACAAATTGAACGTCTTTAGGTGCAATTTAATTTGTAAAGTTAATTTAGAAACTCATCAGATAGATCACTTCAGAATAACGGAAAAGGACATTTTTTCTATCTTAACTCTATAAATCTTTCTTTAATCAGAAAGTCTCTATTCTAAAACCTACATGTAAGCTTGTCATGAATCGAATTATCTTATTCGCCACAAAGTTAAAGAAAACATCATGTTGTCATTGGCTGCTGGATTACAAAATACAATGCTTAACATGTACGAGTTGCAATTTGCTGAGTTCTTTCTACATTTGAATTGCTATATTTTAATCTAAAATAACTTTGTTTTGCATTCCATCGGTGTTATGCAAAACCTTGTATCTACAGCTTTAAAGGCTACCAAGCTTGGCAGTTTATTGCACCGTATATTGGAAGAAAATCATTAAATTAACGTGTTTTATAAAAGATCCGCCAAACTCGGTTGTTTTAAAAGTTTTATTTGCTTTTCTTTACATCGTTGAAAAACTGATTTTCGAGAAAATAAAGATCGGCAATTTCCGTAAAATTGCCACGGATTGACGTCATCAATGGCTTGACTCCGCCCCCAATCTAGAGCATGAGGTGTCTGACAAAGATAATGTGTTCGACTTTTCTGTCATATAGCGAAGTCTCAGTTTTTATCCATTTCTCGATCGTAAGAGTAATACAGACAAACTTAAACCGTTCTTTGGTTCATTCCTTAATTCACTTACGACCTATTCTTTGACTGTTTTAACATTTTTTCTAACATTCACTGAGGACGAATTCCGTGTTTTGAGTATCGATTGGGGAAGTCGCTTTATGACAGAAAAGTCGGACATTTAATTTTTTCAGAAATTTCAGACTTTCCGGGAAATGACCCATGACTGCCCGTTTTTCCCGCCATGACGTCATTCAGTGGACAGTATGACGTCATAATTTCAAGTCGGAAGTTTAGCGTATTTTCTTCGGAAAAGATCGGAAAAGACTAAAATATCCAATTTAAAAGATGAAATAAAAACACTTCTAATGTTGGAAAATTGTAGAAACTTTGATATTTGGTAAATAGTAAAGTGTTCTTTCGGCACAAGACTTTAATTTTGCCAATCATCGGACACTTTAATTATACTGTAGATATGATGCTTTGCAGAACACCAACAACTTATAAACGTGGTTGATGATGACGGGTCTACTTTTTCTTTCTACTTAAGCAGATGTTTATAAGCACACACAACATTGCTGAGAATGAGAGAATGCTTGATATCAGCATCCTTTTCTTATGCCTCAATGTTTTTAAAAACTTTTGTTTTCAAAACAGAACATCAAAAGTAGGACTTCCTCAATACTAGTTTAAAGTGTGGCATAACCATTTTATTTTAAATAGCAGACCCTATCAAATTGTAAGATTCTCATCCTCCGTTCGGAACTTCAAACATCACATTCTGAAGAAAAAGTTTAACCCATTTATGCCTGAATTTTCTATTTTAGGAAAAAAATCAGAGAAAACAATGAAAACCATGTGAAAACAACAAGTTAGGTTTTGATTTTGTGAAATTTCAATGGAAAAGTATGATTTTGTACAAAAACATTTTTGTCCACTAAAGTGGACGCTAGGCACGAATGGGTACATGTAAGTTAACTTATATTTTCTTCCTAAAACTATAGTTTCCATCTTGAAATTTGCAAATATACGAGCACAATCTGTTAATTATACCCCTACCTATGAAGTAGAGGGTGTATATTGGTTACACCAAGTCTGTTTGTCTGTCCGTCCATCGGTCCATCCATCTATCCGTATACTTGTTTTTGTTTCCGTGCTATAACTTTGGAACCGTTTGACCTAGGGTCATGAAACTTAAATCAGTTGTTGCCTGTGACCCAAGGAGGTACCTAATGTTTTGGGGTCACGAAGGTCAAAGGTCAAGGTCACAATTGGACCTTGTTTAAAATCCGTGTCCGTGCTCTAAGTCAAGAACCGATTGACCTTGGACCATGGAATTTGACACAGTTGTTGCCCATGACCCAAGGAGTTGACTATTGTTTTTGGGTCACAAAGGTCAAAGGTTAAGGTCACAATTTGACTTTGTTTGAAATTCATTTCCATGCTCTAAGTCAAGAACCGATTTACCTAGGATCATATAAATTTACTCTGTTATTGTCCTGAACCCAAGGAGGTGCCCTATTGTTTTGAGGTCACAAAGGTCAAGGTCACAATTGAGCTGATATATCTTCCTTCATCTTCCAGCATAGATACAACCTCGTTTACTGTATATTTTCTGCATAACATTGAAAATATGTTGTTACTATACATAGAATTTACAGGCACCCTCTCAGTCCTAGCGTCTACTTTAGTGGACAAAATTATATTCTTCTATAAAACTATGAAAACATATTATTTTTCTCTGGAAACTGTATCTGCAATTACCTACAGATAAGGAACATTACAGAATAATTATGAGACAAGAAATATAAAAAAGATAAAGGAAATAAACATACATTTACCCCTACCCATTTTCAAGTCTTTTTTTCTCTCTGTAAAATCACTCCCTTTTCTTATGATATTCACTTTTACCGATACTTTTATTGCTAATGAGAACTTGGATCAGCATTCCGCTGCTTATCAATGGATGATCAATACAAACAAATGATGAGAACCAGAGATAAACATATATGTAAGCATCTACTAACAGATAAAGTCCAGTGTCGTCTTAAGTGGACGCTAGGCACAAATGGGTTAAAACGGATGACATTAGGTTTCTATTTCGGTATCCAATTGTAAAGTTTTTTTTATCTTCAAATGGAAAGGGTCTTTCTGGTGGAATTACGTTTCTATTTTGGTATCTAATTGTAAAATCTTTATCACCTGTCACAATACTCAGTGGGACATACTAACAAGAGATATGATATTTTTATGGCAGATAATTATTTGTTGTAATGTTAGATCGATTTACTGATATCTCATTGGATGAGCAACATAGATTATGTTCCACGTACAGGCTGGTCAAATGATGTCGTACGTACACAGTTTTATAAAAAAAAACATTTGTTTTTGACATTGTTGTCCTATGCTGCATTATGTATATTCGTAGCTTAGATGTATTGTCAACACCATTTGTCATGATCTTTTACTAACTCCTAACATAATTTTGGGGTTTTGAACTAGAACCAATTTGAGATGTGTGTAAATGTATAACATTCTTTCCAAGTTATTTTTAAGCTATCTCTACGATACTTTTATTGAAACAACCCTTGGTATTTAGTTCTAGTTTTGTTATCCAAGAACAAGCAAAATTACCAATTATGCCGGTGAGGCTAGATGAATTCTCTTCAAGTAACGATTTAAATTCAAACGCCTTAGCCACCAAGTCGCGCATGATGACCCCGTTATGCCTACAGAAAAGCGGCTACTGACAACTACCATGGATATTGCTGGAAATTGGTCTCGCTCGGTTCATTATCTTCTCTTTATGGAAGAATCTTTTTTTAATTTGTTTTTTGTACGATGAATATCTTTCAAATTCGTTAAAAGGAATTAATTCTCTAAAGACCTGTGGTGTTAAAATGGAGTAATTCAAACATGTTCGCTGATGTATAAGCGGAAAGATATGGAGTTTCTATTGAACAATCCCACTACATAAGTTTACATGTACAGGTTTATGGCTAAATGTTACGGGGTATTCTGATATTGCAATTAATTTACTCACAGTGATGTTAACGCTATATAATTATGCTTAGATGTTTGAAATGTAGCACGAAATCGTGTCATCTTGTAAAAAGAAAAAAAGCGATATTTGAATTTTACGGAGGAATTCAGATATGTATCGTTATCTAGTGACATTCGACTAAAAGCCCCATTGTAGTAACGTAATGACCATGGTATCCCTGCAGACCGATATTAACCCATTCCCAAACGACAATGTTTTAGGGTTGTCCAATTTGAAAGCAGTTGCAGAAGACAAAATAAATTATATCAAAAGGATAAAATATGCATGTTATAGCCGAGAAAATATTGAGGCAAAAGGAGAAACTGCTGGTTATCAGCAGTTTCTTCTTTTGTCTCAATGTTTTCCCAAGCCTTTTTAAATAGGGATGTCAAAACCAGGTCTTGTTTGGAAAAGGGTTAACGAATAGAATAGCCTCTAATGATTCTTTAAAAACACAAACAAAAAGTAACTCATTAGCCTTTGATCATCAGAAACGATTATCATGTCCATTGAGTATTCTCCTTTTGAGACAGATAATAATGCGCAGTTGATACACAAATGCCCCTTGATCTCTTCCCTAACTGAATGGATAAACAAATAGAATGCATGCAACCTGCATGTTCTAACTATTCCCTATGAACAGTTAAAAAGGGGAAGCACAGTACGAAGATTCGAGTATTTGTTTTTTTTTTTTTTCTTCTTTTTTCTTCCCTTTTTTAAATAAAGGGCCATATTAGGGCACAAACGTATCTAATATTTATATAAAAATTATTTTTTGGCGGCAACTGTTCAGACCGTCCAAAATCGTAGAAGATGGAACCTTCAAATACGTCAATTTTCTAATTGGTGTGCCATCGATAATATACTAAAGGAAAAAAGAAACGCAACAAAAAATAAATTTGATCATACGTTTTGTTTTTTGTCTTTCTCAAAATTACCTCAATTCGAGTGCCTTTTTCAATGCATAGTAAAACTTCATCATTTGACTTTCTAGTGTCAAAATTTCACCAATGTCACATGTTTTACGTGCCATAAATATGCGTTTAAATGAGAGTGTTTGGGCGTCAACGTTAAATTCGTTCTCGCATGCAATCCAATTTGACGTTAACGATTCCTGGCTGAAATTTGATAGCTGTACTGTCCATGAATAGCATGAACAAATTTTCTCGATAAGAGAATTTGTTTCCGTAGGAAAAATAAGCGAACGTTTTGGTCCTGGCGTCGTGACGTTAGACGTTGACGACCGCTTTTCGGGCGACCGTCATTTGATCTGTTCATTCTGAAACGTTATATCAAGCAACATTTTGTCAACCGATGTACACAAAAGTCAGCAGCAATTGCAGGTTGAGATGTTCCATTTGTCAACATCACAATTGCTGCCGGACGACGTCTTTGATTAAGTCGCAAAATGACACGAGGAGTTAAATCCAAACGAAAATCATTGCATTTTGTCGAGTCGACGTGCATCTACACAAATCAAAAGAGCTTTATGTAAAGTTTGGACAATTAAAGGTTTGCACGTGAAAAACGTGTAAACGTCTATTTTGACGTTATCTCACATGTAAGACATGTTCTAACATAAACTCAAAGATCAATATCAAGATACAGTTCCCTGTATTTATCAGTAACAACTTTGACTCAATAACATCTAAGAATTAAGAGAAATAACAAAAAATAGTTGTTGCGTTTCTTCTTTCCTCTAGTATATATGACTCTCCTTGCTAAAAGGACTATCTGAGTAGTGTGAAATCATTGAAGTTACAGAAACTCTACCTGAAACAATAAGAGCTGATCTTATTTAAGACGGGCCTTAAATTGAAGATGTTGCAGATGTTAAAACTGATTTTAATGAAAATATACACATGGTAGCACAAAAAATATTGCTGCAAAAGAATTAAATCACGGTTAACAATGTTTTCCTATTTTGTCTGAATGTTTTACCAATGTTTACGTATAAAGGACGTCAAAAGAAGATTTTTAGGGTAAATCAAAATATCCATACAGACGCTATATGAGAAACTCCATCAAGATTCGTGTTGTTCTCAAATGCCATAATGGTATTTTTCCTCATTCTACACCAAGGAGGGAGCGAGATATTCTAAATTGGCTATTTCATATCCAAATCCTATGTTGTGGGTACTCATTAGAATCGTCTCAAGGAGACGATTCTAATGAATACCTACAACATATGATTTGGTGAACAATAAATGAAGTTTAGGATTTCGAAAAAGCCTTCATTCCGGCTTACCTGTACATGTAGCTCTGACAGCCTAATGCCGAATCAAAAATAAATCAAATTAATCAAAGACAATTTTAAATTAAAGCTCTCAGGTTGGTAGGCAAGGTCAGTTAGTAGTCAGCCCTGAATGATCTGTAATCGATATCTTTAATTAATATTGTTGAAGTTGTATTTCCTTAATTTCTGCAATATATGTCATACTATACTTTAATTCATTCCGAAGACAATTCGAAAGTTTATAAATATGTTTACGTAAAACGAGACAATTTTTAACCCTGTCTCAAACAAAACCGGGTTTCAACGCCAGTAATAGAACTTGTTTGGGAAAACATTGAGATAAGAGACGAAAATGCTGATAATCAGCTCTTTCTCCTTTTGTTCCAATGTTTTCTGTTGTATGTTTTCACAGATTCTACTTTAGGAAACACCCACCTAGTTAGTCTTCGACAGTTTTCAAATTGGACCATACTAAAATAATGCCGTTTGGGAAACTTTTTAAAACCATGCATGTGTTGGTAACTATCATTTATCCCTGCTTCTTGAAATCTAAAGTTACAAAAAAGAAATAATTAATTACAAAGAAGTTTTTCAAAATGAACCATTCAGTAATAATGAAACTGTGAGCCTAATATAAATACAGTATAAAAATCTTATTCAATGTCTTAATTTCAAAATGGATGTGTTTCACAAATAATCATGGGGCTTCATTAGTCAATCGTTTTAATGTTGTTTTAAATAGTTTTCAAACATACAAAAGCATGTCGCATTGTGCTCATTGAACAATATTTCAAAGCGAATTTATATTTAGAGTCTATATTATTATAGGAACCAACAGAAATCATTATTTTCTTAATCTCATTAATCGCTTAATTCATGCATATGGGGAAATTGATGTGATATTTCGTCGCTTTTCAACAAAACTCTCGTAAGTGCAGTTTGTTTCAAGCTGCAGTTACGAGGTCTTTGTTGAAAAGAAGCGATTTGGTATTTATCTGAATTTACATGTATGCATTTCAAAGATCTTATTGCATGACTTGAATGCGATTTACTTGTATCTATGATCGTTAGCAAATGACATGCATGACACATTGTATTGTTTAAACTGAATACATAATACGTATTTGAGAAACCAAATACTAGTACAACATGTACGACATCTCGTTCGTTCCAAAAGGCAAAAAGTACACAATGGATAATCTAGCAAACACCGGGAACTCAAGCTTAATCTGCAGTGCCAAGTTTTTTGTTGAAAAACATCGATATATAAAACAAAGGATAGAACATACAAACTTACGAAGATATCTTAAATAATTACACTTGTTTTAAAAAGAGAAGCTTAGAATTTCAGAGAAAATACAGTCTTATTGCGAATGATATTAAGGACAGATCCTCCATTTATTTCCTACGGTAAGATTTTTTTTATTTTTTCTGTACTGATATTTAAATATATGAGAAGTAAAAAAATGACTTAAAAACTATAGGTCACCAAGCGAATTAAAAAGTTATTGGATTTCAAGGGAGACTACTCTTGTCTAAAATTGCAAAAATGGGGTGTCATTTAAATACCCACAAAAAAGGTGTTTGGAATGACTAGTATTACATAAATAAGTCTTTATTGTGTTCGATATGTTTTATTCTGTCTAAATGAGTATCAATTTGGGAAAATTTAGTGATGATTTTGAAATTTTTAGGAAAACATTCTTTCAAAAGTAGCTGAAATTGCTCTTATTTCGCAACGTTTCTGATAATAAAAAACATTCCAGCGGTAAGAATTTTTTCTTTTTTGGAATAGACATAGTGCTTGGTCATACCTACAAAAACAAAAAAAGAAAAATATATGAAACCAAGCGTTTTTCTTAGTTATAAGTAAAATTTGGTTTACTTTTTGCAGCTCTGTCCGAAATTGTTTTACTACTTTTATCCATTTTCTTCCTTATTACCAGCTTTAGATAATAAAAAGTGTCATCTTTTGTGTCCATCTGAAGCGGACTAGCTCATAAAGACACCATTTTACTTTTGTTGCTCCGTTTCCTATTGCTAAGGCCACATGTTGAACGCGTACCAAAAAGCAAAATGTACCATCCGAGTACTATTACACTTAAACTGACCAAACAGAGAAAATTGAAATAACCGAAAAGGGTCTTGTCATTTATCAACCAAACATTAACTAAATGTAAAAAAATACATTTGCTGAAAAAGGCCAATTATTGAAACAGCTTTATTTCGTTATTTAAGGTATGCGCAGTAAGTTGCGCAGTAACAACTGGAGGATCTGTCCTTAAGACAAAGTAAAATCTTACCTGTTCTGAATCCCAAAAATCCGCATAATTCCATCACGCAAACGAACAAATGAAATTTCAACATATCCATTTTTGTATTTCTTACTTATCCGAATTCACTCAAGTTGCTAGATATTATATTTGAAATTCTGAGTCAAAGAAATGCGATCACAAATCATGTAACTTATTCCTATTCCAGCAGTACAAGAGGTGGTCATTAAATTATCTTTTCTTTGTTTTAACCACATTTAGACCACAGAGACACTATATCAATCCTCCATCTAAAAATCTCCGTTGTTTTCCTGCAAAATTCACTCAATTATTTGTTCATTAAAATGAGTTGTTTAACTAGAAAATCCCGTGCCAGATTTAACCAGATTAAGACAAAACCAAGGCGTCCATTCACTGTATGAATTAGTGAGCGAAGTTCGGGGTTTTCCAATACAAGGGTTTACGCGTTTATAGGACGTTCTCTGTATTTAGCAAATTGTGCAGTTTTAGTAAGTATGTCGATGGGTCTGTTGGTCGGTTGCTCGGTTGCTCGATGATGATGATGATGATGATGATGATGATGATGATGATGATGATGATGATGATGATGATGATGATGATGATGATGATGATGATGATGATGATGATAATGACGACGATGATGATGATGATGATGATGATGATGACGATGACGACGACGATGACGATGACGATGATGATGATGATGATGATGATGATGATGATGATGATGATGATGATGATGATGATGATGATGATGATGATGATGATTTTTGGAAGACAGAACTTTGCTATTTAGGCAAGGGTTAATTGTTTCGAGTCTACTTCAAATTTCTCAAAAGCAACAGAAATGTTCCTTACTGCATTTCGTTTCACCGAGTACTGACCTTTGTTTTGTATCTCTTGCATCAAGCATGTCTCGCATTTTAAAACAAATCTATTTTGTCGTAGGATTAAATAAACCGTCAATCAAAATTCGAATGGATTTTAAAATTGAAAAGGTTTCCATTATCAATCTGTCAATTTCCTTAAAACAAAGCTGGTAAATATAATGATAGGAAGTTTTTTTTTCTTTTTCTCCAAAAACACAACATTGATTTTCTGTTGAATCATGGATATTTTCTAGCATCGTACAATTGGATATCTTGTTTGTCTGACCGTCTGCTTGTCTTTTTGTCTTATTGTCAATCCATATGTCTGTGTATATGTTTGCATGTTTCAGCTTTACTCAGCATAAAACTCTCCTTTTCTATCAAACTCCTTTTTTTCATTTTCTTATATTTTCTTTGTATATTTCAAAACCTGAAGCAACCTCAAATGTAGTTTAAAAAACTATGTATTATTCTAGAAAGAGTTCATTAACCATTTCCCAAACAAGGCCTGGTTTTGACGTCTCTAATAGAAGGGGAATGGGAAAACATTGATAACCAGCAGTAAATTACTGTTTCTCCTTCTGTCTCAATACTTTCTGAGCTATATTCTACACAAATTCTATCTTTAACAACATCAATATTGTCATCTTCAGCAACTTTTGAATAGGACCACCCCAAATGTATGTCGTATGGGAAAGAGTTAAACATGAAACTGGAATCTGAAAAAAGGGTCTTTCTGGCATTTGAGACCAATTTGGTTTCAGAAATGACTACATGTAAACATCAAGTCCCGTGTTGTTCTCTTAAAGCTTTATCTTGACCTGCAGCAACTGTAAGAGAGTGACATGGATCCCAAATCAGACTCCACTTGGACGTCTGCTTTTGTCAAGTCGTGGTTGCCTGAAATACAGGCACCTTAACCTTTTTCCAACACGCCAAACATTCAAGTTGTTCAGCTTAAAGAAACTGTAGGACAAAATGATGATAACTAATGAGGAATTGATGTTCATTATGATATATCCTAGATACAAAAGGAGAAACAATTATTTACATATCTGCTATCTTTTGTCGCAATATTGACCCCTTTAATTGGCGACGTCAATCCAGGTCTTGGTTTGAAAATAAGGCTAAGGGCCATTTTTCCATATCATGGCTCGAATATTACTTACAAACTATAATAATGAGACCAATATAGCAGATCTTTTGAACTATTAATAGCATTGCCTACTTTAATTACAAAATTTAGGGTCAAATGTTCAAATCAATATCATATCTAATTTCTATTTTAGATTTCTTTAAACCTAGACAGCCCTCTGGTGTTCTTAAATGTCAAAGACAAGGCAATATATGAATATTTGATAATGAATTAGTCAGGATCTGGTGCCCTCTGGTGTTCCTAAATGTCAAAAACAGGTCAATGTAAGAAGCTTTGATAGTATTCTTTTGTTTGGAGCCCATAATGCATATTGTCCAATATCCTTTCTTACATGAGACAAAGTCGATATTCTCTCACAAATGGTAGAATTGTCAGCAAGTCTTCCACAAAGAAGGCTTACGAGTAGCTTCTGACTCTGATTGTGGATTTGCTATTTCTTTATATTGGTGTGAAAAGAACAAGTGTGTATCAAAAAGTTTTGAGCCTCTCATAGAAGGTATCAGATATTTGGTTTTAAACTGCTTTATTTTTCAACGTAAGTACTCAATTTCTAACTCCACACAAGTATTCCATCTTATTATCAAATCGGGGATACCCGATCCACACAAATGAACGTCTTGGTACCCTAACGAAACATTGCCGTAATTTATAGGTATAGTTTCTGAAGGAAAAAAAAGAGACTCTTATTACGACTCATGTATCGTATAACTCGACCTAATTCAAAGACAGAGGAAGACTGAACAAGACACGAGAATAGATTAGCTCCCAAGCCCATTTTCACCAAAAGCCGGATTCAGAGGATGGTATCTGATAAGAACTCAACCCTATTGGTTAGTCCTATAGTAAACACTATACTTTCAATTACAGGGGTATTTTATACCAAAATTACCAAAATCTGGATTCAGAGGATGTTGTTTGCTAGGAACTCAGCTAGATTGGCTAGTGCTGTAGTCGACAGTACCTAACAAATCGAAGGCCGTTTAAGACAAAAATCTGGATTTAGAGGATGGTATCTGGTAGTTAATAGACAAAATAATATTGTTGTATAGACGACAGTGATTAACAGCTCCGAGACCCAATTCCAAGGCCTTTTTATACCAAAATTACAAAAATCTGAATTCAGAGGTTGGTATTTGCTTGGAACTCAGGTACATTGGCTAGTGCTGTAGTCGACAGTACCTAACAAATCCAAGGCCGTTTTAGACAAAAATAAGCTGGATTCGGAGTATGATTTGTCGTATTAATCAATAAAATGAGCTAAGTCGATAGGCGATACTGATTAACAGCTCCCAGGCCAATTTACACCAAAATCTTGATTCAGAGTATGCCATCAAGTTAGAACTCAGCCCAATTGTTTAGTCATGTAGTAGACACACGACTTTCAATTTCAAGGCCGTTTTACACCAAAATTACCAAAATGTTGATCCAGAGGATGGTATTTGCTAAAACTCAACTACATTGGCTAGTGCTGTTGTCGACAGTACCTAACAAATCCTAGGCCGTTTTAGACAAAAATCTGGATTCAGAGTTTGATATCTGGTAGTTAATCAACAAAATAATCTAGTTCTATAGCCAACAATGATTAACAGCTCCCAGCCCCATATGCTCCAAAATCGGTAGTCAGAGGATGGTTTCTGATAGGAACGCAATCCCATTGGTTAGTCCTATAGTAAACACTAAACTTTCAACTCCAATGCCATTTTATACCAAAAATTACCAAAATTTGGATTCAGAGGATGTTGTTTGCTAGGAACTCAGCTTCATTGGCTAGTGCTGTAGTCCACAGAACATAACGAATCCAAAGAAAACTTTGTTTTCTGCAGTGGTTTTTTGAAATGATACCACCTTAAAATTCGACATCTCTGAATGTCGTCGCTTTTCAACAAAAACCTCGCAACTGCATCTTGTTTAAATCAGCAGTTACGAGGTTTTCGTTGAAAAGTAGTGATGCTTAGATAGGCGATTGGCAAATGTAGGGAAAAGCTCTTGTCTTGACTCATGTTTAGTACCACACAACCTAATTCTAAGACAGAAGAAGACTAAACAAGACCCGAGATTAGATTATCTATAATGGTATTATTCTGTTTCTACAATTACTGGTAAAGTATCTAATCTTGTTTGGCCCATTGGGACTCATTCTTGTCTTATTTTCGCACCATTTCGGCACATGGTCAATGACAATACTATATTAACCATTCAATAGACAACTCTTTTCTTACAATTTCCCACAAAGAACACAAACCGTCACTTTTATGTAATATCCTTGTAGCTACAAGCAAAACAGCGAACTACAAATAACCAAACATTTAGAAAATTGCCCTTTAGGAATTTGAGAGTAACATGAATTAAGATCAGATTGTTCATAAAAATATTCTGAACAGGATTAATTTTGTTCTCTAATAGCCTCTTTATAAACTTTGGAAACTTAAAGATGGCAGGCAACTGTAGCAATCATATTTGACATTTTTGTATCATTACTTTAGAATTTTGTCCTTTGCACTACCTTTTAAAACGATACAGTCTAAAAGTTGGAGATCTCTGAAAGTTTTATCGGAAGGCGCACATTTCCAATTGGCAATGCTTTTATTGGAACAATTTATTTAGTAAAAGAAGCCACAGAAGTAAAAACTGAAAGATTTATCACGTCTAGTCGTTGCATTAACTACTTAAAACCTTTCCGACACAATGAAGAATTTTGACTCCCCTATGCCTTCGAAAACATTGTGGAAAATGAAGAAATTGCTTGTGACAAGCAATTTCTTCATTTTTCACAATGTTTCTACTACAAAGGATCCAACATGTAGAATTCAAATCACTTGAAATTGTCGTTTGCAACATGTTTGAATTTGGAACACTCTAAAATTATGCCGTCTGGTAATGGGTTAAAACCTTTCCGACACAATGAAGAATTTTGACCCCGGTTGTAAAATAATAGGTTTAGCTTTGAAAGAAATTCTAAGAAGCAAAGAAAATGCTGATAACCAGCAATGATATTTCTCTCTTTTCCCCAATAATTTTTTGGTAATACCATGCAACATCGGGACTTTTTGTAACTCTTGATATGTCATTTTCAAGAATGAATGAGTCGTTGCATTAACTACTTAAAACCTTTCCGACACTATGAAGAATTTTGACCCCGCTGATTAAAAAATAATATATCTATCTTTGAAAGAAATTCCAAGTAACAAATAAATTGCCGATAACCAGTATGAATTCAATTCAATTCTTCAATTTATACATTCAAGGCCTCTGGCCCATTATACAATGTATACAAAATAACAATACAAGTGGTGTCCTATCCTGAAAATGTACATGTTTAAATATATTCAAAAACTTCATATCCTGTTTTATTGTTTGAAATGATGTTTATTCTGTTATAAGCCATTTACAGACCTGTAATGTTATGAGCTTTTCTCTTTTCACACAATGTTTTCTGAAATATTTGTTTAAGATTGGTATACATACGCTTTTGTGGCATCTGAAAATCTCGACCAGTCTATAAGTTTTTACGGGCATGCAAATAATAATGTTATATAAGAGTGAGTCAATCAACAATAAGAAATTTCTAAAGAAAAGATGATTCTACTAACAATTACATCCAGTCTCAAGTAGATCTATCGTTATAAGAAAACATTGAAAACATTATTTTTGTATAAAATAATTGCAGGCTAAACTACACAAGTCCTCAGTCAAACCTCATTTCTGTTGTTCCTATCTTCAAACGCTAAATAAAGAAATTTTGACAACTTTTGAAGTAGGTACGTTTCTGTGCTTGACATGACATTGTCGAATTCTTGCATGGTTTTATGTTTGAAATAAGAATATCCAAAAATGTTCTTCCTTAATTGATCATATGCACTACATTCTACCAAAAAGTGAAATTCTGTTTCGACAATCCTGATATTTTTAGACAAACAAAATTACATAATCTAAACTGCCGATCAATTTTCATATGTCGACCATGAATAGTTCTCTCTTTTCGTAATGTTTTCTGTGTAATATACTGGCGTAGGAAGAAGGGGGTAGGGGGCCAGCCCCCCCCCCCAATAATTTTGAAGGGGCGGGGGTCAGCATATCCTTTGCCCCCCCACCAATTCATCCATAAAAAATATTTTCCTTCAAGAAAGGTCTAGGTATAAAATGCTGTCTGAAAGTGCCCAGATTGCAAGTAATGGCTTCTTAGAAGTCAAAACTTTCTAGGGGAACATGCTCTAGACCCCCCTAGCAAGGATACGCGCGGTCGGGTTCCATTCACTTAAGCATTTGCCCCCCCCCCCTCCCCCAATATTGTAAACCTTCATACGCCTATGTAATAACATGCAACATCATGGCCTTTGTAACTCTTGATATTTAATTTATAACATTATATTTAAAAGTATTCCATCCATCATCAGACATCTCCCCGACTAGGGCTCGAACTCCGGAACACGAGATACAAGTCGAATTCTCTCAACAATCGGCTATCGAGGCTATGTTCCTTCTGCAGCTCGTTTCCCCGAATACTGACCTTTGTTTAGTTTCTCTTGCATCAAACATGTCTCGCATTTGAAACAAATCTATTGCGTCGTAGAACTAAATAAACCGTCAATCAAAATTCGAATAGATTTTAAAATTGAAAAGGTTTCCATTATCAATCTGTCAATTTCCTTAAAACAAAGCTGGTAAATATAATGCTTGGAGAGTATTTTTCCTTATCTCCTAAAACAAAACATTGATTATTTGTTGAATCATGAGTATGTTCAACCCTCGTGTAGTTGCCTTTATCTGTCCGTTGGTTTGTCTATCTGCCGTAATTTCCAAAACTATGTATTATTCTGGAAAGAGTACATTAAACATGAATCTGTAATCTTTATGTCATTAGAGACCAATCTGGTTTCAGCTATGCCTGCATATAAACATCAAGACCATTGTTTTTCTTGACCTGCTGCACCTGTAAGACAGTAAGCATGGATCCTAAAATGTCAAACATTTAGGCTGTGTAACTTTAAAAGTTGCTTGACAAAATGATGACAATAAATGCAGAAATGTTGTTCATCATATCGAAGAAAATATAGACAAAAGGAGAAAAAATTCGTAAGGGTAGCTTATCTTTTGTCGCAGTATTTTCCCATTTCATGATTATTAGCGACGTCAAAACCAGGATTTGGTTTGAAAATAAGTGAAGGGTCCCTTTTCTGCAGAGTACGGCTCAGAAATTATTTACGTACTTTAATTATCTGGCCAATATACCAGATCTTTTGAACTGTTATAACATTACGTACTTTAATTACAAAATTTAGGGTCAAATGTTAAAATCGATATCATATCTTACTTCTATCTTAGATTTCTTAATATCAAGCCAGCCCTCTGGTGTTCTTAAATGTCAAAAACAGGGCAATATAAGAAGCGTTGATAATATTCTTTTGTTTGGGTCCTATACTGCATATTGTCCCATATTCTTTCGTACATTAGACTTAAACATAAGTCTTCTTAACTCTCTCTGCAACGCTGAAATTCCTTCAACCAATCTTTAACGGTTGCAAAATGTGGAGAATACTTCCAAACAGCTGCTGGTAATCACCCTTCAACTTATTTTGCAGATTAAGCCTCAAGAACCAGAAAACTTAACACATAAAATGGTAAAAATGTAGGCACTTTCGAACACGAAAAATTTGAGACAAAAACTAGTTTCTTCTTTTTGCTTAATATGTTACTTCAGAACCATATACACTTAAAGACACTTCTAACGCAACACTTACCTTTTTGGTAATAACTTGATATTTAACAAACCATTCTTTATCAAATTTTCAACAAATTTGATTCATTCACAATTGCATAATATCTGTAATTTTCATAGACTTGAAAACAAAAAGTCGCAAAAAAGCTGTGCGAGCTGATAACGTAAATTCATGTTATCCAGGCCCGTAGGAAGCAATTTCATATTGGGGTGGCTGAAGCCCCTGTGTCTGGATATTTGGGGCTAAATTGGATTTTCCCTATATTTTTATGCTCCCCGAAGGGAGAGCATATAGTCGCCGCTTTGTCTGTCCGTCCGTCCGTCCGTCCGTCCTGTCCTGTCCGTCCGTCATTCCGTCCGTCCGTCCGAAGTGATTTCTCCATAACCCATTGGCCAAATCAAATGAAACTTGCCATATGAACTTCCTATGACATAATGCCGATGTACTTTTCCAGGTTTTTGGATTTGACGCCTCGTCATGGGAAAAGGGGACTTAAGGTTAAATACAGTTTTTCTCTAATTACTCCTAGTCTAATGGTCAGAATTTGATGAAATTTCATATTTGAGTAGCAAATCAGATGCCCTTGACAGTAGAGCTGGGACGAGTACTCGAGTACCCGGGTATCGGGTCGGGTAACACCAGTACCCGGGTAATAAATCATTACCCGGTACCCGGTTTCGTACATAGTAAGTTACATTATCTAATTAAAGTAAAAGTTTTTTTTTTATAATATTTATGCGCTTTTGACCGTGGGTCAACAATTTACTCGATTATGAGGTGGAAATAGACCATCCAAAACAGTTTGAAATGGTTAAACGCGTCAGCCTGTCTATTTAGGACACTTTAGATGTGAAAAAATGATAGAAAATAAAGACTGACGTAGAATTTCGTTTTGTAAGTAACCCTAATATTTAGTAAGTGCCACGAACGTGAGCAATAAATACACGTTAAGGGACTGAAATCTCTTTATTCCAGCTTATTCAAGCTGTAGAGCTCTACGAGGTATTTACATTTCACGGAATATTTTTCCGTAAGATATGTGTCTCTGAAAGTTTGACCAGTCTTTTTTTGTCGCAGAATAGAAGGGGGGGGGCTACAAAAAAAAACATCCGCATATTTCAGATATTTCATTTAGTCTTCTCTTTGTCTTGCAGAAGACTAAAGAATAGCCAAACTTCGCTTTTTGAAGAAGACTTATACGAAGCGTGGTTGTTTGAAGCTATGTTTAGCAAACAAAAGCCAGGAAGTAGAAATATCTGTAGATGACCATTGGTGTATTTTTAATCATCGGGTACTCGAGTACCCGCGGGTAATATGAGCACGGGTACCCGGGTACAAAATTTCTACCCGTCCCAGCTCTACTTGACAGTAAACTATTTAAAATTTGCGTATAAAAATATGTCATGGAAAAAGGGGGCTTAACATTTGTTAGCTTTATATTAGCTCTGCATGGCATATATTTATTGTGACAATGCCTTGTTCGGGGAGCATTGTCCGTCTCTGACGGCTCTTGTCAGTGTAAAATATGGAAAATTTGGCATTTTGGGCAACATTAGGGAGGCTAAGCCACCCCCCTAGCCCCCACTGTTCCTACGGGCCTGTTATTAATGTAACAGTAGTAGAGTTTATGACATTATGCTTACATTCTGTGTGTCCGTCATGAACCTAAATGACACGAAGACACACCCTTCTCATTGATAAAGCATAATTGATGGTGAATCTTTGCGGGATCATTCTTAACTCGTCCCTATTAAGTTCCTGTTGCAGTTGTTGAAAATTTCTTGAGGCAAAAGGGCGAAAACCTAATGTCTGGTAACAAATTCAATGATTTTGTGCAATGCTGAAACGTACAAAACATTAAACAAAATAGGTACGACTGAATTCTAGTATTGCATCGCACATGAAAGCATGTTATCAAATCTTATGAAGCAATGATACGAGATTTGAGCATGATTTGGTGACGCTGCCTTGATGCTATTGAATTCTGCAATGGCCTGGGGTTTTGTGACTTTTCATATTTGAGTAATAGCGAAAAACCTGAATATTTTTTATGTTCGGATCAGTCGATTTTCTTGAAACTTACAGAAAATATGTAAACGTAATTGATTGATATTTGCTGAAAATTTCATAAAATATACTGCATTATTTATTTAGTTATGATGAAAAATGTAAGTGTTGCGTTGGAAGTGTCTTTAAGTGTATGTCTTGATTAAGAATGGGCAAAAGTACGGACAAGGCTTCATTTTTATTTGTGTTTCGTATGATTCGACATAAATGTAAGACATCAAATGACCTAAAAGTAGATCGTCTATAATGTTATATTTCACTAATTATTATAGATCTAGTTCCGGAAAAGGGTTATAGAAGGAAAAGGTTCTTTTCTCGGCTCATGTTTCCATTGGGACTAATTCTTGTCTTATTTTTACACCATTTCGGCACATGGTCAATGACAATATTGTAGTAACCATTCATTAAATACCACTCTATTCTTACGATTTCTAAAAAGTACAAATCGTCGCTTTTCTGAACATTTAGCATAATTCTAGCATTGCTTTAATTGTGTTATCTGATTTACCTTTGAAACGATACGACCTAAAAATTCGACATTGCGAATGTCGTCGCTTTACAAGATTTTCAACAAAAACTTCGTAAATGCAGCTTGTTTTAAGCTGCAGTTACGAGGTTTTTGTTGAAAAGCAGTATGTATCCGTATACCACATTTTATCATAAGGCGCAAATTTCCAGTTGGCAATGCTTTTATTGGAACAATTCATTTAGTAAAGAAGCCACAGAAGAAAAACTGAAAGATTTATTTCGTCTAGTCTTTGCATTAACTACTTAAAAACTTTCCGACACAACGAATATTTTTGACCCCGCTGATACAAATAATAGATCTAGCTTTGAAAATGATTCCAAATAGCAAAGAAAATGCTGATACATGAATGTAAGCAGCAATAATATTTCTCTCTTTTTCCCAATATTTTCTGGGTAATGACATGCCACATCACGACTTTTGTAACTCTTGTTATTTGATTTTCGAAATTATAGTCAAAGGTATTCCATCCATCATCAGACATCTCTCCGACTAAGGCTCGAACTCCGGAACACGAGATACAAGTCGAATTCTATCAACAATCGGCTATCAAGGCTATGTTCCTTCTACAGTTCGTTTCCCCGAAAACTGTCTATACGTTTGTCTGTATGCCTATCTGCATGTTTCAACGTTTCTCTACCAATACCTTTTTAGACTCTTTTTGAATTTTCCATTTTATTTTGATATTTCACTAAACCAGATGGCAAAATTCTGGATTGGTCCAAATTCAAAGATGTTGCAGACAATTTTTTCAAGTGAATGAAATGTAAATTTGTGGTAGGAGAGATTGCGGGAAACGAAGAATAATTGCTTGTCACACTATTTTCCGAAGCCTTCATCGTATGAGGAGTCAAAAAGAGTCAATATGTGGGAATGGATTGAAGCTATCTCAATTATGAACTTTTAAACTATATATTGTTTGGGAAAGAGTACATTAAATATGAATCTGGAATGTGACTAAGGGATCTTTATGACATTAGAGACGAATTTGCTTTTAGATATGCCTTCGTATAAACACCAAGACCCCAGCTGTTAATTCTTTAAAACTTTTCTTGACCTGCTGCAAGTGTAAGATAGTGGCATGGATCCCAATCAGACATCACTTGGACGTAAGCTTCTGTCGATTCATGGTTGCCTAAAATGCATGTACCTTAACCTTGTTCCCGAAACGCCAAATATTTAGTTTGTTCAACTTCAAAAGCTGGTAGACGAAATGATGATCATTCATGGCGAATTGTTGTTCATTTTATCCTGGAAGATACTGACACAAAAGAGCAAAAGAGCAAAAATACTAACAACATTTTCATGTTTTGTGTGCTGTTATATTTTCAGGTTTACTTTTATTACAGGCGTTCAGAACCATGTTTTAATTTGAGAAAAAATTGTTAAGGGCCTTTTTTGTAGTTCCCAGCTCAAAATTTACTTACGGACTTTAATTATCTAACCAATATACCAGATCGTTTGAACTTTTATAGCATTACCTACCTTAATTACAAAATTTAGGGTCAAATGTTCAAATCAATATCATATCTAATTTCTATCTTATATTTCATCATACCGATCCAGCCCTCCGGTGTTCTTAAATTACAAAAAACATGGTGATATAAGACGCTTTGATAATATTCTTTTGTTTGGGTCCCATACTGCATATTGTCCAATATCCTTTCTTACATTAGACAAAAGTCTTCTTAACTCCCTCTGTCTCGCTGAAATTGCTTCAACCAATCTTTAATAGTTGCAGAAAACAGAAAATACTCCCAATATGGTAATCACCCTTCAACTTATTTTGCAGATTAAGCCTCAAGAACTAGAAAACTTAACACATAAAATAGTAGATATGTAGGCACTTTCGAACACGAAAATCTGAAACAAAAACTATCAGAATTTTCTTCTTTATGCTTAGTATGTTACTTCAGAACCATATATGTCTTGATTGGGAATGGACAAAAGTACGGACAAAGCTTATTATTTTGATTTGTGTTTCGTATGATTCGACATAAATGTAAGACAGAAAAAGACCTAAATGTAGATCGTCTATAATGTTTTTTATTTCACTAATTATCATAGATCTAGTTCCGGAAAAGGGTTGGAGAAGGAAAAAGGTTCTTTTCTCGGCTCATGTTTCGTACTACAAAGCCTAATTCTAAGACAGAAAACTGACCAAGACCCGTGATTAGATTATCTATAATGGTATTATTCTGTTTCTACAATTACTGGTAAAGTAACTAATCTTGTTTTGTCCGTTGGGACTCATTCTTGTCTTATTTTCACACCATTTCGGCACATGGTCAATGACAATACTGTATTAACCATTCAGTAAAGACAGTTAACATTTTTCTAACATGACTTTAATTTTGTCTTAAAGAAGTTCTCTACCTTAGAAAATTATACCGTCTAAAAATTCGACATCTCTGAATATCGTCGCTTTTAAACAAAGACCTCGTAACTGCAATTTGTTTTAAGCTGCAGTTACGATATTTTTATTGGAAAGCAGCGATATGTTACATACGGTGTATCCTTAGACCACATTTTATCGGAAGGCAGTGGCACACATTTCCAGTTGGCAATGCTTTTAATGGAACAATTTATTTAGTCAAAGAAGCCACAGAAGAAAAACTGAAAGATTTATAACGTCTAGTCGTTGCATTAACTACTTAAAACCTTTCCGACACAATAAAGAATTTTGACCTCGCTGATGAAAGTAACAGCTTTGAAAGAAATTCCAAGTAACAAGGAGAATGCTGATAACCAGCTCGCTTTTTAAATGTTTTTTTGGGTAATGGCATGCAACATCAGGGCTTTTTGTGACTCTTGATACTCGTATGTCGTTTTCAAAATTTTTAATTCACCTATCATCAGATAACAAACCCTTCGTGCAACTTCGGATGTCATCCATGGCAACGGAAATTGACGATGATAGGCCCTCGCCAACATCCGGGCATTATCCCTGGCAAATATCAATACAGTCGTGCATGCGTGGGTACGGATCTTGCAGGTCTAAAACATATGCAAGATTCGAACCATGGCATGCAAAGTTACAGTAATTTTGGAGTACGGTTTCGTGATTGTTTACGTACGTATTCTTAAAGACATGCTATCAAACCGTAACCGGACCATACCTTTTTAACTAATATAAACCAAACGCGAGTCGTTTATGAATAGTATAGCTCACGATGAATTACCTGGCAGAGCTTTTCTATAGATTTGCTATAGAGATGATCTGCCAGGTCATTCGCCGTGAGCTATACAATGTTGAATGTAAAAAAGTAGGTCAGGGAAGGTGATAGTCAGCTCTAAACTATCTATGTTTTTAGGCGCGATTGCAAAAATCAGATCAGTCAAATTGTTTTTGTATCAATTCGTAAATCTGTTGGCAATCCTCTTGTTGCAACTATTTCGATGTAAAAAACGACGGTATAAACGTTCGGGATTTATGAGGTCTAGTCACTGTGCATTATCCACTTTATAAAAACATTTACCCAACAAGATCTGGGATTTACTCCTCTAACAGGAATAGCTTGAGAAAACATTGAGGTAAAAGGAGAAAATGCTGATAAGCAGCATTTTCTCCTTTTATCTCAATATTTTCTGTGCCACGTTGTTCACAATTTCTATTTTTATGGGCATCTGCTTTGTGCAGGAAATCACCTTTCAAATTTGATCATCCTAATATCTTGTTCTTTTGGAAAGGGTTAAAACTTTTTCTGTAACTGCTGAGATATTATCGGAAGACAAAAATAGTAACAACCCCATCCAACAATGTCAGGATAAAATTGAAAATAGGCTTGGATATTACAAATGAACACTCATGACCTTTTAAGGTTTACAGACCCTGAAAAATTCATCACTTTCTAGCCATTCGAAATGCATTAAATTACACACACTTGTAAATACACTTCAAATAAGTTGATTCGCCGTGCCAGATTTCAAGATTATGCTTCAAGAAGAAAATAATTTATATATTATTCTTTATTTCCTCCAATTTGAAGATTTACAAAGTTTGACACAATGCATAATACACATATATAATGAACAGCAATATTTACAAACAAACTACAGTAAAGAAATGAATGAATTGGATTGAGTTTGAGTTTATTGGGGTTTTACGCCGTTTTCAACTACCAGGGTCATATCGCGGCGGCTGGAGCACCTACCCATGGATTCCTGTTGTTTCTCAAACCAGTACTACCACAACACCCTTACCGAGCCTCCAGCTGCTCGCCCACTTAGGTTAACGATTTCAAACCCATTGGTGGGTGACAAATGAATTGGATTGAAGGAGGGAGAGAGAGGGTAAAGGCTTATATTTATATTTGGAATGGAAATGTAACACAGTTTATGAATTAATGTCACTTTTCAAATTTCACATCTTGGCTTTGGTGCTTTTGAGGGTTTGGGTACCTTAACCCTTTCCCAAACGACAAAATTTTAGGGTGACCCACTTCAAAAACTGCCACAAATGACAAAATTGATGCTATAAAAGATAGGATTTGTGTAAAATATGGCACAGAAAATATTGAGACAAAAGGAGAAACTGCTGGTTATCAGCAGTTTCTTCTTTTGTTTCAATGTTTTCCCAAGCCTAGGACGTCAGGGACGTCAAAACCAGGTCTTGTTTGGGAAAGGGTTAAGAGAACATGTATCCGGATCAGCCAGCACCTGAGCGCAATCTGATCAAGATCAATGATGGTTTTTTTTTTCAAATCATATTTGTATAAGTCTATTTTTGAAGAGCATCATGTGTCCTGATCAGGCTGCTCTTAGGAACATGCTGTCTGGGGTACTTGGCGGTGCAATAACATTGTATGTAATTAGAAATATGAAAAATAACGTACAAGGAAATTCGTTGCTCTATGTTCATCTGACTGTATAATTTTCTATCAATGGGCAAGTTTAAAAAAATGTGACCATTCACTTTTTACATGCCTCGACTTTTACAGAGAAACATATTCTACCCAATCAAAGCTAAAATGATGTGTAATTGTGTTTTTATACTGGGTACCAAGTTTAAAGAAAATCGCTTCACAAATAAAAAAGATATGTCATTAAAACATGTCAAAAATGTCAGGAGTGAAACGCTATTTTTTGTGTGACACTTAACACATGTACCAGGGTTTTAAGCTTTGGTAAATAAAAGACAGTGACAGGATACTACAATAAGCAATTGTAATTCATAAAACAACATGTGCATCATCATCTTAAAATAACATTTTCATCTTATCTTCACTTGTTTAGGATGTGGAGCCTGTTTCATACAATAACCCTCTAAATTTGATGTCAGGAGTGAAACACTTTTGCCCTTTAAAATGTGTTCTCATTTTTGTCTATTCAGCCAGGAATCTACCACTCAAATATATTTACGAAGCCATCAACCTTGTGGGCATTCTGCACTCTACTATTTAGTGATTCGTGGGTTACAATTTCTTACATTGTGATATATATGTGCTGTCAGGAGTGAAACGCCTTTTTGTTGTCATTTTGCAAGATTGTGCACACAAAATTAGCTAAAAGTAAGTGAACATGAATTTATTTTGAATATAATTTTGGCACTGCTTAACCATTTAGAATAGTTTTTAGCAATCGTAATTAAGAAATCTGGATGATAGACCCTATTCTGTAAAAATAGCCGTTATTCTTAAAATTTAAATGTAACACTTTGGTCACATTTTTTTAAACCTGCCCCAATATACTATATTTCCGAATGTTTGCCTTCCTTTGTATTTTCGAGAGACAAAAACAAGGCATGAGACCAGGCTTATATAAAACATGCTTTCGGAAGGACAGAAAGGGAGACACGCATGTCGTAGCCTAAATACAAATTAAACTAGTAACCGAAAAAAATTGTGTTACAAAAGAAGAAGCTGGAGGTACGTTACTATGGAAGCCCTGGAGGGTCAGGGCTTCCATACGTTACGACATGAAAACTGTTGATGTCAAAGTAGAAATATTTGGTCTCAACACTTTTTTCTTTTGCCATAATATTTTCATAAACTTATTCTGTTTAACACATTACCCCACAGTGACTCCTTTTGACACCTCACAAGATAATGGCTTTGGAAGACATCGTGGAAAATGAAGACATTGCTTGTGACAAGTAATTTCTTCATTTTCCACAATGTTTTCTACACAAAATGACCAACAAAGTTTAAAAATTATTGATTTGAAATTGTCGTCTTCAATGTCTTTGAATTTGGACCAGTCCAAAATTTTGTCGTTTGGGAAAGAGTTAAGACGCCAAGACCGGGAGTGATATTCACCAACCAGGCTAATTCTAAATGTACCTTTAAAATTACGTATCATCCCATCTGATTGGCCGAGCCATACGTCTCGTCCAATCAGGTGGCTTGTAATGTAATTTGAATCTAGACAAAGGGTTTAAAAATGTTTGGTGAATACGGCAGCATGTTTTGGTTAGAAAGATTGGAAGACAAAAATTTTACATCTATATTAGACCTTGAGCCACCAATAACCCCTGCCCCCCCCCCGAGGGAATTTTGAAGGGTATGATTTTCTGAAAGCTTATAACAAATGCTACAAGATGAGCTTTGTTTGCACTCTGGCCGTTGGGGCTTTTGGCTGTAACCCTTATCTAAAACCCTTAACCCTTTCAAATTTTTCATTTAATTAAATATACAGACAATTATTTGGTCATATCTTGATTGAATTTTAATCTACACATGTCAAAATGGTATCAAATGAAAGCTTATGACTTGCTCTTCAATTTGTAGTTATTTTATGCAAATTAGCTCATTTGCATATTCATGAATATTAATGATTTTCCTTAAAATTGCTATTTTTTTATGAAAATTTGGTAAATACTTTCCAAATGAAGGCGTTTCTGTCCAGGGGGGATTTTGTATTCATGGTTTATCTTAAAGTACATTTTATTAGAAACATTTTGAGCATTGTTTGCACTCTGGCGGTTGGGGCTTTTCGCTGTAACCCTTATCCAAACCCTTAACCCCGCCAAATTGTTCATTTAAATTTTGAAAATGAATTTGGTCATATCTTGATTGAATATTGACACACAGGTGTCAGAATGGTATCAAATGAAAGCTTATGACTTGCTCTTTCATTTTCAGTTATGTTATGCAAATTAGCTCATTTGCATATTCATGAATATTAATGATTTTCCCTAAAATTGCGATTTTCGACAAAAATGTGGTAAATACTTTCCAAAACAGAGCATTTTTGTGCAGGGGAATTATGTAAACATAGTAAATCTTTAAGAAAATTATATAAGAAACATTTTGAGCGATGTTTGCACTTTGACCATTTGGGCTTTTGGCCAAATTCTTTATCTAAACCCTTAACCCTATAAAATTGTTCATTCGTTTCAAAATGTTTTTGGTCATATCTTGGATGAATATTGACCTACAGATGTTAAAATGGTATCAAATGAAAGCTTATGACTTGCTTAATAATGTGCTATAAATTTTATGCAAATTAGCTCATTTGCATATTTATGAATATTAATGACATTACTTAAAACTGTGACCTTTTTTCCGAATATTTGGTAAACACTTTCAAAAACATTGTGTTTCTTCTCAGGGGGAATCATGTAAACATTGTTTAAATTAAAGAACAGTTTATAAGAAACATTTTGAGCAATGTTTGCACTCTGGCGATGGGGGCTTTTAGCGGTGACCCTTATCTAAACCCTTAACCTCATCAAATTGTTCATTCAAATTTTCAAAACGTTTTTGGTCATATCTTGATTATGCATTGACCTACTGGTATCAGAATGGTATCAAATTAAAGCTTATTGCTGGCTCTTCCATATGCTATTATTTTTCATGCATATTAGTTCAGTTGCATTGCCATATATATTAATGAATTTCCTTAAAATTGTGATTTTTCAGCGAAAATGTGTTAAATACTATCAAAAACAAGGTGTTTCTGTTCAAAGGCATTATGCAAACATAATTTATCTTAAAGAACATTACATGAATAACACTTTAAGCAATGTTCACACTGTGGCATTTGGGTCTTTTACCCAAACCCCTTATCTAAACCCTCAACCCTATCAAATTGTTTATTCAAATTTTCAAAACGTTTTTGGTCATATCTTGATTAAATATTGATCTACAAACGTCAAAATGGTATCAAATGAAAGCTAGTGAATTGCTTGTATATTTTATAATTACTTCATGTCGATTTGCTCATTTACATACTCATAAATACTATTGATTCTTAAATGTTTGGGACAAAAACACATTTATTGTGGAAAATCCATAAAATGTATTCCATTTGACAGTGCTATATGTTATATAGTAATCCTGTTATGTTATGTACATAGTAACCCAGTTGTGTTTAGTAATTGATCTATGTCGGTTTCCATCATGATAAACTTGCCCAACTCCCACAGTTTGAGTAATTCCAAGATTGCCACCAAGTGCGATGTGAATCATTTTTGGTCAAATTGTTCTAGAACAGTGCAATAAGTAAGTGTCTTAATATGGAATTTCACATGCTGATTTAAACCTGGTAGCATAGTTGTAGCATTTAAATATCAGGAAAATATTGATCTGAAGATATCTATGGCCATCGAATGCCATCCTGGAAAACATATGCCATATTGAAAGAGATTGTGTATCGCAAGGGAACTATTTTCAATTTATTGTGAGGTGGTACTATGCTGAAAGCACATATAAGAAATATGTGTAGATAAGGAAGAATATGAATATACATTCAGCATGGGCTGTTTGTAGTATGGATCAGTTCACATCTGTTCTGATCTGATACAGATAAATAAATGCATCGTAATAAATGCAATAATCTTTTGATCACAACCAGTAATTGTCTGTACTCTAACTACATACATCGCGTACATCTCTTGATTTTATGTATCTGATACATAGGCTTTACATATGGCACCCCAAGCTTAGTTTATCTGAATTGAAAATGCCTTAATAGAGCATGAAGGAATGGTAACACCAGTATCCCTGATCTGTCAGCCACATATCAAATACACTTAAGGCCAACAAATTGACTTGTCTATGAGGAAAACATAAGGAAGTGCTCTCCAGATGGAGAAAAACCATGCTTTTTTCTCCATGTGAATGGCAAAAGTAAGGCCTTGATAATTGCTTAACAATGTTATTTTGCTGTATGTATGCAATTTGTCTACATTCCAGGATCTCTGTTCATCCATAAAACTTAAAAAATAATTGGAATGATTAATTTTACATGTATATTAGAATAAAGTCCCCCATTTTGTATCATTCTATGGCATATGATACAATGTTTATGTTTAAAGTCCTATTTTGCGTCAATTTTGGATTCATGTAGCAGTTTTACAAAGGATAACATTCTGTCAACTAAACTAGATATAAGCAAGAACACCAATACAATAAAAGAAATTAATTTAACTTATTTGCACTTAAAACAATAAAGATTAAAAAGATCAAATGGAAACTAAATACATACATTGAAGATAAGATTTATAGGAACAAAATATAATGGGCTGCACACTTTAAAATTACTGTTACTTCCAAACAAAACATCAAATAGATTTCAAACAAGGCTTATATGTTGTTAAAAGAGTGCTTATGCAAATGAGCTAATTTGCATAAAATATCTGCATATTAAAGAATAAATCATTGGCTTTCATTTGATACCATTCTTACATCAGTAGGTCAATATTCAATCAAGATATGACCAAGCATGTTTTGAAAATTTGAGTGAACAATTTTATAGGGTTAAGGGTTTGGATAAGGATTATGACCAAAGGCCCCAAGCGCCGGAGTGCAAATATCTCTCAAAATGTTTCTAATAAAATGTTCTTTAAGATAAACCATGTTTACATGATTCCCCCAGAACAGAAACACAATGTTTTTGAAACTATTTACCAAATATTAGCAAAAAGGTCACAATTTTAAGTAAAATCATTAATATTTATGAATATGCAAATGAGCTAATTTGCATAAAATTCATAGCAAATTATTGAGCGAGTCAAAAGCTTTCATTTGATACCATTATAACATCTATAAGTCAATATTCAACCAAGATATGACCAAAAACCTTTTTAAATGATTGAATAATTTATAGGGTTAAGGGTTTAGATAAGGGTTTTGGCCAAAAACCCCAACGGACAAAGTGTAAACATCGCTCAAAATGTCTCTCGTATAATTTTCTTTAAGATTTGCTATGTTTACATAATTCCCCTGCACAAAAACGCCTCATTTTGGAAAGTATTTACCACATTTTTATCGAAAATCGCAATTTTAGGAAAAAATCATTAATATTCATGAATATGCAAATGAGCTAATTTGCATAACATAACTGAAAATGAAAGAGCAAGTCATAAGCTTTCATTTGATACCATTCTGACACCTGTGTGTCAATATTCAATCAAGATATGACCAAAGTCATTTTCAAAATTTAAATGAACAATTTGGTAGGGTTAAGGGTTTGGATAAGGGTTAGGGCGATTAGCCCCAACCGCCAGAGTGCAAACAAGGCTCAAAATGTTTCTAGTAAAGTATACTTTAAGATAAACCATGTTTACAAAATTCCCCCTGGACAGAAATGCCTTGTTTTAGAAGTTATTTATCAAATTTTCGCCCAAAAATGCAAATTTTAAGGGAAATCATTAATATTCATGAATATGCAAATGAGCTAATTTGCATAAAATAACTTCAAAATGAAGAGCAAGTCATAGGCTTTCATTCGATACCACTTTGACATATGTAGGTCAATATTTGATGAAAATATGACCAAATAAGTAATGTAATTTTTTATGAAAAAAATGATAGGGTTAAGGGTTTTAGATAAGGGTTACAGCCAAAAGCCCCAACGGCCAGAGTGCAAACAACGCTCAAAATGTTTGTAAGATAATATACTTTAAGAAAAAACATGTCTACAAAATTCCCTCTGGGGGGGGGGGGGGAGCAAACATGTTTCTAGCTCAGGGTCTATATATTATGGAAGCATATTTGTGCCACAACTTAATCACTTAATATAACGTGAAAATAATGGAGGATTTCGCAAAAAAAAAAAAAAAACTTTTTCGCGAAAACAGATAAATTTTCATGAAAAAAAGAACAATTATCTTAACACGAATTTATTCCTGTTAGTGCTCTAAACTGCCAAAACTTAAAGATAAAATAATATTCTTTTCAGATAACTTTTCAAGAAAACTTAAAATTTCGCGAAAGATGCCAGTTATCTAAAAATAGATCCCTGCTTCCATCTGCTGGATATTTAAACAGCTAAAATCTAATTGTGAATTTGAAATATTGCTTCAGCATTGATTTTTATGGTCTTTCTGGTCAGAAAACATTGGGAAATGAAGAAATTGTCACAATGTTTTCCAAAGCCTTAATCTTGTGCGTCAATATGTGGGAATCAAAACATCAAGAGAAAAGGAGAAAACAATGGTCTCTGGGATTCCTCTTAACCCATTACCACACAGAGACTCTTTTTGACTCCCAATAAGATACTGTCTTTGAAAAACATCATGGAAAATGAAGAAATTGCTTGTGAGTAGCAATTTCTTCATTTCCTACAATGTTTTCTACCACAAAAGACCAAAAAATGCAAAACTTCATTCACTAGAAATTGTCGTCTGCAACATCTCTGAATTTGGACCACCCTAAAATTTTGCCGTTTGGTAATGGGTTAACCCTTTCCCAAACAGCCCAAATAGACCAACCAGTCCAATTTGAAAGCTGCTGGAGATGACAAAATTGGTATTAATAAAAGGTTGAACTTGTGTACAATATACCATGGAAAATATTGAGGCAAAAGGAGAAAATGCTGATTATCAGCATTTTCTTCTTTTGCCTCAATGTTTTCCGAAGCCCTTTCTGTTAGGGACGTCAAAACCCGGTCTTGTTTTACCCCCACCTACGAAGTAGAGGGGGTTATACTGGTTTCACCATGTCTGTCTGTCTGTCCATCCGTCCGTCCATCCGTCCGTCCGTCCATCCGTCCGTAGACTTTTTCGTTTCCGTGCTCTAACTCAAGAACTGGTTGACCTAGGATCATCAAACTTCACACAGTTGTTTCCCTTGACCCAAGGAGGTGCCCTATTGTTTTTGAAATCCTCTAATATTTTCATGAAAAAGTTATCTGTTTTCGAGAAAAGAGATCTGTTTTCGTGAAATCCCCCATTATTTTTATGAAAACTTTATCTTTATGTTGTGGCAGTTTAGAGCATTAACAGGAATGAATTCGTATTAAGATAAAAAAAAAAATCGTGAAAATTTATCTGTTTTCGCGAAAAAAAAATTTTTTTTGAGAAATCCTACATTATTTTCACGTTATATTGAGTGGTTAAGTTGTGGCACAAATATGCTTCCATAATATATACAGGATTAACATACAAAAGTTTTTTGCACTACAATTGTATTCCAATTTGTAATATAACCTCTTTCAAAACCAATATAGTCTACCGGTCTTTTATGTTTAAGGGGGAATGCTCCAGTTTTTCGGAACACTCGGACTTTACTGTAGTAATTTAAATGTTTCGTACCAATATGTTTCGCTACCAGATTTTCAATAATATAACACATCATTACAATTTACCATTTTCGACGGTAAAAGTGTATTTATTATGCGAAACTGATTTTCCCAAGATGGAAATCAATTATTTAGAGCAAGACAGTCGTAAGTGTGTACGCAGTTACCACTGTTTTGCGTCATTTAATTCATGTATAGCTGATAAAAATTGCCGTAATTCACTAATAAGTGCGCTGACCTATACATTTTCTTTTTGAATTATTACCAGGACATGTTGCTTAATACAATGAGGGAGTTTTATCAAATTCTATTATGTAGAACTTGAAATATTTCCAAAAATATGCAAATTTTGACATAAAACACTCCAGCTTCGTTGATCTAACCGAACACGTGAGCATGCTGTTTTATACATTTACGCATTTATGATAGCACATATTTTGGGTTTTCTGTTCGTAATAAATGTAAGACGTTACTTTAAATCCGTTTTCGGGACTAAACGATGAATATACAGCTTTTTATTAGCATTTTAGTGACCTTGGACAGGTGCAAGAAATTGTGCATTTTTTCGATGTAGGGTTATGTGATACGAATGCCAATAAAATTCAAACAAGATCGCTGACCACCCATTTTTATTTTATTTTTCAATTGGTAATAACATGTAATTTCAACATACAAAATATGAATAAATTCTATTATTGGGAAAAAATTTAGGAAACTGGAGCATTCCCCCTTAATATTGATAGATTTATCATATTACAGATATACACAGTATATTTATGCGGTCTTATGCACTTTAAATTTGAGCCGGGGGGTGCAGAGGGTCCTGATGGAATCTGATATCAAAATGTGAATAAACAGCAAGACCATAAAGAAACAATTAATAAAAGCCTACCGACTGGCGTTATATAACTTTATTTTATTTTAGTATTTCGCCATATACCGGTTTGTTGTTCCATTGCAAGATAGAAACATTTAGCAGTTTAAGGCTGGTTGAAATTCAAAAATGTTGCAGACGACAATTCCAAGTAAATAAATTTCTATTTTAATGTGGTAAAGTACCATTTTTTCGCGAGGGGACGAAATTATGATGACTTTGTGAAGTTGATATTATGCAATAGACCCTAAAACATCTTGCATTCATTGCGATAGGAAGCAAAATAATCCCTAAAATTGTTAATAAAGCATCCAGATTGTAACGACGATATTCTTCTCAAATTCATGTTTAATATTTTTATCTTATTATATAGTTTCGCTTATATTTAACCATTTCCGAAACATTAATAATCCTCGGATTTGACGTGATTATCATTGGAAAACTTGGGAGAACGAAATTTTATCAAGAAAGACAACTCAACATGTGTCTTGGCAAAATCTAATATCATTATTTCCCTTCCGCTCGTATATTCCATTCGCGATATTATGGCACATGTTAACAAATTTTACCTATGTAAAGAAGGAAACAAATTAGTTAATTTACAACATAGTTTTGCACGAATAGAATAGAATAGAATAAATATGTTTTATTGCTCAGTTATACCCTTTACGGGTTAAAGGCAAAATTGAACAAAACAAATACACAAATTAACACATACATGTACATGAACATGTTTGAAAACTAACTATGTAGGTTGATCTCTTGGTAGTTGGAAAACTGTTTTTGTTTAAGATAGGGATATAACTCCAATTAAGAAATATGAGTATTTTCAAATGACTATTGCATGGCAATACATTTGTTAACAGTAGCAAAATTACACTTATGATATCAATGCTTAGTTATTATAAAATATATCTCGGAATGTAACAATCACATTTCACTCAAAAGCTTAATTCAATGTTTTAACCCTTGAAATGTCATACTGTCTAACAATACTATTATGGAAGCTTTTGGTTAAATTAAAATAGTAAATTAAATTTCAACGTACTTTCTGTTAGACATTTGGAGTTAACACCCTAACAAACTCCTGCAAGATTAGAACCATCAGATGCAACTTACGGTGGTTTGGAGTTGAAAAGTGTACTATTTACATAATTATGTGAATTTTGTAAACTTCCATAATACATTGACCGGACTGTAAATGTGATAGATCGGGAGTTTCGTTTTTGCCATTTAAATGGAAGATCAGTAGAACTACTTTTTATCCAAAATTAGGGACACGTTACTATTGAAATCATATAGTAACACCTGGCATAGAAAGCATGTATTTTGTTTTGTTTGTTCTTTTTTTTTATTTTTTTTTTTTTCAATATGTTCGAAGATCGATTTGACCATAGTGTAGTTGGTAGCGCATCGGACACTCTCTCATGAGGTCCCGGGGTTCGGTACCCGACCGCGGCAAAATCCTTTCTGACAAAATTGTTTCCAATCAATGGTATGAAAAAACGTTATCTAATTTGTGGTCGAGCAGCTGGAGGCTCGATAAGGATGTTATGGTGGTACCGGTATGAGAAACAACAAGAATCCATGATTAGGTGCTCGAGCCGCCGGGATATGACCACGGCATTTGAAAAAAGCAAAACACAAATTAACCAATCAATGCGATTTTATAATAATTACTTTCTTTTTGGCCGAAACTTATAAAGCCTTATGTATCGAAATTGGCGAAACTGATAAAGCCTTATATGTATCGAAATTGGCGGAGATAACATTATTTTGCTTTTCCCGTACAATACCTGGTTTCGACGTCAATGAAAAGGCTAAAAAACATTAACCAGCATTTTCTTTTTTGTCTCAATATATCCTGTGCCACATCATTCGCTACATCTTGTATTATCTTTGGGAACGTGGTAATCGAACCATTTGACTGGTCGATTTTTATATTGATTGACAGCTGTGTTTGGTTCTAAAATTAACCTTGGATGTTTTTGCTGGTAGCATTCCAACCACACTACAGGTACATAGTAAACCTTTCCAAAACGACAGAGGTTTTCTTTACTATTCCAAAGTCAAAGATGTTGTTGACGAATGTTTTGAGTGAATGAAATTTTACACATTTTGTCTTTTTTCGGGTGGAAAACAATGTGGAATATTTTGTCTTTTTTCGGTTGGAAAACATTGTGGGAAAAAAGAAATTGCTTGTCATAAGCAACTTCTTTATTTACCAATGAAAATGTTTACCAAACACTTTATTTTCATGGTAGTCAAAAGGTCTCACTGTTTTCAAAGGTCTTTGTCTTGTAGATAGCTATTTTTGATTGTCAAAAATGTCAAGGAACTGATTTGATCTAATTTAGTACATTTGTCTTATTATAGGTATGTACAATTTGGTTGTCTTTTTTACTTTTAAACGTTTTTAAAAGTCTTCTTTTTTCGTCATTTGGCTTAGATTTTGCACAAGAACTATATAAAATTGTGCGGGGAAGGGTTATGAACATCTTTCCTTACGTCAAGGTACAAAGCATTTCGATGTATGCCTATTGCAACAAAAACCTGGTAACTGCAACTTTTTTAAATCTGCGGTTACGAGATTTTTTATTGAAAAACGACGATTTCATCTTACCAACCAAGTCTCTTATTACTGTTTTGTAAATCGTTATTGTTATTATTTTGTAACATGGCCAACTTAATTACCACCAATTGCAATAAAGAGGATGAAATTACACCATTATTTGTTCTTGAGTCGATAAGCATGATTGTTCATGTTTGTCAGCAGTATAATGTCGCTTTTCAACGAAAGCATCGTAACTGCAGTTTGTCTTAAGCTGCAGTTACGAGGTTTCCGTTGAAAAGCAGCAATAATTAACGACAGCCTAATCGTAAGATCCATCTTTTTCTTACCAAATGTCGATTGTTAGGGTAGTCCATCCGTAGTGGGATTCATGCGAACTAGGAATTTTTAGTGCGACGTCGTTTACACTCGTTAACGTGTCCGAACTTATTCTGGCGACGTCGCAAACATTCGGCGGTGGAACGTCCCTCTCGGGATCATGGGTTCATGTACCACGCTTCTTTAGAGCTGAATTAACCGAAAAGACTTCAAAGAAGAAATTTCTGATTCCAAGCATTTTCCTTATGTAATTGTGCTTTGTGTATGCGCCAACACGTCACGTGGCGTCAAGGTAACGTCAAAGCCGTCATCAATGACGTCACTTAACCGCCAATGCGTTTTCTTCGCCGGAAACTAGATTTTGACAGAATTTCCACAAAATAAACACATTTAGAATGTGCGTTTTGTTATTGAGAGTGTTATAATGGAGAAAATTACAAGTTTAGAGGTCCTCATTTGCCAAATAAAAACTTCTGTGCTCTAAACTACAATAAAGACCTCTAAACGTGTTATTATTTCATAAATAAAGATTTTCTATACCCTTTTTTGTCGAAATGTTATGTTTATCGAGAATGGTATGCATTCCAGAAAAACACTAGTATCATCTCTGGGAGCCGGGATTTGGTAATCCTGACTTGGTAACGTAGAATTCTTAATTCCGGAGATCCCAGGTAATACATTTTCAGCGACTTTCGAATTGAATATGGAAAGATTTCGTCCACTTAACCCTGACGTAATTTCGGACAAACATTCGTATTCCGTATGTGTTGTTATAAAATCTCGTAACTACGGCTTAATTCAAACCATAGTTCCGATATTTTATAACAACGTCGAGTGGTTTATCAATATGTTACCGTAAACTCAGACTGTTTAATTTATAGTCCAGCAGGATTAACCTGCATAATGTAATGACCCCACTTCGGCAATGTTTTGTTTAGACGCTCAACTAACGGACTTTGCGCACGAAATTTCAGTTGTCTCGGGTAAATTTGGGTGGACAATAAGCTATTACATCTAATTGAATAACAAAAATCAACCCAGCTTTCGGGGATAAAGGATGTATGCATATGATAAGGGTTATGGGCTATACGTAATATGCGGTAACTGTAGCCAGAGATCAGAAGATACGCAAAGATAATGGGAACTATTTAAAGCTGTAACATGGTTCTTGATTTCACCCTTTATAAACAAGACCTGGGTTTTGACGTTCCTAATGAAATAGGCTTATCAAAACATTGACACAAAAGGTGAAATTGCTGATAATCAGCAATTTCTCCTTTTGTCTCAAAATTTTCTGTGCTGAATTGTACTTAATTTATATCATTATAAATAAGATAATGTGTCGTTCGCTTATGACTACATATTGGAACTGACTTATTTGCGTTTGGGAAAGGATTAAAAACAAAACATCTCGTAGTTTTGATAGCATGAAACGATGCCAGAAATATGTCATGGGCTCTGCATAAAGAAAATGGAGCTAGATACAAAAAAGCTGTGTTATGGGAAAGGGGGTCTTATGACATTTTAACCAACGATAGAACCAGGTCAGCATACTGTACCTTCTTATAATGCTTCTTCTTATCAATATATTAAATATTATCTACGTGAGCATACGCGTAAATTATTTAGATTATACGCGTTCGTTCGTAAAATATACGCGTTCCCGCGTATCATCTTTAAGCATGCAAGAGTATATTATTTTAAGTTTTAAGTGCATCTCAAATACTACATGGAACCGTTTAACATGTCGCATTTCTTAGATCAAATGTTTCTGTTTTGCAACATTAAATGAAAAACATTTTGACCTGACACACGAAAAGGGGCGTTTTTCTGAAGTGCTGTAGATCTACTAGTATGTGTCTAGAGTCTAGACGCTAGTTATCATACTCAATCTGCACAGTCTGATCAGGGTCGAAAACTGTTGCTTTTCTCATTTAGTAAAATTTCATTGTTGCAAGCAATTGGCATATAAGAGTTAACCCTCTTCCAAACAATAAAATTTTATGGTTGTCCAATTTGAAAGCAGCTGCAGACGACAAAATATTTGTTGATAAAGATATGATTCGTGTACAAAATAGCGTAGAATATATTGAGGCAAAAGTAGAAAATGCTGATTATCAGCATTTTCTTCTTTTGTCTCAATGTTTCCAAAGCCTATTCTGTTTGGGAATGGGTGTTTGTAAAGATATGATTTGTATACAAAATAGCGTAGAAAATATTGAGGCAAAAGTAGAAAATGCTGGTTATCAGCATTTTCTTCTTTTGTATCAATGTTTCCAAAGCCTTTTCTGTTAGGGACGTCAAAATCTGGTCCTGTTTTGGAATGAGTAAATTGGCATTTTTGATCCGATGTCATCTTCATGCTTATGTGGGTCACGATATTTTCGATTGAACAATAAAGTTTTGTCCATGAAAGATCTAAAAATATTTCAATTTTTGACATTTGAAACGGCCCTTTCCCAAATGGCATTTAAAGCTGTTTATTAGTGTCCTGTGGGAAAGGGCTAATTTAAGAGTAATCTATAAACATCTACATGATGAAACGACCTCACTTCGTCAATGCTTTCCTCCAAAATAAGAGGGTCCAATAAAGGATTTTTCGACAAAAATAAAGTTGACCCGGATTAATTTTGGAGCTATATCATAAATACATATTATAGGCCTACCACTACCAGTAACTTGATCACGCAAGGACAGACTTATAACGATGTATAGCTAACGATAAATGACCTGGCAGATCATCTCTAGAGATGCTCTGCCAGGTCATTATTTTATCGTAAGCTAAAATAGTATTCATCGGTCTAGTAGTAATTTGATAAGCGATCGATTCGAAAAGGGTAGAGTCCGATTGATCCAGGTCAATAACCATAAATTAAACACATAAAAAAGAGTGACTGTATAGCCCATTCACTATAGTATGACACATATTTACGATTTTCCTATGTAAACAAAGGAAAACGTGTGCTTAAGGAAGAATATCCGTAATGTGGCCATTTTGATATTAGAAAAATATAGTTTTTTTTCGAGCGGCGTCGTTACGTATCCGAACTTATTCGGGTGCGGTCGTAAACATTCGGCGGTGGAAAGTTCCACTGCCGAATGTTTTCGACGACGCCCGAATAATTCCGACGTCGCGGGAATCTCATTAGTAGTGGAATACCAAACATAAAAAAGAGTGACTATATAGCCCATTCACGAAATTTGACACATGTTTACAATTTTCCTATGTAAACGAGGGGAAATGTGTTCTTAATTTTTCAAAGTATACAATTTAGCGTGTGATGGTTCAAGTCTTGCCTGTGTCTTACCTCGAACCGTCACATGCAAAAATTACGGAAATTTTGACTTCGATATTGTGTTGTTTACATCGGTATATTTTGTAAATTCTGTAAACATTTGCCATAACACGGTGACCGGACTATAGTTAAATTTCACTTTTTATCGCCCAGAATTAAATCACAATATGGATACATATCGCCCCTTTTCAACGAAAACCTCGTACATGTACCTGCCGCTTGGTTTAAGCTGCAGCTACGAGGTTTTCGTAGAAAAGCAGCGATATGGCCTATATAGTGGTCCCAGATTAACCTGGGGCATTTGCTTATGCATGGACCCCCACTTCGGCAATGTTGTTAAGGTGATCAACTAACACACTTTATCGACGAAAATAAAGTTGACCCAACTTAAAAATTGGTGAACTATTCCGACTGTTTCTGTCGATGAAATATAAATTGAACAATCAATTGTTTAGTGTGCGTAGCTGTACACATCGATCAAATTCAAAGAATACAAATTTGGCGGTATTCAAAATGCATGCGCCGACGTATTTCATCACGCAAAGTATTTTTAGAACGAAGACAGTGCTGACTTTTTAGCATTGTATTCTTTCGCAGTCATTGGCAACATTTTATTACGGCGCGTCAAACAGTCATTTTGTTTAAAAAGATTAAACTATTTGTATAGAGCCTATTCCTCCAAATAATAAAATATAACCTCGGTATTCATTATACCGCCACATATTTTCCAATGTTGACTTGGGGAGAGATGTTTTGAACTTTGTATTCTTGAATGGAGGGTTATTTGTTTGTGGATATTTTTGTTCTGATAATAAACATTTTCGCTTTTGTTATTTGTGTGGGAGATGGGAATATTAAGCTCCAAGTCTGCACTCAAACGGTAAGTGTCTATCGTCGCTTTTTCTTCCAGAAACCTCGTAACTACAGCTTTACACAAGCTGTAGTTACGAGGTTTTTTGAAGAAAAGCGACGATAAGTAAATATAAATTGACTTTGTTTGACATACCTTTCTCGTACGGCATCTTTTCGGTCTGGTATAATTTTAAAGATATTATAAACGACGAAATGGACAAGATTGAATTAATTGAATAAAAAGATAATGTTGGTCAATAACATTTTCTTCTTTTCTGTGACTTGGCCTTATTGACTGGTATTTCTGCCGACAAAATAACTGAGAAAGGATCTGGAAAAGGGGGCACATAAAACGTTTCAGGAAAGGGGTTTCTATACCAACCTGTCGTCATATGAAGAAAGTCCAATTAAAGTCAGATGAAAGTCCAATGAAAATACTTTCTGCTTCTGCTAGCCTACCCTAGTTTAGATGAAGCTTTGGTTACAACTTTCTACAAGCGATGACAGACTCTTAGAGATGACATAGACCCTTAAAGCGGCACAAGTTAGATTTTTCTGGGATCAGATCAACATGGAGAGAGTCCGAGTTTGCATTAATGTGTGGTGCATTGCATTATCTAGGGCCAAAAGGAATTGTAGCCCTGGTACCACGGTTTCACTATATATATTATATAAATGCCCAGTTTCCCATAAATGTTGCTATAAATATAAATTGGGGGTAAGTTAATGCTATACAGACTTGACTTAGAAATGATATGAAACTCTTTGGACCAAAATAAACAAGCTATGCAGGTTGATCATTCTATACGATATTTCTTGAGTATACATGTATGTTTACCTTTTGTGGAAAACACTTAATGGAGAGACGGTTAGTTGGGTAAAGGCGTTTCATCGATACAAACATAGAGCCCCATCAGTGTGAACATCGCAGAAGGTATTAGAGAACAACATGAATCCTGATCAGACTGCGTATTGTTTTTGTATAATTTATGTATATCGCTGCTATATTAAAAATGATCGCTTTCTTTTCGAACATTTTGCTAGAATCAGTGTACATTCTCCATCGATTTGGAATTAAAATTCAACAATTTGAAATTTTTACTTGAGACAGTACAACCCCCTTACACCCCCAATGGGAATTGAATTTGGAACTTTTTAATAAGGTGTTCGACCACTTATACCGCATGCAACACAGAATAGTTAGTTCGTGCATCCGATAGTTGAAATAATGTAACCGAAACCTTTTAGAATTTTGGTCTGGGTTTCGCTTGTAACAATTCCTTCCTATTTGTTGCAGGTGCTGGAATGATTCATTCCAGCAAGTTTAGCATAGTCAAACTTCAAAATAAAGCTATGGAATGTAGTAAGAATGTTACCTGACAACAGGTTAACTATTTGTCTGTCAATCCATCATAGTTTTATGTTGAAATCACTGTCATATAAAGTTTAATTTAATTTTGAAGCGGAGTACCCACCCATTTTATTCTACAGAGTCATGAAATTTCCGTTGGAAGAAAAATTCAAAACAATTCTTGTTGATGCTTTTTTTACCAAATTTGTTATATTGAATATGGTTTTATGGGATTTAATTCTGATAACATATATTGGTATTCAAAACTTTATGCAAGAAAATGCATTTTCCACTTGTTTGCCTTGCTCCAAAGAAACAAAAGGGCGGAATGGTAGCCACAAACCAATACCCATCATCAAGTTTGTGGCTACGACATCGTAGCTATGCATCCGACTGTAATTTGAGTTTTGTGAGAAGCACTCTTTCGGGAAGTATAGTCCAACTTGGACGCAATTCATTACGGCGTTATTGAAGAAAATCGGCAATATCTGGTGGACATGAATTGCAAATCAGAAATTCTGTCATCCACGTATTGGCATAAATACAAGAAAATGGCCCCTTGAGAGTCTAGTGTGTCGTCAATGTAAAACAATTATTGAACGACTAGACCAAAACAATTCGATACTTTTCAACAAAAACCTCGTAACTGCAGCTTGTTTTAAACTGCAGTTACGAAGTTTTTGTTTGAAAGCGTTGAATTGGTAAACGACTAGGCCAAAACCGTGTATGGATCCTTATATTGTTTCTTTTTTCAAATCTAAGTCCTATGTTGTGAGTACTCGATGACGACTGGACCAAAACCGTGTAGGGTTCAACAAAGCAATGGCAAGATGGCTTATTACCAAATGACAAAATATTTGACTTGTTGAAATTCAAAGATGTAGCAGGCGACAATTTAAAGTGAATATAATTTTACAGTTTTTGGTCTTTTGGTGTAGAAAACATTGTTGGAAATAATGAAATTGCTTGTCACAAGCAATTTCTTCATTTTCAACAATGTTTTCCAAAGTCATTATCTTGTTGGGAGTAAAAAAGAGTCAATGTCTGGTATTGCGTTGAAAGCGACTTTCAATTCTTATTTTTTATCCAGACCTTATGATATGGGTACTCACTAGAATCGCCTGAGTGAGGCGATTCCAGGAAGCACCCACAACATAGGATCGTCTGATGCACAATGGATAATGTGTATGTATAATTTGGAAACGCCATTACCTGCTCTTATTGTCTGAAGTTCGGTGGCGGAGCAAGAATAATCCTCACTGACAACATGTCATGGGTATTTTTTATTATTTTTTAACCATCTGTTGTTGCTTGTTCTGTTGTTGTTGTTTTTTTTCGTGTTTTTCCCCTTTTTTGTTCCTAAGTTGAGCGCCGACATAAAAGAAATGAGTCTATTTATTTGTTTATTACCATGCTCGACGTTGTATCAAATTCATCTCAGTCTATGGGGCCATTTTTTCCAGGAAGTAATAAAAAATACTCCGAGTCTGACTTTTGTACTTGTTTCCACTTTCACTTAAGGGGGAATGCTCCAGTTTTTCGGAACACTCGGACTTTACTGCAGTAATTTAGATGTTTCGTACCAATATGTTTCGCTACAAGATTTTCAAAAATATAACACATCATTACAATTTACCATTTTCGACCGTAAAAGTGTATTTATTATGCGAAACTGATTTTCTCAAGATGGAAATCGAATATTTAGAGCAAGACAGTCGTAAATGTATATGCAGTTACCACTGTTTTGCGCCATTTTATTCATGTGTAGCTGATAAAAATAGCCGTAATTCACTAATAAGTGCGCTGACCTATACATTTTCTTTTTGAATTATTACCGGGACATGTTGCTTAATACAATGAGGGAGTTTTATCAAATTCTATTATGTAGAACTTGAAATATTTCCAAAAATATGCAAATTTTGACATAAAACACTCCAGCTTCGTTGATCTAACCGAACACGTGAGCATGCTGTTTTATACATTTACGCATTTATAATAGCACATATTTTGGGTTTTCTGTTCGTAATAAATGTAAGACGTTACTTTAAATCCGTTTTCGGGACTAAACGATGAATATACAGCTTTTTATTAGCATTTTAGTGACCTTGGACAGGTGCAAGAAATTGTGCATTTTTTCGATGTAGGGTTATGTGATACGAATGCCAATAAAATTCAAACAAGATCGCTGACCACCCATTTTTATTTTATTTTTCAATTGGTAATAACATGTAATTTCAACATACAAAATATGAATAAATTCTATTATTGGGAAAAAATTTAGGAAACTGGAGCATTCCCCCTTAAATACGATATCGTCGCTTTTCAACGAAAACCTCGTAATTGCAGCTTGTTCTAAGCTGCAGTTACGAGGTTTTCGTTGAAAAGCAGCGATATGTAATAGATATACCGTACCTATGCTTCAAACGCCGCCTGTTTGATGCTTGTGCAATTTGTTTGATATAGAACAGGTGCTAATCACGCAATTATCATAGGATGCCCGTCATAAATACAACATTTACGTAAAGAGAATAATTAACCCTTTCCCAAGGAACACCTGGTTTTGACGTCCCTATAAAAACACTGGTGGTGAACTCGGCTAAAGCGAGGGACGTTTTTTCCCGAACAATGTATTCCGTCGGTGTTGTTATAAAATATCGTAAAGTTCTCCTTCTTCGATAAAGGCCGGTGTATAATAGATTCACTATTAAACGAGAATGATTTCAGTTGTTTTGATAAAGAGGTTCAACTGAAATTATTCTCGTTTAATAGTGAATCGATTATAGTTACGAGATTTTAAAACAACACCGACGGTTTGTCAATACAAAACAGTTAACCCGGTCTATTTTCAGAACAAATTCTTTGTCATTAGAAAAAATCTTTAAACTCACATTTAAACGAAAAATATCTATACCTTGTTGTAGAGAAAATGTCCCTCGCTTTAGCCGAGTTCACCACAAATGAGAAAAGGCTTGTGAAAACTTACCATTCAGATAAAAGAAGAAAATGCTGATAGACCCGACAAAATTAAGGTTCGGTAGCCAAACTGGGGGAAATGTTTGAAAATAAAGGACTTAAAAATGTCGCTTATCAACATTTTCTGCTTTTGACTTAATTTTCAGCAAAATTGAGTAGCTTTTGTTGTGACAGATTTCTATTCGGTCACATACTTTAATCGTCCAAGTAAGGGTTGACTAGCCGTTTGACCTTATTTTTCAAGTACAAAAACATATTTTGTCTTTTTCATATAATCATTTTTATCAATAGCAAATCCGATATTCGAAGTTTAACCTTTATTTTTTTATAGGTTTGTACTATCTAAATTTTAAGGAAGAGTACCCGCAATGTGGCCATTTTGAGATCCAAAGAACAACGGCTTGTTTTCGAGCGTCGTCGTTACGTATATCTACAATCCTATTCGGGCGCGATCGCAAACATTCGGCAGTGGAAAGTTCCACCGCCGGATTTTTTCGACGTCGCCCGAATAAATCCGATGTCGTGCGAATCTCATTTGGGATTCACTACATTAAGACTTCTCAAAACCTAATTGAGTTGAAGACACAAATTTTAAATAAACGACATTGAATAATATACAAAGGAAAATATTGACGGATAAATAAACGATATCTTCTGTAAGAATCTTCATAAAAGGCGAGTATTTGTAGGCCTAGATAATGCAAACAGTTTTAAATATCGCTGCTTTGCAACGAAAACCTTGTAACAAGCAATTTCTTTTTTACCCACAATATTATTATCTTTCCTGAAAGACCAACAAATACAAATGTACTTAAAGTGACATTTCACAATTATTTGTACATAAATTTTACTTTTATTCGATCTGAAAGAGCATGTTTTCTTATGAAAATTCTGAAAATTTCAAGCCAAAATATTGGACCGTTTTCGAGAAATATATATTTAGCCTCTAAACTTAAACAAATTGTTGTGGACAACAGTTCAGAGTTATATAGAATTTTTCATTTCTGTCTCAACTTTAGAGGCGTATTTTTCACTTATAAATAACAACTCCAAAAAACTGATAGAATTTCTACGCATTAGTATAAACAAATCTTTGCATCAAGACAAACTTTTTAAGAATGAAATAAATGTGAAATGTCAATTTAAAATTACTTGAAATTGTCGTTTGCAACATCTCTGGTCGACCAGGCCAAAAAAGTGTCGTTTAGTAATGGGTTAACCCATTACCAGACGACGAAATTTCAAACTAGTCCAAATTCAAAGATGTTGCAGACGACAAATTCAAGTGAATGAAATTTTACATTTTTGGTCATTTTGTATAGAAAACATTGTGGGAAATGAAGAAATTGCTTGTCACAAGCAATTTCTTCATTTTCCACAATGTTTTCTAAAGCCTTTATCTTGTGGGGAGTCAAAAGGCGTCACTGTAAGGTAATGGGTTAAAACAAGCTGTAGTTACGACTAATTTTTAAAGAAAAAAAAACATGATAATTTGATTATCTTTCAGGGTGAAAATGAAGAATTCCTCCCACTTGTACACAGCACAACACAAGGTAAGATAACGCATCCGCGGAGGAGAATCACGTTGTACAAAAACTTCATAAAACGTCAATAATTATGTTAATACGTGACGAATATGAATAGGGTTAGAGGCGGAGAAGGTGTGGAAATACTCCAGGAATTAGATGAATGTGTACTTTGATCGTTTAAAAAACTTTAAAAAATCAGCTGATGAAAAAGTTATCGACGATCAACCAAAAAAATCGGTTGGTCGTCAATTACTTTGTATCAGCTGATTAAAAAATGAATTAAGCAAAGATCTGACATTTTCCCGCCGTCTCTGTTTCAAAACAGTTTCAAACCGGCCATTTATTACAAAATTTATTATTGTTGAGTACATGAGTAGGCCCTACATGTAGATTCTATATCTGAATTTTAAAAGTAAGGTTAACATTCGCAGGCGAGTTGTTGGTCCAAATTGCAAAATATTCAATGCTGGTACTTCATTTATATATACGGCTATATAACTTTTTGTGGCATTTCTTCACACAACCTTTTCGTTTGACAATTTAGTTTGAACTGTTTTGTGGATATTTTATATGTTTTCATCTTTGTCATTCAAAGCCATCCAGTTCGAGAGAAGCGACAAAAACAAAGAGATGGATGTCGATCTGTGTGTTAGAGATAACATGATGAAAATAACACTACATGTCGAAAAAGGTAGGTGCCAGGATTACTTAGAACTGTCAATCAAGAAATGATTTATAAAGTTAGTTAAGATTAAATTAGTTAGGCCATGACTAAAAGAACGCATACACTATGCGCGGATCCAAACATAATTATTGTCTTAGAGGAGGTCTGTGTTTTCCAGGGGAACCAGACTGCTTTGGTGCATGTAGAAATTATTGAAACACTTTTTTACACATTCCAGGGGGTGTCCGGTTCCCGGGACCCACCCTAGGATTCGCGGAAATGTAGGCCCCCATATATTCTCGTAAAAGGTTTGTGAGTGTATTATCGGTTACATTAGAAAATACTGTAACTGCTCCTTTTTCAATCTGTATTTACAACATTCTCGAACGTTACCAATGATCACTGGTGGTGAACTCGGCCAAAGCGAGAGACGTTTTTCGCTACAACAAGGTACAGATATTTTGCGTTTAAATGTGAGTTTAAAGATCTGATTGGATAGTTTTTCTAATAACAATGAATTTGTTCTGAAAATATAAATCCACAAGCAAAAATTGACAGTGACGTAGTTTTGTGTTTACCGTTTCTAAACCAATAAACTCTTCTCATTTGTACCGTTTACAATGTGCACGTGACAAATGAACAGGTTGGTTGGTTGTAAACGATAAACACAATCATACGTCACCCTCAAATTTCGCTGGTGGAATAGTAGTCCGGGTGTACCGATATGTATTGACAAACCGTCTATGTTGTTATAAAATCTCGTAACTACGGCTTTATCGAAGCCGTAGTTACGATATTTTATAACAACACCGACGGAATACTATGATTGCGTAAAAACGTCCCACGCTTTGGCCGAGTTCACCACCAGTGAATGATACAAGTAAAAAATTGCTGTAATGTATGTACAGCAAAATGAATTGTATCGCGCTTAAAAAATTATACCAAAGTAGTGAATAAAATGGTACAAGTGTCTGGTTAAGTCAACATGCAGTGAAAACCGAAATAGGATTGCATGTCTGCATATGCTGATGCTAGTCTGTAATTTCCATTTTTGTGTGTTCAGCCATATTATATATTAATTAAACAACATAGGAGGGGAAGTAAGCAAATACAAAAGTGTTAAATGTTGCAGTTGAATAAATGGCGATTAAAATTAACTTAAACAAGAAAGGAAACCGAATATTTCAGCAAGGAAATAGCGCCAAGATGGTCCTGAATCGTTTCTCCGTGAAATTATTTTTTGGAAAAAAAGAAGGAAAAAAAGACACACAAAAAAATTGAATGTGCACCATAGTAACCACAGTTCACTATGAAATTATTTTTCGAAAAATAAAAAAAAACAAAAACAAAAAAAAAAAAAAAAACAAAAACAAAACAAAAGAATACAAAAACAATTCGAAAGGCTCCATGCAAGGAAGATTCCTGTTAGATTCCTATGTTAGAAGATTCCTGTTTGAATCTTGATTGAAACTGGCCTAGTAATTTTGGAGAAGTTTTCACATGAACGCACACCGGAAACAAGACCGTGGCATAAGCCCCGCTAGCCTTTGGTCAGAATAGGTAAAAATACTTTAATTAAATAGAAAAAAGTACTTGTTTATCCATTAGCCTTCTGAATATAAAAATCGTATCAAGTAAATTTTCCAAACCGGAACATTTTGACCAATATAGCTTATTTGTTCTTCGTATAATCATTCAATAGAGAACAGACTGTGTTGAATAGATCAGAGTGCATGCTAATCTTAGTCTATGGAATTTGAAAATGCTTTGTTAACAACAGGAATAGGAAACGTTTATGATAACATACATAGATGAACGAACGCACTACAGCCACAATGCCACGGATTTTGTCCGGCGGAGCAATAAATTAAATGTAAAAAAGAGAGATACAGAAATGCCATATAAAGTGACAACTACCAGCCGCTAAAATGAAGCCAAATATTTAAGGAATGTTTAAGATTTAAGCTGTAACACAATACGAACAATACCATGAATGTGTCTCAATAATTCACCCGGTAGATAATCTCTGCCAGGTCATAAATCGGGACCTATATTTGTACTTATACCTCACGAGAAATGACCTGGCAGAGAAGCCCATGCTAATCGAATGGAAAGCTCTGCCAGGTCAATTCTCGTCCGCTATATCACACACAAAAAAACACAAAGAACGAGCGACACATACGAGGAGATTTACTAGAGTGTAACAAAAAGTACAAGACTAAAGTTTTGATTGTGGCGGCGAATTGATTGAGCATAAAGTAATCTTTTGAACGGTTTTGAAATCCATCCAGTCAAAAAGTGTTGAGACATAAAAATTGAGTTCTTCTTTTATGTGAAAACCCCTAACAGTTTGTAATTTTTAGAAAAAAAGTTTGAGAAAACCTTTTTGTTCTACTAGTTATACACATGCCTATTTAGTTCAGACGATCCCTTGAAATTATGGAATCTAATCATCCAAAATTGTACATGCAGTGTTCATTCAATACTAAAGTCTTTATCGTGCTTTGATTTCTTAGGAAGCGATGCAGCGAATCGGATAGGCCATGGGCAAACCGAAAGTAGGAATTCACATTGTAATGCAATCTTGAAAAACAATGCAAGTTGACCAGTCCAAATTGAACGTGTAGTGGTCATTCAATAGTAAGGTACTTCTCGTTCTTTGATTTCTTATTGCGATTCGAAATGGTATGCATAAATGCATTGCATTTAAACGGATAGGAAAAATACATGTCCACCATGGGCAAACCGGAAGTAGGGACTTTCCATTGCTATGCAAAGTATAAAACTATACTTGAATTTTGTTTACACGAATTTTCAGCGTGGTCTGAGATTAAACGAACTTAAAAAGAATAATTATAGTACTGCTTGAAAAATTATACCGTGTAAACAGTTTATGTGTAGGTTATATATACGACTTTCAAGTACAAATAATTATCCCTCGTGACGTAATTTCTAAAATTAGAATATGTATACCACAATATGTATCGCGCATGGCGCGATACAATAATGTTTGATAAGATGTTGACAAAGTCTTCTGTTTTGTTACAGAAATGAATGGGAAACTTCTTCTGTGCTTCGTACACCATGCCAACAGTCATTCATCTTCGCCCACAATCTGCTATGATTTTGGGCAACTGGAGATGACGTCATCAAACAGAAATATTGTAAGTATACAAATGAGATTGTTTCTGAAAATCCAGTCCTAATGGCATATTGATACCAACATGGGTTTTGATCATCCTTCGTATACACACAGTAATACTGTGTATGTATATACACGCAGTCTGATTACGATTAATCTGGTTCACAACCACAGCCACAACATATAAAACTTAAATTCACCATACAAGTTATATTTTCAACTGCAGAAATCGAATTTTAAACCAACTGATCCTTTGACTGCCACAGCGCCTTGGCTATAACTTTTACGCCCATCAATACATTCTGACCCAAATGAATGACATACCTTAAAATCTGTTTCGCATAAAATTTATATTCCATTACACTTTAAATACAACTTATTTCAGACTTGTTGGTTTCACCACAACGTTACCAATACGAATGTTGTCGAATTCTATGCCAAATTACAGCCAAATACCAGCGGAGGTGACGAAGTATTGGGCTTCTATTCAAATATAAAGATTCACGACAAAGGTATTAGCAGTGATTGCAGCTGTAGTTGTGAAATTTAGAGGGAAAGCAGCGATATACGCTTATTTTCGTAATCCGTTACCTAAAGGACAATGCCATCGCATTAGATAGGCCCAAATTGGAAAATTACAAAAAAATATGATTATCATGCTGCTGAATATTAAAAAATCATCTATAGTCAAAGTAACTGTTTAAAATTGGAGAAAATGCTGGTTAGCAGCACAAAGGGTAATATCGAAAGATCAAAAAGTTAATGTCTAAACCAAGAACATTTTTTCGAATAAATAATCATTTTCTTCTTTCCTCATATCTAAGAAAGTAAACATTCGGCGACTACTTAATGCTAGTTTCATGTTAAAATGCTTGATAGCTAGAGCAGGAATATGAACAACGTCGCTTTGGCAGGCGACATAGAATGAGATTAGTCTGACCATACGTATGTATTAATTATGCATGACAAAGAAATACCTACTACAACATGTCCTATATTGTAGGCATGTGTGATGAACATATATGCGAGAGAGTAGAGCCCGAGTACCCATACATTATATTCTGTGGAGAACCATTGCTGATGATAATGCCCAACAACTCAGTGTTGTTCTATACATCTTTAATATGTACATCATGTCAACATCCACACGAGGATGCGGTCCTTGTGATAGAGGTAAGCTCAGTACTACATATCGTATCTTTTTTATGAAAGCCTCGTATCTGTACATAGCTTGTTTAACCCTTTCCCAAACGGAGAAAATTTAGACTTTTCCAATTCAAAATCTGCTGCAGACGACAAAATTTAATGTTAATCTAGGTTGGATTTGTGTCTTGTATAGCTCAGAAAACATTGAGGCAAAAGGAGAAAGTGCTGATTATCAGCACTTTCTTCTTTTGCCTCAATGTTTTCCCAAACCTCATCTATCAATGACGTCAAAACCAGATTTTGTTTGGTAAAGGGTTAAAGCTGAAGTTACACGGTTTTTGAAGAAAAGCAACGATACTCAAGGTGACTATCCAGCGTAACATTTTGGAAACCCGTACGCACGTAAAAAGTCGTTCACTTCAAGGCAAGTTTTTTTTTAATTTTTCGGCTCACAGGCTACTCAACGGATTTTGATGAGAGCCCAATTACCCGTATTAGATCTCACTCTACACCAAACAACGTGGCTTCTGTAAATATCTAAACTAGAGCATTTTCTGCGTCCAAAAAAAAATTAAAAAGACAACAACAAGAACAAAAAACGTGCACATCTGAAGAAAATGCTTATACTTAAATGTTTGCAGAAAAATACATTGAGTCGAGTGATTTTTACGTGTGTACTTTTCCCAAATTTCACTTGGGATAAGCCATCCTGTGTACTTCATCCAGATGAACCTTAAAACGTACCTAGATGTCGTCGCTTTTCAACAAAACCTCGTGATTGCAGCTCAGAACAAGCTGCAGTTACGACGTTTTTGTTGAAAAACATCGATGTGCTTAGACTTTTGTGCTTACACATTGAGCCAAGATGATATGAATACAGAATTCTAAAATATATTGGCTTTAAAAGCACCTTTGAAAACCCAGACTCTGTCTCTAATATGCTTACAATGAATTTAGATATTCTAATTAGAATTCTTTTTGAATAGGTTTATAACAATGCGATGATAATTGAGATCAGCGTAATTAAATAAATAACATCGTAGTTTTAACAATTATTTGTGATCATTATGTCCTTTTGTAGCAATAATGAAAGCCGCTCTTTTTATGCTTTTCAGACTAATCAAAATATAGTTGAACTCAGCCTGGACGATAGTTTAGAGAGCGGGAAATACAATCTTACAGTCTGGGTAAGTTAACCCTTTCCCAAACAAGACCTTGTTTTGACGTCCATAAGAAAATTGGCTTTGGAAAACATTGAGACAAAAGAAGAAACTGCCGAAAAAAAGCAGTTTCTCCTTTTGTCTCAATATTTTCTGTACTATATTGTGCACAAACACCTTCCGTTTTAATGTCAATTTTGTCGTCTACAGCACCTTTTGAATTAGAACACCCTAAAATTTTGTCATTTGGGAAAGAGTTAAGGATTGTTTCATTTGCATAAAGATATTCAGTTAAAATTGAGTAATAGGAAAACAAACGTCTCTTTTTGTGTGCTCGATCACCTCTCCCTCACAGAAATCCTGGATCCGCCGCAGCTGAGTTTCAAATTAGATCAGTTCAAAACGTTGCCGCTTTGAAAAGGGTTAATCCATTCCCACATATTTATTCTTTTTGACTCCCCAAAAGATGAATGCTTTCGGAAAACTTTGTAGTAAATGAAGGTATTGCTTGTGACATTCGCTTGTAATTGTAGTCAGCAACATATTTTGATATGGACTAGTCTAAAATTTTGCCGACTGGTAAAGGGTTGGTTTATTGTATTGTGGATCTGTTTCATTTTCAGTTGGAGGTCGAAGACGAACACCAGGTAGAAATTTGTCCTTACAGAAAAAATATTACAGTCGTCTGTAAAGGTATGTTAGAACTAAATTCAGACAGTAACCTTACCAAAAACATGGACATTATTTTACGAACCCTAAATAGAAAAAGCACGGGAAAACATTGATATAAAAGAAGAAATAATGAACAACGTTTTCTTCTTTTGTATCAAAATCTTCTGTGTTATATTGCACGCCAATCATATCTGTATCATGACCGTTTTGTCTATCTATCAATTTGTACACCGCTAACAGTTTGTCGTTTGGAGAAATGTTAAAAGGAGGCGTATGTATTAGAATCAATACAATGATAAATTAGACCAGACTTCCATCCAGCGAGATAACAATATTCTTGGATCAACATGAAAATGATGGACTATCATTTTAAGCGTCAAATCTGTTCATTCCTATGAAAAAAATAATTCAGGTTTAAAGTCAAAGCCAATTCTGTTTAAACTCTATCTACAAAACGAATCATATTCTATAGAATGTACACTTTAAAATAAACTTGTAATCACCAGATCCAGAGAACAACAACGATAATAAAGAACCCAAAATTCTTCCTAGTAAAAGCCAAACAGAAAATGAGAAGCACTGCGAAGAGAACCCACAACAATGTTCATTCGGCAGTTTTGTACTATTCGGTGTTGCTGTTTCCTCGGTGTTTATGGTCCTCATTTGTTTCGTCACATTTTTACGTAAGTAGATTCTATTCCTTCCATTCTCATAAATAACCACCACCACAACCACCACCAGCACCACCGCCACCACCAACAACACTAAGTCAAGTTCTAACCAATAATTATGACGTGTTTTTTTTTTGTGTTTTTTTTTTCTTTTTATTTCTTTTTTTAGTACGTTACGAGGTTTTTGTTGCAAAGCAGCGATGTAACTATCCCTATTGAACTAAAAGCCCAAATCCCCCTATGACTTATTAGAATAGAAGGCATATCACTATCAAAAGGCACGTTCATTGTAACTTGTAATTTCAGTTGTTCAGAGGAAAAAGATAGCGAAAGCCATATGTTTACCATGTTGTGGAAATTCTGGTGAGTACACAGTTAAAATGACCGATAGTCCATTCACAATATTATGACACACGTTTACAAAGTTTACCTTTGCAAATAATTTGAAAAACGTCCTTAATTTTCAATAATGTTGTGTATGCTTTGGTTCGAATCTTGCAGATGCGAGACACCTGCACGATTCGAACCATCACGGGTGATAATACGGTAGTTTCGAGTTAGATATTGTGTTGTTTTGTCAGATGATTTCAAATAAAATTTTCAATATGACTGCTGATTCTTAGAAACTTCTGGAAGTCAACGCGAAGTCACTCATAAAAAAAAGTATATTTTATACCATTCATCCCTTCATTTAGAGAAATTGCCTTATCCCTTGACATGTTAAGCTTGAAAATCTGAATTTGTCTTGTTGAAGTTTGCGGTTCTTGATTTATTTACTTAATGAAGATAAATTAAATTTCAAAGTCATAAGAAATTCAATCGATGCAGACACTTGTTTTTTTCCAAAATGTTAAACAAATTTAAAATGCAATAAGCCTACCAATTTGGCTAGCGACGGATAAACCCGGCCATTCCCATACAATTAAAAATTTTGACTCCCCACAACGTAATGGCTTTGGAAAACATTGTATTCAAACAATGGTTTCTCCCCTACCAAAAACACGTAAAATACAATTTACGAGAAAGTGTCGTCTGCAACATCTTTAAATTTGAACATGTGTAACAATGTTCCGCCTGGTAGCCTAATGGATTATTTGACAGAACAACATTTTTCGTTTCAGGTCCTTCTGACATGGAAATGGGGTCCCCGACACAGTTATCGCCAAGTAAGTCGTTTATGATTTTAAGATCATAATCATGCAACATCGGCGGACAATATGTCGATGCTTTTCAACAGAAACCTCGTAACTGCAGCTTAAAACAAGCTGCAGTAACGAGGTTTTTAGCTCCACTGGCCTTTCAGGCCAGCGGGCTATTGTAATGACAGTGTGTCCGTCGTGCGTGCGTGCGTCCGTCCCTCCGTGCGTCCGTAAACTTTTTCTTTAAAAATCTTCTTCTCAAAAACTACTGGATGGATTTCAATTAAAAATCTTCTTCTCAAAAACTACTGGATTGATTTCAATAAAACTTCACAGGAATGATCATTGGGTGACCTTCTCTCAGATACCTTCAAAGAATATGGATTGAACCAGAATAACCTGAGTTATCTGCCCTTGAAAGTCAAAAATAGCAGGTTTTGACTTTAGTTTTCTTCTAAAATCTACAAATACTGAACAATCAAGACAAAACTTTAATAAAATGATGCTGACTACAATATCTTGCCTTGGTGAAATTTTTAGCTTGATCTAAATTTTACATCATGAGTTATGTGCCCTTGAAATTGACAAAATTGCCATTTTCGGCTGTATTTTGACTTTGTTTTCACTCTAGCAACTACAAATATTGACTAAACAAGATAAAACTTTGACAGAATGATGCTGACTATAGGATCTTGCCTTGGTAAAATTTTCAGCTTGATCAGCATTTTATAGCATGAGTTATGTGCCCTTGAAATTGCCAAAATTGCCATTTTCAGCTCTATTTTGCTGGCTTTTACTTTATTTTTACTCTGAAATCTACAAATATTGACCAATCAAAACAAGATTTGGACAGAATATAAATAAGCATTATATGCTGCCTGTGTGTAATTCTCACCATGAGTTACGTGCCCTTGAATTTGACAAAATTGCCATTTTCGACTTTGTTTTCACCCAAACAACCACAAATGTTAACTAATCAAGATGATGCTTGGAAATAATCTTGTTGACAACAAGATCTTGCTTATGTGTAATTTTCAACATGATCACACTGTTACAATCTGAGTTATATGCCCTTGAAATTGACAAAATTTCAGTTTTCGACACTTTTTCCACTCTTGAAGCCACAAATATTGATTAATATAGACAAAATTTGAACAGAATGATAGTGACCATAAGATCTTGCATGTGTTTAATTTTTTATTTGATTTTAAATATACATACTGAATTATGTGTCCATGAATTTGGCAAAATCACAGTTTTCAATTCTATTATCACTCTAACATCCCTAAAATATTAGTCAATCATTTACTTTCTTTTTGTATTGACCACATGATTGCTGCTTTTGACTTTGTTTTTGCTGTAAGAACAACAAGTATTCAAAAATCTAGTCAAAACTTGGATTTAATATTAAAAGAAAAATTCAGGCCTGTGGAGCGACTCAAGACCTTCAGGTCTTTCTATTTGTTGAAAGCGACGATATAAAGATGTATTCAAGTATATAAAGATGTTTTCAAAAGTGTTGATAGACCTAGGAAATTTATCAAAATGACTTTTTTTCTACACAAGCAGACAAAATGTAAGCTCTTTTGCATTAGGCCTAAGCTTTCTTGGTTAACTTAAATATTGACAAACCTTGATTTAGGCTGCTTTTTGATATCCTCGTTTATCTAAAAGGTATGTTGATTTAGTATAAATAGATCATTATAAATGTAGGTTACATGTACATATGATATTTCCTTCCGATTTTTCCTTACTTCCATGTTCGCTATTTCAGTGATACCAAACAACCTACGACGAACAAGTCTACCAGTATCAATGCATTTACCAAAACACGCCCATTTCCATCGTTTAGACGAGTCTTTTCGCCTTGTATTCCTTCCCCACCCATACGATCAATTTACGCGGGATTGTACGGAATGTCTCCGGAAGATACTCACTCTCGACGGAAGAATCCGCAGCGCATGCGTATTCGATCAATCTGTGACCAATGAAATATTCGCAAACAAATTCAACTGGATTGATAACACCATTAATGACATCCATAACATCGTTATTTTCTTGTGTTTTACGTCGCTTTCCATTGAACACGAACAGTCTATAGTTGATGACGTCATGAAGGTGTGTAAATTGCCCGCCACTCGACCGGCGTGCCAGGTTATTCTTGCGCGTGTGACAGAAAGCCCAAATGTGACGCACGATCCCGCATTTCATGGAACTAGGATTAACATTACAAACGAGAAGAGTTACAAAGAGTTCCTAAAGGCGGTTTATTCCATATATGGATATAGAGACGAAGATGATCACGATAAACAAAAGTTGAAACAAATAGTACATTGTGGGGCGTCACACGGACTTTTGAAGAAGTTTCACACTTGTCCCTCGCATCATGTGTAAAAATTAACCCGTCTACTGTGTCATTTATTTCGATCATTTTATATATTGTCTGTGTTATTGCAAAACCTCGTAACTCCAGCTAAATTTAGCTGGAGTTACGAGGTTTTGCAGTAACACAGACGATATATTTATTTCGTTCTTAATATGGTATTGACATTTCACGTTTTCATTTTCTCATCAAATTCTCATTAAACAATCTAAATTCTCATTAAACTGTCTAACTTTCTCTCATACCTTTCTTAGTTTTGACGTCCTCTATGCTCTACAAGAAAAATTCACAGTATCTTTAAGGCTACCCAAAAGCTCTGGAAGAAAATTCATGTACAGTCGACACTTGCTGCACATAAAAGCGTAACCAAATCATTACGCCCGGGTATCCAGAATAGACCCCTGTTCTACGAAAAGTCGCGCTGAAAAGGAGTCTGACATGGATCCATACTGTTCCCTCTGTTGCAACAGGTCATGAAGAGGCTATTCGAGGCCTATCGATTACAACATTGTTCTCGATCAGACTCCTTATACAGACAGTCTGAGTCACTATACAGGCAGGCGGATCTGCGACCATCTTTGGTTCAAAAGCCTTAACCCATTACCACACAATGACTCCTTTTGACTCCCCACAAGATAATGGCCAAGGAAAACATCGTGGAAAATAAAGAAATTGCTTGTGACAAGCAATTTCTTCATTTTCCACAATGTTTTCTACGTAAGACTGAATAAATGTAAAATTCCATTCACTTGAAATTGTCGTCTGCTCCATCGTTGAATTTGGACTAGTCGAAAAGTTTTGTTGTTTGGTAATTGATTAAAGGAACCCTTTCCAGATCCTGGCTCAAATGTATTATGGCAGACACATTTAACCCGACAATCAAAATTAAATTTTCTTTGAAAGGGTAGATCTACGAAATATATGGGAAAAGAAAGACAAGAGGGCCATGATGGCCCTAGATCGCTCACCTGAAATTTCTTGCCTTGTTGAAATAAACATTTTGACCTGTATAGCAGCAAATTAAGAATTTTGCAATAAAGCCCCTTTTCCTTGGTTTTTCAAAAGAATGAAACAAAATTCAGCCTTTTCAAAAGTGTTTGCTCTTTTACCCTTTTTTCTGATGCCACTGCACTAAGAGCTTTGATATTAATCAAATTCTTATAACAACTTTGAAAGCCCTTCACCCAAAGATCATTCATGTGAAGTTTTAAGAATGTTGGCCCACTACATGTAGTAAGCCAGAAGATTTTTAAAAGATTTGGCTATTTTCCCCTTTTCTCATGCCGCGGAAGTCAAAGGCTTTGATGGAATCAAAGTCTCTCAAAATCTTTGAAAGCCCTTCATCAAAGGACCATTCATGGGAAGTTTCAAGAATATTGGCCAACTAGTTGAAGGCAGAAGCTTTTTACAAGATTTGGCTATTTTCCCCTTTTCTCATGCCGCGGCAGCCAGTCTTTGATGGAATCAAATTCTTTTAACAACTTTGAAAGCCCTTCACCCAATGATCATTCATGTGAAGTTTCAAGAATATTGGCTTGCTAATTAGGCAGAAGAAGATTTTTAAAATATTTGGCTATTTTCCCCTTTTCTCATGCCGCGGCAGCCAGAGTCTTTGATGGAATGAAATTCTTTTAACAACTTTGAAAGCCCTTCACTCAAGGATCATTCATGTGAAATTTCAAGAATATTGGCTGACTGGTTAGGCAGAAGAAGATTTTAAAAAGATTTGGCTATTTTCCGCTTTTCTCATGCCGCGGCAGCCAAAGTCTTTGATGGAATCAAATTCTTTTAACAACTTTGAAAGCCCTTCACTCGAGGATCATTCATGTGAAGTTTCAAGAATATTGGCCAACTGGTTAGGCAGAAGAAGATTTTTAAAAGAGTTGGCTATTTTCCCCTTTTCTCATGCCGCGGCAGCCAGAGTCTTTAATGGAATCAAATTCTTTTAACAACTTTGAAAGCCCTTCACCCAAGGATCATTCCTGCCAAGTTTCAAGAAAATTGGTCCACTGGTTTGGGAGAAGAAGATCTTTAAAGAAATTGTGGACGGACGGACGGACGGACGACGGACAACGACCGATCACAATACCTCACCTTGAGCACTTTGTGCTCAGGTGAGCTAAAAATGCCGGTAAGCAGCATTTTCTTCCTTTTCCCAAATGATTTCTGAAGTTTTAAGACCTAGACGAGTCGAAAATCGCCATAGTTCAGGAGGTTGGTTGATTGTGTTCCGTGAAGGATTCGCTTTCCATATATGATCTATTATTCAACTCTTTTCCAAATGCATACATTTTGCATTAGTCCAATTTAAAGTTTGTTGCATACTACAAAATGGATGATAAACAAGATGTATTTGTGAAACATGGATGCCCCCGAAATGGTGATTTTTCTAAAATGATATGTGTTCGTGTAAAGGATTGATAAGAGTTAAAGAATGACATTGATTGCATGGAACAGATAGATATCATTGAAAGAAAGTTACATACCAAATTTGAGCTTAGTATGTCAAATACTTTTGGAGAAAAGGCAAATGTTAAAATTTTGGATAGACAGATGGACGGACAGACGGTAGAAGGACAAACAGACAGGAGTTAGACAATATGCCCCCGATCTTTCGATACAGGACATAAAAATGGAAATTTTAGTAAATCTTGGAATAGAACATACTGAATGAATAGAATTAACGCTGGTTATCAGCATTTTCTTCTTCTCTCTTACTATTTTCTGACACTGTGGATGTTGTAAAGCAGATCTTGGTTGGGAAAGAGTTAAAAGAAAAGATAACTTGTAATATACTGAACAGAAAAAGCAGTTAACAGATTAATTTTTACTATTTCCAATCGTATTCATAAATCTATCATACATAATTCAAATTAAATTTTTCGTATTACACTTTTATGCTAGTCAATACATGTATACATAAATGACAATTTGAACATTGGATGAACCAAAAGCTTTCAATTAATCTTTTTAGCCCTTTCCCAAACATTGGGGTTTGAATCCAAAGGTGGTGCAGAGAACAAAATTAATGATTGCAAGCATGGGAAATAAATGTGCCACTCAACATAAGAATTACTGCCAAAATAGAAAATCGCTGCTTTTTTAAATGAAAACCTCGAAACTGCAGCTTAAAACAAGCTGCAGTTACAAGGTTTTTCATTGAAAAGCAATGAAATGCTGCTTACCAGCACTTTTCTTTTCTCGCAAATTTCCAAATCTGGCCTGATCAAGGACGTCAAAATCTAGGTCTTGTTTGGGAAAGGGTTAAATAGTTAAACATAATTTTTGTCAGAAGAAACAAATGAACAAACAACAGAATACTGATATCATTATCAACAGTTTTTTTAAGACCTTGAGCACAACATTCATGTTACATGTAGCTTTTTCCAAAACAGGGCCTGGTTTTGATTTCCCCCAAAAAATAGGTTGGGGAAAACATCGAGATAAAGAAGAAACTGCTCATAATGATCAGTTTCTCATTTTATCAACATGTATTCAACTCCATTTCACACAGATTTTTTTTATCAAATACAATTTTGTCATCTGCAGCCGATTTCAAATTGTACATCAAATCCAAGATGGCACTTGTGTTCAATAGAGCACAGGAAGTTATCAGCATTTTTTTCTTTTGTGTCATTATTTTCCAAATCTATTTTTACAAGTGTCCTCAAAACCAGGTCTTGTTTGGGAAGGAGTAAGAAATTGAAAGGGAAATGACCAATTTAAGGTTTCAATTTTGTGAAAAGATGAGCACTCATGTTCATGCAAAGAAAAATGCTGACAGTGTAATTGGACCATTAATTTTTCATTGATTTTTAAGATTGAAAATCCAAACTAATCAATCAAAGCATTCACCCAACAATAAAAAGAATCCTGAATCCTGAAGATCAGCATTTTCTCCTTTTATCTCAATATTTTCTGTACTATGTTGTACACAGATCTTAATCAACTTTCGAATTGAAAGTTAATCCTTTCCCAAACCAGACCTGGTTTTGATTTCACTATAAGAAAGGGCTTGGGAAAACAGGCAAAAGAAGAGAATGCTGAAGATCAGCATTTTCTCTTTTTGCCTCAATATTTTCCATGTAATATTGAAAACAAATCCATTGTATATCAACATCTATTTTTTGATCTGCAGCAGCTTTTGAATTAGACCACCATCAAATTTTGTCATTATGGAAAGGGCTTCCAAGTGTTCTCCCCAGCCCAATAAGCTGTATCGGTCCCAGTACAGCTTCATGTAAACAAGTATCTATATAATGCCTCTACAGCATCAAAAGTACCCCACAGCTTAATTTCCTCAAACAGGATAACTATTAACTAATAGGAAGATTTTTAAACATTTCACATCAAAATTTGATAGATAATGCACCTTTACAATTGCAGATGTAATAATTGGTTATAAAACATTATGGGAGAAAAAGAAATTGCTCAATATAGAGTAGAGGAGGGTAATCCCGACATGCGCCCAATTCAGACACTTTCGGAAAAAAGGTCATTTGTATTGCATTATCTTTTGTCAAAATCAATAACTTTCTGTTTTAAATATCACGTCATACATTTTTCCAAAGTTATATCATGATCATCGACATGTAAAGGCTTGCTTTCTTAAACAAGAGCTGTCCGAAGACAGCGCGCTCGACTTTCTAAGTTGCTTAGTATAAAGGGGGCATAACTCCAAATAGAGTGGTCCAAGGGTCATGGGCCCTGATAGTAAGGTAAAGGGTGTGATGGTGAATAAGTATACCAAGTTTGGGTTGAATCCCTTTGATAGTATGGAAGTTATTGATGTTGGAAAAAACTTTAACCTTGGTTGCAACGCCAACGCCGACGCCAACTCCGACGCCAATGCCGACGCCCGGGTGACAGTATAAGCTCTCATTTTCTTCGAAAAGTCGAGCTAAAAATCGAGGTTAAAGATAAACCAAACTGTTTGCGAAATTTTCAAAAATGCAGTCTTATAGATTTCTGTAAGAGGGGTGTCCTGAAAAAGTAAAAATAAATTCTTGTACAAGTTATCTTCCTCAATAGATTTTCGTATAAGATGATCATTTAGACAATTCTCTATTATCCTAGCTGTCTAAAAAGAGTATCAGAGCGATATTTATTCATAAATCATGGTGTCGGGGTTGACAGTCTTTTTTGGCCAGAGAGTTTAACTCCGACACCATAAGTGAAAATAAGAGGAAATTTCCCACTCTCGCTTACTAAATCTTTACTATACCGACGATACGCTAAAGAAACGTGTAAAACCAACTTATTCGAGCTTATGGTGACACCTTAACATATAGATTTGCATATTTTTCCCATATGTTCGCATATTTTTTCTTGGGTGTTGGATTTGACCGAAGCCTCAGAGTGTGAGTTATGAGCGAAATTATATTCCGTGTATAACCCAATTTCTAATTGAGAGAAAGGTTTACAGTATATGTCTAACAAAAGAAAGAATGGTTTCCTTCCCTTTTCAATCCTAACTTCTCTGTGACATTGCATCACATAGCTCATTTTGCTTCAATAATATGTTTGGTGTCGGGTTTGACCGAAAAGTGTCGGATTTAAGATGCTTCATATGTGGTAGAAATTCAGTTGTACCATCATTGTTTATGGCCAGAAGACGCCGTAGAATACACGAATTTGTTGCATAAAGGTTAGTTCATGTAAGGCCGACACGAAATATGGCCTCATATAAGTAGACAAAGAAATATATTGATTTTTCCCTTAAAGTGTCGGGAATACCCTCCTCTACTCTAAGCAATTTCTTCTTTCTCCATTATGTTTTTATTCACATATTGTTTACCGATACTTTAATAATTTGCCACTACAGCTTAAAATTATTCTGTGGAGAACCCTGCTTCTTACATGTTTAGCCTTTATCTTTTACGGCATCAAAAGGCATCAATATGTGCTAAAGTTAAACTTTCTTACATGTTTACCCTGAGTAAGTCTATCTCTCAAACCTCCTGAGCACATTTGATTCTTCATTAGAAGGACTGCTGTCTCTTGAATGTTCCGAAGATGGACTAACATTCCCCGCTCCGTTATTTCTACCCCGTCCAGACGATGAATTCTCGTCCATCTCTAATTGGAAACCACCAACGGCTCCAAACATTTCTTTCTCCAACTCAGCCATTTTTCTTCTTTCGTTAATTTCTTCATGAAGTCTCAATTGTTCTTCCACACTTCGAAGATTTCTCTCTTTACCAGAAATACTGCTGCGATGTCGAGTTAGATGTTCTGTCGGAAGACGATATAATGAGTCAAAATCTTGCCCATCTTCTCCGTTACGATGTATATTTCTTCGGTTCTTTTTCTTCTTCTTTTCCCTCTTGCTGTTTTTTACTTTATCTTGATGTCCGTTGTTTCGCATCCTATCCTTTTCTATCCGTATAAAATCAATTCTCTCAACTCTCTCCATCTCAACTGGATCTTTAGGTGATTCTGCTCGCTTTTCTTCATTCAAGATGTCTTTCTCTCTTTGTGATGCTAGTTTTTTCTTCAGTTGTACATTATCAACAGTAACAACAAGTTTCTCACTATCTAAGTCATCCTTATGTACAAACTTTTCATTGCCAGAGTCTTTATTTTCCTTTGGTGATAGACGCTCTTTGATATTTTCCTGATCTGGAATGTCGACAACAATTCGAAGGTTTTTTATTTGATGTTCTAGACTAGGAACCTGAATCAGATTTAATGGCAGGTTTATTATCTCCCTTGATTCAGGGGAGCTCACTCTATCATCTTCATCAATAGAGTAATAGTCCTTGTTATCACTAATATTACCTTGATTATCTATTACCTGTTTAAGTTGTTTTTCTTTTGAATGTTCAGTGGGTTTTCTAGAATTGTCTTGCTGGTTTGACATATAATCTTCAATCAAATCGCCATGGTGATCAGTCACATTTGTAGCATCATCAGCAGTGTTACTATTATTATTGTCATTGTTGCTATTTCTATACAGTGTTATATTTGTAGAACGGTTATTTCTATTTGCTGCCGGGGGTCTGGTGACATGATTATCGTTTGAAGATTGAACATTTGACGGATATCGGACGTCCTGCTGGATACCACAACCCTGAATAGACTTGGACATTTCCGTTGAGATCATTTTGCGGGAACTCTTTGGTGATAACTCGTCGACCTGTAACCAAAAAAATTTATAATTCAGTGCTTTACTATTGTAGGTGTTTTCAAACATATAAGTACTCATAATGGTTCAAATGTTTGACTATGTTGAGATGATGCAACTCATTACATATACAATGACCCCACTTTGTAACATTGATATTTATGCAAAGGTTCACCTAGCAGAAATTGTGATAAATTGTCAGAAATTAGAAAGTCTGAGGCCCAACAACACTCCGAGACATCAACATGGGTCTAGTCGAACTTTGAAATTCTTAACTCTTCCAAAAGCAGCTACAATGGTGTACATTGTAAGTATGGGTGTGAGGAGCCTCATCCACGCTCATGAATGAAGACTTGGTCAAGAAACAAACAAACAAACAAACATATAAATAATATTGTTTTACCTCATGCTCTACATGGAATGGTTCCAGCACTATAGGTTCATCCTCTATACAGCTATATTGGTGTAAGTATGGGTGTGAGAGAGCCTCGTCAGCGCTGATGCGTAGTGATGGGTCAAATACAAGCAGCTTCTCTAATAAATCTAATGCTGAAATATAGTTATAGATGTCTAAATTAAATGCAAAAACTCAATTCGAATTCTGTATATGAGCTTGGTTTTCATGTCCAGCCAATTTTGCTTACATCTGAGTAAATCTGAATTTAATCATGTTTTCAATAATTGAAAACAAAAAATTGTTCTTATTTTTTTAAAGTCATGTACACCCGAAACCTCCATAAGTATACTGTTGAATGTTGATAGCAAAATAATAAACAAAAAATGTTCTGTTTATGCTCAAATATTGGACAAAATGGTCTTATTTTCAGAAAGTATCTTTATGGAAAATGTGTGATATATTTTCTTTGTGAGACTCCAAATTAAAGCTTAAAATATACTGAAAATTGTATTTTTATTTTTAAGATTTCCTATGATTTTGATGAAATAACTTGCCAAAAATGATGACATAACTTTCGGTTCAAATAAGTTGTGTTTATCATTTGTGCTATAGAACACACACGTAATTCGTGGATGATGTTTGATTAGTTATCTATAACTGAGATATAGTTTTTTTTCAAGTGAAGATGCGAGGGGACGGGACAGGACAGCACGCTGACACTAGGGCTGTGACATTAGCTCCCTATCCTTAAAGTCCCAACTCGCTAAAAATCTTCTTAACTTTGGAAAAAAAATCTTTGAGGGCAAAACAATCTTACCATCTATGTCTATGTTTGTGAATCTATCTATGAGTGGTTTTTGTGGTGTACGATTGTGTCGACGGATGAAGTTTTGTGGCAATATTTGTGTCACTCTGTTCCATTCGTTGTCACTTAGACAGATTGTGTCCAGAATCTGGCCAATCTGGTCCATCTCATGGGCCCCTGAAGAAAAAATGTTGCTTTTTAACAAAAAACTTGTAACTGCAGCTTGACACAAGCTGCAGTAACGAGGTTTTTGTTGAAAAGTAGCAAAATGTTGCATGTCTGTGTTTGTTAATCTATCTATGAGTGGTTTTTGTGGTGTGCGATTGTGTCAACTAATGAAGTTTTGTGGCAATATTTGTGTCACTGTTCCATTCGTTGTCACTCAGACAGATTGTGTCCAGGATTTGTCCAATCTGGTCCATCTCATGGGCACCTGAAGAAAAAAACTTTTTCTAAATATTTGCTGGGCCTTTCCCTTAAGGATTACATTGTGACCAATCATTAATTAATCGACACTTTGTGCACCTCCTATCATCATCCGTAGCAATGGAAACTGACAAGGGTATCCATTTGCAATTTCTGTTGCCACGAATGATACCCGGCTTTTCAAAATAAAATATTTCAAAAACTTTTATTAAGCCCATGATTGTGTTTACTCTTTTAAAGTCTCACAAAGACGATTAATATGAGTACTCACAACATAGGGTTTGAATTTGAAAAAACAATTTTGCCATGGCTTCATCCCTTCATATCTGTTGCTCTTAACCTTGCATCTACACCATGATAAATGCATCTTTTGACTCAATAAAATGCTGTGCACTTTAAGCTGCAGTTTTGAGGTTTTTGATGATAAGCAACAACGACCTTCTTTTCTGTCAATTTTTTCTGTAGTTTATCTACACTTATTTATTTGTTTACTTGCCTGTAAAGAGTGGTCTCCCGCTGATCATTTCTGCCAGAATACATCCTACACTCCACATATCAATGGCTTTAGAGTAGTCACGAGGGGAGATAATCAACTCTGGAGAGCGATACCAACAGGTGCCTACATTGTCCGTCAGAAAACCCTGAAATATGAGGAGAAACAGATTAAAGTACATTTACATAAAGCAGTGTTTCCATTTACATAAAAATATATTGAGTCCCTTGGACCCAGTGCAGTAGAAAAAGTTGAGTCCCAACCACTTTCAGTTGAGTCCAATTTTGACTTCCACAAATCATCTTCAAATTTATTGTTGTACTTGAACGTACTCAAAAACCCTTTCCCAAACAATACCTAGTTTTGATATTCCCAGTTAAAGTGGCTTGGAGAAACATTTAAGCAAAAGAAGAAACTGCTAATAATAAGCATTTTTTTCAATTTGCCTCAATGTTTTCCGAGATATTCTCAAGTTTTATACCTAAGTTATCACAAATTTTGTGATCTGCAACAGCTTTTTAAGTTTTATCAGCCAGTCTTTGTACGCCGGATCCGCAAGCCACTGGTCTTGAAAAAGCCGCGAGTGTTTCTTTTTCTTTGTTTGAGAAGCCATTATTATTTACAAAATGAATGTAACAGTTGGTTTCCGGCTATCAAATCGCCCACAAAACAATATTTTAGACAGTTCGGGTACCAGACAAAAAAGCGGGAATCCCAACAATTGCAACTTTTCGGTAAGATGTTGGCGAAGTCTATTAATAGTAACTTTGGAAAACCAGTGACTTTGCTTCAAATCTGTCAAACTTTGAAACATTTTGGATTGTTTTCGCTAGTTATCTGACATTTATGCGTAAGATTTATGAAAATACATTGTTTTTGCCTCTCATTTTATTTTGCGTCCCATGGACGCGACCAGTATAAAAAATTTGCGTCCGAGCTGATTTTCATGCGTATACAGATACTTTTACGTCGTAAATGGAAACTCTGATAAAGACATTATGAAATGGTATATTATTTCTTAGCAATATGCTGTTGATACTCAATTGAATTGTCTCTAGGATTGTTATCCATGAATATGCATATTATAACATAGTGTTTGTGAACTTAACAATAAATGGCATATGACATTTTACAAAGCAGATTAAATCAACTAGCTGCTCAACCCAAGAAGATTAAGAGTATCAAATTCATTAATGTGTCAAGGTTTGAAACAAGAGACAATTCCTGTAGCATTTGAGACCACTTTGGATTGAGATCAGTCCAAAAGATTTAGGTTATGAAGAAGCTATAGGACAACATTTTAGGTTTTGATCTGACTGGGTGTAAGAGTGCAGACTTATCTCAATCCATGGTATTCAAAGGCCTTAAAGGTCCTTTTTTCCAGATACTATTCATAATGAGACAGCATAAAAAGTATTTAGGCAAAGAACATATCGTCCCTTTTCAACAAAACCCTTGTAATTGCAGATTAAAACAAGCTGCAGTTTCAAGGTTTTTGCTAAAAAGCAGCAATATATGAGCTTGGTTTTCGTGTCCAGCCAATTTCCGTTACATCTGAGTAAATCTTAATTTAAGTGTATTTTCTTTAAATGAAAGTAAAAAATGCATTTATTTCTTTTAAGTCATATGTACATTCGAACCTGCATAGGTATACAATTAAAAGTTTGATAGTAAAAGAATGAACAAAAATGTTCTATTTATGCTCAAATAATGGACAAAATGGTCGAAAATATCACGTATTTTTAGAAGGGCCTTTATGGAAAATGCATAATATGCAAAAAATATCGCACCTACTATGACTGGAAATATTTTGTTTGTTCAACTACAAATTAAAGCTTAATCAAAACTGAAAATCGTATTTTTATTTCATAGACTTCATTTAATTTTGATGAAATAATTAGCAAAAAAAATGATGCAATTTTCGATTCAAAAAAGTTACGTCTTATATTTGTGCTATTTTTTAAATGTTAATGACCTTGATATATCACGCACATAGTTTGTGGGTGGCGTTTGATATGTACGAGATTAATAGGGTACGAAATCGCGACTTTCCGGGGCCGCGATCTTTTTCAATTTATCTTCGACTTTTTTTGCCTAGAAATTTTGTAAAAAAGTTACGTCATTAACTCCCATGAAAGATCGATATTTACAAAATAATTGTAATCAAATTAAAGAATTAATTGAGCGAAAATATTCGTATAAGATATGAGCGACATTTTGAATGACATAAACGGCATGAGTCACAAACATGGCGGGCGATGTGAAATGTCAAAAGAGTACAGATATAATAGTTACGTCTTTTCAAGATCAAACGAAATACAAGTGGTCTTCGTTACGTCTTTTTGAAATTTGAGTGGAACGACCAAGGATGTACCATTTATTCCCTATGATATGACATTATCGGAGATTTTAGGTATTTAAACTTGTTCGATTTTCTTCGGCACAATACATCGCGAGAAAGTCGGTGATATAGTAAATAGATCGTAGAGAAGAACATGGACAGAGAAGCTGTGAAAATTGTTTCCAAGTTACCTCTTTACAGATTTTAGCTTTTTTTTATGTGCAATAGATTAAAAATCCAAAATGGAATATTTAGATTTGTGCCAATGGCTACCAAATCAGAACATAACAGTTTTCACATTGAAAATGTCAAAACTTAAAGAAACTATCAATGAAATGTTTATAAAAAATGCAGACAAATTCCCCGGTAAACACTTTTTTTGTGTCTATTTACATCCTGTTACGTCTTGCAAACTTTTTAGGGAAAAGTTCATTCCTACTACATCCAACATGATAAAAAGTGCTCAAAATTACAGCTTTTGCACAAAACAAAGATAAATTTTGCATAACAAAATAAAATAATGTTCTTCATCAGGAGTTTTTGAAGCATTTTTAACACAGTGTCCAACGTTACGTCTTTGACTTTTGAGAAATGTAACTTGCATTTAATCCTTTACTATAAAAGAAAGGAAAAAAGTATTTTCAGTGGTTAGTAGAATAATCCACAAATTTAACACTGAATAGAAAATTAACAATATAGAAAATGTCATAAAATTCATTAATTTATGGACACAACACAGTTTATGATGTAACCAAAATGGCTGGACATGAAAACCATGTTCATATATAAATAAGCATACCTTGTGAGAATATTCTGCATCCAAGACCCTCGCCATACCAAAATCTGCTATTTTCAGAACCAAATCTTCCACATTTATCAGGAGATTGAGAGGCTTTAGATCCCTGTGTAGCACATTAGCAGAATGGATGTACTTGAAACCATGCAGATGACCAGATTTTAAGAAGGTCTAATTTGATGCCAAACCAAGCAAATGTGTATCATCTTTAATACAGCTTTGAAAAATATTGAGAGAAAAGAAGAAATTGCTGATCATCAGCAATTTCTTCTTTTACCTCAATGTTTTCACAAGCCATTCCTACAAGGAATGTCGAAACCAGGTCTTGTTTGGGAAAGGGTTAATAAGCATACCTTGTGAGAATATTCTGCATCCAGGACCCTCGCCATACCAAAGTCTGCAATCTTCAGAACCAAATCTTCCACATTTATCAGGAGATTGAGTGGCTTTAGATCCCTGTGTAGCACATTAGCAGAATGGATGTACTTAAGACCCCGCAGTAGTTGATACATAAACAGTTTGATATGCTCCGCAGTGAGTAGATCTTGTATAATGACTTGGTGTAGATCTGTATGAAGCAACTCCTGCACAATGTAGACGCAGCTCATCTCGTTCAGATTGCATGTCACTTCACCCCCTCGTTCAAGACTGAATCCATTTGAGCCGAGGACTTCATAGACGGTGATGATGTTTTCATGTTGAAGACGGCGCATGAGACGAATTTCACGAAGAACATACTTGCAGCTCTTCGAATCGAAGAAACTCAACTTCTTGATGGCAACTTCTTTATCACAATCGCTGTCTGTAGCAGCGTAGACAACAGAGTTTCCGCCGTGGCCTAATGCTCGTAGATTGATGAACCTTGGATAGATAAAAAGATTGGAGTAAACCTCTGATTGTGAAAATGTTGTTATTCTGCTGAAGCCTCTTAACAGCAGCTTATAAAAGCTGCGTTTGCAAGGTTTGGGTAAAACTTTGACATAAATTAATCATATGTTATTTCAGGTCATATAATGGGTACTGTAGTATAACTCTTTGAAAAGCTTGTTTTAATTGTGACATTTTTTTTTACTTATGTATTTTAACATTGTCACAAAATTTTGTAATTTAAACTGACAATGTATAGATTTATTTATCATTTTACTACTTGTATACTATGTAATATTTTTACTGAAATGAATCCATGATCTAACAGATCTACAGATAACAGGTGGTGCACTGCAGACAGTCTAACTTTGTTATTTCAATTCCAAACCCTATGTTGTGGATACTCATTGGAATCGTCTCCTTGAGATGATTCCAATGAGTACCCACAACATAGGGTTTGATCAACAATAAATGAAATATTGCACTCCTTATCTGTAGGCAAGATCAGCATCTAACCTTGGATCGACATTAAACCGACCAGGAGGTGGTTTGTCTTTGTCTTTGTCCCCCATCTCTCTGTAAACCTTGAACCACTCACAGTTCTTGCATCCTGCTCATGATCTCCAAAGGCTGTGCTATTACCAATCCTAGAAAAAAGAAAAAGAGACTTTGTCAAAAATGTGTACCTTATTACTAGACAGCAAATTTTAGACAGGTCCAAGCAGAGGACTTTTGCAATGTGATGAAATTTTGAAATTGTGCAACTTTTGGGGTAGAAAACATTGTCGAAATTGAAGAAATTGCTTGTCACAAGCAATTTCTTCAATCTCTACAATGTTTCCCATGCATTTTACTTGAGGGGCGTCAAATGAACCTTGGATCGACATTAAAACCACCAGGAGGTGGTTTGTCTTTGTCCCCCATCTCTCTGTGATCTTCTGACTTGTAACCAAAACTCACAGTTCTTGCATCCTGTTCGTGATCTCTAACTAATACCAATTTGACATTCAAAGACTGTGCTATTACCAATCCTAAAAAATGAAAAAAGGTGGAAGTTTAAAAATTTGTAGCTTTAGAGTTGGGTTTTTTTCTCCTTCTATGCATGGGTCCGTCAAACGGACCTATTCCCAATGCCAAAGAGGGTATTTTTTCCAAAAATACAGAAAGAAAATTCCAAAAACAAAAGTTAAACATTCTTCTTTAAAGAAAATTTGCTCAATCCCTTTCAAATGTTGAGCGAATAGAATGATTTGGATTCTTTTCAATTTATCTAACTATACTAAATTATACAGAGAACTTATTTTTTACATTTTGTGATGAGAATATTTTTCCCAATATTTGAGAAAATGTTCGAAGCATTTTTCCCAATTTGGCTAGTTTTGGGCCCATTCCCAAAATTATGAGAAAAACGCTGCTTTAGTTATTTTTAACCTGTTCCCAAACAGTGATGCTTTTCTGGCCCTCTAGTAGAAAATTTAATGTTATGAGAAAACAATTGACATTGAAACAATAGAAAACAAAGCTGATAATCAGCATTTTCTCCTTTTGCTTCTACATTTTCTAAGCAATAAGATACAGATTTTCTTCCTTTGATATCATTTATTTCTAGTCTGTAACTAAGCCCTTTTCCTTCAATTGCGTTATTACCCAATCGGGCCAGATCAGGAATTATTTCACCAAACTGTTCAACCAGAATAAACCTCCCAGATAGTAAAGCAGCCAGGGATCATTAAGGGGCGAGATTTGGGCAAATTCTCTCATTTTTTCTGCCACAAATTTCACTTAAATTTGCTCAATGGGAGAAAAATCTCACACTAAAATTAATGTAAAATAGTTACTACATGTAGTAAGAAATTTGGTAAAATATCTCACTGAAAAATTATTTTTTCTCATAAGTTTTGGGTGAATGAGACATTTTCTCTCAAGCAATTTCAGAGCCAGAATTATCCCTGGTAAAGTTTTGGGAAGAAATTGAGACAAAATAATAAATGGTCATTCTTCAGACGTTCCTTTGAACGCAATTATTTTACATCGATTGGGAAGCAAGTTTCTTCAACTTATTTTAATGATGAATTTAATCCCTCTACATTCTGCTTCCTGGAAATACACCAATATATGAGCCTATGGGAAACCAATAGCCCAATACAGGATTTTTTTAACCCATTACCTGACCATAGTCCAGGGATTTTGTTACCTGTGAGTCCCGAGTCCCTGACTCATTTTTTTTTTTCTCAGGACTCATTGATAAATATTTAGTGAGTCCCAGAATGCTAACATTTTCAATATGTAATCTACATTGTCTTACAAAGACTCCAATATTTCAACGTTGGACTCATTGGTTTGGGAACCAGCGAGTCCCAGGACTCTTCCGCATAAATTTGTAACAGAATCACTGCCAGACAGCAAAATTTTTGACAGTTCCAATTGGAAAGGTGTTACTTGCAGACGACAATATCATGTTGATGAAATTTCAAAAGTTCTTTCCATTTTGGATTAGAAAATATTGTGAAAAATTAAGAAATTGCTTGTCAAAAGCAATTTCTTCATTTTCCACAATGTTTTCCCTAGCATTTCTTGAGAGGGAGTCAAAAGGCGTCACTGAGCAGTAATGGGTTAAAACTAAGAAATTGGGGCCGAATATGAGTAGCTGAGGCCCACTCTTTGGCATCCTTTAAGAGTGGGCTAGCAAAACTAGCCTTCTAGAGGATTGTCAGTTGCAAAGTACCCCCAAGCGACAGACTCGAGCTGTGCCAGCGGGATCTAGAGCCCTGGTACAGCCACAGAAGCTGGATTGGTTGAGTCTAGATGGGGGGGAAGGATTAGGGATGTAACGATACATCGGACTATCGATATATCGCAATAGTGACCTCTGCAATAGTGCTATCGTGATAGGCAACTGGCAATATCAATAGTATCGCAATAGTTGTTTCCACTATCGCAATAGTTTTAATAGTTCTAAAAATAGCAATTTGTTCTAAAAATAGCAATTTGTCACATGACATTGTCTAATTTTTAGCAAAAAATCTGTCTCTTGAATATCAGACATCAATGACAGGCTACTCAAATCATGAATTATGTCACTCTATTCCTTCAGATTATTTATTTAATGATTCTGCAAATTAATTCATATATGTAAAATATTCAGGAAATGTGATTTTTAATGAAAAAATATCAATTTATAGCACTTAAAGCATATAACAATAGTATCACAATAGTATTGCAATAGCAACCTACAATAGCAATACTATCGTGATAGCAATTTGGTCAATAGCAATACTATCGCAATAGTCATTTTGGCCTGCAATAGTCATCCCTAGGAAGAATCCATAAACACTTTTACTACATTATCTTTCTTTCTCTCTATTTGTCGGTCCTTCCTTCCCTCTTTTTCTATATTTTCTCTTTTTATTACTTTTTTCTTGCATACCGTCAAAGAATTGTCAAGTTATGACAGTTTGGTGTCTCGATGTAGTCTAGATGAACAATTATTCCCCTAAATTGTGATTTTCCCCTCATAAATCGATGTTTCAACCTTTACCAATTCAATGTTCTCCCTGGACCCATGGGAGTATCTATGTTAACAATCAAAGATCTTCAGTTTAACAGCTGATGAATTGCTCTCAAAATCTATTTTCTTTGTGTTTTCTATAATATTTTGAAGAATTTTCATTATTCAAGAAAAAAAAAATGCTTGAAAAAAATTTCCCATATAGTATAACAGCTCATTTGACGCATTTTCCCCCAAATTAGAGGCATGGCCCCTTCCCCTAAACGTATTTAAAGAACACTGGCAAGAACAACCTCCGCTTCTGGGGAATCAAACTCAGAACCGCTCATTCAAATTAGTCGCAAGGCAGAGTCGGTCTACCACTCAACTACCATGTTATATAGTCCTAGCTGCGATATCGTAGCCACAAACTTGATGATGGGTATTAGTTTGTGGCTACGAGTCCACCCTATTCCTTCTTGTGGAGCAAGACAAAAGGGTGGAAAACACATTTTCTTGCATAAATTTTTGAATACTAACATATCTAATCAGATGTGTATCCCATAAAAAGATATTCCATGGCACAAATTCAGTTAAAAAGTATCAACAAGAATTTTTACCAATCATTTCTCCCAACGGAATATTCAAGTCTCAGTAGAATAAAATGGGTGGGTACTCCGCTTCAAAATTGAACTGAACTTTATTTGAAAGTGATTTCAACATAAAACTAAGCTGGATAGACAGAAAAATAGTTAACCTGTTGTCAGGTAACATTCTTACTACATTCCATAGCTTTATTTTGAAGTTTGACTATGCTAAACTTGCTGGAATGAATCATACCAGCACCTGCTCCATTGCAACGAATAGGAAGGAATTGTAACCGAAACCAAGATCAAAATTAAAAAAAAAGGTTTCGGTTACATTATTGCAACTAATATAGTCCTATCTATAAGCCCTGGCATATTTTTATCTTTGAAGTGATGCCAGGTCTTATCATATCCGCCATTTTGTCTATAGCACTTCCGCCGTGCGGAAAACATCGGAGGTTTACTTTAGTCCTCAAACTACTACCTTTGAAATCAAAATTTCGATCTAAAAATGGTATGAATTGAAAGATAAATCAATTGTTTTTCACTTCAGTATAATTTAAAATTTTATCTTGTTTTCTTCAAAACAAACCAAATTTCCAACCTCCGTAAACAAAAGCAAGATGGCCGACTCGCTCGCCAATTGAAATGATAAAATGTTTCAAAGGCATAATTTAGTAAACAAAGCAATATTTCACTACCTTTTGTCTACCTTTTGTCTTCTGGGGAACTTAGTAACCCCTATATGGGTTGTCATCCCCTTCTAATTTGGTTTCTCCTATCTCCAGTCCGGTTGAGCTAATTTTTACTATTATCAATACACATTGGAGACGTCAAAACGCTTATGTACCCACAGTTTGACGAGTTTGCTCTTGAAGACGTCCACTTTTTTGGATGTAACAATATCTTCTGGGAGGTTGTTCCATACATTCACAGTACGAAGTGAAAAAGAATTTAAACGTAGGGATTTCTTCGCTCTCAGCTTATTTAGTTTTAAACAGTGTCCTCGGAGGTGATCCGATTCCGCAAAGGTAAAAAACGTGAGATTTCAGTAACATTTAGCTAGTTTAGCTAGTTTTAAATATTGTGTAGTTATTTTCTATTGTTTATGCCATGCTTTACCTTGAATGGGGACTTTTGAATGATTAAAATTACATTTGCTACCCTTAACAATCGCAGCCAGCATGGATCACCATGTTATACAGTGACAGTGATGACTGATGTATCCTTTTGTTTTGACTCAAATAGATCTATTTGCTACCCTGTACACACAACAAATTTTGAAGAAAAAAACAACAACAACTGATTATTGACTGGTCTATTTGTGGGGTTAACCACCCGTTCGAGCGAGGGTGAAGACATCCGGAATGTGACATCCGACTTTTACAATACAACCTGCCAAACAAGGGCAAATTTATGGTTATTTTCGGCATATCATATGAGTTACAGTGGTTGATGAATATCTGATAGGAAGCAATGTGTATTGTTAAATAGACATGACAACTTCCTTGAGGACAAATACACAAACAAACCTGTGAGGAATTTGTAAAAACACTAGCAATTTTGTCAAAAAATTTTCTGGACAAAATTGGTTCCCAGCGTACTAGCCAAATCTTACAAATGCGGGTACCAATATATTTCTCGATGGAAACAGCCAATCAGCGACGTCAACAGAAAATGGGGAACCAGCGCAAAATTAGTTGTATTTCCGGTAAAATTGACAAGTAGGCGGCTGCTGTCCAGAAATTTCACAAAAAACATAATCGTCTCTGTCTCGCATACTCTAGAAACTTATCTAATGGTAACCAGAATGTAATAATGCTATAATAATGCTACTAGAGATCAAAAGACCATGATCTTGAACAATACACAGAACGACGTTTCATGATAAACGGAAAGACAACTAGCCATCGTTTACGTGGATAGAATTTCATAGAAAAGCATGACAGAATACGGGGGAAACGCCCTTTCAAAACGAGCCATATATCCATCGTCCCAGTAAGTTTTCACCCGAAATTATAAATGGGCTTCTAATGATAAATTGAAACAATAGAAAGACCGGTCAACTCGGCCCATTTATAATTCGGCCGTATTTCAGCAGAAAGAGAATTTCAGAACTTTAGATAAGAGAAAAGGTGGTATTGATTCGGTCTTCTTCTTCTTCCGGTTTAGGTCAGGATTCTTGGAAAGAATGTACACTTGACCTGCGGCACAATCCCTTCAACCAATCAAAAACGTCGTCAGTCATAAAGTGCGGACCTTCACTCATTCGATGGAGGTGAAATCTTCGGTCTTTTTCGTTAAGGATCCTTTCGTTAAAGCATTACCAACTTTCAGCCTTAATATCTCGACGACTACGCCAGATTATTAAAAATGTGTTGGTAATTAGAAAGTTTAAACCTCATTCTTTAAAGAAAGAGTTTTGTTTATGAATTTTAACGATGAATTTTTGAAATGTTCTGCCTCAAAAATGGTATCCCGTAACAATAAAGACCGAGGTAGTACCCTCGATGAAAAAATGAAAGTGAGGCTATGACGTCATGCCCACTGATTCTATTCAGATCTACAGATAAGGATCAGAGGGGGCAGGCAGCGCTTTTTCTCATAGATTAACTTGGAAAAATGCACCAATTTCTCAAAAATTGTGAAAAAAAGTTTCTTTTCAAAATGCAAAACGATAGGTTCTGTACCGTACACTTTATGATTTAGAATCTTAAAATAAACTGAAAGGAATCCAAATTACTCTTGGATATTTTAACTCATCATTTGAAAAGGTTTAAGTAAATTTTCTTAAAAAAAAACCTTATTTCTTAACTTTATAGTATTGGGAATTTTCTTTCTATATTTTGGGAAAAAAATACCCTTTTTGGCAGTGGGAACCGGTCCGTTTTACGAACCCATGTAAAGCAGGCGAAAAAACACTGACATTGGCCTCATTTTCAATGTTCTTATTTTTTTCAGAATCATGCTGTATGGTTCCCTTCTTGGATGTTCAAAGTTACTGCGAGCAGTTGGGTTGTACATGTCATATGACATCCTCAAACTCGTACCAGTAGTTCTGTTTTTATTTGTCGTTAAAGCAGGGTAAGTATGACATGTTCCAACCATGTTAACCATTTCTCAAATAAGACAATTGAAAAGGCTTGAGAAAACATTGAGGCAAAAGAAGTAAAAGATGAGAAACAGCATTTTCTTCTTTTTATACACTCGAAGGGTCATATTATGCTTTGGCCTTGGTTGTCCATCAGTTAGCAATTTCATGTGTGTGCAACTTCTACAATCTCAACCAAAATTTGATCAAACTTGACACAATCAGGGGTTCTTTTTATGGTTAGGGGAAGGGGCCCGGGGCCCTTCATTTGGGGAAAATGCATGGAATGAGCTCTTATAGGGGAAAAATTTTCAAGCATGTTTTTTTTGCTTGAATACAGAAAATGCTTCCAAATGTTTTAGAAAACAAAGGAAATAGATTTTAAAAGTAATCAATAAGCTTATAAACTAAAGATCTTTGATTGTAAACATAAATACTCCCATGGGAGCACATTTTAAAGGTTAAAACATTTATGAGGGGAAAATTACAATTTAGGGGAAAAATTCCCAGAGGGGAAGGGACAGATATTCGGCCCCAATTTCTTAGTAAAAAAAAACCCTGACAATGAATCTCTATATCTAGTTGTGCACACCACTTACGGAATTCAGATAACTCTTTCCGTTCTTGAATTATCTGCCCTTGAATAAAAGAGATGCCCATTTTCTTGTGACTGCAGCTCCCACAGTTTCATCTGCAAAAGGAACAAACTTGCCATAATGAATCTCCATGGTTTCTACTAGTGTATACACTATTAGAATTCAGATAACTCTTGGAATTAATGAATTATCTGCCCTTGAATTGAAAAAATGGCTTATTTTACTGAAAGCCCCTCTCAGGTGTATACATGGGCTGCTCCGAGAAGCTCTTTTATCTCAATATTTTTCATGCTTTATTTACACATATCCAATTTTTAGCAGCATAAAATGTCATATACAGCAGGTTTGAAATTGGAGCAGTCTAAGAATTTGCCATTTGGGAAGGGATGGAATATGCTGACAATTTTTGACTAAGGAAATACATGTATAAATGGTCCAAGAAATTGTAGTCTCAATGGAAAACGGTCAAAAATACTTTTGTGCATGTACTTATAAATAATAATTGTTTGATTATGTTCAGTATAAGGTTAAATTGATATCTTAAATAATCTTTCTACTTTTCTGTAAAGCATCATTAAAGTCACTAATAGATCTACTTCAATATATTTGAGTGCAATTTTAAATTAAACCCTGGTCATGCTGATCTCGGAATTTTCCAGACACTCTCACAGGCAAAATAGAACAAGACCAGCCTGCACATACAGGGTTCCCAAAAACCCCTAAATGGGGTTTTGCACCCCCAAAATTGAATCTTGCACCCCCAATTTTTGCAGACAGCCTTCTATGTCTCATATAGAGGGGGTGCAAGTATGCTGTAAAATCACTGTTTTCACCCCCAGATTTAAAGGTCAGTGGCAACCCTGACATAAGTGCAGTCTGGTCTTATTCTATATTGCCTGCTTCCTTAAATTCATAAGAGTTTGTCAAAGATGAAATCTTGATTTTATTTCAGTGCTTCAATACCATTAGTGTTCTTACAGAAGCCTTTTACTTCTGGAAAACGTCTCTCCAAAAACCAGGTAAACCTTGTGATTCATCATGTCAGAGCTACAGATAAGAAGGATGTGAAGGCTTTTCAAAAAATATATTACATTAATTGACATTATTGTTCATCAAAGCCTATGTTTCGGGTACTCATTGGAATCATCTTGTCGGGACAATACAAATGAGTACCCACAAAATAAGGTTTGGATTCGAAATAAGAAATTTAGAATATCTTCACCTCCTCTTATCTGTTGTTCCGTCATGTAGCATGGTTGTTCTCAAAGCTACAGATAAGTAGGAGTGAAGACATTCCTACTTTGTTATTTCAATTCCAAACCCTATATTGTGGTTACCGGTACTCATGGAGACTATTCTTCTGAGTTCCCACCACATAAGGTTTGATGAACAATAAATGAAATATTGCATTTTTTCTAGGAATTTCGACAAGTTTAACATTTTGCCGTCTGAAAAAATCTGAAAATGTCAATATTCAGGGTCAGAATTGCAGAAAAATGAAAATTTTCATGTGAAAATGTTGTGTCTATTCTCATTATTATTGCATTATACAAGTATATGATTCAAGCATACTCTATAAAAATCCTGCAATATACATGTACTTGTAAAATTTTGAAATGATATATGATACTCAAGTACATGTACTTTTCAAATTCTTTATTCATTAACATCTTATTTGTCTTAAGACTTTAGTCACAGCTTTCATATTACAGAACAATCTTACTAATTTTCAGTGGTTTCGAGTGACCCGCCATGCATTTGTGGGCTGTCTTCTGGGCGTGCTGTGGATGTTTGGTTTGTCTCTATGTGGCCCCTTACGAACAATTCTTCTATTTGAACACAGTGATGTTGTGGTCATAGCCTGGGTCAGTGCTATCTTCTCTTCAAACTCGGGAGGACCTGCTAAGGTGAGTTGATTTATAGACCCTTCCCCCAAAAAAGACATTGTTTTGACACTATTTCAAGATGTAGATAAGCTTTAGACCTATACATTTTATTTTACATGAAATTTCTGTTATTAATACATAACACATTTGGCTAGTTTTGCTGGTTATCAGTGTTTTCTGTTTTGATGTCAATTTTAAGCTGTATCTTTTCAAAATATTGTTAGGGAAAGGGTTGACTTACTCCCTCTTGATGGCGCTTTTTGATGCAGCAAAAGAAAATGGCCTTATTGGGATTTGAAAAAGCGTTATTATATGGGAAAGGTTTATTGATATACTATCCCTTGTTTTGTTTCAGATGAGAGGGGCAGTATGCTTTATACTGGCTGTGATAGTACTGCTTCTGTTTGACCATGATGAAAAGTTAGACCAGCTGGGCGATCATGATTGTATCCTTTTACATACGAGATCTTAAAACAGATACACATTATCTCTTCATTCTATTACGATAAAATGATACTCTGTTCCCACGGGGTCATTTCACATCTAATCTCGGGGCCTTGGGAGATTTCCGTATTCAATTGTTGGCTGTAAACAGCAAAATATTTGAAAAATCTGATACAAATTTTCATTGGCTGACACTTCAAATTACAGGCTTCAGCCAAAAATAGAAGCGACGTAATGTATATGTAATCATACAAGATAAAACAGAATGATTTTGATTTGATAATTCAAATATTACCTGCCTCAGCCAAAAAGAGATGCGACATAATGTATACATAATGATCATACAAGATAAAACTGAATGATTTTGATTCAATAATTCAAATGATGTGCTATAATTAGATTATGACGACCAAATAGGCTGTTGGTGTATCAAAAACGGCAGAGGTCATATTTGATGGTTTAATCAATAGATCTCGGCTTTGGAGAGAACCTTTTATATTTTGTGGTAGTATTGAATTGAGAAGCTTCAGGAATCCATGGTTAGGTGCTCCAATATGACCATTGCAGTTGAAAACAGCATTAAACCTCAATAAATCAAATTGATTTTCATGTTTGGTAACATACTACCAATGTGCTGCTTCAATTATTACAGGTAGACCCTTTAAGGGGCATATATATTTCACAAACATCGTTAAAATCATCACTTGTCCTTGACCTTGATACAGCTGATCACCGTCATCACAACTTTCTGACTTACATATTTTACAATGTCATCAACATCACTGGTTGGTCAGATCACAAGGTAAGTGCCTGTACTTTTTAGCTCACCCGGGACGAAAGAGGTTAACATAAAGAACAAACAGTCGTGCATTGCCGTGAGACTAGTAGATTAGGGATAGACATTATTATTCAAGATATTGAATGACCAATCAAAAGGTAGATTTGGTCATGTGCCTTTGGAATCCTTTTAATGTTATTGATAAATATTTCTTCTTTGTATATAAAAACAAAATACAGGCTGCTAATTGACTTTGTTTATATATTTAAATTGATTCAAAAGAATAGCATCTCATCATGGAGTCGTTTTTCAACTGAATCACACCCCATTCTTGCGGGAAAAATTTCTTTAATTAGTTTATCTTAATAACATCTTTTCATTGATTTTCAGGGAGGAGTCGTGCTATTATTTCTCACCCTGTGTTTAAATGTTGGTTACAACAGCGCAGCAAAGAAGTTGTCGGTGGATATTGGTGGTGCAAAGAGGCTTCATGCCTTATCGACATTGGTGCAGTCATTGATTCTTGGTCCATGGGCCTTAATTGTGTCTTCTACCACTGAATCACAGGTAGGTTATAGTCTAGAGTTTGCATTAATCCTTTCCCAGACAAGACCTGGTTTTGAGGTCCCTAATTAATTAAGCTTGGGAAAACATTGAGGCAAAAGAAGAAAATGCTGATAACCAGTATTGTGCTCAAATTCTTTATTTTAAAAGTACCATTTAGTCATCTGCTGCAGCTTATGAATTAATCCACCCTGAAATTTTGCCATTTTGGAAACAGCGAAGAAATTATAATTCTATCATGGTCTATAATCTATGTAAGCATTATAACATAGTCCTGAAACTGTCATGTTTGTAAACCCTTTCCCACATATTGACGCCTTTTGACACCCTACAAGATAAAGGCTTTAGAAAACGGTGTGGTAAATGAAGAAATTGCTTGTTGTTACAAGCAATTTCTTCATTTTCCACAATGTTTTCTACCTCGAAAAACCAGAAAATGTAAAATTCAATTCACTTGAAATTGTGGTCTACAACATCATAGAACTTGGACCGGTATTATATTGCCTTGTTTTAGAAAAGGTCGAATGAAACAATTCAAGAATTCTCTTATTTAATAATCAATATGGTATATAATTTGCCACAAGACCATGGCTTTGAAAAATATTGTGGAAAATGAAGAAATTGCTTGTGAATTTTCGTTAGCAACTTCTTTGAATTTGGACAAGTCTAAAATTTGACCATCTGGTAATGGGTTAGATAAAACAATTTAAGAAAGCTTTTACTCAGAAATCAATATTCTTTTCAGATCTAAAAATTTGCTGTTTGGGAAAGCAGTAATTGAATGAAACAATTCCAATAATCTCTTATTCAATAAAATCCATATTTTCTTTTCAGGTCTCGTCCTGGGTGTATGTGTTATTTCCCCTTGTTTTAATCGTCCTGTTTGTATATGTGATAGACTATTACCTTGAAGCTGTGGCTGTTAATCACTTACAGTCATCCAGGGCGGCAGAAATAGGAGCCTATTCTGTATTCCTCAGTGCTTTTATATTAGTTTTAACTTGATACAAGATAATGGCTTTGGAAAACAGGACTGCAGAAATAGGAGCCTATTCTGTGTTCCTCAGTGATTTTATATTAGCTTTAACTTGATACAAGATAATGGCTTTGGAAAACAGTGTGGAAAATGAAGAAATTGCTTGTTGTGACAAGCAATTTCTTTATTTCCCATGATGTTTTTCTACCTCAAAAGACAACAAATTTTAAAAGTTCATTCACTTGCAATGTTCTGTACCTTGAAAGACCACTAAATGTAAACTTTTATTCCCTTAAATTTGTTAAAATCTTTGAATTTGGACCAGTATAGAATTAAAAAAAACATGAACTTTAAAGGTTAAATGGTACAATTTCATTCATAAATCCACATTTTCTTTTCAGGTCTCGTCCTGGGTGTATGTGTTATTTCCCCTTGTTTTAATCGTCCTGTTTGTATATGTGATAGACTATTACCTTGAAGCTGTGGCTGTTAATCACTTACAGTCATCCAGGACAGCAGAAATAGGAGCCTATTCTGTATTCCTCAGTGCTTTTATATTAGCTTTAACTTGATACAAGATAATGGATTTGGAAAACAGGACTGCAGAAATAGGAGCCTATTCTGTATTCCTCAGTGCTTTTATATTAGCTTTAACTTGGTACAAGAGAATGGCTTTGGAAAACATTGTGGAAAATGAAGAAATTGCCTGTTGTGACAAGCAATTCTTCATTTTCCACAATGTTGTCTACATTAAAAGACAGTAGTGACAAGCAGTTTGTACATTTCGCAAAATGTTTTCTACATTAAAAGACCACAGTGACAAGCAATTACTTCATTTCCCACAATGTTTTCTACCTCGATAGACCACAAAATGTAACATTTCATTCACTTAAAATTGTTGTCTACAACATCTTTGAATTTGGACCAGTATAAAAGTTTGTTGTTTTGGAACTTTAGTGTTAAATGGTACAATTTTATTCAGAAATCCACATTTTCTTTTCAGGTCTCGTCCTGGGTGTATGTGTTATTTCCCCTTGTTTTAATCGTCCTGTTTGTATATGTGATAGACTATTACCTTGAAGCTGTGGCTGTTAATCACTTACAGTCATCCAGGACGGCAGAAATAGGAGCCTATTCTGTTTTCCTCAGTGCTTTTATATTAGCTTTAACTTGATACAAGATAATGGATTTGGAAAACAGCGTGGAAAATGAAGAAATTGCTTGTTGTGACAAGCAATTTCTTCATTGACCACACTTGTTTTCTACCTGGAATCACCACAAAATGTAAAGTTTCATTTTCTTGAAATGTTTTCTATCTTGAAAGACCACTAAATGTAAACTTTTATTTCCTTAAAATTGTTAAAATCTTTCAATTTGGACTAGTATAAAATTTAAAAAACATGAATTTTAGGGTTAAATGGAACAATTTTACTCAGAAATCCATATTTTCTTTTCAGGTCTCGTCCTGGGTGTATGTGTTATTTCCCCTTGTTTTAATCGTCCTGTTTGTATATGTGATAGACTATTACCTTGAAGCTGTGGCTGTTAATCACTTACAGTCATCCAGGGCTGCAGAAATAGGAGCCTATTCTGTATTCCTCAGTGCTTTTATATTAGCTTTAACTTGATACAAGATAATGGATTTGGAAAACAGCGTGGAAAATGAAGAAATTGCTTGTGGCAAGAAATTGGCTTTGGAAAACAGTGTGGAAAATGAAGAAATTGCTTGTTGTGACATGCAATTTCCTTATTTCCCACAATGTTTTTTACCTCAAAAGACCACAGTGACAAGCAATTTCTTCATTTCCAACAATGTTTTTCTACCTCAAAAGACGACAAAATGTAAAATTTTGTTTCAGTTTCTTACGGCAAGCAATTTCTTCATTTCCCACAATATTTCCTACCTCGAAAGACCACAAAATGCAAAAGTTCATTCATTTTGAATTGTCGTTTACAACCTTTTCAATTTGGACCAGTATAAAGATTTTTATTATTTTGGATTTTAGGGTTAAATGGTACAATTTTATTCAGAAATCCATATTTTCTTTTCAGGTCTCGTCCTGGGTGTATGTGTTATTTCCCCTTGTTTTAATCATCCTGTTTGTATATGTGATAGACTATTACCTTGAAGCTGTGGCTGTTAATCACTTACAGTCATCCAGGACTGCAGAAATAGGAGCCTATTCTGTGTTCCTCAGTGCTGTTATATTAGCTTTAACTTGATACAAGATGATGGATTTCGAAAACATTGTGGAAAATGAAGAAATTGCTTGTTGTGACAAGCAATTTCTTCTTTTTCCACATTGTTTTCATTTTCTACTTCCAAAGACAACAAAATGTAAAATTTTATTGCCTTGAAATTGTTGTGTACAACATCTTTCAATTTGTGCCAGTATATAGCTTTGGAATTTCTTCATTTCCTAAAATGTTTTTACCCCAAAAGATCACTAAATGTAAAATTTCATTCCCTTGAAATTGTTGTCTACAATATTTCTCCACTTGGACCAGTATAAAAGTTTGTTGTTTTGGAACTTTAGGGATAAATGGTACAATTTTATCCAGAAATCCATATTTTCTTTTCAGGTCTCGTCCTGGGTGTATGTGTTATTTCCCCTTGTTTTAATCGTCCTGTTTGTATATGTGATAGACTATTACCTTGAAGCTGTGGCTGTTAATCACTTACAGTCATCCAGGACGGCAGAAATAGGAGCCTATTCTGTATTCATCAGTGCTTTTATATTAGCTTTAACTTGATACAAGATAATGGATTTGGAAAACAGTGTGGAAAATGAAGAAATTGCTTGTGACAAGCAATTTCTTCATTTTCCATAATGTTTTTTACCTCGAAAGACAATAAAATGTAAAATTTCATCCCTTAAAATGTTTTTTACCTCGAAAGACAACAAAATTTTATTTTCTTTGAAATTTTTGTCAGCAACATCTTTGAATTTGGAACAGTATAAAGTTTTGTTGTTTTTTGGGACTTTAGGGTGAAATGGTATAATTTTATTCAGAAATCATATTCTCTTTTCAGGTCTCGTCCTGGGTGTATGTGTTATTTCCCCTTGTTTTAATCGTCCTGTTTGTATATGTGATAGACTATTACCTTGAAGCTGTGGCTGTTAATCACTTACAGTCATCCAGGACGGCAGAAATAGGAGCCTATTCTGTATTCCTCAGTGCTTTTATATTAGCTTTAACTGGAAACAAAATAATGGCTTTGGAAAACAGGACTGCAGAAATAGGAGCCTATTCTGTATTCCTCAGTGCTTTTATATTAGCTTTAACTTGGTACAAGATGATGGGTTTTGGAAACATTGTAGTAAATGAAGAAATTGCTTGTGACAAGCAAGTTCTCCATTTTCCACAGTGTTTTCTACCTAGAAAGACAACAAAACATAAAAATTTCTTTTCTTTGATATTGTCGTTCAACATCTTTGAATATGAACCAGTATAAAAATTTGTTGTTTTGGAACTTTAGTGTTAAATTGTACAATTCATTTCAGATTTTATGCAGAAATCAATTCTGTTTAAAATTTCATTCTCTTGAAATCGTCATGTACAACATCTTTGATTTGGACCAGTATAAAAGTTTGTTGTTTTGGAACTTTAGGGTTAAATGCTACAATTTTATTCATAAATCCATATTTTCTTTTCAGGTCTCGTCCTGGGTGTATGTGTTATTTCCCCTTGTTTTAATCGTCCTGTTTGTATATGTGATAGACTATTACCTTGAAGCTGTGGCTGTTAATCACTTACAGTCATCCAGGACGGCAGAAATAGGAGCCTATTCTGTATTCCTCAGTGCTTTTATAGTAGCTTTAACTTGATACAAGATAATGGATTTGGAAAACAGTGTGGAAAATGAAGAAATTGCTTGTTTTTACATGCAGCAAGATAATGGATATGGAAAACATTATGGAAAATGAAGAAATTGCTTGTGACAAGCAATTTCTTCATTTCCCAAGATGTTTTCAACTTTAAAAGACAATAGTGACAAAAAATTTCTACATTTCCTGTGATATTTTTTGCCTTTCAAGACCGAAGTGACAAGCAATTTCTTCATTTCAAACGATGTTTTCTACCTCAAAAGACAACAAAATTTAATGTTTCTATTCCCTTCAAATTGTTGTCTACAACATCTTGGAATTTTGGAACAATATAAAAGTTTATTGTTTTGGAACTTTAGGGTTAAATGGAACAATTTAATTCAGAAATCCACATTTTCTTTTCAGGTCTCGTCCTGGGTGTATGTGTTATTTCCCCTTGTTTTAATCGTCCTGTTTGTATATGTGATAGACTATTACCTTGAAGCTGTGGCTGTTAATCACTTACAGTCATCCAGGCCTGCAGAAATAGGAGCCTATTCTGTATTCCTCAGTGCTTTTATATTAGCTTTAACTTGATACAAGATAATGGCTTTGGAAAACAGTGTGGAAAATGAAGAAATTGCTTGTGACAAGCAATTTCTTCATTTTCCACAATGTTTTCTACTTTGAAATACAACAAAATGTAAAATTTCATTCACTTGAAATGTTTTCTACCTCAAAAGATTACGAAATTTGAAATTTCATTCACTTGAAATGTCTACAACATCTTTGAATTATGACCAGTATAAAAGTTTGTTGTTTCGGTAACTTTGGGTTAAATGGTACAAATTTATTCATAAAACCACATTTTCTTTTCAGGTCTCGTCCTGGGTGTATGTGTTATTTCCCCTTGTTTTAATCATCCTGTTTGTATATGTGATAGACTATTACCTTGAAGCTGTGGCTGTTAATCACTTACAGTCATCCAGGACGGCAGAAATAGGAGCCTATTCTGTATTCCTCAGTGCTTTTATATTAGCTTTAACTTGGAATCATCCGTACACGGCTAAAGTGACGACATTGCATGATGAGATTATAACGGAAGACCATGTGTTATCGTGGGGCGTTGTCTTTAGTTTAGCTAGCTTTATACTTGGTAAGTCTTAATGGCACATCTTATGTCAAAACAAATACGTAGACTTAAGGTACAGAACAAAACTGTTTGGGGAAAAATGCAACTTCTCTTTGTCCTTTTGATATTTTCTAGCTCTAAAGTGCACATTATAAGCTTTTCAAATTTATTAGTTATTTTAGTGTTTGTAACTCCTTTGGGATTGGAGCCACATGCCATGTAGGAAATTAGTAAACTATTATTCAGATGACACCACTAATCTCTACTGCTCTGAAACTTTACACATGCCTCTGTGACCATTTATTCTGCTCTTAGGCAAATATTCATTACTCTAGCATTTAATTTAGTGGAATCTTTACCTTTTCTGACTTCTTTTATGTGCAACTGTCATAATATATCCGTTTTTTCTACAACTATTGCTCACGAACTTTGCACATGCTTATGTGACCATAATTTTAGCCTCTAGGTAAAGATACACTACTTGCATTTAATTTAATGAAATTTTAAGCCTTTTTGGACTTAAAATTTTTCACTATCCAGAGGTTGATAGTTGCTCTTTGCTGTCCTCCGACAGTTCTTGTTGTGTGTAAAGACAGTTCTTTGAAACTCGGAGGCAAGCATTGCGGAAGTGCAAAAAATATGTGTGCAGATTTATGTACTGGGTTAATTCTGCTGCACTCTACACACAAGTTATAAACGAGTAATAAAAAGGTTTGTTTTTTCAAACATTTTCATTTACTCCAAGTCCATCTATTTTTCAGCCACAAGAATTCTATTGAGTCCCGGTCGTACAAACAGAGGCAGTTTTATAGGCTATTCATCGCAGGGTTTGCCCCTTTACAGTTTTACTGGGGATGCTTTACAGAAGACTTCACAATCTCTTATTATACATATCAAAAATGGACTCCGACAAATTCTGGAAGAGTCAGATTCAAGAAGAATATTTTACTTTCTGTGTATAAACTTGGTATGTTGATAATTTTATCAAGATCATAAGATATCCAAAAATATAATTTTTAACACCCTTGAGAAAGTACCTTTAGAAACTTTTAAATGTGAATTTATGTAGTAATCAAACATTTTGAAATATTTATCTTCTAATACTGCCTACGCCCTCACAAGCATTTTTTTTTTTATATATTTTTTAACATGAAGAGTACAGTATCTTATTTGTGAGTCGATTGTTGTCATTTCTGCCATCTTTTTGCTTCATTCTTTCTCCGAAGTTTCAGTTTTGTAATCTTACAAATATAATGTCCAGGAAGTTAATAACACAGCCCTAGCGTAGGTGTTGGGTCAGCGTCACTTTGTCATCATATTTTCTTAAAAAAACCTTTAAGCTGGTCATTATCTCATGCACTATAAGTGATAGAACCTTTATAATTCACATGTAATGTATATACCTCATGTCAAGACCTTTCAAAAAGTATAAAATATTTTTACTTGAAATTGTTACTTCAGCATCATTGACTTATAACCTTTTGATAACCCCAAAATGTTGTCATCGGGTAAAGGGTTAAAGTTAGAGAATTATTATTTTCCAGATGTTCACATTTGTAGAGATGATATATGGTGTGTGGACAAATAGTTTAGGGTTGATATCCGACGGTTTTCACATGTTGTTTGATTGTTCAGCTCTAGTCATGGGACTGTATGCAGCTGTGATGACACGCTGGAAAGCTACCAGAGTGTTCTCTTATGGGTAAGTCAATGGGTTACATCTGGCGATCCAGGAGAGGAGCCAGGGGCTTGGGCCCTTTCTGGAATTTGAAAAAAAAATTCACCCAGGTCGTTTTTAGCAAGCAACGACTTAATGTTTGGGGAGCTAATGTCACAGCCCTAGAGTTAGGGTCCTGTTGTCTTCACCCAGTCCATATCTCAGGCATTATTTCAGATACAGCCTGTATATTTCACACATGTACATGTATACTTTCCACCAAGACCTTTCATTTGGGACCATGACTTTTGACCAAGTAACCTTTACCTTGGAGTTTGACTTACTTTTAGCCGAGCCCGGATAGCTCAGTCGGTTACGTCGGAGTCTGTCAATCCAGGGGTCTCGAGTTCGAACCCCGGCTCGGCCAGTATCCATTCTGACATTTGACAAAAGTCATTTGTCTCTCACCAATGGGTGTGAATCATCTATGTGAGAGAGCAGCTGGAGGCTCGGTTTGGATATTGTTGTTGTACTGGTGCGAGAAATACCAGGAACCCACGGTTAGGTGCTCCAGCCGCCGCGATATGACCCTGGTAGTTGAAAACGGCGTAAACCCCCAATAAACTCAAACTTGACTTACTTTTAAAAACTTTAACCTGGTCTAGATGTCATGCACTATTATTGATAGAGCCTTGATATTTCTCACATGAATACCTCCTGCCAAAACATTTTGTCTGGGACCATGAATGTGTGACCTTGACCTTTGAAATTAACCTGCTTTTCAAAAACTTTTACTCAGCTGTTTTCTTATGCTCATTGATACATCCTGTCAAGGATTTTCATTTGGGACCATGACCTTTTACCTTTTGTGGTCAATTCTTGTGCCCATTTCTTGTCCCCAATTTAATTGGCTGGTAAATAGTGAAATATTGTAAATTACTCCTCTTCCAAATTCTACAAAGTGCAGCATATTTTGAGTTTCAGTTACTAGGTTTTGGAAGAAACTCTGTAATACTTTGTTACAATAATTCTAATTATATTGACCACATGTTCTTACTTTCTGTTTCAGTTTTGACAGGGTTGAGGTGCTGTCAGGGTTTGTGAATGGTTTATTTCTGGTTGTGATTGCCATATTTGTGTTCTCAGAATCATTGCACCGTCTTTCAGAACCGCCCGAAATAGATACCAACAGACTCTTTGTGAGTATAACATGGACTTGAAAAAATATTTTATGTGTCAATAAATGTTACATGATGGGGATTGTGCTTGATGGGATGGATAACGAATACGGACAAATTTGCCTCGCTTCAGGTAAGAAATTGTGAAATAATTTTCTTATTTCTGTGTCAATTTTCAAGCGGTTTGTTGCATGTACCCCGCATTACTGAGCTCTTTCCTCAGATATTTGACTTGTTTGTAGAATCTTTGTACTTTGTCCAAAAATTGATCCCAACCGACCAGAAAAACAACGAAAAATTCAGACCCTTTTTCTAGTCGGTTGGGATCAGTTTTTGAGAAAAGTACAAAAAGTTTCCAGATAAGTAACACATCTGAGAAAAGGGCTCAGTAAGACGGAGTATATGCAACAAACCACATGAAAATTCACGCAGAAATAAGAAAGTTATTGCACAAATTCTTACCTGAAGCGTGTTTAACTTGGTGGTAGTCGTTACCATTTCGCTTTCTGGTCGGTTTGGACAATATTTTGGAAAAGGTACCATGAGTTATCTAATATGTCATACATTCAATGAAAGAGCTCGGTAAGGTGGGGTACATGCAACAAATATTTTGAAGATTGACGCACAAAAAAGGAAGTTATTGCAAAATATCTCACCAGAATCGAGATTATTTTGTCCATATTAGTTATCCATCCCATGTTGCACAATCTCCACCATGGGTTATGACATACACAAAGTCCATATGCCCCCTTTCGAAAAAAAATAGTGATATATTGTTTTGCAAGTGTCGGTCAAATGGTTGCTCGGTCCGAAGGTGCTCCAGCGAGGCTTGGAAAGGATGTTGTAGTGGAGATAAGAGAAACTACAAGAATTCATACTTTTTTATATGCTCCAGTCACCACATTATACATGAGATACTGTTAAATCCTGACCTGCTGACTTTAAATTTTGTTTCAAACAAATTGTCAATTCAAGAGGAGACATTTCATTCAATTTGTCTCAATTTTATGACATAATAATTTATTGTAAAGCTGTGAGTCAGTGCAGGCCAATCTTAGTCTATACTGCCTGCCAAAGCTTTGGTCACAACAATAAATTGATGTGTATGACATGATAAGGATTAAAAGTCATTAACCCATTACCACACAGTGACTCCTTTTGCCTCCCCACATAATAATGGCTTTGGAAATCATCATGGAAAATGAAGAAATTGCTTGTGACAAGCAATTTCTTCATTTCTCACAATGTTTTCTACATAAAAAGACCAAAAAATGCAAATATTCATTCACTTGAAATTGTTGTCTGCAACATCTTTGAATTTGAACCACCCTAATATTTTGTAATTTGGTATTGGGTAGAACACATTTCAATCTATTTCATTTACACCAGCGTTCTCTTCCAGGTTGTTTCTGTGTTGGGTCTACTGGTCAACATGATTGGTATATTTGCGTTCCGTGGTAGCCATGGACACAGTCATGGTGGGGGTCATGGTCATTCTCATGGAGGTCATGGCCACTCACATGGAGGTCATGAGGGTCATAACACAAATATGGAAGGTAAACTGCTTTGATCTATTATTAGCTCACCTGAGCACGAAGTGCTCAAGGTGAGCTATTGTGGTCGCTTTTTGTCCGTCGGCGTCCGTCTGTCCGTCCGTCTGTCTGTCCGTCCGTCCGTCTGTTCACATTTTGTTGTTACCACTCTAGCACCCACAAATATTGACCAATCTTAACCAAACTTGGTCAAAACATGTATGACCATAAGTTCTCGGATGAGTTCGATTTTGAGTCAGATCGGACCAGGAAGTCTGGAGTTATGTGCCCTTGAACGTCAAAAATGGCTAGTTTTGACTTTGTTACCACTCTAGCATCTACAAATATTGACCAATCTTAACCAAACTTGGTCAACATATGGATGACCATAAGTTCTCGGATGAGTTCGATTTTGAGTCAGATCGGACCAGGAAGTCTGGAGTTATGTGCCCTTGAACGTCAAAAATGGCTAGTTTTGACTTTGTTACCACTCTAGCATCTACAAATACTAACCAATCATAATCAAACTTGGTCAAAATATGTATGACCATAAGTTCTTGGATGAGTTCGATTTTGAGTCAGATCGGACCAGGAAGTCTGGAGTTATGTGCCCTTGAACATCAAAAATGGCTAGTTTTGACTTCGTTACCACTCTATCATCTACAAATATTGACCGATCAAAACAAAACTTTGCAACAATGTTGGTAACTATAAGTTCTCAGACGAGTTTGATTTTGAGTCAGATCGGACTAGGAAGTCTGGAGTTATGTGCCCTTGAACGTCCAAAATGGCTAGTTTTGACTTTGTTACCACTCTAGCATCTACAAATATTGACCGATCAAAACAAAACTTTGCCACAATGTTGGTAACTATAAGTTCTCAGATGAGTTTAATTTTTTGTCAGATCGGACATGGAAATCTGGAGTTATGTGCCCTTGAACGTCAAAAATGGCTAGTTTTGACTTTGTTACCACTCTAGCATCTACAAATATTGACCGATCAAGACAAAACTTTGCCACAATGTTGGTAACCATAAGATCTTGGTTGACTTCGATTTTCAGTGTGATTGAAGTAGGAAGTCTGGAATTATGTGCCCTTGAATTTTGAATTTGCTGTTTTCGACTTTGTTTACACTGTAGCATCTACATTTATTGACTTATCAAGACAAAACTTGGCCACAATGTTGGTGGCCATAAGATCCTGGATGAGTGAAACTTTCAGCTTGATTTGACTAGAGTTATTGGCCCTTGAATTTCACAAAATACAGTTTTCGACTTTATTTTCCCTCTAACAATATATTGACCAATCCAAAAAAAAAAATTGGACATAATATTGATGAGAATACTTTTATTAGAACAGAGGTATGTGCCCTTGACTGTGTTGTTTTCTTCCACTTTGTTTTCACTGTAACAGCCACAAATATTGATCATTCTAATTTCAAGATTATGAAAGCAGTTTTCAGCTGGATCATAATCTCACATCTTAAATTATGTGCTCTTGAACTTAATACAACATTGTGACTTTCTTTCTATATAGGTTCAGGTGAGCGATTAAGGACCATCATGGTCCTCTTGTTCACAATTTACCACACAGCAAAACTTTATAGCTGAAATACAATTTTGTATGAAATTCCTTCATGTGTGCGCAACTCCTCCTACAGTTTCAAGTTGAATTTAATTAAACTTGCCACAATGAATCTCCATGCTGTCTAGTTGTACACACTGCTTGTTGAATTTATATAACTCTTTTTGTTCTTGAATTATCTGCCCTTGAATTTGAAAATAAATACCCATTTTCATGTGTTGTTAACTCCTGCAGTTTTAACCAGAATTTAATCAACCTTGCCAAAATTAATCTCTATGGTGTCTGGTTGTGCAAACTGCTTACAAAATAAAATTTGAATTATCTGAACTTGAATTGAAAAATAAAATATGGCCAATTTTACTGACAAGCTCCTCTTGGTCATATATGCACCACTTTGCAAAGCTCTTGTTTTGAAGGTTTTCATTCGTGAACCCATTACCGCACAGTGACATCTTTTGATGCCCCAACAGATTAAGGCTTTTGAAAACATCTCGGGAAATGAACAACTTGCTTGAGACAAGCAATGACTTCATTTTCCACTATGTTATCAACCTAAAAAATAACAAAATTGCTAAATTCCACCTCATTTAGATGTTGCCTTCAACTTCTTTCAATTTGGACAAGCTTGAAGTTGGTAAAAAATTAATTAGATATTAAAGGTAATTCTTGTCAATATTTTTTAATTTCAGGTGTGTTTTTACATGTGTTAGCAGACACTTTAGGCAGTGTTGGAGTTATCATATCATCGTTATTGATAGAAAACTTTGGTTGGAATATAGCGGACCCTATCTGTTCATTATTTATTGCATCCATGATCTTAATGAGTGTCTTGCCGTTGTTAAAAGAGACTTCATGTATATTGCTACTACGCACACCCAGTGATATGGAGTCAAGTATTACACAAGCTTTACATAAGGTAAGTTTGAATATATTTCTGGGGAGCTAATGTCGCAGCTCTAGTGTGGGCGACAGTGTCGTGTTGGCGTCATATCTTTATTTGAAAAACTCTAACCTGGTCTATATCTCAGGCACTATTAGAGATACAGCATTGAGATGTCACATACTTCCTGCCAAGACCTTTCATATGGTACCATGATCTTTGACCAAGTGACCTTGACCTTAAAAGTGTGACCTACTTTAAAAACTATAACGTGGCCTATATCTTAAGCATTATTATAGATAGGGCCTTTATATTTCACACACATATATACCCCTTGCCAAGACCTTTCATTTGGGACCTTGACCTTGACTTTAGAGAAAGCTGTCTTTATGACAAGCTCCTGTGTAGGCTAACTATGTTGTCGGCAGACAATACATGTTACTTTTTTTTATCTGACACTGTTGTAAAATTTTTGCCATCTGGAAATGGGTTAAGATATGCCATGTTTTTTACAGGTGATGAATCTCGAAGGTGTGATAGCGTACAAAGACCCCCATTTCTGGTTTCACACCGGCAGTAAAGTATTTGGGACATTACATGTACAGATATCACAATCTGCTGTTGAACAAAAACTGGTTTCTCAGGTAAGTACATCTCTCAATCAATCTGATTAAAATCCGGTGTAAACTTACAGTAACTATCCAATTTTTGTCAACACCAATTTTCGAATTGGAACAGTCCAAATATCTGCGGTTTTGGAAAGGTTGTAGGACATCTCAGAAAGTATTCTTTCAATTTTTGTGCGACAAACAGAGCAACAGATAAGATGGGGCAAAGATATTTTAAATTGTTTAATTAAAATCCAAACCCTATGCTGTGGGTACTCATATGAATTATCTAGATGAGACAATTTTAATGAGTACCCACAGCATATGGTTTGATGAACAATTAATAAAATATTTCATTTTGAAAAGTCATTACCATTCTTTTCTGGAGCTCTAGGACGGTTTTACTATCTAACATACGGTTATTTTTTGCATAATGGGTTGTAACAACAAACCTGATTGACCCAATCTGATTTCTCATGCAATCAGATGTCTTGTTACACAGTTTGCACAAAAACATTGCGAAGGATCGCTAGTAAAACGGGGCCCTGGATATTGTATACTTTCAGATAAGTGGTCAATTAAAAGAAGCCGGTATACAATCAGTGACGATACAGGTTGAGAAAGTAGCTTACTTTAATCATCTCACAGGACTAGGGGCTCCATTAGTACTTACAACATAGGGTTGATGAAAATATTTATCGTTTATCATTTCAGATAAGTGGTCAATTAAAAGAAGCCGGTATACAATCAGTGACAATACAGGTTTAAAAAGAAGCCTACTATGACCTAATTAGTACCCACAACATAGGGTTGATGACAGTATGTTTATGGTATATTTTCAGATAAGTGGCCAATTAAAAGAAGCTGGTATACAATCAGTGACTATACAGGTTGAAAAAGAAGCATACTATAATCATCTCACAGGACTAGGGGCTCCATTAGTACTTACAACATAGGGTTTATGAAAGTATTTATGGTTTATCATTTCAGATAAGTGGCCAATTAAAAGAACCTGGTATACAATCAGTGAAGATACAGGTTGAAAAAGAAGCCTACTATAATCATCTCACGGGACTAGGGGTTCCATTAGTACCCACAACATAGGGTTGATGAAAGTATTTATCTTCATCATTTCAGATAAGTGGTCAATTAAAAGAAGCCGGTATACAATCAGTGACAATACATGTTGAGAAAGAAGCCTACTATAATCATCTCACGGGACTAGGGGTTCCATTAGTACTCACAACATAGGGTTGATGAAACTATTTATCGTCTATCATTTCAGATCAGTGGCCAATTGAAAGAAGCTGGTATACAATCAGTGACTATACAGGTTGAAAAATGAAGCCTACTACAACCATCTGACGGGACTAGGGGTTCCATTAGTACCAACAACATAGGATTGACGAATGTATTTATCGTTTATCATTTCAGATAAGTGGCCAATTAAAAGAAGCCGGTATACAATCAGTGACAATACAGGTTGAAAAAGAAGCCTACTATAATCATCTCACAGGACTAGGGGTTCCATTAGTACCAACAACATAGGATTGACGAATGTATTTATCGTTTATCATTTCAGATAAGTGGTCAATTAAAAGAAGCTGGTATACAATCAGTGACAATACAGGTTGAAAAAGAAGCCTACTATAATCATCTCACGGGACTAGGGGCGCCGTTAGAACATCACTTCCACCGATTTCAAGCAATCAACTTTGACGACAAGGCTTCAATCACTGCTATTTAACCCATTTTCCAAGCATGACCTACTTTTGATGTCCCAAATAAAATTCGCTTGGGAAAACATTGTGGTAAAAGCAGAAAATGCTGATGATCAGCATTTTCTCCTATTGCCTCAATGTTTTTGAGCTATTTTACATATTTTACCTTCTGTAACTGTAATTTTATCGTCTGCAGCAGCTTTCAAATCATTCAAATGGGACCATTGTAAAATTTTGTCGTTTTGGAAAGAGTTCATTTTGCTGATTGTAATCCAAAACCTCTGCTTGCCATCCAAAACCTTGTAACTACAGTTTAAAATAGATTTTAGTTACAAGGTTTTTGAAGCAACGATATGGAGATGCAGTGGTTTTAAGTGTGGATTTGGAGAAATTGTTGTTGCGCATTTGGGACACACATGGATGAACTCTTTCCCAAACGACAAAATTTTAGCGTGGTCCAATATGAAAGATGTTGCAGGCGATTCAAGGGATACTGATAAAGATGGAATTTGTGCATAAAATAGCACAGAAAATATTGAGACAAAAGGAGAAACTGCTGGTTATCAGCAGTTTCTTCTTTTGTCTCAATGTTTTCCCAAGGCATTTCTACCAGGGACGTTAAAACCCGGTCTTGTTTGGGAAAGGATTAAGATCAGGCGGTACACAGTCAGAAAGGCCCAAAACTAAAAAAAGCAATGTCCGAAAAGGTCCACTGTTGAAAAAGGCCCAAATGACAAAAAATATAATAAACTGGTCAAATTAGTCATTTATTTTTTCAAACAACATATATGTTGTTTGAAAAAAAAATTGACTGATTTGATCAGTCTGTGCATACACACAGTCTGATAAAAAGACTTAAGCAACAGCCTTAGTAACTGACTTAGCAATGGTTCTGATCAAGGTTATTTGATACATGTAAGCATTGTTGACAATCAGAAAATAACAAGATATTAAAACTATCTACTGATCATCCAATTATGTCATACATTTTCACCAAAAACCTCGTAATTATAGCTTGGTTAAAGCTGTAGTTACGAGGTTTTTGAAGACGAAGCGGCAATATGCTGCTACATGTATGGTATACTATCCTAGGCTAAGAATGAATGACCTTCTGAGAAAAAGCTTCGAAATAAAAAATTGTTGAATTTTTTCTTCATAAGGATATTGATTTATCTTTTCAAAGGTTTTCTTAATGGGCATCAAAACCAGTATTTTGGGGGGTGAATACTTAATTTGCATCACTCGGACAAGATAGACAGAACAGAAAACTTACTGTGTAGATTTTTTTTGCATAAATACAATTATATCAAATGACAATGATGACCAAAAAGCGAATGGCTATAGTATAATTTACATTATTACATGATGTAATAATTATATTTTATTGTTAACATTTTTTGAAAGTAATAAAATCACATATTTTATACAAAATACGTTTTTTCCACATCATTTTCTTGTACAGCAAATACCTACACATTACCGCTTTTCAACAAAACCTCGTATCTACAGCTTGTTTTAAGCTGCAGTTACGAGGTTTTGGTTGAAAAGAAGCTTTAATGTACTTGTCAACATTTGTCTCTCACCAAACTTGATCATTGCTCCTTTAACCCATTTCCACATAAGACGCCTTTTGACGCCTTTTGACTTCCCTCAAGATAAATGCTTTTGAAAACATTGTGGAAAATGAAGACATTGCTTGTCACAAGCAATGTCTTCATTTCTCACAATGTTTTCTATCTGAAAAGTTCAAAATATGTTAAACTCCATTCACTCAAAAGTGTCGTCTGAATCATCTTTGAATTTTATTTTTTCTAATTTTTATTGTCTGGTAATGGGTTTATGTATTGATAAAATTTCATGGAAGCAGAATCGATATGGATTGATACTGTGACAAATTGTTTCCCAATTTATCCACCTAACCTAAATAATAAGATGACACAAAATAAGATAAAGGCTTTTAAAAACACTGTGGAAAATGAAGAAATTGCTTGTAATAGCAATTTCATCATTTTCCGCAATGATTTCTATCCAATTAGTACAAAAATGAAAAAAAATATTCACTTGTAATTGTAGTTTGCAATAACTTTGAATCGGGATAAGTCAAAAAATTATCGTCCGGTAATGGGTTAACACTATCCCAAACAAGACCAGGTTCCGACATCCTTGGTATAAATAGCTTGGGAATATATTCAGAGAAAAAAAGAATTTGCTGATAATTAAAAATGTATCCTTTTCATTCGTTATCTTAAAGGGGCTCATTCTATGTTTTTATGCTTCCGAACTGTTCGGGAACTCATATTTGTGCATGGAAAAAAATTAGCACAGTTGCACTGCATAAAAACATCAATCTCGGCGAAAAAACATCTTTCCTTTGCTATAGATCAATCCTTTACAAGCGTGTTTACACATTCTATTTTTACTTCAAAACAAGACAATGTCAGGGTCAACGAGACACACCTCCGCGTTATTAACACACCGTACAACCGGCTGTGTCGATGACTGTGACCTTATTTGCGAGGAATACGTGAAAAGGTTTATTTTGTACAAGCACTGAACATTTATATGCTTATTTATCAACTATAGAATACCAACGATCCTTTCGTTTATTTATAAAAGTAAATTCATTTGACCTACCATGCACATGACATCAGATGCCGAATCTGTCTTCGCTGACTTTCTACGCAGCCGGTTGTACAGTGTGTTAAATCTCGCTGAGCACAGATGACGTATCTCTGACGTAATTGATTTTTGAAGGTTGGGCATATGTAGCCGTTACAAAACAAAAACAAGGACGACCAGCATGTTATTAATTGACTTGGATTTTAATACTTAATAAAGCTCGTGGAGTGCTAAAAATGACATAGATGATCTACCCCTTCAGGTTGGTAATTTCATAGTTATTTCTGGTTTGTAATTATTGTGCCATTTGCATTTTCGACAGCCTAGCTCGTCCCCCTTTAATGCGTTAAAACATTGCTATGGACATTTGTCATCTGAAACCCATCCTAAATGGGACCACAATCACATTTAGCTGCTGTTAATGTCATAACCCTTTCCAAAACGACAAAATTTAAGGATATCCCAATTAGACAGCTGCTATGTACAGACTTCGAAATAGATCAAAATTGGCCTTTTGTGTACAATATAGCATAGACAATATTTAAGCAAAATGGTTAAACTTAACCCAGAGGGCTATACTGGCATTGGACAATTGCAATGAATTCATACTAAAATAGACGGTTTTACTGTTATGTATTGATAAACCGTCAGTGTTGTTATAAAATCTCGTAACTACGGCTTGAATCAAGCCGTAGTTACGAGATTTCATAACAACACCTACTATGAAATACTATTGTTTTGTCCGACATTACATCGTGGTTATAATAGATTCACTATTAAACGAGAATTATTTCAGTTGTTTTGATAAAGCAATTCAACTGTAATTATTCTCGTTTAATAGTGAATCGATTATATCTGGATACAATAATCGTTCCCTATTACTGTCTTGTACTACATTCTGCATGTATCCATATACGTGTATCCCTCATTGTCAAACTGCTGTCCGGTCTTGTCATTTTGTACCTGCAATTAAAATAAGTTCCACTTTATTCGTGTTCGCTGTAAGTATTAGATAGAGGCTGTATAGTAGATTCTACGCGAAATAAACATTCTAATGCGCGCAGCGCATTGAATGCTTATATCGCGTAGAATCTACTATACAGACTCTAGATATCTGGGCCCCGTTTTACTAACGAACTTACGATCATATTTTTGTGTAAACTGTGTAACAAGGCATCTGATTGCACGAAAAATCGGATAAGGCCAATCAGGTTTGTTGTTACAAGTAATTACGCAAAAAATAATCGTACGTTCGTTAGTAAAACGGGGCCCAGGTTTAGTGTTCGCTAGCGGTTCACTTGAGACGGGTGTGTGGCTATGTATAGACGTCACATAAACTAGCCGGCAATTTGGTTTATTCGAAATATAGCGGCGAAAATTTAAAATATACTGCAATTTCATTGGTCCAAAAAGTAGGTCGAACACTAAGAAAAAGATGAAATACCATTGCCTTTGTATACCTCGTACATTGAAATGCGTAGTGTCGTTAACGTGTTTATCTTGTTTAATTGGCTTCTATGTCTTTCCAATAGAAGCCAAAATGGCTGCTTTTCAACAAAAAAGCTCGTTACTGCAGCTTAAAACGAGCCGCAGTTACGATGGGTTTTTTTATACTCCCCGAAAAAATTTCGGGGGAGCATATAGTCGCCACGCTGTCTGTGCGTCCGTCCGTCTTTCCGTCCGTCCGTCCACAGCCAGATCTCAGCAACCCTTGGACCAAATTCAATGAAAATTCACATGTGAACTCCCTGCGATAATCCCTATGGACCTATTTCTCAGTTTCTGAATTTGGGGCTGTGTCATGGAAAAATGGGCCTTAATGTAAAAATTAGTTTTTCTCTAATTTCTCTTCATCTAATGGGCATAATTGAATAAGATTTTGTACTTATGTGGTAAATGAGATGTACTTGACCATATTCTATAAATAATGTGTGTACAAATAATCCGTCATGGGAAAAGGGGGCTTAATGTGTGATGGTTTTTATTTTGTGACAAACACTTATTCGGGGAGCATAATCCGTCATAGACGGCTCTTGTTTTGGAAAGCGACGAAATACTACTTGATTATTTCGTTTAACTACTACCCAAAGATCAAATAAGCTACATGTGCACCGCCATTTATAAAGTAAGTCTAAAATAGAATAGAGCGGTACAGATCCATCAGGACTTTCTGTATTTTTATAAGTCCTGTATATCCCGATAAATGATCTGGCAGAGCAAGTCTAGAAAAAACTCTTGTCAGATCATAAATCGGGACCTATACCTGTAAATTGCGGAGTCTGGATAGCTCAGTCAGTAACGATGGAGTCATGTCAATTCAGAGATAGTGATTTAGAATCCGAGGCTCAGACAGTATCCATTTTGACATTTGACAAAAGCCATTTGTCTCTCACCAATGGATGTAGACCATCTATGTGAGAGCAGCTGGAGGCTCGAATTTGATTTTGTGCTAGTACTGGTGATAGAAATACCAGGAATTAACGGTTACATGCTCCAGTCACCGCGACATTACCATTGTAATTGAAAGAGGCGTTAAATCCTAATCAATCAACCTACCTGCAAGTTGACGTCATACGGTGACGTAATATTATCGGTGTCCGACTTCTTTCCCCATGGGTTCACTACGAAATCTGGGCTGTATTCTGCAACAAGGGCTCTATGCCGTTCAAGCGCCGGGCCCCAGGTCTTCAGAGGTTGTGTCGCTTCTTTACATGTCTTAGAGGAGAAAACAACATTATTTTAACCCATTCCCAGATAATGACGCTTATTTGACGCCTCATAAGAAAAATACTTAAAACATTGTTGAAAATGGAGAAATTGCTTGTCCCAAGCAATTTCTCAGTTTCCCACAATATTTTCTACCCACGAAGACAAAATTTTCTACATATAGAGCTGATTTCATTTGACCTGGAACTGAGTGACCTTATGCAAAACATGTTCATATTTTGCAAATAGCGTAGGCCTAACATACTCCAAAAAGGTTTACATCATAGTACATAGATATAAAGGGTATGCAAGAATGTGTTCATGAATCAATTTTACGAAAAAGCTCAGGCGTGTAATCTATGAAAATTAACCCATTACCAAACGACAAAATTTTGGACCATTTTAAAGTTAAAGATGTTGCAGGCGACATTTTTTGGTGTTTGTGTTTAGAAAATATTGTGGGAAATGAAGAAATTGCTTTTCAGAAGCAATTTCTTCATGTTCCTCTATGTTTTCCATAGCCTAAATTTTGTATGGCGTCAAAAGGCGTCACTGTTTTGGAATGGGTTAAAACTAAAGCAGCGCCATCTTAAATGAAATCTGTATACCTCAGCTCTGCAGAGGGTGTACAAAGCCCCGCCCAAAATGGCGACGACAGCTATTAAAGACATGAGCCAGCCTAAAACGTCTGCGTAATCGGGAAACTTCTCGCCTTCCATGCCTGAATATTTCACCCACGAGAATATCATGATGAACTGCAAATATGAAATAGAGAATACAAAATTGGGTTGTTTTTTTCGATAACCTACTAATAATTTTGCTGAAAGCTACACAATTTCATGACGTTTTTAAAGAGAAGCAGCATGCGCTAGTATTATGAACCATCTATGTGATGGCTTCTTAGAGTAGGGTGGTCACACTTTTTTCCAAAAGTATTCCAGCCCCTACAAAATACGTATATACCAGCTTACAGAGAATATTGAGAGAAACGTAAAACTGGTTGAATTGTGAAAATCGGACATTGCGTTATGGAATAAGGCTTATTCAGATTTTTAAAAAGGGGAGATAATTCTGCCGAATTACGTTATTGTTTATTTTTCAAGAAACTTCAACAAATTATATATCATTTTCAATGTCTGAATGAGAGGAACTCAAAACTGCTTATGTTTTTTTAGCTCCACTGGCCTTCAGGCCAGCGGGCTATTGTCATGGCGCTGTGTCCGTCGTGCGTGCGTCCGTCCGTCCGGTCGTCAACTTTTTCTTTAAAAATCTTCTCCTCAGAAACCACTCGATGGATTTCAATCAAACTTCACAGGAATGATCCCTAGGTGGTCTTCTATCAGATTCCTAAGTTTAATTCTGATTGAACTAGAAAGTCTGGAGTTATCTGCCCTTGAATTAAAAATGGCTGTTTTGACTTTGTTTTCACTCTAGCCACTACAAATATTTATCAATCAAGACAAAACTTGGTCAGAATGTTGGTGCTGATAAGATCTTGCCTGAGTGCAATTTTCAGCTTGATCTGAATATTATGTCTTGAGTTATGTGCCCTTTAAATTGGCAAAATTACCATTTTTGACCTTATTTTTACTCAATCAACCATAAATATCCACCAATCAACACGAAACTTTCATGTAATTTTACTGGCCATAAGATCTTGCATGTGTGTAATTTTCAGCTTCATAGGAATCTTAAATCATGATTTTTCTGCCCTTGAATTTGACAAAATTGCTGTTTTGGACTTTGATTTTACACTCTTTACATCCACAAATATTGAATAATCAAGTCAAAACTTAAACAAGATGTAGGTGAAGTTAAGCTCTTGCTTTAGTGTGATTCTTAGCTAGATAGGAATATAAAATCCTCAGTTATATGCCTTTCAATTTGACAAAATTGCTAATTGTGACTTTTTTTCACTCTAACAGCCAAACTCACTCTATTAATTATTAAAGACAAAGCTTGGTAACCAATTGATCTTATACGAATGTGTTTTCAGCTTTCTAGTTACTTTGTAATTGCTTTAAGAGCAACAAGTTTTGAAAAATTTAGTAAAAACTTGGACTTGATATGACAAGAAATTCAGGTTTCATCAGCCATTTGCATTAATTTTGGAATATGGTATTTCCCCAAATCTATTTTTAGCTCAAAATCTATTTTTAGAAATATGAAATATTTTGGAGTAATCAATGGTCTGTTAATTTAGATCTGTTTGGAAGATGGAAAATTTTAATTGCTAGTATCATCCTAAGCTGTAATGTTCTACCATTTCCTTTTACCCTTTCTCAAATGGCAAACATACAATTTTACTTTCTTTGCTTCAAGAACCAAACATTTTGAACAATCTAGTTTTGTAACTTTCTTTTTGCTCTATGAAACACAAGCATTGAACAATCTAATCTAATCTTGGATTAAATATTACATGAAACTCAGGCCTGTGGAGCGACTCAAGACCTTCAGGTCTTCTAGTTTTTAAAATCGGACATTTAATATTTGAAGTTTTACAAAGGATGAAATTATTCTACCAAACAATTTAGGGTCTTCAATTTCTATCAAACAACAATTATATAAATATAATTTTGTTACATTATTTCAACCCTTCCCCGAACAAGACATGATTTTCACGATCATATATGAAAAGGTTTTGGAAAACATTCAGACAAAAGAAGAACATGCCGATAACCAACATTTTCTCCCTTTGCGTAAATATTTTCTGCGCTTCGTTGTGCGCATATCATTTCCGTGTCATTGCCTCCAATAAAAACAAGATTTTACGACATATAAAACAGGAATTTCAAACAAAAAAAAAATAATTCAAACTTTCAAGTGATCGATTATTAACATTATATCTCTAGTTCGTGAAGAAATAGGATTTGAAAACATTGACCCAAAAGAGCACCATACCTTTGAACTTGTCCATTTTGCAACCTCTAAATTCAATCTAATTTTTGGCTGCCTCACCCTTTCCCGAACAAGACCTGGTTACACCTGGTTTTGACGTCCTGAACGGATTTTATTGAAGGTGAAAAGATTGGGGCGAAAGAATCTTATTTTCTTTGACACTCATTCTGTCGCTTGTCACAGCTTTCGAGTTGGATGACCATAAAGTTTTACTGTTTGGGAAAGGGTTAAATGGGTGTTTAGGAAGCCCATGAGAAGCGCCGATTTTGTAAATCCCTTTGGACTGGGCACGAAGTGCTCAAGATGAACTATTGTGGTCACTCACCGTCCGTCCGTCCGTCTGTTCGCCCATAATTCCTTGAAACACCCAATACTCCTTAACCATAGGGCCGATTTTGACAAAACTTTACAGAAATGTTCCTTGGATGACCATATTCAAAGAATGTTCGCGATTTTTTGATTCGCCAAAAATATAGGCGTGGCAGGGCAAGGCTTATCGAACTTTGAGAAATCATGATATCATTCTTAACAAATCAACCATTCGGCCAATTTCAACCAAACTTTGCAAGAATGTTCTTTGAGTTACTGTCGTCAACATTTATGCATAAATTTAGGATGAATGGTGTTAACCCCCCGGTCCCACTGAGCCCGATTTTCAAAATAGTCGTAGTGCTTCGGGAGGGCACATTGTCTGCGATTTACTACGAATTTGAGCCGATTTTCTCCGCTCATCCCATCTTTAGCGGTATGTTCCCGATGGACTGCGAAATGCTACGATGCAATACGATTAACTATGATTTTGTCCCGAATTTGTTCCGAAGTACCACGAGATTAGGAGCCTAGTTACTACGAAACAGTACGAACTAGACCGACTGCCCCGATTTCTAACTACGATGTACTGCGATGCACACAGAGTTACTGCGACATACGCCGACAGATCCGATCTACTACGAATTTTGAACATTTTCGTCGCGATTTTGCCCCGATTTCGTAAACTTGGTATATAAATTATGATTAATTCAACAGAAAAATCAGTTTGGAATTTGTTTATTAGAGTAGCCACATGCCAACAACAGAAAGCGACATTAAAATAACTGTTGTTTGTCCGAAATTACGTCACGGTTTAGTTGATAAAATTGACCCCCATTGACAATTTAGATCCAAGTGTAGTACTGGTGAGTTTACGGGTGTATTGGATAGAGTTTATGCATTGTTAATAGTATGAGAAAGCCAGGAAAATATAGATAGATGCCCTATAGGCTGCAAAACAGTCAAAAGTATTGTCAGTGGCATTAAAACCCCTATTCAAAAAGGCTAGATTAAATGAGCTGTTGACACGATATAAATGGATACTATCGAAAGTGGCTTAAGAATTCCTAAACCAGACCTTTTTTGTATGTCCTTATTAGAAAATATCTGAGAAAACATAAAGACAAAAGAAGCAAATGCTTATAACCACCATTTTTATAATCAATTAGCCTTAATAATTTCTTCGATAAATAATATTGTTCGCAAAACCTATGTTAACCTACGATCAAGTCATCTTCTGTCAGATCAATATGTTAAAATGGTTTCTTTTTCTTGATGATGGTGCCCTGAGTATCGATGCCATCTTTAAGTTCGTGGTCAGGATCCTGATCAGGATCAGGTTGATTGATCAATGACTCATCAGGAATATCAATTCTGTAGTAGCTGACAGTTGTTTCTTTACTCAAGCGTCCGCATTTATGGTCCCAGTGCATCGAATGGTTTTGTTTAAAGGTTTAGAATTGAACGAATAGCAATTAAGTTTATGCCATAAACAGACTCAAGCTGTAGTTGCGGGGTTTTAGAACCACAACGGCGAAATACTATTTTTTGTCCAAATTTACGTCATATATAGTTGATAAAATTTAACCCTATGTTTTCAAAGTTGATTCACCTTTTTTTTTTACTTTCAGGAATTCGGGGTGCCTCGCAGTACTTCGGGATAATATCCTAGTAGCCCGTAGTTATTCGTTGTAGATCGGTGTACCTCGGGTACGATTCGTGTAACTCGTCGTAGTTCATCGGCGTGTATCGGAATTTGCTCGTAGTACATCGGCGTTATTCGGTGTTCATCGCCGAGATGTCTATCCCGAATAAGTACGATATAGTCGCCGAATAAAGCCGATTTACCTACTACGAAGAACGCCGATTTAATGCGACGTGCACCGAGGTGCGCCGACTTGGTCACGATTTTCGAAATCGGGAGAAAAAATTGCGCATGTTTAAATTTTTGTCCCGATTTATTTTTGATCCCGAATTGGTGCCGATTTGAATCAGGATGTACTACGACTCTCCCGAAGTACGCCGATTTCGTGCCGATTTTTAAATTTTCGAAATCGGGATCAAATCGGGGTCAGTGGGACCGGGGGCAGACAGAAATTATCGATAAATCACGGGGAATTGAAAAACACTTCACATTGTTAAAGCCTTTGTGCTTGAATGCGCTAAGCTTAAAGCACAGGATGTTTTATTATTTGAATAGATAGGATGTTGAAGAACATATATAGGCTTTTCTAGGCTTTTCTGTCGCATAGTTCTTGCCATTTGAAGCCGAGTAAAATGACCTATTTTGAATACCTAATCATCGGCTCATAATTCATCGGTTTATCGTATTAACATACACGGATGAATAGATCAATTTTCCCTCTTTAATTTGATATAAGATTTATGAAAATCCGTTAAGAAATGGCAGTGCCAAAGCAATTTTATCACACATACCCACGCGTCCTTCTAAGGTAACGACCGAGTTCAAACAAAGAAACGCAGAGTTGACCCACTTTTTCAAATAGAGATTTAACACGAAAAGAAAGTGTATAAGGTAAAAACTATTTCATTATAATAAAATAAAACTATTTAGCTTTAAGTTTTTACACACTTTTTTGCAATTTAATATGTAATTTAGGCCGAAAATGCCGTTTGTAAATTACTCGTTTTTACATAGAATCAGATAAAGGCACTGTTTTTTAAACGAGACTGTGACCACACTACTTAGACTACAGCTATATATAGCTTAATACGAGAAATCAGTAGCAATAGAGTGTTCTGAATAAACGCGACGATATCGTAATAACATGAAACTGATTCGGATGCCATACATGTAAAAACCCTTATTTTTAAACAATAAACATCATCTACATTGTACTTCTCTTTGGGGACCATAAGTATTCCGAGGGTTATTCTGAATGAAGTGTTATTTTCTAAAGGAACAGAGTTTTGTGTTTTTAATATTGATTGGGATTATTTATATTTTGAAAATACTCTTATACATATGTCAATCTGATCGTTTGCATTAAGGCTATAGTTTAAAGGAAATATCAAAATGTGTAGAAACTCACTGTAACAAGGCCGGGAGTTGCCAGGCACCAATTGAACGCCCACCAGTACTTGGTGATATAGAACGGCAAACAACCACAGACACGCTTCCCTATCATCGTCTCGATGTCCTGTAGGAAACGTCGAATACCTGGTGAAATAAATACGATAATTTTGTGAGCAATTACGAAATCTCAAAACATTCTACACATTTTTGTGCACTTGCAATCTTTGACAGAATGCAGACTTCGGGAAAGAAAGGCTCTGTGCTTAAATCGCATCGTTTGCCAGAAGATTTTTTCTGAGCAAAAGTGTAACCACACGCGGTTCCTCCAAGGTGTATAAACGGGTATATTTTGGAGTTTAAAGACAAAGCGTTCACGACTGTTAAAAGCCGATTTGAAATTCAACGATCCCGAGTTGGTAGAAAATCATTCAGTGCGTAGACACATGTTCTAAATTGTTACTTAAAGTATTAGATAGAGGCTGTATGGTAGGTTCTTCACGACATAAACATTCAAATGCGCTCAGTTGAATGCTTATATCGCGTAGAATCTACTATACATACCCTATCTGACTTAGTGTTCGCTAGCGGTTCATTGGAGACGGGGGTGTGGCTATGTATAGACGTCACATAAACTAGCTGGTAGTCTCGTTTTATGCGAAATGTAGCGGCGAAATCTTAAAATATACTGCAATTTCATTGGTCCAAAAGTAGGTCAAACATTAAAAAGAATGACAAAATGAACCTTAGTTCAGCAATAATGCTACCGTTGTCAATCTTTAATTAACAAGATGTTGCAGATACACTCACAGATGACTATAAACATGATGTTCTACTAACAAGCATAAGTGAACATTTTTTTGCTATGTTGATTCGCGCAAAACTACAACATGATGTTTTATGAACAATAAAGTGTTACTGGACAACTTACCGTAGAAGTAACTGATGGACACACACTCGCAGATGGCGATACACATGATGTTCCATGAACCAGTACATGTATCCATAACTTGCTATGGATATACACGCGAACATATCGTCGATGTTATTGCTAAACCTCGTACCTACAGCTTTAATTAAGCTGTAGTTATGAGATTTTGCATTTACACCGACCATACGACACGATGTTTTATGAACATTTAAAAGCGTCCAAAACTTACCATAGAAATAGCTGATTGATACACACTCGCATATGGCTATAAACATGATATTCCACGAACCCGCATACGTGTCCATAACCTCCAGCATGTAAATGCCTCCCTGAAACGGTGACCAATTGGCTCATATTAAACATTTACCCACAAAAACAACTCCCGAATTTGACGTACTTATTTTGGCAAGCCTTGTAAAGAATTGTGAGAAAAAAATGAAAATCAGCATAACATAACTCTGCCCTCATAATGTCAAAGTTGAAATTAGAAGGGCGAGACTGACGCCATCTTGATGCAACATGTTTTAAAAATACATATTATGTATTAATGAAGCTTTTGTGAAGATAAAAGTTTCGCTATTCCGTGTTAGTTGTGAGAAATAACACAGAGAATCGAATCATCAAATATTCCTCAAGTTGAGCTTTGGTGGTCTTTTAATTTGCCTTTAAGAGAAAACATACCGGTAATCATATTGTTTTCTCGTAGCAATCACGGGTTGTAAACGAGAGAACATGCTCTAAAGAGAGTCAATGAAATTTCGTTGCCTCGTGACAAACGAGTGCTTCTGAGCATAGCAAATCCGTCAACAAATACCCATATGTCAGTAAAATGTCACGAAGCAAAAGAGTATCGTTGACTCTTTTTGGTGCAAGATTCCGTCTTTATCACCCGTGGTACGCAATGATGCAATTTTAATACAGATGAACTGTACATTAATCGGATGAAATTAGGTTGTTAGGAGTAATGAAGCTATATTTCAAGCATTTGTTTGAAACCTTGTATACCTCCGTAGTCATAGTCAATCCCAGGAGAAAGAATGTAGAACAGACGGTTGCTGCCAACAAGAATTTATATCGTCTAAGTCTTGGAAAGCGATCCAGTCGTTTCGTAGTAAAGCAACAATGCAATTTCAAATAAAAGAAAAATACTCATGCAAAGCTAGTTTGGGTCGTTATGAATCATGGGGCAATATTTCGATGTTGTTTAACAAAAACCTCGTACCTGCAGCTTATCATAAGCTGCAGTTACGACGTGTTTGTTGAAAAGCGACAATTTTACTATTTTTTAAATAAAAAAGAGAAAATCTGTGTTTACCTCTGTAGTCATTGTTAATCCCAGAAGAAAGAATGTAGAACAGACTGTTGCTGCCAACAAGAATTTATATCGTCTTAGTCTCGGGAAGCAGTCCAGTTGTTTCGTAGTAGTGCAACAATGCAATTTCAAATAAAAAAATACTCATGCAAGGCTAGTTTGGGTCGTTATGAATCATGAGGCAATATTTCGATGCTTTTAAACAAAATCCTCGTAACTGCAGCTTATCATAAGCTGCAGTTACGAGGTGTTTGTTGAAAAGCGACAATTTTTTCTATTTTTTATAAAAAAAGAAAAGATAATCCTTTTTTACCTCTGTAGTCATTGTTAACCCCAGTAGAAAGAATGTAGAACAGACGGTTGCTGCCATCAAGAATTTATATCGTCTTAGTCTCGGGAAGCAATCCAGTCGTTTCGTAGTAGTGCAACAATGCAATTTCAAATACACTCAACAACTTTTCTAATTGGTCACTCTTTGATGTTGAATATTTTAGAAACTTTACACTATATGTCTGATCTAACAACATGAGTGTGTTAACACGGTCCTATTGTTCAGGTTTATATAATTATTGTAAAAGTGCAAAGTATGGTCGGCCTCGTTGAGCCACGTGTGTTTACCCAGTACAAGCCAAGTTCGAATCAATGCTAAAAAACAACAAACATGGCTCGTATGACGATTGAAGAAAGAGGGAGAGCTGTCGGAATGCTGAGCACCGGTGCGTCAATGCGACATGTAAGTCCCCTTTGTTTGACTAACACCGGAAGTACTTTAATTTTAGGTTCAAAACAGTTGTATGTCATTTCCCGATATTTTCGAATGTTTTTTAATTCATTTGCAGGTAGCAAGAGTCTTCAATCGTCGAATATTCACCATTCAGTCACTTTGGCGCAAATTCAACGCCACCGGAAGTATTGCTGATCGGCTTCGACGTCCAAAGCGTAGAGTCACAACCCACAGGCAAGATCGTCACATCATTTTAACACATCTTAAAGGCAGATTTACACCTGCAACAACAACTGCTCGGCAACAACGAGGACTTCATGGTCGTCCATTGGCGTCCCAAACTGTTCGTAGACGTCTCCGTGAAGTGGGAATACGCTGTAGACCTCCTAAGAAGGGCGTTATTCTTACCCAGAGGCATCGTAATGCTCGCTTAGCCTGGGCTAGGCGACATCTTAAGTTAACAAGGGCCCAGTGGGCAAACGTCTTGTTTGTGGACGAAACCAGAGTTACGTTGCGTAATGCTGACGGTCGTAGACGCGTATACCGACGTCGAGGAGAGCGATTTGCTGCAAATTGTACATTATGTCCATGAGAAGCCGTTGTCGCGAGTGTATCGGTGCAAATGGGGGTCATACCCGGTACTAAGTTTGCTATCAAAAAACTTGAGACTTTTTGCAGAGAGGGTGGGTCACTTTAATTGACGTTAAATTTTGTTATACTCCAAGTTAATGAAATAAACCATGATTTTCAAGTTTCCAATATGTGTTTCTTTCTTTTGAATACATTCAATTTTCATACATTTGCTTTCCTCTCGAAATTTAAAGAGATATACAAGGTGGCCAATTAGAAAAGTTGTTCAGTGTACATGTAAAACATTTACTCATGCAAGGCTAGTTTGGGTCGTTATGAATCATGCTGTTCAACAAAAAACACGTACCTGCAGCTTATCATAAGCTGCATTTACGAGGTTTTTGTTGAAAAGCGACAATTTTACTATTTTTTATTCAGTGTTCGTCCTAGTTTTTGGACCAATGAAATTGCAGTATATTTGAAAATTTCGGCGCTAATTTTCACATAAACGCGCTGCCGGTCAGGGATATACATCGTTTTCATTACATAAATGGTTGCTACATAGCCACGCCCCCGTTTCCTGTGCAGTTATGAAAAATGAAGTAATTTTTTGGGAAAATGATGTAATTCAAGTAAGAACCGCTCCATAGTAGCTCCGGTCGGAGGCGTGGTAAGAAGAATGACAGTAGAAGCGTATGTTTTCATTGGTTGACGAACACTAAGTCAGACAGAGTCTGTATAGTAGATTTACGCGACATAAGCGCTGCGCCTTAAAATTGAACGTTATATCGCGTAGAATCTACTATACAGCCTCTATCTAATACATAAAAAAAGAAAATCCTTGTGTACCTCTGTAGTCATAGTTAATCCCAGAAGAAAAAATGTGGAACAGACTGTCGCTGCCAACAAGAATTTATAACGTCTTAGTTTCGGGAAGCAGTCCATTAGGCCAGTGATCACTGTCTCTACGAGCGCAAACTGAAATAAAAAGTGTTGTCGTAAAATAAAACATGAACATAAATATATACTACATTCTTTTAAATTTGTCTCAATCTACGTAACACTAATATAAAGGTCAAAGATATTTGAGAGTTATTAATTTCAGAAATGTTGTAGCAAAAAACATATTGATACAGTTCTAAGGAGAAAATGATGATCATCGGCATTTATTTTCTTTCGTCTCACTGTATAGACCTACCCAAGTCATTTCTAAAAGGAATGCCAAACATGGTCTTAGTTATTTAAGGGTTAAATGAACTTACATAGTCGAAGAGATGCTGAAAAATGAACATTTATAAGGGAAATCCTTCCAAAAAACACTCTGTTTATTCTCTCTCATAGATGTCTACAGAATACACCGAGGGATTCCGTATGAAGTATATTGTTATGAGGCCCCGTAGGATACAATTTCATATTCGGGGAGCTATGAAAGCGCCAGTCTCTAAATATGGGACCTAAAGTGAATGTTCACTATTATTTAGTGTGAAATAAGAAAAATTCGGCATTTTTGGCCAACTTTCATTTCCAGATCCCGGCTCATGTACGAATAAAATTGCGGATTAAAACAACAAAAACAATATCAACATCAACAATCAAACAAAAACACTACACCTCACTGTCTAATCCAAGTGTGATCAACATCAAGAAGAAAATGATCGCCCAGAACGGTGCTCCAGGCAGCTTGGTGACGGCGTATGGGTATACAACAAAGGCTAGCGATGGTCCACTGTCAGCCACCTCGTCTATGTCAACACCCAGAACGTGGGCCAGGTTACCAAGGTAGGAGAAAATGACGAAACCGGCAAACACGCTAGTGAGGCAGTTACTAATGGAAATGATAACCGCGTCTCTGTGGAAAGAAACAGGATTGACTCATGAACTCATGAAGAATTATGTCGGTGTTATTGCAAAATCTCGTAACTCCAGCTTAAATTAAGCTTGAGTTACGAGGTTTTGCAATAACACCGACGATATCGAGAGAAAATGACGAAGCCCGCAAACACGCTAGTCAGGCACTTACATGTACTAATGGAGATTATAACCGCGTCCCTGAAGGAGAAAACAAGGTTAGCTCTTGAAGGATAATGTAGGTGTAATTGCAAAATCTCGTAACTCCAGCTTAAATTAAGCTGGAGTTACGGGGTTTGGCATTAAAACCGACGATAATAGAAAATGACGAAGCCGGTAACCCCGATAGTCAGACAGAACGGTGCTCCTGTCAGCTTGGCCACGGCGTACGGGTATACAACAAAGGCTAGCGATGGTCCACTATCAGCTACCTCATCTATGTCAACCCCCAGAACGTGGGCCAGGTTACCGAGATAGGAGAAAATGACGAAACCGGCAAACACGCTGGTGAGGCAGTTACTAATGGAGATGATAACAGCGTCTCTTGAAAAAGAAAATAAGGTTAACTCATGAAAAAATAAGAGAAAATGACGAAACCGGCAAACACACTAGTCAGACACTTACTAATTGACATCATAACCGCGTCCCTAAAGAAGTAAACAATGTCAATTCGTGAAGGATAATGTCGGTGTAATTGCAAAATCTCGTAACTCCAGCTTAATTGAAGCTGGAGTTACGAGGTTTTGCAATAACACCGACGATAATAGAAAATGACGAAACCGGATAACAGGCTAGTCAGGCAGTTACTAATGGAGATTATAACCGCGTCCCTGACAAAAAAGAATAGAAGGTTAACCCATGGAAAATAAGAGAAAATGACGAATCCGGCAAACACGCTAGTGAGGCAGTTGCTAATTGAGATAATAACGGCGTCCCTGAAGAAGCAAACAAGATGAACTCTTGAAGGATAATGTAGGTGTAATTGCAAAATCTCGTAACTCCAGCTTGAATTAAGCTGGGGTTACGAGGTTAAGCAATAACACCGACGATGAGAGAAAATGACGAAACCGGCAACCCCGCTAGTCAGACAGAACGGTTCTCCTGGCAGCTAGGTCACGGCGTACGGGTATACAACAAAGGCTAGCGATGGTCCGCTGTCAGCTACTTCGTCTATGTCAACACCCAGAACGTGGGCCAGGTTACCGAGATAGGAGAAAATGACGGAACCGGCAACCCCGCTAGTCAGACAGAACGGTTCTCCTGGCAGCTAGGTCACGGCGTACGGGTATACAACAAAGGCTAGCGATGGTCCGCTGTCAGCTACTTCGTCTATGTCAACACCCAGAACGTGGGCCAGGTTACCGAGATAGGAGAAAATGACGGAACCGGCAACCCCGCTAGTCAGACAGAACGGTTCTCCTGGCAGCTAGGTCACGGCGTACGGGTATACAACAAAGGCTAGCGATGGTCCACTGTCAGCCACCTCATCTATGTCAACTCCCAGAACGTGGGCAAGGTTACCAAGGTAGGAGAAAATGACGAATCCGGAAAACACGCTGGTGAGGCAGTTACTAATGGAGATTATAACAGCGTCTCTGTGGAAAGAAACAGGATTGACTCATGAACTCGTGAAGAATAATGTCGGTGTAATTACAAAATCTCGTAACTCCAGCTTAAATCAAGCTGGAGTTACGAGATTTTGCAATAACACCAACGATATCGAGTGAAAATTACGAAGCCCACAAACAAACTAGTCAGGGTGTTGCTGATGCTAAAGAAGCAAACAATGTTAACTCTCGAAGAATAATGTCGGTGTAATTGCAAAATCTCGTAACTCCAGCTTGAATTAAGCTGGAGTTACGAAGTTTGGCAATAACACCGATGATAAGAGAAAATGACAAAGCCAGCAACCACGCTAGTCAGACAGAACGGTTCTCCTGGCAGCTTGGTGACGGCGTACGGGTATACAACAAAGGCTAGCGATGGTCCACTATCAGCTACCTCATCTATGTCAACTCCCAGAACGTGGGCCAGGTTACCGAGATAGGAGAAAATGACGAAACCGGCAAACACGCTAGTGAGGCAGTTGCTAATGGAAATGATAACCGCGTCTCTGTGGAAAGAAACAGGATTGAATCATGAACTCATGAAGAATAATGTCGGTGTTATTGCAAAATATCGTAACTCCAGCTTAAATTAAGCTGGAGTTACGAGGTTTTGCAATAAAACCGACGATAATAGAAAATGATTGCCCAGAACGGTGCTCCTGGCAGCTTGGTGACGGCGCACGGGTATACAACAAAGGCTAGCGATGGTCCGCTATCTGCTACCTCATCTATGTCAACCCCCAGAACGTGGGCAAGGTTACCGAGATAGGAGAAAATGACGAAACCGGCAAACACGCTAGTGAGGCAGTTGCTGATGGATATTATAACCGCGTCTCTGTGGAAAGAAACAGGATTGAATCATGAACTCATGAAGAATAATGTCGGTGTTATTGCAAAATCTCGTAACTCCAGCTTAAATTAAGCTGGAGTTTCGAGGTTTTGCAATAACATCGACGATGGTAGAAAATGACGAAACCGGCAAACAAACTAGTCAGGCAGCTCTCACTTTACTAATGGAAATTATAACCTCGTCCCTGTAGAAAGAAACAGGGTTGACTCATGAAGTCATGAAGAATAATGTCGGTGTAATTGCAAAGTTTCGTAACTCCAGGCTGCCCTTACAGAAATGAAAACTTTGCTGCAAATTTGCAGCAAATTCGCCGCGAATTTGCTGCAAACAAATTAGTTCGCTAGAAGGGTTTGCCGGAACTTCGCCGATGTTTGCCGCTAGCTGCAACCTTCCTGCAATCTTCTGGCAAACACGTTTCAGTTTGCGACAAGTTTGCCAGAAATAAGAAAGTTTGTCGGAACTTCGCAGGAAAGTCATCCATCAAATATTTTACATGTAGTTTGCAGGAACTTTGCAAGAAGCCTATCTTAAACATTATTGAATATCATGCAGTTTGCAAGAAATTTGCAGGAAATTAAACTTGTCCAGTACTCATTCAAGGAGCTTTAAATACCTGTAAAATTCTTGCATGTCGTCGGTGTAAATGCAAAACCTCGTGCGTCGATTCTTGCGATTTTCAAAGTACAAACTCGTGTGTCCATTTAGACAATTCTCGCAGGCTTTGAGATAATTTTACCGATCAGTATCAATGATACTTTAATTATGAACAATATGTCCAAATTTCAAGTAAAACATTTCAGTTTGGGAAAAGTTATTACACTTTTTCCCTCCCCTTTAAAATTTTCCAAAAATGAGATACGAGGTTTTGCATTTACTATGACGATATACACATTGAAACATGGATAGACTCAAAATTCTGAACCAATACATAAAGACTGACTTCATTTTGTTTTCAGTGTAGGCTATATCTATAAATTATCTTCATTTAGTCCGGGGTATTTGTACACTGCCAAATATAAATGTAGAATAACCATGCTCAAATTTCACGTTGACAAGTTTGTTATTTAGAATGGATGATAATCTAACAAATTCATGATACGACAGAGCAAACTAGATAAGTAAGGTACTAAGAGTTCGGTTTCCAATTTGCCGAGCCCTGATAGCTCAGTCGGTTACGTCGTAGTCTGTCAACCCAGGTACGTGTCGCGAGTTCGAACTCCGGCTCGGCCAGTATCCATTCTGACATTTGACAAAAGTCATTTGTCTCTCACCTATGGGTGTGAATCATTTACGTGGGAGAGCAGCTGGAGGCTCGGTTTGGATATTGTGGTTGTACTGGTGCGAGAAATACCAGGAACCCACGGTTAGGTGCTCCAGCCGCCGCGATATGACCATAGAAGTTGAAAACGGCGTAAAACCCTAATAAATCAAATCGGTTTCCAATTTCTGAATTTATCCAATAATTATTTTAGTTGCCAAATAACTCATCTACAGAGTCATATAAGCTCAGTCATTTAACTGTTTTTTAAAGTGACATTTCAGAATTTTTTCTCATAAATTTCACTTTCATTTTTATCATAAAGAGCATATTTTCTTATGAAAATTCTGAAAATTTCAAGCCAAAATATTGCGCCGTTTACGAGAAATATATATTTTTGTGTTAAAATTAAACAAATTGTTGTCCACAACAGTTCAGATGTATATAGAATTTGTCGTTTCTGTCTCAACTTTGAAGGCGTGTAAACTTATCGCCTATCATCAACAACTTCAAAAAACTGATACCATTTATACCCATTAGAAAAATCAATCTTGGCATCAAGACATACTTTAAAAAATCAAAATGAGGATGAAATGTCCCTTTAATCAGTGTACATCATAATGTGCACACATGTACATGTTACATGTACATGTGTGCACATTTTTTACACAAACATGTATGCATATATTTGTGCAAAGCCTTTGTACCCTTCCCAAATGGCATAATGTTACACAGGCCCCAGGCCCGTAGGAAGCAATTTAATATTGGGTGGTGGGATAAAGCCCAAGTGTCTGAATATTCGGAGGCGGGGTGATTTGGATTTTCCCTGAATTTTCAGTGTGAAATAAGGAAAATTCGGCATTTTTGGCCAACATTAGAGGAAGGGGGGGGCTTAGCCCCCCCCCCCCCCTCTGTTCCTACGGGCCTGTCAGGTCCATAGGAAGCGATTTTCATAAGGAATGAGAATCTGGCCCCTGTCAGAGCCAGTGACTAGATATCGGAGGGGTAAAATTAGATTTATCCTAAATTTTCAGTGTATTTAAAAAGAAACTTTCGGCATTTTTGGGCAACTTTGGGGAGGGGCTTAGCCCATTCTAGACCCCCCCCCCCCGGTCGTTTCTAGTGCTAGTGCAGGGGAGAAATAGAATATTAATAAGAATAGGATTTTTGTATGCCATGTCACAGAAAACAATTATTTTGTTAAGGTCAGATGAAAATGCTGTTTATCAGCATTTCACTCTTAAATATATATACCCTATGTCAATATCGGGTCTTGTTTGAGAAAGGGTTAATTCAAATTACACATTTAAGTTGGTTTTGGAAGTCCTCTTCACTGTCTTTTTTCTGTAGCTTTTAATTCTAATTAGTCAAAATAATGCCTTGAATAAACTGAATATCCCCATTTTTTATTATTTATTTTTTTTATTTCATTTTTTTTTGGAGGGGGGGGAGGTATATATTCATTTATTTGTAATATCTGTTTTTATTGTATTGTTTTGTGAAATAAAAATAGAATCATGCCCTTTTCATTCCTTTTTTGTAAGCTTCGCGTCATGCTTACACTATGTCGTTTTTCTCCCAGACTGTGGGGGCTGTGCATCTAGGCTATTAAATGAACAAATCCAGTCTAAACGTAACGACTTCCGGTGAGAATATGTTGTTTGAAAATTTATAAGTTTTTAGAACCTATGGCAGCTTTTTATCGTAAGTACCAACATAAAAGTAATGTCTTTGTATGATTGAAAAGTGGATTTATGTATTAGCTACGAATTTCTTTCCTTATTATTGATATTTCAGTTTGTAACTCATGCAGTCATTTCGTACCATAACCATTTCGTACCATGGTACATATCTTTATAGTATACCCTTTCTCACTTCCCAAATTTTTCGTCTAATCTTTTGAATTCATTTCTAAACTTTTGCTTTTAATGATTTTACATCTGAATATTGTTTTATTTTGATTATATGATAGTGAAATCCGAGTCTTCACTGATGTAAATACGCTCTTTGATATTTTGGGGTAGTTTCTAGTTAGCCGGTCCCCAAACTAAATTGTTGCCAGTAAAGTGACAAAATAGTGTAATTTTTCATCAATAAAAAAGAAGATGAGCAGGGGTGTGGGGGCAGCAGCCCCCACAAAAAAATTCAAAATAAAATAAAGTGGGGTGTGGGGGCTGCAGCCCCCAAAAGTACTTCCTAGCAAATAGGGACTGGTATACTAGATGTGTTCTATATTTTGATTTTTGGCTATTTTCATCAGGACGCATTGCACTTCGAAAAGGTCAGGAAGTTCGCCACAAGTTGTGGGCTTGTGGCCCTTCGTTCACCGCCCTATCTTATACGCTATCCTTAAAACGCCTGATGATATCGATCAATCAGGGCTTTTTTTAGGATTGGGGAAAGACACAGGACGCTGGTAGAAAGGGGAAAAATCACATGCGGTATCCTAGTTTTGGGGAAAATTGTTTAACATAGAAAAAATACATTTGATAGGCTAAACCCCTCTTATACCAACTACTGTGGACTTGAGAACAAGCAGGGCTAGTTTGTAAAGCTGCAGAAATTGTAGAAAAGCTTTGCTTGTTATCTTATTTGGGTTTTTAGTGTGAATTTTTAAAATATATCTGGGGGGGGGGGGGAATTCATTTTTTGGGGAAAAAATTCCATAATTTCTGGAGGGGGAGACACTGGAAACCACTGTCACTTTCTTAACCCTTTCCCAAATGGCAAAATTTTAGGGTGATCCATTTCAAAAACTGTCACAAAAGACAGAATATATGTTATTAAAAATAGAATTTGTGAAAAATATGACACAGAAAATATTGAGACAAAAGGAGAAACTGCTGGTTATCAGCAGTTTCTTCTTTTGTTTCTATGTTATCCCAAACTTTTTCTATCAGGGACGTCAAAATCAGGTCTTGTTTGGGAAAGGGTTAAGGGGAAAAACCCCTGTCAATGAACCATTTTATGCATGTTGAAAAATTTACGACCAAAAATTATTTCTAAAAGGTTTATGGGCAATGTTTTGCAACAACCCTCACCTTAACAGCCTTTGTTTATAATGACCTACCATTTAAAACCATGTGATCAACAATGAATCTCGCTCTCGGAATGCAGGTTTCCCTAGACTCTGATGTAACCGTTTGGAATTTTCCAAAAGAAGGGATAATAATATTTTATTTTTCAAATTGAGGAGCCTTTGGGACATAAATTAACAATAACGAAATTAAAAAACTCTGATAATATGAATAGATAAATCAATTAAATATATATCAGAAAGGTTCGACAAACGTTCCAAGCTTGTATTCGCACCAATAATTTTTGCTTCTATGCTGGGTCAATTCCGTAATTTACGAGCATGGAGAACTAAATAAACGGAATTTCTAAGGTAAAGCAATATATTTTCAAGTGGCGAGCTTAACAGGTCGTCATAAATTGATCTCCGCAACAAGAAATACTCTATAACTTCTAAGGCGTAAAAAAATGTGTGTTTCCGGTTACAGGAAATTTCAAAATAGGGACGGTCGGTCGGATTTTTTTATTTTGATATTTTTTTTTATATGGCAGGGGTCTTGCTACCAATTTTTGTTTGGGGCCAGGGGCCAGTGAAATTGGGAAAAATAGCGACATTGAAACCATTGGGAATGGGGCCCATTAACGGCCCCAAATTTTGGCAAACGAGACCCCTGTATGGGACAAATAGGGAAACAAAATGGTGCAATAGAAAATCAGACAGTCTTTCCGAAAGTTGCAGAATGTTTACTTGACATTCGGTCTGGTAAAAAAATACAATACCGCCGGTAAAAAAAAATACAATCAACGTTTTTTCTCTTAGTTTTGGGAACAGGTCCGAAACCAGGCTAATTGGGAAAAATGCATTGTTTTGTCAAAAATTGGGAAAATATTTCATCACAGACTCCAACAAAAACGGAGTCCTGTGCATAGTTAACTATATGAAATCATCTGAAGGGATTTCCAGTTTGTCTCTGGATACTTTTTTCTCAACATATGAAAGGGAATGATTGAAATTTCATTCAAAAAGAAGGAATAACCTTTGCATTGGGAATTTTCTATCCAGATTTTGGGAAAAAAAATACCCTATTTGGCATTGGGAACGGGTCCTTTTTACGGACCCGTCCAAAGAAGGAGAAAAAACGCTGACAATACCGCCACAAATTGATGTCTGCTAGTCTAGAGGCTACATGCACGCAAAAAGTACATGTACACCATGTAGTAACATTCATTTCTCAAGCAACGGTAGCTTGTTAAGTCATTCCAATATCCTCATGTGATTTCTCCACATCCAAATAAGGTTACTTTTTACTATATGATTTGTTTATAAAAAGCGTGTGCAGTGTTTAGGCCAGGCCGCGCCATTGCGGGATTGACGCAGCATTTTCTCATATGGCGCATCCATATCTGCAGTAATGGGTCATTTTGGCGCATTGAAATTTGAGAAAAGGTCGACTTGTTTAACCATACAATGGATGAACTGTCAATCTTCTTTATTTACATTTGTGATTTTCCAAACGCTTGCTAAACCAAAAGCGTTTCGGCGATTTTAGACTGGAAAAGTTTTTTTTTTCAGTAGACTGGTTATATCTATTTTTATTATCAGACGCTTTATGTTTTACACAAATATCTTTATAAAAGCGCCCAGACAATTTTCTACCTCGATCTTAGAAATACGTAATCATGACATCGTCTGAGCAAAAATGAAAGTAAATTTTGACATTCTTTAGTGGTTTAGTCAGCGAATCAGAGTTGAAAAGGAAAAAGACCGATTACCAAACAGCCTTCACTTCTACGAGAGGAAAGTTAAAATTGTTGATAACAATATAGTATGCTATAGTTTTCTAGTGTTTTTGCACAAGCTGTCTGTCTGTATCGGAAAAAAAGTAAATGACTTTACTCTTTTTACGGACAATTTTCGGGCTAGTACGATCCCACGGCGCATATGAAACACATACATTTCATGATAAAGCAGTGATATGAATCATTGGGTTATGGAAATTTATTTGAATCTATGGTGTTTTTGAACTTTACCGATCATAAAATAGTGATTTTTTCATTGGCCCCACTTCGACAGAAATTGACGGTCCCCTACTTTTTGTTGGTAATGGGCCAAAATGACCCATCAAATTTGAATCCTGGCCTAAACACTGCGCGTGTGCCAGCAAGCGCGGGAAAAGGGATGAAGCAATGAAAAAAACCGCTATCTACGAAGTAAATACACTGATATTAGATGATTTTAACACGGAAGCTTTGTATATTTCTGTCATGCCGCCTCATAATTACACAAAGGAATTAGGTCACGGTTAGTTGTACTTATGAAACTAGTGTGTGCTTACTCGACCATATAGACTGTAGCCAATCAATCTTTCATATCAAACAAAAAGTAAGTGTTGACAGTCATATTAATCGGCGGTTGAGTGGTGATTGCCAGCGCGGGCTCTGTAAATCATTCATACAGAAGAGATCATGTAACAAAAAATGGTTTTTTTTCGTGCATTTTGATATAAACTGACACGATTTAAAAACGCAAAACACGTTTTCATTAACCATTCCTTTCCTATTGCCTCGATCGGCACCATATTTGGGGTCATGTATGAGAAAATTTATACGCTTCACGCCCCAGCGATTTTGTCGTGTTTTCTGTAAACTATCCGGACATCTGAACCGCCCATCACTAAATGCTCGTGTGTCTCGTGCATTCAGACCATGTGTTAAATCACTAAGATTTTTTGTGTACAAATTGCCACTTTGATTTACTTATTGAAAATATACGAGAACAACGAAAGAAAATTGTGTATAAAATGCTGAGGCTTACTTTGCGAAAAAGGAACCGAGTTTTTTGGCTTTTGGTTTGCCGTGTTTCTCAAATGAAGGTAGCTAGACGCTTTAATGTAGCCGAATCGACGGTTCCAAGGTTTATGAGACGTGTAAACGACACAAGAAGATTTACAGACCACCCACGTCCCGGTCAACTGCATGTAACAACTGTACGTCAACATAATCGTATACGTCAACGTCACTAACGCAACAGATTTGTGACGGCCCAGTCTACAGCAATTTAAATCCTATGGTTGGTAATCGCGGGCGGCCTATACATCGTGACATGGTGATAAATCGCCTGTGAAAACACGGGGTTCGCTGTCGTCGATGTTCAATACCAGGCTCTTGACCCAACGTGCATTTTGGCATAATCTGACGTCCATTCAGGCATTATTCGCGGCTTTAAAGGTCATTTTCTGTCCTGTTGTGTTAACAATTGTAACATTTACAATTTTACATGGCTATACATCGGTTTTGTAAGATGCAGGAGATACCATTTGTAAAAGTACTATTTTGCGTTTTTAAATTGTGTCAGTTTATTTACGGAAACTTTCGAAGATTCCTGGAAAACCCGTATTTCAAATCGTACCATGATACGCATCGCATCGTCGGGGAAGGATATCAGAATAAATCCAATAATAAACCAGTATCAGTACGCAAAATTCGGTACTGAAATACATCGGTAGTTTTTGGCCTAGTAGCGATAAAACTTCCGGTGAATTGAACCTTTACCAGACATGTCCCAAAAATTGCTAAAATAATTTAGGGTCGGGGGTTAAAAGTTAGACACGGTTGGGTAACCGGAAACATACAACTTTTTTTATTACGCCTAAACAAAGGCTGTCACATGACTGGAAAGAAATTCGAAACAAAGCCGTATATGTGACCGGTCACATGACAGTAATTGATTACCGCTCTATTTTCAAACGAGATCTGGTCACATGATTTACCATAAAAATGGCGAAGGAATCGACTGGAAATAGGGGTTTGTTGAATTTCGGAAGGTTATACTCTTCCAGCAGATCAATTTGAAATGAAATTTTTGGTCAGGTGTGACAAAAAAATTATTAATTGATCTATTCCCTACAGTGTTTTACCGAGTGATTGGATATAATACACAAAAACAAAGCTTCACAACTTGTGCTGAACTTTCTGCTGTTTTCGAAGAGCAATGCGCTCTGATGAAAAAAGCAAAAAATCAAACTACCAAAGTCCATTCAAAGACGGTATTTACATCAGAGAAGTCTCGGATTAATGATAGTGTAACAGAAAAATTGAAATGATAAAATGCCGAAATGATTTAAAATGGATATTTATACTTTTCTCTCATGAATGCTTTCTATAGGTTTCATGCTTTATAAAGCCTTGTGATGAATTCCATCAAATTCAAGTTTTCAAGAGACTCGATTTTCTTATCTGTTCAAGTTATGTACCCAACTAAAAAAAGGATTTCTATTAGGTCATTATAGTGCTATAAATAGATAAACCATGAAGCTAGAATCTTGAATAGGGCAGGCATAATTTGCTGAACTGGAAAATTATGATTTTTATTAAAATCAATGTTTACAAATGCCCCACATAATGTGACATTATGAGAAAAATGTTTTTGTTCACAATTTAAACCTTACAAGTCTGTTTTTGTTTATTTCCAGTGTAAACAGAACCTTACAATGCTGGAGATATGAAGACTGTTGGCTACTACGTATACAGCAAAAGAAAAGTCCAATTCTGACATGAAAGATATGAAAAACGTCGTTGAAATTAAACAACTTCGACAAGTAACTGTCCGTCAGCTCTTCTAAAATACTTAAAGTTAAACTGAAGTGTTGAACATCAATGTACATCTAAAGTATGGACGGTCTGGACGAATATTTACCTTTAATCACATGTACATGTACAGACTGACAAGTTTTGTAAGAAGTTACAAAAAATCAGCTTCATCTACTTCTAATGGTCAATCAAATGCTTGTTACTAAAACTTTGTTATTGGGGACATCATAATGGTGATTGATTTAAATGTACGAACTGAACAAGCGGAAAATTGGTTGGATCATGTAGACCTATCACAGATAAGAAACTAGCATGGGGACCGAGATCTATATATACCAATCAACAAAACTCTGAAGAGAGTCAAGAGACCAGTTGACCGCCTGTGTCCAATTGTGAAACAGCTTGGTGTAAATATGGGCTGTAATAATGCCCTATAAGTGTAAAGTGTAACAGGGCCGCAATGTATTGCCGGAGTGTTTTAGTGAATGGGCTATATAATTGCCTAATAGAATGAATATCAAAGTGTTAGAAAAATCTACAGTGTAAATAAGCGATACAGAATTTGAAGAAGAAGGACCTGCACAATATAAACTACGAAAGATTCTTGGACAACAGACTGCGAATTCGTTCGAAGATTTGATACATAGAATGAACAACATGCCACATCGAAAATCAAATAAACAGACTTGATGGACACAAATGTCAGCCTAATAGACTTGATGCATCAACAACCGATATTGATTTAACCCATTACCAGACGACAAAAATTTGGACGGCTCCAATTTGAAAGGTGATGCAGACGACAATTTCAAGATAATGAAATTTCAAAAATCTTACCATTTTCGGTTAGAAAACATTGTGGAAAATGAAGAAATTGCTTGTAACAAGCAATTTCTTCATTTTCTACAATGTTTTCCCAAGTATTTTCTTATGAGGGAGTCAAAAGGCGTCACTGTGCAGTAATGGGTTAAGGTAGAATACCCGTAATGTGGCCATTTTGGGATTCACAAAACATCAGGTTTTTTTTGGCGGCATCATTACGTATCCGAAGCTATTCAGGCTCGGTCGTGAACATTCGGCGATGGAAAGTTTCATCGCCAAATGTTTTCGACATAGCCCAAATAATGCCGATGTCTCGCGAATCTCATTAGGGGTGGACTACCTTAAAAATGTTTATTGAGAATCTTGCTCTTCCTGGTGAGGAATGTTATCTGTTTTGCTTGTGAAAATGAGCTGAGAAAGATAACTTTTATCCAAGAAATATGCCTTCTTTAAAAACTGTTATCTACATCAACTTCTGTTAATTTAAGAAATTAAAAGTTTCGGATAAGATTTTAATGAATTGGTATTTAATTGATTAGAAAGTTGTGGCATACACCAAAATAGAAAAAGAAAGGATTTGTGTATGATATAGCTTAGAAAATACTAAGGCAAAAGGAGAAAATGCTGATTATCAGTATTTACTTCTTTTGCCTCAATGTTTTCCCCAGCCTTATTTAGTAGGGACGTCAAAACCAGGTCTTGTTTGGGATAGGGTAAAGCAGGGTTCTCCGCAGAATATTTGGAAGCTGTAGTGGCAAATTATATGAGAATTGGTAAACTTTGAAAGCATATAATTGTGAGTGAAAACATTATGGAAAAAGAAGAAATTGCTCATCTTGAGCAATTTCTTCTTTTCCCATAATATTTTTACTCATAATTATTACATTTACAATGACAAAAATGTATTATTAAACAGTGTTTGGCATGAAATACCTCAAAATGCCTCTATTTGGTAACCATTTTGAAGAAATTAAGCTGTGGGGTAGTTTTGAAGCTGTAGGGGCATTACACTGATTAACATGAAGCTGTAGTGGGGCCGATACAGCTTATTGAGCTGGGGAGAACACTGGGTAAAGCGAGGTTTCTTAAGAAAATGTGAAACTGATCACTATCACCAAATGTAATCAAAGGCTTTCCAAGGCCTTACTTTCATTAAACCCTTTCCCAAACGACAACATTTTAAGGCAATCCACTTCAAAAACTGCCACAAATGACAAAATAGATGTTATTAAAGATAGGATTTGTGTAAAATATGGCACAGAAAATATTGAGACAAAAGGAGAAACTGTGGTTATCAGCAGTTTCTTCTTTTGATTCAATGTTTTCCCAAGCCTTTTCTATCAGGGACGTCAAAAGCAGGTCTTGTTTGGGAAAGGGTTCAAGCCTCTTCCGGTTTTAGTGAGGAATTATTTGGTTGAATGTAAATCCCAAATTGACGAAAAGGTGACCTATTTTACTCTGCATCCAATCAAATAGCTTTCTTGTTTGCAGGAAGATTGGAAGAAATAAAAACAAACCAGTTTGCTGGAAAGTTGCAGCAACAGTTTGCTGCAACTTTGCGGCAAATAGTTTGCGAGAAAACTAATTTGCATACGAAAAACGAAGTGGCCGCAACTTTGCGGCAAATAGTTGCGGGAAGTCGCGAGAAGAATTTGGATGAGTTTGCGGCAACTTTGCAGCAACAGTTCGCTGCAACTTTGCAGCAACAGTTTGCAGCAACTTTGCGGCAAATAGTTTGCGAGAAAGCTAATTTGCATACGAAAAACGAAGTGGCCGCAACTTTGCGGCAAATAGTTGCGGGAAGTTTGCGAGAAGAATTTGGACCAGTTTGCGGCAACTTTGCAGCAACAGTTTGCAGCAACTTCGCGGCAAATAGTTTGCGAGAAAGCTAATTTGCATACGAAAAACGAAGTGGCCGCAAATTTGCGGCAAATATTTGTAGCGAATTCGCCGCAAATTTGCAGCGAAGTTGCCGCAACTGTTTGCGACAGGGCTAATATTTTGGTAAGGGTGGTCAGGCAGTTACTGAAGGAGATCATAATGGCGTCCTTGGCGAAGTAAACAAGATAGATCTAGTTAAATTTTGAAGGATAAGAGGAAATGACGCAAACATGCTGGTCAAAGGTCAAGTATGGAAAAAACAAGCGTGTCCCTGTTTAGAAATTAAACAGTAAGAGTTGTTATTTCTTGTTTACGAAAATTCTAGCCACAGTAGCTGATATCCTATCAGATATCATACTCTGAATCCAGAATTTGGTCCAAATAGTAATGAGAGTTACTAGTTCTTTTTTACGAAAATTCCGGCCACAATAGCTGATTTCGTATCAGATATCATACTCTGAATCCAGATTTGGTAAATACAGTAATAAGAAATGATAGTTCTTGTTTACAAAAAATTCTAGCTATAGTAGCTGATTTCCTATCAGATGTCATACTCTAAATCAAGGTTTTGGACAAAACAGTAATAAGAGTTGTTAGTTCTTGTTTACGAAACTTCTAGCCACAGTAGCTGATTTCCTATCAGATTTCATATTCTGAATCAAGATATTGGTCAATTCAGTAATAATTAAGATTTGTAGGTTCTTGTTTACAAACATTCTAGCCACAGTAGCTGATTTGCTATCTGATATCATAATTAGAATCCAGATTTTAGTCAAACAGTAATAAGAGTTGTTAGTTCCTGTTTACGAAATTTCTAGCCACAGTAGCTGACATTCTATCAGATATCATATTATGAATCCAGACTTTGGTCAACACAGTAATAAGAGTTGTTAGTTCTTGTTTACAAAAATTCTAGCCACAGTAGCTGATTTGCTATCTGAGATCATAATTTTGAATCAAGATTTTAGTCAAACGGTAAAAGAACTGTTAGTTCTTGTTTACGAAAATTGTAGCCACAGTAGCTGATTTCCTATCATATATCATACTCTGAATCCAAATTTTAGTCAAAACAGTTATTGGAGTTGTTAGTTCTTGTTTACGAAAATTCTAGCCATAGTGGCTGATCAGTATAGTCAGCAGTAATAGAAGTTTTTACTCCTTGTTTACAACAATTCTATCCACAGTAGTAGATTTCCTATCAGATATCATATTCTGAATCAAGATTTTGGTAAAAACAGTAATATTAGTTGTTGGTTATTGTTTACTAAAATTCTAGCCACAGTAGCTGATTTCCTATCAGATATACTCTGAATCAAGATTTTGGTCAAACCACAAAAAGAGTTTTTAGATCGTGTTTTGGAAAATTCTAGCAACAGTACTTGATTTCCTTTTATCATACTCTGAATCCAGATTTTGGTCGAAGAAGCAATACGAGTTGTTAGTTCTTGTTTACGAAAATTCTAGCCACAGTAGCTGCTATCCTATCAAATACAATACTCTGAATCCCGATTTTGGTCAAAGCAGCAATAAAATTTGTTAGTTCTTGTTTAAGAAAATTCTATCCAATTTAGTTGATTTCCTATCAGATATCATACTCTGAATCCAGATTTTGGTCAAAATAGTAATAAGACTAAGTAGTTCTTGTTTAAGAAAGTTCAAGCCACAGTAGCTGATTTCCTTTCAGATGTCATACTCTCAATCCAGATTTTGGTCGAAACAGAAATAAAAGTTTTTAGTTCTAGTTTCCGTAAATTCTAGCCACAATTATAGCTGATTTCCCTTCAGATATTATACTCTGAATCCAGATATTGGTCAAAACAGCAATAATAATTTTCAGTTCTTGTTTACAAAAATTCTAGCCACAGTATCTGATTTTCTATCTGATATCATAATATGCATCCAGATTTTAGTCAAACAGTAAAAAGAGTTCTTAGTTCTTGTTTACGAAAATTCTAGCCACAGAAGCTATCCTATCAAATATGAATCTCTGAATCCAGTTTTTGGTGAAACCATCAAAATAGTTGCTAGGTCTTGTTAACGAAAATTCTAGCCACAGTATCCTTATTTCCTATCAGATATGTTATACTCTGAATTTTGGTCCAAATAGTAATAAAAGTTGTTAGTTCTTGTTTACGAAAATTCTAGCCACAGTAGCTGATTTTCTATCAGATATCATACTCTGAATCCAGACTCTGGTCAAAAGAGTAATAAAAGTTGTTAGTTCTTAATTACGAAAATTCTAGCCGCAGTAGTTGATGATTTTCTTTCAGATATTATACTCTGAATCCAGACTTTGGTCAAAGCAGCAATAAGAATTTTAGTCCTTGTGTACCAAAGTTTTAGCCACAGTAGCTGATTTTCTAACAGATATCATACTCTGAATCCAGATTTTGGTCAAAACAGTAATAAGAGTTGTTAGGTCTTGTTTACAAAAATTCTAGCCACAGTATCTGATTCTCTTTCAGATATTATACTCTGAATCCAGACTTTGGTCAAAGCAGTAATAGGAGTTTTTAGTCCTTGTTCTTTTTTTTTGTTTAGTATATTTTAGACATATTACCTCATGGCATCGTTATGGAATCTGTTATAACTCGACAATGCAATTAGTCCTCCCCAGGATGCTGAGAGAGAGAAGAAAATCTGGACTGCCGCATCCTTCCAAATCTAAAATATTAAAAACTAAGTAAATGTTTATTCTAAAATCATATTTTTCTTCATCCAATTATTTACAATTATCGTTCTTTTGTGATACCCGGATCTATTACATGTTTAGTGTTCGACCTACTTTTTGGACCAATGAAAGTGCAGTATATTTTTAAAATTTCGCCGCTCTATTTCGCATAAACGGGCTGACGGCTATGTTTATGTGACCTTTGTAGATATAATAGCCACGCCCAGTGAAACACTATCGAACACTAAGTCAGATAAAGTATTTGAGCGCATTTGAATATGTTAAATTCGCGTAGAATCTACTATACAGCCTCTATCTAATACTTACTTCCTATAACATACTTCACGTGTTTAATTGTCTCTGCATTTACATCAAGATGAGAGGTTCTTTAAATAATTATTTAGCATCGTTTGATTCAAAGATCAAGGTTATCAGACTGTTAAAATTAAAAATCTCTTTGAAAGGCTTGAACATATTCATGATATTGAGGAAAAGGAATAAGATGATTGTAATCTTGAGTAAAGTGACTTTTACCTACCACTGACTCGCTGAGTCTTGATAAGTCGGGTTTGATGTAGAACTCAATGCCTTTTTCATGTCCCTCTAACATTAGGCCCCGGATGAACAGAATCAGTAGGACAACATAGGGAAATGTAGCAGTAAAATACACAGCCTGTAATAAAATTAGAATATCGTCGCATTTCAACGAAAACCTCGTAACTGCAGCTAATTTTAAGCTGCAGTTACGAGACTTTTGTTGAAAAGCAGAGATATATAGTTTAGTTCCCTGTCGTACTATGTATTTTAATACGTCAGACACACTTTAAAATGGCCACTGCCTCTCTTGTGATTTCATGGAAGGTAAAGAGCGAATGTTGTTAATTTGCAGAACATAGATATAAAGTGTAGGCCTACTAGATATTGTTCGTTAAAGTCACATTTCACATGATATACTCCTCACAAAAAGTTAAGCAACAAAGATGCTTTTCTTTCTCAAATGTGTTTTATCACATCTAATGATCTATGTTTTATACAATACAAAGTTGGGGTCTTATTACACAAATTACGTTAAATGATTGGGAAAATCATCAACCAATAACAAAGTTACAGATCCTCGAAAACCGTCCCGACGAAACAATGGTGCAAAACGTCACTCGCCAGCAGTTCGGAATTTGTAAAAAGTTGTTTTCCGGCCGCTTCAGGTCATGATCGCGCATTAAGTACCTGGTATGACCCCTACGATGTTCAACACACGCTCGAACACACCTTGGCATCAAGCAGATTTGTCTGTCTAATGTCCGTTGTGGATTGATCCTCCATTCTGTCTGCAATACCTGTTGCAGTTCATCCAGAGTCTGTGGGCGAACATGCTGACCATAGACACGCCCCCAAAGAATGTCCTACGTATGTTCTATCGAATTAAGGTCTAGAGACGTAGCAGGCCGGTCTATATGTCTGATGTTGTTGGTCCACAGAACTTCAGTCACAATTCCAGAACGATAGGAACGGGCATTACCACCCATTAACATAACAGTTGGATCTGTTTACTGTGCCAAAAGGATGATAACAGGCGTGATGATCTCGTAAATGCACCTTACACCAGTCATTGAACCTCGTCTGATGACAATCAGCTCTGTTCTCTGGTAAACACTGATACCTCTCCAGACCATCAAACTCCCACGTTTATATTGGTCGTGTTCAGCGATGTTACAGTCGGAAAACCGTTCATTACCGTTTCTCCACACACGTGTCATGCCATCATTAGAACCAAGGCAGAATCTTGACGAGTCAGTTAAGAGTTTGTGACGCCATCGAGTGACCATCCGTTTTGATGTCGATGTTCCAATATTAATCTTTGCCGTCGATGTTGTGGGGGAAGCTGGATCCGTTGAAGTGGTATCCTGGACCTTAGACATTCTGTGTGAAACATGTTCCTCACGGTTTGGATGGAATGTCTGTTTCCTGACACCCTCTGAAGGTCATTTTTCAGCGATCTGGCCGTTGTAAGCCAGTTCCTACTGACTTAGGTTGCAACATAACGGTCTTCACAAGGTGTTGTTACTCTTAGACGATCTGAACGTGGTCTCTCTGACATCTGCCCAGTTTGATTATATCGGGTTATTGCTCTTCAGTCAATACTGCGATGAAATTTAAAGTGAATGACAGCAGCAGTCTTGGTTGCCCCACCCTGTAGCATTCCAACAACTTGAGCCACTTCAATTGGAGTCAAGTGACGTATTGGCATGATTCAAATGTTGATGACATCAAAGTTGTCAAATCGACGAGTTTTAGGCACACATGGAGCTAATGCCAAGTTTGAAATCTGTATATGCGACACATTTTGCATGCATGTTTTGGGGGTGAGTGTGTTCTAATCACGTGATAGCTGTTTTTGGAGACGATAACATTCAGTATTCTTTTAAGTGTGTTTAAGCATAGATATGGCTGTCTGAATAACAAATCTATGCAAAAATTTCCGCGTGTATAAAAAGAATATTGAGAGAATTACTTTTGTTGCTTAACTTTTTTGTGAGGAGTATATTTTTTGATAAATTTTACTTTTATCTTTATCTGAAAGAGCATGTTTTCTTATGAAATTCGGAAAATTTCAAGCCAAGATTTTGCGCCGTTTACGAGAAATGATATTTTTGTGCTTTAATCGGACAAATTGTTGTGGACAGCAGTTCATATTTATATGGAATTTGTTATTTCTGTCTCAGCCTTAAAGGCATATTTGTCGCTTATAAGCAACAACTTCAAACAATTGATAGCATTTATATGCATTAGAATAACCAATCTCTGCACCAAGACATACTTTTAAAAATGTAATTGCAATGTTATGTCCTTTAATCAGGCCCGTAGAAACAGCGGGAGGGGCTAGGGGGGCTAAGCCCCACAATGTTGGCAAAAAATTGCCAAATTTTCTTAATTTTACACTAAACATTTTGGGAAATTCCAACTTAGCCCCCCTCCAAATATTCAGGACAAGGGCTTTAACCCCCCCATATGAAATTGCTTCCTATGGGCCTGATTTAAAGGGTACGTAAAAAAAGAAATTGTATCTCACCTTTCCAGATGATTTAATGGACTTGCTCAATGCGATGGTGACGATAAAGAAGGCTAGAAGATAACACAAAACTAGCTTCCATTGCATGGGTCCTAGATCCTGTAAACCATCGCTGTAGAAGGACCTTGTCACGTAGCGGCTGTTCATAGAAAATATAATAAATATAATAATAGTCGCTTTCCAACAAAAATTTCGTAATTTGATGGATTTGCTCAGGGCGATTGTGACGATAAAGAATGCTAGAAGGTAACACAAAACTAGCTTCCATTGCATGGGTCCTAGATCCTGTAATCCGTCACTGTAGAAGGACCTTGTCACGTAGCGGCTGTTCATAGAAAATGAAATAAATATAATATCACAAAATTACTCCTCGGGGAATATACTAATAACACTATAATAAAATACTCGATTCGATATTTCAGCAAAGTTTGCCTTTTTCAACAGGTTGAAAATTTAATCACACTACATAATTCTTTTGTAAACTCTTTGAACCATTTTATTTCGTCTTTTTGTCTGAAAAGAGTCAGAAACCTATTTGCCTAAAACACTTGCTCGCCACAGACAAAATATTCGGGTTGAAAATTGCGGTGATTCTACATCGCGACCATCGCGTTTTTCCATTCTTAATTTCCGCGCATCACTGCGAATCGCGCTGGCGGGTGGAAAATCACCGCGATCACCGCAACTTTCCACCCGCGGAGTGGAAATAACAGGTAATAAAGTCTAAGCTTTTCCTCTGTGATTCGCGGTTCAATCGAGTGGAAAATCGCGGTGGTAAATCGCGGTGATCCCGCGTGTTTGGGTGAAGAAAAAAAAACACGCACATTGCCGCAGTTGCGTTCTTTTTGCACCCGAATCCACCAGAAGTTGAATCGCGGTGATGCATGTAAATAGACAAAACCAGGTGAGCTATACTGTAGTAAAACAATAGAATAAAGTTCGAAGTAAGGAAACGTAGAAAACAAATGTTCTTAAGGGCCAATTCAGTGGAACGAACTCCATGTGATTTGCCTTACTCAAAATACTGTGCAGAAGGAAGTTTTCTCTCTATCCCATACTGTTTGGCGAGTTTCTGATCGTAGATGGCGAATACAGTTTCATTGACGTCATAGCAGGCGCCATCTTAAATCCTAAATCTTAAAACTCTAAATTTTCCGAAATCATATACCTTTATATATATGTGCGATAATGTTTGTAAAATAGAAATGTCTGCTTCACTTAGCATACTAATGGATTATTTTCGTACATTTGGACCTAAGTTGTACATGGTAAAATAATGAAAAAAATTAACACAAGTTCGAACTTAAGAAAGTTAGGAAACAAATCGCTGTTTTTCTTCAAAGACCTCGTATCTGCAGGTTAAAACAAGCTGCAGATACGAGGTTTTTGCAGAAAAGCGACGAAATGTTGTTAACTAAGGGTCAATCCAGTACTCTTATGTGATATGCCTTACTCAAAATACTGTGCTGAAGGAAGTTTTCTTTCTATCCCATACTGTTTGGCAAGTTTCTGATCGTAGATAGCGAAAACAGTTCCATTGACGTCATAGCACGCTCCATCGTCTTTAGGATGGGATCCTGTGGCACTAAAACAGTGAGTTGAGTCATCGACAAGGGCAATGTTGTCAATACACACTGTAATATTTAAAACATTTGGTTAATTGAACAAGATTGTGGAACTTCCATTTTTTTCACATTTTAAAAGTATTTAGTACCATATATATAGTACTCTTAATACATCTATATATTGTGCCGAATTTCGTTCTTGACCAAATTCGAAATTCGGCAAATCCCTGCAGAACTCATTTGCCTAGTTTCGAAACCCAGTGAAATAGCTTATTTATGATTATTTTATGGTAGATTGGGCTATTTTCTGTTCAGAACTCATCTTCAAAAAATCAGGTTTTAGGAAGGTATCACAGTTAGCACATACAAATCCACACTAAGCCGTTTCTATTTCATCAAATGTTCGGTACCGAACATTATCCAATGAAAGTCTACGTATATAGCGATCACGCACCGGGTCCATACTCTTATATGTAGCACGTATTTAAGTGAAGAACAAATATCTTACTCTTTGAACTCCATTCCGGTTCACATTTCTCCCAGGGAAGATCGCTGGTAAAGGATGCAAATAGGTAGTAAAATGACCAAGCCAGTATAATATTGTAGTAGATAGCCTGTAGTGCTGTCGTGCCAACCATGCCTATACCAATACCTGTAGAATATAGTCGCATCACGATGTTTTGTCAAATGTTTACAAATTTTACATAATGTAAACAAGGGAAAACGTTCTTATTTACTTTTAAATTTTGATGATACAATCTCATAGAGGTAACCGACTTATGGTAATTTTCTTCTGCAATATACGAGTATGTGTATCATGTAGTGCATAAACTTGGAAATGACCAGAACTATAAGTAAAATCGGTTAATTCATAAAGAACCTATAGACTCCTTTCATTTATGTTTAGTCCGTACCCGCAGAACACTTCCGGTAATCCGATTCTTCTCTGATGAAAATTCGCTGGTTGATATTTGGATGTCGCTATTTCCAACAGAGCGCTGTCCCACTCAAAAACAAAAGAAAGGTCCGACACAGCGACATAACATGTGTCGGAATTTTCTTTTAATTTTGAATGGGACAGCGTTCTGATGCAAATAGCGACATCCAAATATCAAAGAGCGAATTTTCATCAGAGAAGCCTCGGATTAACTTCCGGAGGTAAACAGCGGGTTTATGGGAAATTAACTTTGTATACATGAGATTTGTTACTTAAAATAGTATCAAATCGACATTATCAAAACGCAGCTCCCAAAACATGCGGAGAAAACAATGAAGAGGCACGTGAATTCAATATACAGCGATAGATCGCACGTGCATTCAATATACAGTAATAAAGTTAAGTTTTAAGTGGAACAAAAACTATGAAATTGAATGAATTCGTTAAAAGCCGGTAAGATGGTTATTTTATTGGATTTACAGTCAACCGTTCCGGGTATAAAAATTTCGCCTTTTGCCTCTAAGGAGGACTTCCGGAGGTTGTTGTTGTAGTTGTGTGTGTGTGTGTGGGGGGGCTTAGTGGAAACTTGTCCATTATTTACGTAAAAGATCGAAATAGCATAATTATGTTGAAGTAGATATTTCAACTACATTATGCATAACTGCATCTGCATGCTTTACCATCTTTTTACCTTGGAAAAGTGGTGAATATTTCCAACACGTCATTGGTCCACTGCTGGTAAACTGTCCTAGACTTAACTCCAGGAAGAAAATAGGCATTCCAGCAAACACCAACATAATGACGTATGGTATGAAGAAGGCCCCTGAAATTAAGAGAGCTATAGATAAAAGGCGTGAGGGGTTCTCAAAATGCTTTATATATGAACCATATATTGTTCATCAAACCCTATGTTATGAATGCTCATTGGGTTTGGATTTCAAATATTATGACAATAACTTGTGATATAAATTGAAAGATGAGAAATGGTATTAGCACCTGAAATGACATTACAGATACAAGGTTTTGATCTCATTCTAACGATATGGAATAATTCAAATAATTCTATCTCTAAAATCCGACTTTTTTAACAAGTTTCTCGTACATTTAAACAATGTAATCAATGCGTTAATTAAAAAAAATTAAAAGGTAAGATCATGTTAAAATATTTCTAGTGACCAATGTCTACAACAAATCCAACTTTCATAGAGATTTATATACTAGAAGTGATTGTTCTAATTACACTAATCTTAAAACCTAGCTTACCTCCCCCATTTTTATAACACAGATAAGGAAATCTCCACACATTTCCTAGTCCTACAGCGTAACCAAGACAACTGAGAAAAAAGTCAAATCTTCCTGACCAGTTTCCTCGTTCTTCATTTTCGTCTTCGAGACCCTACAAGAGTTTAAATGTACTATCCGAGCCTAAGATAAGTGGAGGTAAAGACATGCTAGCTTTGGTATTTAAATTCCAAACCCTATGTTGTGGGTACTCATTTGAATCGTCTCGGTGAGACGATTCTAATGAGTACCCGTAACATAAGGTTTAAGAACATAAGAATAAATGAAAAAAGCAATTTGAAAAGTTTTCGCACACTTTTATGACTTTGTAGCTCTTGCAATTATAAAGTGACATTTCACAATTATTTATACATGAATTTTGTTTTTATTCTCTCTGAAAGAGCATGTTTTCTTATGAAAATTCTGAAAATTTCTAGCCAAAATATTGAACCGTTTACGAGAAATATATTTTTTTGTGCTAAAATTAAACAAATTGTTGTGAACAACAATTCAGATTTATATAGAATTTGTCATTTCTGTCTCAACTTTAAAGGCGTATTTTTCGCTTATAAATAACAACTTCAAAACAAGAGGACCATGATGGTCCTTAATCGCTCACCTGAACCTAGATAGAAAGAAAGTCGCAATGTTGTCAAGTTCAAGAGCACATAATTTAAGAGCTGAAAACTGCTTTCATAATCTTGAATGATCAATATTTGTGGCTGTTACAGTAAAAACAAAGTGGAAGAAACCAACAATTTTGTCACAGTCAAGAGCACATAACTCTGTTCTAATAAAAATATTCTCATCAGCATTATGTCCAATTTTTTTGATTGGTCAATATATTGTTTAGAGTGAAAATAAAGTTGGTAACTGTAATTTTGTGAAAATCAAGGGCCAATAACTCTGGTTTTTCTACTCAAATCCAGCTGAAATTTTCACTCATCCCGGATCTTATGGTCACCAACATTGTGGCCAAGTTTTGTTTTGATTAGTCAATAAATGTAGATGCTACAGTGTAAACAAAGTCGAAAACAGCAATTTTGTCAAATTCAAGGGCACATAACTCCAGACTTCCTACTTCAATCACACTGTAAATTGAAGTCATCCAAGATCTTATGGCTACCAACATTGTGGCAAAGTTTTGTCTTGATCGATCAATATTTGTAGATGCTAGAGTTGTAAAAAAGTCAAAACTAGCCATTTTTGACGTTCAAGGGCACATAACTCCGGACTTCCATGTCCGATCTGACAAAAAATCGAACTCATCTGAGAACTTATAGTTACCAACAATGTTGCAAAGTTTTGTTCTGATCGGTCAATATTGGTAGATTCTAGAGTGGTAACAAAGTCAAAACTAGCCATTTTTGACGTTCAAGGGCAAATAACTCCAGACTTTCTGGTCCAATCTGACTCAAAATCAAACTCATCCGAGAACTTATAGTTTGCAACATTGTTGCAAAGTTTTGTTTTGATCGGTCAATATTTGTAGATGCTAGAGTGGTAACAAAGTCTAAAACAGCAATTTTTGACGTTCAAGGGCAGATAACTCCAGACTTCCTGGTTCGATCTGACTCAAAATCGAACTCATCCGAGAACTTATGGTCATACATGTTTTGACCAAGTTTAATTAAGATTGGTCAATATTTGTGGGTGCTAGAGTGGTAACAAAGTCAAAACTAGCCATTTTCGACGTTCAAGGGCACATAACTCCGGACTCCCTGGTCCGATCTGACCCAAAATCGAACTCATCCGAGAACCTATGGTCATACATGTTTTGACCAAGTTTGGTTAAGATTGGTCAATATTTGTGGGTGCTAGAGTGGTAACACCAAAATGTGGACAGACGGACGGACGGACGGACAGACGGACGGACGGACAGACGGACGCCGACGGACAAAAAGCGACCACAATAGCTCACCTTGAGCACTTCGTGCTCAGGTGAGCTAAAAACCGATAGCATTTCTACGCATTAGAATACACAATCTTTGCATCAAGACATACTTTAAAAAATGAAATAAATGTGAAATGTCACTTCAAACCTTTACCGAACAGTCTCTGCTTTTGAAGTTTCTACGAGAGAAAATGCTTGATATTAATCATTTCTCCTTTTGCGTTTTAGTATTCTTAGTTGTTCTGAATATATTGTGTTACACAAAAACCTAATATTTACCAACACCCATTTACACGGTGTATAATCACGTGACTTAGAATTTCCGATAATCTTCAATAACTTTGTCAATAGGCCTACTTGACCAATTTGAATTCGGTTTGAAGCAGAGAAGGTTGAAAAATGTCAGGAATAACATGGACGTCGTAGATTTTTAAAATATTAACTGATAAAAAAGTTATTGAAGATAAACCAAAATTTTGGTTTATCTTGAATAACTGTTTTATCAGTTGATTTTTCAAAAATCAACCACGTCCATCTAATGTGTGACGACTATTCAAATCGGTCCAATATTAACAAAGTTTGGTTATTGAAGATTTTCTGGAATTTGTGTATCACGTGATTATCCACCGTGATTTATAGTCTGTTCTGCCAATTGAATTGCTTAATCCGTCCCTCAATTTTGATGTTGGTATTTTTAAAGCTGAACGAAAATTGTATGTAAGAAACAGAATGCATTTAACCCATTACCATATACACAATGCTAGAATGTTCAAATTGAAAGATGTTAGAGACAACAATTTCACATTCATGAAAGTTAAATTGTGTTTTTGTGGAAGAAAACATGATGAAAAACAAACAATATCTTCATTTTCGAAAATGTTTCCCGAAGTCATTATCTTTTGGGGAGTCAAAAAGAGTCATTGTATGGGAATGGGTTAAAAAGCGAGAGTATGAGTAAAGATTGAGAAAACTTACGAAAATTGCATTCTCCTTCTTTTTCTTCACAGCTTTAAGAATGACTTCATGTTGGGCCTCGATCTTGTCAATCCTTGCCTCGACATTCTTGAGTCGTGCTTCAATATTAGCCGTCGCCATTGACCTGCCTTACCAAACATATGAGTGAAAATATATGAGCCGCGATCTGGAAAAATATACCCTATTATAGCACGAACATCAGTCTAGGCATAGGTGCAGTCTGATCTGGCCCCGGGGTTCTCGAAAAAAAAACTTAAGTACATACTCATGAGAGCATTCTCAACTTCAAAGGAATACTCTCTAACGTTGAAGGGTATTCGATTGAAGTCCACGTGCATTTCATGCGATTTGAGCACGGTGCTCATGCAGATTTGAGCATGAGAACGTTCCTAAGTATTTTCGAGAAACCGGGGCCTTGTTCAATGTGGTCGCTATAGACATGACGAACTTATTGGAGAACACTGACACTGTGTATCTGTGTCTCCCTCTGTGTCGCTCTGAGTCTCTCTGTGTCTTTGAATGTTTCTCTGTGTCTCTCTGTCCCTCTCTGTGTGTTTCTTTGTTTCTCGCGTTATCTCTCTGTGTCTCTATCTACTTCCCTGCTTGTGTCTCTCTTTTGTCTCTGTCTCTATTTTGTCTATATCTGTCTCTCTTTGAGTCTCTACATGAACGTGTCTCTCTGTGTGTTTCATTTTGTATTCTATTTGTCTCTTTGTGTGTCTCTGTGTGTGCCTTTTCATAATTTTCTATGTAAGTCTGTGTCTGTGTGTGTCTCACCGTATGTCTCTGTATGAGTCTCTGTGTGAAACTCTCTGTCTGTCTCTTTTTCACCCCATGTCTTTGTGTATGTCTCTAAGTCTCTCTGTTTGTTTATCTATGTTTCTGTCTCTCTTTGTGTCTCTGTCTGACGGTTTAGTAACTAATCGGGCATACATGGTGGTCCCAAGATAAACTGATGTTTATAAACAAACTTTTTACTTATAAAAACATGTTCTTGTAGTGACGAATGCGCAAATAATTTCGTCAATATTACATAAACTACTGCTTACCGTCAATATGATTTCGTTTTGACCAGTAAAACCAATGATTCGTCAATGGGTATATAGTCTTTATTGTTTGGTGGGAATCAGTATATCGTGGGACCACTAAATGTCACGTCATTTTCAATGAAGCAAATTTTACGGACCGATTGACAGCCTTCCCGCCATCATAATCGGAAGAATAAACAATATGCATCACTTAAACCAAACCGTCCGGTATGGGTATCGGACGAATAGCCACTCAAAACCGTTCTGAGAATTATTTCTAATCATAGCAATATACTCGTATCTATAGGTCTTTACGGAAAAGAGGGCAATTTCCCGCATCGAACGTCTACAAATATCTTCTACTAGATATTGCTATTCAATTGTTGGACTTTGAGCTGTTTAAAGTGGCCATTTCCTAAGGTTATATAACACGGTGCAATTCTCCAGAAATCAGTCCAAATACTTACGTACAGAAAAAAATATCATTTTCGACGTTTGAGGAACGAATTAGTCGAAAATTGATTTCCCTTGCTAGGTCTAAGCTCCGATAGATGGGGTTAAAGTCGTGCACGAGATTTCTCGTGCCGTGTGTAAATTCCTCATTCAGAGTTGGAAACTGACTGCGGGCAGACGTATATTGCTGTTTATGTCGTTGGGCGGTGTAGCACGTGTTAAAATGGCGAGTCAATACACAGCCGTAGAAGAAGATTTGCATCGTTACTGGGAGGAGACGTCTCATCTTGATCTACACGACAGCTAAATGGTCGATATGGACAGTTAGCAGACGAAGCTCGAAATAAAGAGTACATGACTGAAGTCGATATTGAAGATAAGTACCATTTCATGAGCATGAATTTAACGTTAAAAGAAAAATATCTCGGGAAAAGAATAAACTTTTATCATTACGGTTTATTGCTGGAAAAGGAAAAAACGTGCAGTATTTATTAACGGTAACTTAAATGTGAGTAAAGAAATATTGACTACATTTGATGTCACAGCGTTAATATTGCAATAGTACAGAATAATTATATTGTGAGTAAGTCGGAATATATCGGAGAAAAAGGACAAAACTTTCGCATGTGATTGGAATGTGAAAGCTTTCCGTTCTGTACAACTTAGTTATAAATGTATAGAGCATATGTAATGGAAAGATTGTAAAATAGAAATGCAGATAATGCTTCACAGGTTTAACACGCTGTTGGAAGGAGCAGATGCTGTATTTATACAGATTGCCGATCAAGATCGGCCATAACTCTGGTGCAGTGACGGGTTCGCATCCACGACGTACGATTCAATAGTCGTAATATGTATATATCCATTAAAGTGGAGTTCAGCCTTTATTGAGCATTACATTACTGTTACTGTCTTTTCAGAGTTACTGTGATCTAGTGATGGAGAGTGAATGGTAGTTGGGTCGGTAGTGGTTGATGTGTAGTCACGGTCCGTGGTGTTATTGTTATGAACTGTCCTGGTGAAGAAGATACGCCACTGAGTCTGGATGAGCTGACAGAGAGGAAATCCGCTTGGTTAATTAAGATTGTCCATGTATATCTCGTATTTATGCATATTGTTTTTAGAGCCCATAAAATTGTTAATTGATACATTATGTCACTGATTATCGTTATGATATGGGATGCAGGCAATTGTTGGTTATTTGGGTGCATTTGTGAGAAAATGATCAATGAGTGATATCTCTGCTGTTAACTCAAGTGTAAATAGAAGCCACCCAATTTTTCATTGAGAAAGACACTTGATAACTGGGTATGTTCCCAGAGTCATTTCCCTGTTTGAGTCAAGTCGAATTCACACTTCCATCTATTTTGACCATGTATGTGTTGTAGTCTTAAGGTATGCAACCTATCATTAGCACCAGAGAGCCAGAGGCGAAATTTGAAAAGAGCCAGTAATTCCTAAACTATGTACCATGTCGATTCTAAATACAAATATAGGTATTTAGTACGGTTTAGAATTCTACTTAAATGCATACTTATGAAAATATTTGACAAAAATGTCCAAAATTACCTCCCTTGTATATGAATATAGACTAGGATAATATTTGTAAATTATTTCCTTCTTGAAGCATAATCTTGAATCTGTTTGATGCATTAACTTATGTGAAGTGTATTTACAAGTGTGTGTAATTTGATGCATTTCGTATGGCTAGAAAGTGATTTCTAATGAAGGGTTGTATACATAAAAGGAAATTCGATTCCATATCATTGTAGAGATTACTTATATTGCTAGTTAATAATTCATATATGATTAATAATTTGACCACATGTTATGTGTTGTTTAAGCATTGGATAACTGCAAATTGCTATTGAATGGATTTTGACAAATCTTGTCTGTAAAAAAAAAAAGAAAAATATTGCATATGACAAAGCAGAACATTGAGGAAAATGTAGCATATAATCAGAAACTTGACTCCATGCTTATCTTGTTCGTGTATTTGGTAATTGCAAGTTACTTTTGAACGTGTTTTATCATTTTCTTTTGTTTGGACATTGGATATTTTGTAAATAGCTGTTGAATATATGTAGACAATTTTTGTTTGTCACTTTACTAAATTGATGAATAAGACAAAGCAGAAGCATTGTGGGAAAAGAAAATGTTAGTACATGTAATTACAATATATTGTTAACGTAGCATTGAATACTTGTAAACAGCTTTAAATACAAATAGACAATTTTGGTAGTCGCATTGAAAAGTCGGCGTTTATGACATATTGAAGGAAATGAAGTGCAAGATTTGAATTAGAAATGTTTGGGTAAATGGGCAATGATCAGTTTTGAAAACGTTCGTTTGAAAACATACGAAATATGGTTTGAAATTATTTCAAGTACGAATAAGTTATTGTTGATATGTTACCACGGTGGTTGATGTTATCTGCATGTATTGCAGCAATGAAGGGATAATGATATTAATGGAATATTGCAACGTTGAGTTGAATGCTTATTAAACATAGCATGTTGAATGCTTTAGAAGTATATTTCGTTACTTCATGACATGCCCGTTCTTTTATGTTCAGTCGGTACACGGTCCAACTGTATTACCAAAAAATACATTTTTGTGTTTGTTGTTATGTTAGAGGAGAGTGAGTTTGCAAGGGAAATATCATTTTCGACGTTTGAGGAACGAATTAGTCGAAAATTGATTTCCCTTGCTAGGTCTAAGCTCCGATAGATGGGGTTAAAGTCGTGCACGAGATTTCTCGTGCCGTGTGTAAATTCCTCATTCAGAGTTGGAAACTGACTGCGGGCAGACGTATATTGCTGTTTATTTTTTATTTTTGGAATTCTGCATGTTTGTTTGTCAGAAAAGAAGGTTCAGTAATGTCATATCATTATGTATTAATACGCATTCTAGCTATAAGTACGTCCGATTGGAACGATGATTGCAAATGTGCAGTGAATTTGCCTTGTGAACAATAGCGATAATGATTACGCCATGTTGTACTATTGTTAATAAGCATGTTTGTTCTTAGTGGTTGTCATTGTTAAAAAGCAGGTATGTTCATAGTGGCTCTCACTGGAAAAAAGGGAAATTCGTTTTTATGTGGCATTGAATGTTGTTTTGAGACGTTCAATGTCATCTATCAATGGATGGCAACAGCAAATTCTTGCCTTTTTGTGTCTGTTTTTCAATATATAAATATGCATATGTGCACGTATAAAGTCAAAAGTAGTTGAAAACTAAGACATGGTTATAGTCGATTGCATTGAACATGTAGTTATGTTGATTGTCGTTTGTTTTTGAAAGCTTATATACATGTATGTTGTTGTTATATGCTAGCTAATGTCATTGAAGGTGCAGATGTTCACAATTATATGTCATTGAACATTACTTCTACTACTACATGTAATTGAACGGGAAGATGCGTTCGCAGTAGTCGGTTAGTGAACGGATAATTATACGTTCGTGGTCTTTTGCAAGTAAACACATGAGTTCGTCTGAAGTGATCTGCAAGCGCACGTAAGGTTATGTTAGGAGTCATAAGTAAGCGAGCGTGTGGGGAACGTTCGGAGTTATATACGAGTAAACGAGAATGTTAGAAAGTTCAGATTCATCTGTAAAAATTAACGTTTAGGTGCGTAAGGATGGTTATATCAATAATAAGAACTACAATATCATTTGTGTCATTTAAGTTTTCACTATTCCTCCAACGTAACCCCAACGGATATTCGGTATTTGTTTATTAAGGTCTTTAAAATACCCGTTAATAATGAATGCTTTTTCAAGTTCCCTTTAACATAATATTACAGTACAAGTGCGCATTGATAAAATTATTTATACCATGTTAGAGAACGCATGATTATGTTCAGAGTCATATGAAAGCGAACGCGTAGATACGTTCGGAGTAAAATGAAATTGCAAGAGTGGGTAATTTCGAGGTAAGGGGGTATGTTCGGAGTAGTAAATCTTTGGATAGGTTCGGAGAAAGTCAATATCGAACGTGTGGGTGCGATCGGAGAAATTCAACATTGAACGCGTGGGTGCGTTTTGAAGCGACAATGCACGCGTGGGTGCGTTAGACAGTCCGCATGCGAACGTGTGGGTACGTTCGAAGTTGAATGTAACTTGAACGTGAGGGTACGTTCATTGCAAGACGCAAGCGAACGTGTGGGTACGTTCGGAGTTGAATGTTACTTGAACGTGAGGGTACGTTCATTGCAAGACGCAAGCGAACGTATGGGTACGTTCGGAGTTGAATGTTATTTGAACGTGAGGGTACGTTCATTGCAAGACGCAAGCGAACGTGTGGGTACGTTCGGAGTTACTTATGAACCTTTGCTATGTTGGTCAGTGCGAACGGATAGGAACGTTCGGATTACTGTTGTTGTTAATTGAGTTGTATTGTTCTGTTGTTGTTAATTGAGTTGTATTGTGAATTGATGAGAATAAATGGCCCACAGTCGGTACACGGTCCAACTGTATTACCAAAAAATACATTTTTTGTGTTTGTTGTTATGTTAGAGGAGAGTGAGTTTGCAAGGGAAGGTTAAATTTCGAATGACGTGACAAAAATATATATAAAAAAACATTGTCATTTTAACTAGGCGGGTGACAAAATATCTTACCCAAGAATATCGTATATCGTTCTAAATGAATTAACCCTTTCCCGAAAATTCTTCGGTATCCCTTTTAGAGAAGAATTGGAAAGATATTGAGGTAAAAGAAGGAAAAGCTGGTAACCATCATTTAATTGCATTTGCGTCAATATTTATTATATTTATTATATACAGTATATAATATTTATCGTCGCTTTTCAACAGAAAGCTCGTAGCTGCAGCTTGTTTTCAGCTGCAGTTACGAAGTTTCTGTTGAAAAGCAGCGACTGGCGTATAAACGACAGTATTGTCGGCTGCACACTCTTGCAAATTGATACCGCCTGAAACATTATCGCTCAAGGTAAAATGTTTACAGCGCCAAATTTGCATAAACAGCTGGGTAGTTTGCTTATGCAACAATAAGCACTCTGATTATATTTCATGCCATTTTGTATCATGTTATTTTGTATGTCTATTTCAAAAGGCTTTAACTTTTTCCTTTACGAAACTTTTTCTTCTACAGACCACAAAATACCAGTAGATGTTGATAAAGATTTAATTTGTATGGAACAAATCATGATAAATATTGAGGCAAAAGGAGAAAATGCTGATCATCAGCATTTTCTTCTTTTGTCACGATATTTTCTCAAGTCTTTTCTGATAGGAACAACGTCAAAACAGGTCTTGTTTGGAAATGGCTGAACTCGTTTTTTTTTTGTCAATTAACAAAAGCATTACCTGCAAATATACTATAGTTTATAGCTCACGAAAAATGACATGGCAGAGCATCTCTAGCTTATAGCTACAGCGGCGGATCCAGGATTTCTGTTGGGGGGGGGTCGGATAAATGCAAATAGGGGGTTCGTTTTTTGAATAGCACACAATTTTGATTGAATTTCTGCATGAAAATGAAATAATCAGGCTTGAGAGGGGGATTCGTTCGAACCCCCCGAACCCCCTCTGGATCCGCCACTGAGCTAGAAATGACTAAGGAAAAGATTTGCAGTAAGGGTTTTAGTGGTATTTTTTTATTTTGATTACAAGGAAATTATATTGTCATTGAAAGGACTAAAGTAATTTGAAATAGGTCATTTTTCTTTCTTTGAAATGCTTAATTCTTTACCAGTCAGTGGCGCCCTTTGGCTCCCTTCAAGATAAAGCTTTTGGAAAACATAATGGAAAACGGAGAAATTGTATGTAATACGCAATTCCTTCGTTTCCCACGATGTTTTCTACACTGAAAGACAAAAATAAGGATTTCAAGCCAAAATATTGCACCGTTTATGAGAAATATAAATTTTTTGTGCTAAAATTAAACCAATTGATGTTGACATTGGTTCAGATTTATATAGAATTTGTCAGTTCTGTCTCAGCTTTAAAGGCATATGTTTTTGGCTTAAAAACAACAACAATACATACTTTGAAAAATGAAATTGGAATGCTATGTCCATTTAAAATATGCATTGATGCAAAAATTGGTTATTTTAATACGCATGAATGCTATCAGTTGACAAATTCAATGTTGGTATGGTAGGTATCAATTAAAATAAAGCGAAGTAAATATTGAGATAAAAGGAGAAAATGCTGGTAATTAACATTTTATGTTTCATCTCAATATTGCCCTTCGACTTTTTTAAAATGTATTTTAAGTACGTGAAAACCAGGACTTGATGGGGAAAATGTTGATAAGATGAAATGTATCAATTAAGGTCTTACTGTGTATTGTATAATATCCTGTCCGTGACTTTATTCAAAACTGCCATGCACTGATAGATCTGTTGAATGCAGTTACACAATAGCAGAAAAATGATATGGCTAGACCATACCCTTTATTGCCTTTGTGATACAGATCTCCAAAACAAAGTTCGTCATTTTAACCCTTTCCCAAATAAGATCTCATTCTGTATTTGATGTCTGTTATATCTATAAAAACTTTGGAAAACTCCAAAACAAAGAAGGAAATGCTGGTAATCAGCTTTTACATTTCTTGTTTCAATAATATTCATTGCTGCATTGCACACAAATCAAATCTTTATCATCAGCCATTTTTCGTCTGCAACGTTTTTTTCAAATTGGGTCAGAGTAAAATTCGTTTCTTTGGAAAAGCGCTTAATCATATGCCATGTAAACCACATTTTCACGTACCAGAAATTTCTTTTTGAAAAATTGGTATTTAACAAAAATTTGCTACTGACCAGCCCTTTTGATTATTTTGTATATCGCATAATAAGTGACCCGACAGAGCTTCTCTAGCTAATCGATAGAGATACCCTGCCAGGTCAATTATCGTGAGGCATAACAATGCGCTAAAAGTATGCAACATCATTAGTAGATCGTCCTCGTTTCAGTTGAATTTGAACCAGGCAAGCAATCTTCATATTTCGCTTGTGAATGTGATTAACTTTAATGTTAAAAGAATAAATAAGAGGAAAAAAAGAAAAGCCAATCGACAGGCGATTGTTAGCCGATTGCTTTACCATCGTATGATCCAATTTTATTCACCTTCCAGGGTGTGGCTAAGCGAAGAGGTTATTCGACGAGCTTACTTCTCGATATCTTGGTTGATACGTGCGGCACGAGCATGAACACATTTCGAAATTGAAAGAACGTTCGATTGTAAAATGGGTTGTTATAAAACCTCGTAACTACAACCTGATTCACGCTGTAGTTATAATGTTTTGCAATAATACCGACGATGTACCGCTAAGCGAGAAGGCTGTTTCTCCTCGAGCTTAACTGTTTACTAGGCTCCGCCCTGTCTCTCGAAAAAAAAATCAGAATATATTAATTATAATTCTTGTCCCGCTAACTTTAAAGGGGGACGAGCTAGGCTGTCGAAAATGCAAATGGCACAATAATTACAAACCAGAAATAACGTATGAAATTACCAACCTGAAGGGGTAGATCATTTATGTCCATTGTTAGCACTCCACGAGCTTTATTAAGTATTAAAATCCAAGTCAATTAATAACATGCTGGCATCCTTGTTTCTGTTTTGTAACGGCTACATATGCCCAACCTTCAAAAATCAATTACGTCAGAGATACGTCATCTGTGCTCAGCGAGATTTAACACACCGTACAACCGGCTGCGTCGAAAGTCAGCGAAGACAGATTCGGCATCTGACGTCATGTGCATGGTAGGTCAAATGAATTTACTTTTATAAATAAACGAAAGGATCTTTGGTATTCTATAGTTGATAAATACGCGTATAAATGTTCAGTGCTTGTATAAAATAAACCTTTTCACGTATTCCTCGCAAATAAGGTCACAGTCATCGACACAGCCGGTTGTACGCTGTGTTAATACCGCGGAGGTGTGTCTCGTTGACCTTGTCTTGTTTTGAAGTAAAAATAGAATGTGTAAACACGCTTGTAAAGGATTAATCTATAGCAAAGGAAAGATGGTTATTCGACGAGATTGGGGTTTTTATGCATTGCAAATTGTTTTTCCATGCACAAATTTGAGTTCCCGAACAGTTCGGAAGCATAAAAACATAGAATGAGCCCCTTTAAATTCTGTTTCAAACAAATAGCCAATTTAGACACATTTCAATAAGCTTATCTCAAGTACTTGCCACAATATTTTGGTAGAAAGCAGGTGGGGAAGACTAAGATCAGACTGCACGTATGTGCAGGTTGATCTTAGTCTACACAGCCTGCAGAAGCTTGGTCACAACAGTATAAGGCGTGAACAGTATGAACAGTGTTAACATGATATTTGTCTGTTAAAATTCTGTTTTAAATTCGAAATGTCTTACTGCTTTTGGTATGAAGATATCCTTTACGTAACCGAAAGTTCAACTTACATACTTAAAACAGATATGCACTGATAGATATGTTGATTGCATTTGTAAAAATGTGTATCCTTTCCCAAACAAGTCATTGGCAGGCCCGTAGGAAGCAATTGTAACATTTGGTGGGCTTAAGCCCATTTTTCTGAACTTTGCAAAAACATATAGAAATGAAATGATAACCGTTGTTCTCTTTCCCCTCCCCTTAATGATTCTTTGTGCACATTTTCCAATTTTCATTCGAATCAGTTTAGAGCATCAGTCATATTTAGTTATCTCCCTTGGAATGAGGGCATGGATTTAGAGGACAGAGTGAATTTTGGAATAAAATGCAAAATTAAAGTGGAAAATGGACTATATTAGAGGTATTTAGCTCACTAAATATTCTGCCTACATGCCTACCCAAAAAAAGAACAAGAAAGCTCAACCGAAGCACAAAGAAAAGAGAAAAGAAATTTCACCACTGTTCGAGGAAACATGCACTGAAAACAAAACCGGTTCTACAACCAAAACAATAGAACCAAAACAAGACTGCAAACGTTCCAAAAGTGACCAAAACAGTCAAAATAACACCAACGAACCTAGAAACCGACCAAATTATTTTACGTTTGATGCTCAATCAATCCAAAACATGAACAATATTGGATATTCGCAACCCTTTCCCGGACAATACCAAAATTCTCCACCCACTCCATTTCCATACCAACAACAAAACATCGCCCAAAACCAACCCCAGCAACCGCCACCATGGGCCATTGACTTAATGAAAGAAGTACAAGGACTAAATGTAAAAATTGACAAGGTCGATGCAAAGGTTAACAAAATAGAGGAAATGGAAAAAACACTGAATTCGATAAATGCCCGACTTATGGACTTAGATCAGAAGGTTAACAAAATAGATGGTCGCCTCATGGAAGTTGAAAAAACAACCGTTTTTCTGAGCGGAAAATTCGATGACCATGGCAATGAGTTGAAAACCACCAAAGATCAAATTGGACATTTACAAACTGCCCGAATTTCGCTAGAAAAATCCATGGACGAAATGCGTAAAACTCAAGCTGATCTGCGATCCAAATCCTTAGAACACGAATTCCGCAACATGAGAGAAAATCTCATCTTCTACGGTCTAAAGGAGGGCCCATTGCCAGAAAATCCCGAATTCGCCACAGAAGATTTCGAGGCTGAAAATCAACATTGCGAAGAACTTGTCAAAACCCTCATAGCTACAAAACTCAGCATTGACTCCACTAATATTCTGTTTGATCGCACCCATAGATTAGGCAAACGTCAACGTCAACCCGGGGCCCAGCCTCGCCCTATAGTAGCCAAGTTCCATTACTATCACGAACGTGAGCAGGTCAGGGAAGCGTCGATCAAAAAGCGTGAAGTGTTGAGGCAAAGTGATCTGGGTGTGTCCATTCAGATACCTAAGGAATGGCGTGATTCTCGTAAACAACTATCCACTGTGTATCAAGCTGAAAAACAGAAGGGAAAAAAGGTGAAATTCGTTGGAGAAAAATTATACGTTGACGGTGTGTTATATGACGGCAAAGACTAGGCTAGTCAAGAGGAGCTTAAATGCATAAGTTGGAACATAAATGGTTTATCAAGAAAAATCGGTGATCCTGCCATTGAAATAACATTTAATAATGTTTGCTGGAGTGACCCCAGTCTACCTTTTGCTTCCGGGTCGTTGTACAATAGAAAATAGTTCTAGAAATTTTTGTCTCTGCATGCAGAGGGCTGTTTGGAGTGTTAAACAATAGTTTAAGTGCTGTTTTCTTTGATAAATTAGTATTTTTGCATCTGCTCTTTTGCTTTATAGCATATTTTTTGCATTATTTGCAGGACTACTTTCTGCGGATACTTCCCAAAAATGTACATGTAGTTGGGCGGACAACAGCTATTCTAAAGTGAAAGTAACTAGTGGTCATGTTCTTTGTTGGATATTTTCAGATTTTCCTTCTCAACCTATATTGAAACCACCATAAAAAGAGAGTATAGAGGCAGTAGATGAAGCGACCCAAGTCACGAGTGTCCGCGAATGTTGTGGAAGGTGCTGTGACAGCGGTAAGTTGACCATTTTAACATGGGCTAAAGAAGGGCAAATTCAAGCCGGTGTCTGACCTAGATGCCAAAACTGGATTTCTAATAACTTCAACATTTCTTGGAATATCCTTCTGAAATTTCATCTGTAGGTAGGAATACACACCAGAAGCTTGCAGAAAACATTGTTTTGGCCAGGTATTGATATTTTCTTATATTTTTGGATTTAAAAAAAAACATAGTTGAAAATTTGAGGGGCCGAATAACCTCCCTTGTCGAAAGTTCTAAAAGTTTGTCTGCAAAGCATTATATTGGTGAAAATTTTTGAGGTTTATAAAATTATTGTTGATTTAATCAACTTTATGTCATAAATTCTTATTTTCTGCTGTTTTTTTCAATGTTTTGACGTCTGAAAGGGACCTGGGTGAGTATTTCTTTAAGACAACTTAGATGGAGAATATCCACAGATGTTGTGAGGACCTGTCTCAGACTGTGTCACTGCATTAGAATGATGAAAATTTGCTTTTGATAGGCTGTTTTGATAAGAGAGGCTATGGTCATTTAAGGATTAAGGACCCCCCACTCCCCTGTTTCATCAGATTTTTAGACCAGGATAGCCCAGAAAGAGGCTCAAATCTGCTATTCTCCAGGGGAAAGAGACTTTTACATTTGTAGCTTTCTTGCAGGCACCCCTTCTGTGCATAAACAAGTTATGTGTGACACCAGATCCAATTTAGATTTGATTCGGGCTCCACAAACAAACAGCGCAGAACATGATTTTGGCCGAATCGATGCAACGCCAAGCGGAAGGTCCGTACAACTCAACCGATCTTTACGAGTAAGTTTCTTTATGAATCGTTGCATATTTCTTAATTTTTATGTGAATGTGTGAATTGTAATGCACATGTAAAGCAAATATTTAGCAAAAAGCATTATTTTGAAGGTTTTAAACCTTTCCAAATGATGTTTTTCTCCAAATATTTGCCACTTTTTCAGTAAATTAATCAAATTTCAAGCTCAGGACAGCCCACAGAGTGGCCCTAATCTGCTAATGCTTCATTGGAATGGGACTTTTACATTTGTAGCTTTCTTGCATGCACCCCTTCTGTGCAAAAACAAGTTATGTGTGACACCGAATCAAAGTTAATAATAATAATAATAATAATAAAGACTTTATTTTAAGAGGCAACACAGTTGGGATTAACCCAGTCTTCCCTGTGAGCCTCTAGAATATTTACATTTACATCAATACAAACAAAAGACATTTTATATACAACAACAAAGATAAACAATTACAATAAACAAATTGTATTAGGGATTATAATCGATTCACTATTAAACGAGAACAATCACAGTTGAATTGCTTTATCAAAACAACTGAAACTATCCTCGTTCAACCGTGAATCCACTATATCCTGTATCTGATAAATGATGAAGGGTATATAATTAATCCTTTCCAAACAAGACTGGCCATGCTTTTGGGTTTTGATGTCCTGAAATATGTTACTTAAAGAAAAGATTGAGGGAAACGAAGAAGGCTGATGACCAGAACTTTCTCCCTTTTCTTCAATGTTTTTGTTTTAACATGTAAATTTCAGTTTTATTTAACATTCATCATGTCATCTGCAGAAGCTTAGTTTACCTGAATTGTTCAAAAAATTGTTATTTGGGTTTATATGAAAATAGATACATTTATTTCAGAAATTTCCAATTTTCCCTTGGCAAACTGGTTTTACTTATCAAGATCAGAAAGTATCCTACCAAATGATGAAAAGTACATCATTAGCCATGCCAAAAGAAGGCCTGTTTTGACAACCCTAATAGAGACAGCTTAAATAAGATAGCGGGAAGGAAAGAAAATGCTGGCAGCTGATAAGCAGCATTTTCATTTTTTCCTTCTTATTTTGAGTGAAAATTTCAAAATTCAGCTTTCATTAACTTCCATTTTGTCATCTGAAGATAATTTTGAGTTTGATCAGTCTAAAGAGCTTGGCAAATAGGGTATGATTATTATTATGATCATTATTCTATGAAAAGGGAAAATAATATTACATTTGCAAACAGAGTGCATTCTTATCCTGGTCCATATTATGGTGGAAATTTTGGGTCATGTCAATATGCGAAATTCATAGAAGTTTGGACAGTTATCATAGGCAAAGATCAGATTTAGCCAATGTCAAGTCTGATCCATAGCTATTATTCCTGCCATTTATACAAACAATTTTAAGTTATTTCTGAATATTAGTCAAGTTACAAAATAAATACAATAATAACTACTGGAAAAAGGACAATTACCACAATCAAAACTTTGAAGTTTAGTACAAAAATGAATTAAGTGCATAAAACTGTATGCACTTAATACAGATTTGTAACACACCTTCGTTGAATGTTTATGAAATAACATTTATACTGAAACTGTCTCTCCCACCAGAGTTCCACCAAGATAAGAAAGTTGTCTTGAACCTCTGTATACTGTCAGAATTTTTTATATAGACAGGGATCTGATTCCAAATTTTGGGGCCTGAATATGCAATTGATTTGCGGTAAAACTCTATCCTTGGTTTTGGAATATTTAGTGCTAAGTTTGTATTAGATCTTAGATTTACATTTTCTGACTTAGTGAAAAGATCAGATATATAATTTGGAAGTTTTGCATTTGCAAATTTGTACATAAACAGTGATTTTTTGAATATGATGCGGTCTTGAATTGTAAGCCAATTAAGTTCTTTGAAAAGATCAGCACTTGGAAAATCAGTGGTCTTGTCAAGGATAATTCTAGCAGCTCTCTTCTGGAATTTATGTAGTCTCTCCAACAATGCTGAGCCACAATTTCCCCAAATAATGCAGCAATAGTCTAAATGGGGAAGAATGTAGGCATTGAAAAACATTTTCCTGACTTGTATACTAAGAAATTTCCTAATTCGTAAAAGTAGATATAAAAGTGAATTGCATTTCTTGATAGTGTTTTCTACCTGGGTTGTCCAGGACAGTTTATGATCGACATATACTCCAAGTAATTTCTCTACATCTGAGAATTCAATTTGTTTATCTTGTAAATACAATTTGTTATTTTGAAGATTTTGCATTTGATTGCTAGAAGATATTATCATAGCTTTTGTTTTTTCTGGGTTTGGTACCATTGCATTTCTGCTACACCAATCGTTAATAATATTTAGGCTGTTTTGCAGTAATTTACATACTTCATTAACTGACTTGCCAGTAACACTTACTGTTGTGTCATCGGCAAATAAATCAGCAGAGGAAACATCCAGATGTAAGGGTAGATCATTAATATATAGTAGAAAAAGAATCGGACCCAAGACAGAGCCCTGAGGTACTCCACATGTTATATCTTGAGAAGAAGACAATTTGCCTCCAACAGATACTTTCTGTGTTCTATTTGAGAGATAAGATTTGAACCAAGATAAAGTTACATTTGTTATGTTATATTTGGTCATTTTTTGAAAAAGCAGAGAATGATTTATCAGATCAAAAGCTTTTGTTAAATCAAGGAAGACAGTACCCACAATCTCTTTATTGTTAATGGCATCAATCCAAGAGTCAATAATAGCTGTGAGAGCTGTCTCACATGAGTGATTTGTCCTAAACCCAGACTGATTTTTGTGAAGAAGTAAATTCTCTTCAAGGAATGTTTTCAGATTGTCACTTACATGACGTTCTAAAATCTTAGATAAAATAGGTAAAATTGAGATTGGGCGGTAGTTACTAACATCAGACTTCACACCCTTTTTAAAAATTGGTACAACTTTGGCCTCTTTAAAGAGGGATGGAAAATGACTTTTCTTAATACTTTCATTAAAGATATAAGTAATTGGTTTGGCTATGATTTTGGCACTAAGTTTCAAAAATTTTGGTCCTATGCCATCAAGTCCAGTAGACTTATTAATGTCCATGTTTTGAAGTTGCTTAAAGATGAAATCTTCTGTTATTGGTGGAATAATGAAATTGTTCAATAAATCTGTCCTTTCCATTAATCCAGGATTAAGATCACCTGTAAGACTAGCATCAGTGTTGTTACAAGATTGCAATACACTGGCAAAATAGGAATTAAAAAGTTCAGCTTGAGTTTGGGCATCATCTGTAGGATTTCCCTGCTGGTCTAAAATGCAATTTGACTGCTGTCTTGGTGATTTTCCAGACAAATCTTTAAGATTTTTCCAAAGTTTCTTGGGATTTTTCTTATTGTTATTTATTGCATTGTCATAAAATGACTTTTTTGCTTGAGAAATCAAGACTTTTAATTTATTTCTCCAATATCTATAAAGCACATTATCATTTGATGATTTTGCTCTATCGCGTTGTTGAGAGGCATGTCTAATTTCTTCATTGTACCAGTCAGGGAGATAAATGTGTTTAACACGTTTTTGTTTCAATGGAGCATGTTGGTTTAATATGTCAATGAATAGTGAGATAAAACAATCCAAACAGTCATCTACATCATCATAGATTTCAATTAACGACCAAGGTTGATTTTCAAGGTCTCTAACAAAATCCTGATGGTCAAAATGACGTATGTTTCTGTATTGTATAATATTGTGCATTGACTTTGTTTCACAATCTGAATTTAGCTTACGAGTGAATCACACTGGAAAATGATCACTTAAACCTATTTTGGGTACTGAAACATTTGTGATATTGTGAGGGCTATTTGTATAGACATGGTCTATTATGGTTGCTGTTTTATTGGTGACTCTGGTGGGAGTTTCAACAAGTTGCACTAAATTATAACTCTGTATAACATTATTCCAAGTTTGATTTGAAGTTTTAGCGTTTGAAAAATTAAAGTTAAAATCTCCTGTTATAATTATTTCCTTATTTTCAGCATATATGCTATCTATAATTTGTTCCATATCATTAATCCAGTCATTATTAGCAGAAGGAGGCCTATACACATGCCCAAATATAAATGGTTTCTGTTTTGAATGCCTCACTTCCAACCAGATAGCTTCAATATTATTTCTCTCAAGGTCTCGTCTTTGTACGCTGTGATATTTGCATTTTACATATGTAACCAAACCTCCACCGAGCGTGCCTCTGTCTCTTCTGTAGATGTTAAAATTATCCAGTTGAATTTCATTATTTTCAATTTTACTATTTAGGAAGGTTTCACTCAAACACATTATATCAATTTCACTTTGATCATGAATTAGCACTTTTAATTCTTCAAATTTTGGACACAAATAATGAATATTTAAATGACACACATTTACTCCATTTTTTGATGGAAAGATTTTTTCTGAGACACATTCACTTAAAACACTATGATTGGATGGCGTTGGTATTCTATCGATGGAGTGAGGAGTATTTTGAAGACTATCATCTGACTGGTTTTCTGTGGTGATACATGGTGTATTTAGAATCGTCTCGGTCTCCAGGGTGGGGGTCCCCATTGTTGTTGGAAGCTCCGATAAGGCACATACACTGGTTGGCGTGGTTGCTGATAAGCATTTGGTCTTCTCTTCCATTGTGGGGTTTTGGGAAAATTTACAGCATCATTTTTGTTTTGGGTTGTGAGTTTGCAGATTTTGTATACTGCATTTTTAATGTTTCTGGAGAGCAATGCAGCCCCTTTATTATTAAGATGCACTTCATCGCGGTACAGTGATTTGATTGGATTGCCATCACCGAGTGTGAAATGCTGTTCATTGTCTATGTATGTTAGATTCAGTCTTGAGCATATTCCTTTTATTTCCCAGTTGATTTCTTCTATTATTTTGGAAGAGAGTTTGTCATATTTCTTTTTTAATATGGACGACAGAGCAATTTTGATATTTTGATTTTGTCCCTTTATTTCTTCTACAAGGCTATTGAAGTCTGTTAAGATTGATTCCTTTGTTTCTGCATCAGAGACATTATTTATGCCAGCATGTATAATAATTACATCACACTCCTTAGCGAAATTGTCGCGGTTCATAGTACTGGCCACTGATTTCTTTATGTCCTGTATTTTGGCACCAGGGTGGGACTTTATTTTGGTCTGTAATGTATCTCCTGAGAACAATCTACTGTCAATCACTTTGGTAACTGAGTCACCAAAAATGTACACTTTTGGCTTATGTTGTGAATCTCCATTGGTTGTGTTCTTTGGTTTTGGTTGTAACTTTGTTGTTTTAGTAGTGGAAGTATCCTTTTGATTTGGACTGTCTTGAGAATGATTTGTATTTGTAGTAGTAGCTTGTGTTTGAGAAGATTTTGAGGTGCAATTTGGCTTTTTTGTTTGTAGCTTGTCTATGTCCGAGATTTCCACTTTAGTTGATAGGCTTTTCCTTATTTCTGCCATTTCTTGTTTAAGGTCTGTGATTGTTTCTTGAAAGCGTGTGAAATGCGCTTCAATGTCCTCGGCCTCCTTCTGTTTTTGTGTAGTTTTACTTTGATTTTTTGTTTTTTCGCTTTTGAGACTCCTTATTGTTTTGACATGAGTTTCATTTTCCTCCTCAAGAATAAGACATTTAGCATTGAGTTCAGCCACTTGTTTTCGAAGACTCTCATTTTCTGTGGTGAGTTTGTCAGTATTTTCTGTAGTCATTGGTCTTGTAAGTGATTCTCTTTGCAATTTTAGTTTTCTGTTAAGAAAAGATATTTGCTTGGCCTGTTCTTCAACCCTTTTCTTTATTTTCTCCATAGAGCCATTTTGAGAAGTTTGAGTTTGATTGTTTTTAGTTTTCCTAGTGTTAATCATTTCTGTATGGTCAGTGTTTGTGCTTACAGATAGTTTTTTGGCAGATTTCTCATATTCACAGTTCAATTTGGTGGCTTTCGAATTTGTCTCAATGTTGATGTCATCTTCATCAAATACGCTATCACTCGGGCCATTATATGAAATCACTGCCTTAACTGCAGTATCTGCAGGTGTGTTTGTGGGAATTTTCTGTTCCGTGACCAGGTCTTTGGTGTCCATGTCAAAGCTTGAGAAATCAATTCCAAAGCTAGATGGTGTGTAAGAGTTTTCTATTGAATTGTTCTTTGAATTTGTGAGGGAATCCTTCTTGTCTCTGTTTTCTAGCACTTTTTGTGAACGTTTATTCTGTTTTGAAGAAAATAGAACTTTTGAAATTGATGAAAGAAAGGAGTTTCGTTTTGATTTCTTTTCATGTTGTTTCCCTGATATTGGAGTTGAATGGAAATTGTAAGGGCCCTGTCCAGTTGTAATATCTGTAATGTCCAGTGATTTATTCAGGAAAGGGTTGAGTCTATCGGCAGCTATCTGTTTCAGCTCTGTGGTTGATTGGTTTATGGCTGTTGTAGAAAGTTCCTCTGGGGATAAGCTGCCTTCCTCCCTGACCCCATTTGACCGGCCATTAAGGTTAATTAATGTGGCAGCCTCCCCATTTTCCGAGTGATAATGGCTATTATCCACAGATAGGGCTTCCTGGCTTATCAGTCCCTCCATTGTTGTGTAACGATCCTTCTCCTGGTAGCTATCCTTTTTTGATTCACTAAGATGTATGTTGTTAATTTCAGTTTCAAGCCTTTTCCCATAAATTATAAAGCATGTATACATCCAGTCTGTGCATCCTTTTCCTTGCACATGTAATGTGTTTGTCGATTTATGAAGATGAAGCACAATTTTTTTGTCTTTAATTGTGGTACTAAGGACATGGCCATTAAATCCTCTGTCTTCAAAATCACTTTCATTATAATCTAGGTAGAATATCTCAAGAAAAGTATCAAACACTAGTTTGTTTTCGAAATTAATAACATAAGACAGTGTTTTGTCAGTACAATCATTCACATTATATAATTCACAGGAGTGTGCATATCTGTCTTCTTCTACGCCTAAAAATCCAGAGAAGTTCAGATAAGAGTCCAGATTTGTTGATATGTTTTTATCTATTTCCATGATTAATCACTTTTAAAGTTATTTTACACATAAATAAGATCCATTTGTCACATCTTAAAGTTTATACTATGCTTGTATAATTATCTAAGAATATAACTCCTTATTCATTTCCACTTTTATACTATTCTATCTTATTCTATCTTTTATTTTGATTCAACATGAAAAGTAAAGGGTTTTATCAGAGCAGCCAAGAAACACGTCCTGCTTGTTCAAGAGTCAGAGGAAACAAAAAAAAAAAAAAAAAAAAAAAAAAAAAAGTTAGATTTGATTCGGGCTCCACAAACTAACAGCGCAGAACATGATTTTGGCCGAATCGATGCAACGCCAAGCGGAAGGTCCGTACAACTCGACCGATCTTTACGAGTAAGTTTCTTATGAATCGTTGCACATTTCTTAATTTTTAGGTGAATGTGTGAATTGTAATGCACATGTAAAGCAAATATTTAGCAAAAAGCATTATTTTGAAGGTTTTAAACCTTTCCAAATGATGTTTTTCTCCAAATATTTGCCACTTTTTCAGTGTAAATTACACCCTGAAGAGTCCTAAATTTGTACAAGATGAATGAATCTGCTACCAGAATGTGGTCCTGCATCTGCAGCAGACATTACTTTTTATCTGATGTCAATCCATTCAGGCATAAGGAAATAACTGACATTTTTATACAGGTTATAAGTGAATGAAAAACCCTTCTTTAAAATCTGGATTTTTGCCATACCACATTCTCTGTTTAAATGGCCATGAATCATTGGAAACAGACTTTAACTCTTTGATTTTTGTGTTATTTTACTCATAGATAACCCAAAAACTAGGAAAAAGTGAAAAAATAAGTTTATGTGGGAAATCTGGTTTCATTTAGATGCCAAAACTGGATTTCTAATAACTTCAACATTTCTTGGAATATCCTTCTGAAATTTCATCTGTAGGTAGGAATACACACCAGAAGCTTGCAGAAAACATTGTTTTGACCAGGTATTGATATTTTCTTATATTTTTGGATTTAAAAAAAAAAAAACATAGTTGAAAATTTGAGGGGCCGAATAACCTCCCTTGTCGAAAGTTCTAAAAGTTTGTCTGCAAAGCATTATATTGGTGAAAATTTTTGAGGCTTATAAAATTATTGTTGATTTAATCAACTTTATGTCATAAATTCTTATTTTCTGCTGTTTTTTTCAATGTTTTGACGTCTGAAAGGGACCTGGGTGAGTATTTCTTTAAGACAACTTAGATGGAGAATATCCACAGATGTTGTGAGGACCTGTCTCACTGCATTAGAATGATGAAAATTTGCTTTTGATAGGCTGTTTTGATAAGAGAGGCTATGGTCATTTAAGGATTAAGGACCCCCCACTCCCCTGTTTCATCAGATTTTTAGACCAGGATAGCCCAGAAAGAGGCTCAAATCTGCTATTCTCCAGGGGAAAGAGACTTTTACATTTGTAGCTTTCTTGCAGGCACCCCTTCTGTGCATAAACAAGTTATGTGTGACACCAGATCCAATTTAGATTTGATTCGGGCTCCACAAACAAACAGCGCAGAACATGATTTTGGCCGAATCGATGCAACGCCAAGCGGAAGGTCCGTACAACTCAACCGATCTTTACGAGTAAGTTTCTTTATGAATCGTTGCATATTTCTTAATTTTTATATGAATGTGTGAATTGTAATGCACATGTAAAGCAAATATTTAGCAAAAAGCATTATTTTGAAGGTTTTAAACCTTTCCAAATGATGTTTTTCTCCAAATATTTGCCACTTTTTCAGTAAATTAATCAAATTTCAAGCTCAGGACAGCCCACAGAGTGGCCCTAATCTGCTAATGCTTCATTGGAATGGGACTTTTACATTTGTAGCTTTCTTGCATGCACCCCTTCTGTGCAAAAACAAGTTATGTGTGACACCGAATCAAAGTTAGATTTGATTCGGGCTCCACAAACTAACAGCGCAGAACATGATTTTGGCCGAATCGATGCAACGCCAAGCGGAAGGTCCGTACAACTCGACCGATCTTTACGAGTAAGTTTCTTATGAATCGTTGCACATTTCTTAATTTTTAGGTGAATGTGTGAATTGTAATGCACATGTAAAGCAAATATTTAGCAAAAAGCATTATTTTGAAGGTTTTAAACCTTTCCAAATGATGTTTTTCTCCAAATATTTGCCACTTTTTCAGTGTAAATTACACCCTGAAGAGTCCTAAATTTGTACAAGATGAATGAATCTGCTACCAGAATGTGGTCCTGCATCTGCAGCAGACATTACTTTTTATCTGATGTCAATCCATTCAGGCATAAGGAAATAACTGACATTTTTATACAGGTTATAAGTGAATGAAAAACCCTTCTTTAAAATCTGGATTTTTGCCATACCACATTCTCTGTTTAAATGGCCATGAATCATTGGAAACAGACTTTAACTCTTTGATTTTTGTGTTATTTTACTCATAGATAACCCAAAAACTAGGAAAAAGTGAAAAAATAAGTTTATGTGGGAAATCTGGTTTCATTTAGATGCCAAAACTGGATTTCTAATAACTTCAACATTTCTTGGAATATCCTTCTGAAATTTCATCTGTAGGTAGGAATACACACCAGAAGCTTGCAGAAAACATTGTTTTGGCCAGGTATTGATATTTTCTTATATTTTTGGATTTAAAAAAAAACATAGTTGAAAATTTGAGGGGCCGAATAACCTCCCTTGTCGAAAGTTCTAAAAGTTTGTCTGCAAAGCATTATATTGGTGAACATTTTTGAGGTTTATAAAATTATTGTTGATTTAATCAACTTTATGTCATAAATTCTTATTTTCTGCTGTTTTTTTCAATGTTTTGACGTCTGAAAGGGACCTGGGTGAGTATTTCTTTAAGACAACTTAGATGGAGAATATCCACAGATGTTGTGAGGACCTGTCTCAGACTGTGTCACTGCATTAGAATGATGAAAATTTGCTTTTGATAGGCTGTTTTGATAAGAGAGGCTATGGTCATTTAAGGATTAAGGACCCCCCACTCCCCTGTTTCATCAGATTTTTAGACCAGGATAGCCCAGAAAGAGGCTCAAATCTGCTATTCTCCAGGGGAAAGAGACTTTTACATTTGTAGCTTTCTTGCAGGCACCCCTTCTGTGCATAAACAAGTTATGTGTGACACCAGATCCAATTTAGATTTGATTCGGGCTCCACAAACAAACAGCGCAGAACATGATTTTGGCCGAATCGATGCAACGCCAAGCGGAAGGTCCGTACAACTCAACCGATCTTTACGAGTAAGTTTCTTTATGAATCGTTGCATATTTCTTAATTTTTATGTGAATGTGTGAATTGTAATGCACATGTAAAGCAAATATTTAGCAAAAAGCATTATTTTGAAGGTTTTAAACCTTTCCAAATGATGTTTTTCTCCAAATATTTGCCACTTTTTCAGTAAATTAATCAAATTTCAAGCTCAGGACAGCCCACAGAGTGGCCCTAATCTGCTAATGCTTCATTGGAATGGGACTTTTACATTTGTAGCTTTCTTGCATGCACCCCTTCTGTGCAAAAACAAGTTATGTGTGACACCGAATCAAAGTTAATAATAATAATAATAATAATAAAGACTTTATTTTAAGAGGCAACACAGTTGGGATTAACCCAGTCTTCCCTGTGAGCCTCTAGAATATTTACATTTACATCAATACAAACAAAAGACATTTTATATACAACAACAAAGATAAACAATTACAATAAACAAATTGTATTAGGGATTATAATCGATTCACTATTAAACGAGAACAATCACAGTTGAATTGCTTTATCAAAACAACTGAAACTATCCTCGTTCAACCGTGAATCCACTATATCCTGTATCTGATAAATGATGAAGGGTATATAATTAATCCTTTCCAAACAAGACTGGCCATGCTTTTGGGTTTTGATGTCCTGAAATATGTTACTTAAAGAAAAGATTGAGGGAAACGAAGAAGGCTGATGACCAGAACTTTCTCCCTTTTCTTCAATGTTTTTGTTTTAACATGTAAATTTCAGTTTTATTTAACATTCATCATGTCATCTGCAGAAGCTTAGTTTACCTGAATTGTTCAAAAAATTGTTATTTGGGTTTATATGAAAATAGATACATTTATTTCAGAAATTTCCAATTTTCCCTTGGCAAACTGGTTTTACTTATCAAGATCAGAAAGTATCCTACCAAATGATGAAAAGTACATCATTAGCCATGCCAAAAGAAGGCCTGTTTTGACAACCCTAATAGAGACAGCTTAAATAAGATAGCGGGAAGGAAAGAAAATGCTGGCAGCTGATAAGCAGCATTTTCATTTTTTCCTTCTTATTTTGAGTGAAAATTTCAAAATTCAGCTTTCATTAACTTCCATTTTGTCATCTGAAGATAATTTTGAGTTTGATCAGTCTAAAGAGCTTGGCAAATAGGGTATGATTATTATTATGATCATTATTCTATGAAAAGGGAAAATAATATTACATTTGCAAACAGAGTGCATTCTTATCCTGGTCCATATTATGGTGGAAATTTTGGGTCATGTCAATATGCGAAATTCATAGAAGTTTGGACAGTTATCATAGGCAAAGATCAGATTTAGCCAATGTCAAGTCTGATCCATAGCTATTATTCCTGCCATTTATACAAACAATTTTAAGTTATTTCTGAATATTAGTCAAGTTACAAAATAAATACAATAATAACTACTGGAAAAAGGACAATTACCACAATCAAAACTTTGAAGTTTAGTACAAAAATGAATTAAGTGCATAAAACTGTATGCACTTAATACAGATTTGTAACACACCTTCGTTGAATGTTTATGAAATAACATTTATACTGAAACTGTCTCTCCCACCAGAGTTCCACCAAGATAAGAAAGTTGTCTTGAACCTCTGTATACTGTCAGAATTTTTTATATAGACAGGGATCTGATTCCAAATTTTGGGGCCTGAATATGCAATTGATTTGCGGTAAAACTCTATCCTTGGTTTTGGAATATTTAGTGCTAAGTTTGTATTAGATCTTAGATTTACATTTTCTGACTTAGTGAAAAGATCAGATATATAATTTGGAAGTTTTGCATTTGCAAATTTGTACATAAACAGTGATTTTTTGAATATGATGCGGTCTTGAATTGTAAGCCAATTAAGTTCTTTGAAAAGATCAGCACTTGGAAAATCAGTGGTCTTGTCAAGGATAATTCTAGCAGCTCTCTTCTGGAATTTATGTAGTCTCTCCAACAATGCTGAGCCACAATTTCCCCAAATAATGCAGCAATAGTCTAAATGGGGAAGAATGTAGGCATTGAAAAACATTTTCCTGACTTGTATACTAAGAAATTTCCTAATTCGTAAAAGTAGATATAAAAGTGAATTGCATTTCTTGATAGTGTTTTCTACCTGGGTTGTCCAGGACAGTTTATGATCGACATATACTCCAAGTAATTTCTCTACATCTGAGAATTCAATTTGTTTATCTTGTAAATACAATTTGTTATTTTGAAGATTTTGCATTTGATTGCTAGAAGATATTATCATAGCTTTTGTTTTTTCTGGGTTTGGTACCATTGCATTTCTGCTACACCAATCGTTAATAATATTTAGGCTGTTTTGCAGTAATTTACATACTTCATTAACTGACTTGCCAGTAACACTTACTGTTGTGTCATCGGCAAATAAATCAGCAGAGGAAACATCCAGATGTAAGGGTAGATCATTAATATATAGTAGAAAAAGAATCGGACCCAAGACAGAGCCCTGAGGTACTCCACATGTTATATCTTGAGAAGAAGACAATTTGCCTCCAACAGATACTTTCTGTGTTCTATTTGAGAGATAAGATTTGAACCAAGATAAAGTTACATTTGTTATGTTATATTTGGTCATTTTTTGAAAAAGCAGAGAATGATTTATCAGATCAAAAGCTTTTGTTAAATCAAGGAAGACAGTACCCACAATCTCTTTATTGTTAATGGCATCAATCCAAGAGTCAATAATAGCTGTGAGAGCTGTCTCACATGAGTGATTTGTCCTAAACCCAGACTGATTTTTGTGAAGAAGTAAATTCTCTTCAAGGAATGTTTTCAGATTGTCACTTACATGACGTTCTAAAATCTTAGATAAAATAGGTAAAATTGAGATTGGGCGGTAGTTACTAACATCAGACTTCACACCCTTTTTAAAAATTGGTACAACTTTGGCCTCTTTAAAGAGGGATGGAAAATGACTTTTCTTAATACTTTCATTAAAGATATAAGTAATTGGTTTGGCTATGATTTTGGCACTAAGTTTCAAAAATTTTGGTCCTATGCCATCAAGTCCAGTAGACTTATTAATGTCCATGTTTTGAAGTTGCTTAAAGATGAAATCTTCTGTTATTGGTGGAATAATGAAATTGTTCAATAAATCTGTCCTTTCCATTAATCCAGGATTAAGATCACCTGTAAGACTAGCATCAGTGTTGTTACAAGATTGCAATACACTGGCAAAATAGGAATTAAAAAGTTCAGCTTGAGTTTGGGCATCATCTGTAGGATTTCCCTGCTGGTCTAAAATGCAATTTGACTGCTGTCTTGGTGATTTTCCAGACAAATCTTTAAGATTTTTCCAAAGTTTCTTGGGATTTTTCTTATTGTTATTTATTGCATTGTCATAAAATGACTTTTTTGCTTGAGAAATCAAGACTTTTAATTTATTTCTCCAATATCTATAAAGCACATTATCATTTGATGATTTTGCTCTATCGCGTTGTTGAGAGGCATGTCTAATTTCTTCATTGTACCAGTCAGGGAGATAAATGTGTTTAACACGTTTTTGTTTCAATGGAGCATGTTGGTTTAATATGTCAATGAATAGTGAGATAAAACAATCCAAACAGTCATCTACATCATCATAGATTTCAATTAACGACCAAGGTTGATTTTCAAGGTCTCTAACAAAATCCTGATGGTCAAAATGACGTATGTTTCTGTATTGTATAATATTGTGCATTGACTTTGTTTCACAATCTGAATTTAGCTTACGAGTGAATCACACTGGAAAATGATCACTTAAACCTATTTTGGGTACTGAAACATTTGTGATATTGTGAGGGCTATTTGTATAGACATGGTCTATTATGGTTGCTGTTTTATTGGTGACTCTGGTGGGAGTTTCAACAAGTTGCACTAAATTATAACTCTGTATAACATTATTCCAAGTTTGATTTGAAGTTTTAGCGTTTGAAAAATTAAAGTTAAAATCTCCTGTTATAATTATTTCCTTATTTTCAGCATATATGCTATCTATAATTTGTTCCATATCATTAATCCAGTCATTATTAGCAGAAGGAGGCCTATACACATGCCCAAATATAAATGGTTTCTGTTTTGAATGCCTCACTTCCAACCAGATAGCTTCAATATTATTTCTCTCAAGGTCTCGTCTTTGTACGCTGTGATATTTGCATTTTACATATGTAACCAAACCTCCACCGAGCGTGCCTCTGTCTCTTCTGTAGATGTTAAAATTATCCAGTTGAATTTCATTATTTTCAATTTTACTATTTAGGAAGGTTTCACTCAAACACATTATATCAATTTCACTTTGATCATGAATTAGCACTTTTAATTCTTCAAATTTTGGACACAAATAATGAATATTTAAATGACACACATTTACTCCATTTTTTGATGGAAAGATTTTTTCTGAGACACATTCACTTAAAACACTATGATTGGATGGCGTTGGTATTCTATCGATGGAGTGAGGAGTATTTTGAAGACTATCATCTGACTGGTTTTCTGTGGTGATACATGGTGTATTTAGAATCGTCTCGGTCTCCAGGGTGGGGGTCCCCATTGTTGTTGGAAGCTCCGATAAGGCACATACACTGGTTGGCGTGGTTGCTGATAAGCATTTGGTCTTCTCTTCCATTGTGGGGTTTTGGGAAAATTTACAGCATCATTTTTGTTTTGGGTTGTGAGTTTGCAGATTTTGTATACTGCATTTTTAATGTTTCTGGAGAGCAATGCAGCCCCTTTATTATTAAGATGCACTTCATCGCGGTACAGTGATTTGATTGGATTGCCATCACCGAGTGTGAAATGCTGTTCATTGTCTATGTATGTTAGATTCAGTCTTGAGCATATTCCTTTTATTTCCCAGTTGATTTCTTCTATTATTTTGGAAGAGAGTTTGTCATATTTCTTTTTTAATATGGACGACAGAGCAATTTTGATATTTTGATTTTGTCCCTTTATTTCTTCTACAAGGCTATTGAAGTCTGTTAAGATTGATTCCTTTGTTTCTGCATCAGAGACATTATTTATGCCAGCATGTATAATAATTACATCACACTCCTTAGCGAAATTGTCGCGGTTCATAGTACTGGCCACTGATTTCTTTATGTCCTGTATTTTGGCACCAGGGTGGGACTTTATTTTGGTCTGTAATGTATCTCCTGAGAACAATCTACTGTCAATCACTTTGGTAACTGAGTCACCAAAAATGTACACTTTTGGCTTATGTTGTGAATCTCCATTGGTTGTGTTCTTTGGTTTTGGTTGTAACTTTGTTGTTTTAGTAGTGGAAGTATCCTTTTGATTTGGACTGTCTTGAGAATGATTTGTATTTGTAGTAGTAGCTTGTGTTTGAGAAGATTTTGAGGTGCAATTTGGCTTTTTTGTTTGTAGCTTGTCTATGTCCGAGATTTCCACTTTAGTTGATAGGCTTTTCCTTATTTCTGCCATTTCTTGTTTAAGGTCTGTGATTGTTTCTTGAAAGCGTGTGAAATGCGCTTCAATGTCCTCGGCCTCCTTCTGTTTTTGTGTAGTTTTACTTTGATTTTTTGTTTTTTCGCTTTTGAGACTCCTTATTGTTTTGACATGAGTTTCATTTTCCTCCTCAAGAATAAGACATTTAGCATTGAGTTCAGCCACTTGTTTTCGAAGACTCTCATTTTCTGTGGTGAGTTTGTCAGTATTTTCTGTAGTCATTGGTCTTGTAAGTGATTCTCTTTGCAATTTTAGTTTTCTGTTAAGAAAAGATATTTGCTTGGCCTGTTCTTCAACCCTTTTCTTTATTTTCTCCATAGAGCCATTTTGAGAAGTTTGAGTTTGATTGTTTTTAGTTTTCCTAGTGTTAATCATTTCTGTATGGTCAGTGTTTGTGCTTACAGATAGTTTTTTGGCAGATTTCTCATATTCACAGTTCAATTTGGTGGCTTTCGAATTTGTCTCAATGTTGATGTCATCTTCATCAAATACGCTATCACTCGGGCCATTATATGAAATCACTGCCTTAACTGCAGTATCTGCAGGTGTGTTTGTGGGAATTTTCTGTTCCGTGACCAGGTCTTTGGTGTCCATGTCAAAGCTTGAGAAATCAATTCCAAAGCTAGATGGTGTGTAAGAGTTTTCTATTGAATTGTTCTTTGAATTTGTGAGGGAATCCTTCTTGTCTCTGTTTTCTAGCACTTTTTGTGAACGTTTATTCTGTTTTGAAGAAAATAGAACTTTTGAAATTGATGAAAGAAAGGAGTTTCGTTTTGATTTCTTTTCATGTTGTTTCCCTGATATTGGAGTTGAATGGAAATTGTAAGGGCCCTGTCCAGTTGTAATATCTGTAATGTCCAGTGATTTATTCAGGAAAGGGTTGAGTCTATCGGCAGCTATCTGTTTCAGCTCTGTGGTTGATTGGTTTATGGCTGTTGTAGAAAGTTCCTCTGGGGATAAGCTGCCTTCCTCCCTGACCCCATTTGACCGGCCATTAAGGTTAATTAATGTGGCAGCCTCCCCATTTTCCGAGTGATAATGGCTATTATCCACAGATAGGGCTTCCTGGCTTATCAGTCCCTCCATTGTTGTGTAACGATCCTTCTCCTGGTAGCTATCCTTTTTTGATTCACTAAGATGTATGTTGTTAATTTCAGTTTCAAGCCTTTTCCCATAAATTATAAAGCATGTATACATCCAGTCTGTGCATCCTTTTCCTTGCACATGTAATGTGTTTGTCGATTTATGAAGATGAAGCACAATTTTTTTGTCTTTAATTGTGGTACTAAGGACATGGCCATTAAATCCTCTGTCTTCAAAATCACTTTCATTATAATCTAGGTAGAATATCTCAAGAAAAGTATCAAACACTAGTTTGTTTTCGAAATTAATAACATAAGACAGTGTTTTGTCAGTACAATCATTCACATTATATAATTCACAGGAGTGTGCATATCTGTCTTCTTCTACGCCTAAAAATCCAGAGAAGTTCAGATAAGAGTCCAGATTTGTTGATATGTTTTTATCTATTTCCATGATTAATCACTTTTAAAGTTATTTTACACATAAATAAGATCCATTTGTCACATCTTAAAGTTTATACTATGCTTGTATAATTATCTAAGAATATAACTCCTTATTCATTTCCACTTTTATACTATTCTATCTTATTCTATCTTTTATTTTGATTCAACATGAAAAGTAAAGGGTTTTATCAGAGCAGCCAAGAAACACGTCCTGCTTGTTCAAGAGTCAGAGGAAACAAAAAAAAAAAAAAAAAAAAAAAAAAAAAAAAGTTAGATTTGATTCGGGCTCCACAAACTAACAGCGCAGAACATGATTTTGGCCGAATCGATGCAACGCCAAGCGGAAGGTCCGTACAACTCGACCGATCTTTACGAGTAAGTTTCTTATGAATCGTTGCACATTTCTTAATTTTTAGGTGAATGTGTGAATTGTAATGCACATGTAAAGCAAATATTTAGCAAAAAGCATTATTTTGAAGGTTTTAAACCTTTCCAAATGATGTTTTTCTCCAAATATTTGCCACTTTTTCAGTGTAAATTACACCCTGAAGAGTCCTAAATTTGTACAAGATGAATGAATCTGCTACCAGAATGTGGTCCTGCATCTGCAGCAGACATTACTTTTTATCTGATGTCAATCCATTCAGGCATAAGGAAATAACTGACATTTTTATACAGGTTATAAGTGAATGAAAAACCCTTCTTTAAAATCTGGATTTTTGCCATACCACATTCTCTGTTTAAATGGCCATGAATCATTGGAAACAGACTTTAACTCTTTGATTTTTGTGTTATTTTACTCATAGATAACCCAAAAACTAGGAAAAAGTGAAAAAATAAGTTTATGTGGGAAATCTGGTTTCATTTAGATGCCAAAACTGGATTTCTAATAACTTCAACATTTCTTGGAATATCCTTCTGAAATTTCATCTGTAGGTAGGAATACACACCAGAAGCTTGCAGAAAACATTGTTTTGACCAGGTATTGATATTTTCTTATATTTTTGGATTTAAAAAAAAAAACATAGTTGAAAATTTGAGGGGCCGAATAACCTCCCTTGTCGAAAGTTCTAAAAGTTTGTCTGCAAAGCATTATATTGGTGAAAATTTTTGAGGCTTATAAAATTATTGTTGATTTAATCAACTTTATGTCATAAATTCTTATTTTCTGCTGTTTTTTTCAATGTTTTGACGTCTGAAAGGGACCTGGGTGAGTATTTCTTTAAGACAACTTAGATGGAGAATATCCACAGATGTTGTGAGGACCTGTCTCACTGCATTAGAATGATGAAAATTTGCTTTTGATAGGCTGTTTTGATAAGAGAGGCTATGGTCATTTAAGGATTAAGGACCCCCCACTCCCCTGTTTCATCAGATTTTTAGACCAGGATAGCCCAGAAAGAGGCTCAAATCTGCTATTCTCCAGGGGAAAGAGACTTTTACATTTGTAGCTTTCTTGCAGGCACCCCTTCTGTGCATAAACAAGTTATGTGTGACACCAGATCCAATTTAGATTTGATTCGGGCTCCACAAACAAACAGCGCAGAACATGATTTTGGCCGAATCGATGCAACGCCAAGCGGAAGGTCCGTACAACTCAACCGATCTTTACGAGTAAGTTTCTTTATGAATCGTTGCATATTTCTTAATTTTTATGTGAATGTGTGAATTGTAATGCACATGTAAAGCAAATATTTAGCAAAAAGCATTATTTTGAAGGTTTTAAACCTTTCCAAATGATGTTTTTCTCCAAATATTTGCCACTTTTTCAGTAAATTAATCAAATTTCAAGCTCAGGACAGCCCACAGAGTGGCCCTAATCTGCTAATGCTTCATTGGAATGGGACTTTTACATTTGTAGCTTTCTTGCATGCACCCCTTCTGTGCAAAAACAAGTTATGTGTGACACCGAATCAAAGTTAGATTTGATTCGGGCTCCACAAACTAACAGCGCAGAACATGATTTTGGCCGAATCGATGCAACGCCAAGCGGAAGGTCCGTACAACTCGACCGATCTTTACGAGTAAGTTTCTTATGAATCGTTGCACATTTCTTAATTTTTAGGTGAATGTGTGAATTGTAATGCACATGTAAAGCAAATATTTAGCAAAAAGCATTATTTTGAAGGTTTTAAACCTTTCCAAATGATGTTTTTCTCCAAATATTTGCCACTTTTTCAGTGTAAATTACACCCTGAAGAGTCCTAAATTTGTACAAGATGAATGAATCTGCTACCAGAATGTGGTCCTGCATCTGCAGCAGACATTACTTTTTATCTGATGTCAATCCATTCAGGCATAAGGAAATAACTGACATTTTTATACAGGTTATAAGTGAATGAAAAACCCTTCTTTAAAATCTGGATTTTTGCCATACCACATTCTCTGTTTAAATGGCCATGAATCATTGGAAACAGACTTTAACTCTTTGATTTTTGTGTTATTTTACTCATAGATAACCCAAAAACTAGGAAAAAGTGAAAAAATAAGTTTATGTGGGAAATCTGGTTTCATTTAGATGCCAAAACTGGATTTCTAATAACTTCAACATTTCTTGGAATATCCTTCTGAAATTTCATCTGTAGGTAGGAATACACACCAGAAGCTTGCAGAAAACATTGTTTTGGCCAGGTATTGATATTTTCTTATATTTTTGGATTTAAAAAAAAACATAGTTGAAAATTTGAGGGGCCGAATAACCTCCCTTGTCGAAAGTTCTAAAAGTTTGTCTGCAAAGCATTATATTGGTGAAAATTTTTGAGGTTTATAAAATTATTGTTGATTTAATCAACTTTATGTCATAAATTCTTATTTTCTGCTGTTTTTTTCAATGTTTTGACGTCTGAAAGGGACCTGGGTGAGTATTTCTTTAAGACAACTTAGATGGAGAATATCCACAGATGTTGTGAGGACCTGTCTCAGACTGTGTCACTGCATTAGAATGATGAAAATTTGCTTTTGATAGGCTGTTTTGATAAGAGAGGCTATGGTCATTTAAGGATTAAGGACCCCCCACTCCCCTGTTTCATCAGATTTTTAGACCAGGATAGCCCAGAAAGAGGCTCAAATCTGCTATTCTCCAGGGGAAAGAGACTTTTACATTTGTAGCTTTCTTGCAGGCACCCCTTCTGTGCATAAACAAGTTATGTGTGACACCAGATCCAATTTAGATTTGATTCGGGCTCCACAAACAAACAGCGCAGAACATGATTTTGGCCGAATCGATGCAACGCCAAGCGGAAGGTCCGTACAACTCAACCGATCTTTACGAGTAAGTTTCTTTATGAATCGTTGCATATTTCTTAATTTTTATGTGAATGTGTGAATTGTAATGCACATGTAAAGCAAATATTTAGCAAAAAGCATTATTTTGAAGGTTTTAAACCTTTCCAAATGATGTTTTTCTCCAAATATTTGCCACTTTTTCAGTAAATTAATCAAATTTCAAGCTCAGGACAGCCCACAGAGTGGCCCTAATCTGCTAATGCTTCATTGGAATGGGACTTTTACATTTGTAGCTTTCTTGCATGCACCCCTTCTGTGCAAAAACAAGTTATGTGTGACACCGAATCAAAGTTAGATTTGATTCGGGCTCCACAAACTAACAGCGCAGAACATGATTTTGGCCGAATCGATGCAACGCCAAGCGGAAGGTCCGTACAACTCGACCGATCTTTACGAGTAAGTTTCTTATGAATCGTTGCACATTTCTTAATTTTTAGGTGAATGTGTGAATTGTAATGCACATGTAAAGCAAATATTTAGCAAAAAGCATTATTTTGAAGGTTTTAAACCTTTCCAAATGATGTTTTTCTCCAAATATTTGCCACTTTTTCAGTGTAAATTACACCCTGAAGAGTCCTAAATTTGTACAAGATGAATGAATCTGCTACCAGAATGTGGTCCTGCATCTGCAGCAGACATTACTTTTTATCTGATGTCAATCCATTCAGGCATAAGGAAATAACTGACATTTTTATACAGGTTATAAGTGAATGAAAAACCCTTCTTTAAAATCTGGATTTTTGCCATACCACATTCTCTGTTTAAATGGCCATGAATCATTGGAAACAGACTTTAACTCTTTGATTTTTGTGTTATTTTACTCATAGATAACCCAAAAACTAGGAAAAAGTGAAAAAATAAGTTTATGTGGGAAATCTGGTTTCATTTAGATGCCAAAACTGGATTTCTAATAACTTCAACATTTCTTGGAATATCCTTCTGAAATTTCATCTGTAGGTAGGAATACACACCAGAAGCTTGCAGAAAACATTGTTTTGACCAGGTATTGATATTTTCTTATATTTTTGGATTTAAAAAAAAAACATAGTTGAAAATTTGAGGGGCCGAATAACCTCCCTTGTCGAAAGTTCTAAAAGTTTGTCTGCAAAGCATTATATTGGTGAAAATTTTTGAGGCTTATAAAATTATTGTTGATTTAATCAACTTTATGTCATAAATTCTTATTTTCTGCTGTTTTTTTCAATGTTTTGACGTCTGAAAGGGACCTGGGTGAGTATTTCTTTAAGACAACTTAGATGGAGAATATCCACAGATGTTGTGAGGACCTGTCTCACTGCATTAGAATGATGAAAATTTGCTTTTGATAGGCTGTTTTGATAAGAGAGGCTATGGTCATTTAAGGATTAAGGACCCCCCACTCCCCTGTTTCATCAGATTTTTAGACCAGGATAGCCCAGAAAGAGGCTCAAATCTGCTATTCTCCAGGGGAAAGAGACTTTTACATTTGTAGCTTTCTTGCAGGCACCCCTTCTGTGCATAAACAAGTTATGTGTGACACCAGATCCAATTTAGATTTGATTCGGGCTCCACAAACAAACAGCGCAGAACATGATTTTGGCCGAATCGATGCAACGCCAAGCGGAAGGTCCGTACAACTCAACCGATCTTTACGAGTAAGTTTCTTTATGAATCGTTGCATATTTCTTAATTTTTATGTGAATGTGTGAATTGTAATGCACATGTAAAGCAAATATTTAGCAAAAAGCATTATTTTGAAGGTTTTAAACCTTTCCAAATGATGTTTTTCTCCAAATATTTGCCACTTTTTCAGTAAATTAATCAAATTTCAAGCTCAGGACAGCCCACAGAGTGGCCCTAATCTGCTAATGCTTCATTGGAATGGGACTTTTACATTTGTAGCTTTCTTGCATGCACCCCTTCTGTGCAAAAACAAGTTATGTGTGACACCGAATCAAAGTTAGATTTGATTCGGGCTCCACAAACTAACAGCGCAGAACATGATTTTGGCCGAATCGATGCAACGCCAAGCGGAAGGTCCGTACAACTCGACCGATCTTTACGAGTAAGTTTCTTATGAATCGTTGCACATTTCTTAATTTTTAGGTGAATGTGTGAATTGTAATGCACATGTAAAGCAAATATTTAGCAAAAAGCATTATTTTGAAGGTTTTAAACCTTTCCAAATGATGTTTTTCTCCAAATATTTGCCACTTTTTCAGTGTAAATTACACCCTGAAGAGTCCTAAATTTGTACAAGATGAATGAATCTGCTACCAGAATGTGGTCCTGCATCTGCAGCAGACATTACTTTTTATCTGATGTCAATCCATTCAGGCATAAGGAAATAACTGACATTTTTATACAGGTTATAAGTGAATGAAAAACCCTTCTTTAAAATCTGGATTTTTGCCATACCACATTCTCTGTTTAAATGGCCATGAATCATTGGAAACAGACTTTAACTCTTTGATTTTTGTGTTATTTTACTCATAGATAACCCAAAAACTAGGAAAAAGTGAAAAAATAAGTTTATGTGGGAAATCTGGTTTCATTTAGATGCCAAAACTGGATTTCTAATAACTTCAACATTTCTTGGAATATCCTTCTGAAATTTCATCTGTAGGTAGGAATACACACCAGAAGCTTGCAGAAAACATTGTTTTGGCCAGGTATTGATATTTTCTTATATTTTTGGATTTAAAAAAAAACATAGTTGAAAATTTGAGGGGCCGAATAACCTCCCTTGTCGAAAGTTCTAAAAGTTTGTCTGCAAAGCATTATATTGGTGAAAATTTTTGAGGTTTATAAAATTATTGTTGATTTAATCAACTTTATGTCATAAATTCTTATTTTCTGCTGTTTTTTTCAATGTTTTGACGTCTGAAAGGGACCTGGGTGAGTATTTCTTTAAGACAACTTAGATGGAGAATATCCACAGATGTTGTGAGGACCTGTCTCAGACTGTGTCACTGCATTAGAATGATGAAAATTTGCTTTTGATAGGCTGTTTTGATAAGAGAGGCTATGGTCATTTAAGGATTAAGGACCCCCCACTCCCCTGTTTCATCAGATTTTTAGACCAGGATAGCCCAGAAAGAGGCTCAAATCTGCTATTCTCCAGGGGAAAGAGACTTTTACATTTGTAGCTTTCTTGCAGGCACCCCTTCTGTGCATAAACAAGTTATGTGTGACACCAGATCCAATTTAGATTTGATTCGGGCTCCACAAACAAACAGCGCAGAACATGATTTTGGCCGAATCGATGCAACGCCAAGCGGAAGGTCCGTACAACTCAACCGATCTTTACGAGTAAGTTTCTTTATGAATCGTTGCATATTTCTTAATTTTTATGTGAATGTGTGAATTGTAATGCACATGTAAAGCAAATATTTAGCAAAAAGCATTATTTTGAAGGTTTTAAACCTTTCCAAATGATGTTTTTCTCCAAATATTTGCCACTTTTTCAGTAAATTAATCAAATTTCAAGCTCAGGACAGCCCACAGAGTGGCCCTAATCTGCTAATGCTTCATTGGAATGGGACTTTTACATTTGTAGCTTTCTTGCATGCACCCCTTCTGTGCAAAAACAAGTTATGTGTGACACCGAATCAAAGTTAGATTTGATTCGGGCTCCACAAACTAACAGCGCAGAACATGATTTTGGCCGAATCGATGCAACGCCAAGCGGAAGGTCCGTACAACTCGACCGATCTTTACGAGTAAGTTTCTTATGAATCGTTGCACATTTCTTAATTTTTAGGTGAATGTGTGAATTGTAATGCACATGTAAAGCAAATATTTAGCAAAAAGCATTATTTTGAAGGTTTTAAACCTTTCCAAATGATGTTTTTCTCCAAATATTTGCCACTTTTTCAGTGTAAATTACACCCTGAAGAGTCCTAAATTTGTACAAGATGAATGAATCTGCTACCAGAATGTGGTCCTGCATCTGCAGCAGACATTACTTTTTATCTGATGTCAATCCATTCAGGCATAAGGAAATAACTGACATTTTTATACAGGTTATAAGTGAATGAAAAACCCTTCTTTAAAATCGGGATTTTTGCCATACCACATTCTCTGTTTAAATGGCCATGAATCATTGGAAACAGACTTTAACTCTTTGATTTTTGTGTTATTTTACTCATAGATAACCCAAAAACTAGGAAAAAGTGAAAAAATAAGTTTATGTGGGAAATCTGGTTTCATTTAGATGCCAAAACTGGATTTCTAATAACTTCAACATTTCTTGGAATATCCTTCTGAAATTTCATCTGTAGGTAGGAATACACACCAGAAGCTTGCAGAAAACATTGTTTTGGCCAGGTATTGATATTTTCTTATATTTTTGGATTTAAAAAAAAACATAGTTGAAAATTTGAGGGGCCGAATAACCTCCCTTGTCGAAAGTTCTAAAAGTTTGTCTGCAAAGCATTATATTGGTGAAAATTTTTGAGGTTTATAAAATTATTGTTGATTTAATCAACTTTATGTCATAAATTCTTATTTTCTGCTGTTTTTTTCAATGTTTTGACGTCTGAAAGGGACCTGGGTGAGTATTTCTTTAAGACAACTTAGATGGAGAATATCCACAGATGTTGTGAGGACCTGTCTCAGACTGTGTCACTGCATTAGAATGATGAAAATTTGCTTTTGATAGGCTGTTTTGATAAGAGAGGCTATGGTCATTTAAGGATTAAGGACCCCCCACTCCCCTGTTTCATCAGATTTTTAGACCAGGATAGCCCAGAAAGAGGCTCAAATCTGCTATTCTCCAGGGGAAAGAGACTTTTACATTTGTAGCTTTCTTGCAGGCACCCCTTCTGTGCATAAACAAGTTATGTGTGACACCAGATCCAATTTAGATTTGATTCGGGCTCCACAAACAAACAGCGCAGAACATGATTTTGGCCGAATCGATGCAACGCCAAGCGGAAGGTCCGTACAACTCAACCGATCTTTACGAGTAAGTTTCTTTATGAATCGTTGCATATTTCTTAATTTTTATGTGAATGTGTGAATTGTAATGCACATGTAAAGCAAATATTTAGCAAAAAGCATTATTTTGAAGGTTTTAAACCTTTCCAAATGATGTTTTTCTCCAAATATTTGCCACTTTTTCAGTAAATTAATCAAATTTCAAGCTCAGGACAGCCCACAGAGTGGCCCTAATCTGCTAATGCTTCATTGGAATGGGACTTTTACATTTGTAGCTTTCTTGCATGCACCCCTTCTGTGCAAAAACAAGTTATGTGTGACACCGAATCAAAGTTAGATTTGATTCGGGCTCCACAAACTAACAGCGCAGAACATGATTTTGGCCGAATCGATGCAACGCCAAGCGGAAGGTCCGTACAACTCGACCGATCTTTACGAGTAAGTTTCTTATGAATCGTTGCACATTTCTTAATTTTTAGGTGAATGTGTGAATTGTAATGCACATGTAAAGCAAATATTTAGCAAAAAGCATTATTTTGAAGGTTTTAAACCTTTCCAAATGATGTTTTTCTCCAAATATTTGCCACTTTTTCAGTGTAAATTACACCCTGAAGAGTCCTAAATTTGTACAAGATGAATGAATCTGCTACCAGAATGTGGTCCTGCATCTGCAGCAGACATTACTTTTTATCTGATGTCAATCCATTCAGGCATAAGGAAATAACTGACATTTTTATACAGGTTATAAGTGAATGAAAAACCCTTCTTTAAAATCTGGATTTTTGCCATACCACATTCTCTGTTTAAATGGCCATGAATCATTGGAAACAGACTTTAACTCTTTGATTTTTGTGTTATTTTACTCATAGATAACCCAAAAACTAGGAAAAAGTGAAAAAATAAGTTTATGTGGGAAATCTGGTTTCATTTAGATGCCAAAACTGGATTTCTAATAACTTCAACATTTCTTGGAATATCCTTCTGAAATTTCATCTGTAGGTAGGAATACACACCAGAAGCTTGCAGAAAACATTGTTTTGACCAGGTATTGATATTTTCTTATATTTTTGGATTTAAAAAAAAAAACATAGTTGAAAATTTGAGGGGCCGAATAACCTCCCTTGTCGAAAGTTCTAAAAGTTTGTCTGCAAAGCATTATATTGGTGAAAATTTTTGAGGCTTATAAAATTATTGTTGATTTAATCAACTTTATGTCATAAATTCTTATTTTCTGCTGTTTTTTTCAATGTTTTGACGTCTGAAAGGGACCTGGGTGAGTATTTCTTTAAGACAACTTAGATGGAGAATATCCACAGATGTTGTGAGGACCTGTCTCACTGCATTAGAATGATGAAAATTTGCTTTTGATAGGCTGTTTTGATAAGAGAGGCTATGGTCATTTAAGGATTAAGGACCCCCCACTCCCCTGTTTCATCAGATTTTTAGACCAGGATAGCCCAGAAAGAGGCTCAAATCTGCTATTCTCCAGGGGAAAGAGACTTTTACATTTGTAGCTTTCTTGCAGGCACCCCTTCTGTGCATAAACAAGTTATGTGTGACACCAGATCCAATTTAGATTTGATTCGGGCTCCACAAACAAACAGCGCAGAACATGATTTTGGCCGAATCGATGCAACGCCAAGCGGAAGGTCCGTACAACTCAACCGATCTTTACGAGTAAGTTTCTTTATGAATCGTTGCATATTTCTTAATTTTTATGTGAATGTGTGAATTGTAATGCACATGTAAAGCAAATATTTAGCAAAAAGCATTATTTTGAAGGTTTTAAACCTTTCCAAATGATGTTTTTCTCCAAATATTTGCCACTTTTTCAGTAAATTAATCAAATTTCAAGCTCAGGACAGCCCACAGAGTGGCCCTAATCTGCTAATGCTTCATTGGAATGGGACTTTTACATTTGTAGCTTTCTTGCATGCACCCCTTCTGTGCAAAAACAAGTTATGTGTGACACCGAATCAAAGTTAGATTTGATTCGGGCTCCACAAACTAACAGCGCAGAACATGATTTTGGCCGAATCGATGCAACGCCAAGCGGAAGGTCCGTACAACTCGACCGATCTTTACGAGTAAGTTTCTTATGAATCGTTGCACATTTCTTAATTTTTAGGTGAATGTGTGAATTGTAATGCACATGTAAAGCAAATATTTAGCAAAAAGCATTATTTTGAAGGTTTTAAACCTTTCCAAATGATGTTTTTCTCCAAATATTTGCCACTTTTTCAGTGTAAATTACACCCTGAAGAGTCCTAAATTTGTACAAGATGAATGAATCTGCTACCAGAATGTGGTCCTGCATCTGCAGCAGACATTACTTTTTATCTGATGTCAATCCATTCAGGCATAAGGAAATAACTGACATTTTTATACAGGTTATAAGTGAATGAAAAACCCTTCTTTAAAATCTGGATTTTTGCCATACCACATTCTCTGTTTAAATGGCCATGAATCATTGGAAACAGACTTTAACTCTTTGATTTTTGTGTTATTTTACTCATAGATAACCCAAAAACTAGGAAAAAGTGAAAAAATAAGTTTATGTGGGAAATCTGGTTTCATTTAGATGCCAAAACTGGATTTCTAATAACTTCAACATTTCTTGGAATATCCTTCTGAAATTTCATCTGTAGGTAGGAATACACACCAGAAGCTTGCAGAAAACATTGTTTTGGCCAGGTATTGATATTTTCTTATATTTTTGGATTTAAAAAAAAACATAGTTGAAAATTTGAGGGGCCGAATAACCTCCCTTGTCGAAAGTTCTAAAAGTTTGTCTGCAAAGCATTATATTGGTGAAAATTTTTGAGGTTTATAAAATTATTGTTGATTTAATCAACTTTATGTCATAAATTCTTATTTTCTGCTGTTTTTTTCAATGTTTTGACGTCTGAAAGGGACCTGGGTGAGTATTTCTTTAAGACAACTTAGATGGAGAATATCCACAGATGCTGTGAGGACCTGTCTCAGACTGTGTCACTGCATTAGAATGATGAAAATTTGCTTTTGATAGGCTGTTTTGATAAGAGAGGCTATGGTCATTTAAGGATTAAGGACCCCCCACTCCCCTGTTTCATCAGATTTTTAGACCAGGATAGCCCAGAAAGAGGCTCAAATCTGCTATTCTCCAGGGGAAAGAGACTTTTACATTTGTAGCTTTCTTGCAGGCACCCCTTCTGTGCATAAACAAGTTATGTGTGACACCAGATCCAATTTAGATTTGATTCGGGCTCCACAAACAAACAGCGCAGAACATGATTTTGGCCGAATCGATGCAACGCCAAGCGGAAGGTCCGTACAACTCAACCGATCTTTACGAGTAAGTTTCTTTATGAATCGTTGCATATTTCTTAATTTTTATGTGAATGTGTGAATTGTAATGCACATGTAAAGCAAATATTTAGCAAAAAGCATTATTTTGAAGGTTTTAAACCTTTCCAAATGATGTTTTTCTCCAAATATTTGCCACTTTTTCAGTAAATTAATCAAATTTCAAGCTCAGGACAGCCCACAGAGTGGCCCTAATCTGCTAATGCTTCATTGGAATGGGACTTTTACATTTGTAGCTTTCTTGCATGCACCCCTTCTGTGCAAAAACAAGTTATGTGTGACACCGAATCAAAGTTAATAATAATAATAATAATAATAAAGACTTTATTTTAAGAGGCAACACAGTTGGGATTAACCCAGTCTTCCCTGTGAGCCTCTAGAATATTTACATTTACATCAATACAAACAAAAGACATTTTATATACAACAACAAAGATAAACAATTACAATAAACAAATTGTATTAGGGATTATAATCGATTCACTATTAAACGAGAACAATCACAGTTGAATTGCTTTATCAAAACAACTGAAACTATCCTCGTTCAACCGTGAATCCACTATATCCTGTATCTGATAAATGATGAAGGGTATATAATTAATCCTTTCCAAACAAGACTGGCCATGCTTTTGGGTTTTGATGTCCTGAAATATGTTACTTAAAGAAAAGATTGAGGGAAACGAAGAAGGCTGATGACCAGAACTTTCTCCCTTTTCTTCAATGTTTTTGTTTTAACATGTAAATTTCAGTTTTATTTAACATTCATCATGTCATCTGCAGAAGCTTAGTTTACCTGAATTGTTCAAAAAATTGTTATTTGGGTTTATATGAAAATAGATACATTTATTTCAGAAATTTCCAATTTTCCCTTGGCAAACTGGTTTTACTTATCAAGATCAGAAAGTATCCTACCAAATGATGAAAAGTACATCATTAGCCATGCCAAAAGAAGGCCTGTTTTGACAACCCTAATAGAGACAGCTTAAATAAGATAGCGGGAAGGAAAGAAAATGCTGGCAGCTGATAAGCAGCATTTTCATTTTTTCCTTCTTATTTTGAGTGAAAATTTCAAAATTCAGCTTTCATTAACTTCCATTTTGTCATCTGAAGATAATTTTGAGTTTGATCAGTCTAAAGAGCTTGGCAAATAGGGTATGATTATTATTATGATCATTATTCTATGAAAAGGGAAAATAATATTACATTTGCAAACAGAGTGCATTCTTATCCTGGTCCATATTATGGTGGAAATTTTGGGTCATGTCAATATGCGAAATTCATAGAAGTTTGGACAGTTATCATAGGCAAAGATCAGATTTAGCCAATGTCAAGTCTGATCCATAGCTATTATTCCTGCCATTTATACAAACAATTTTAAGTTATTTCTGAATATTAGTCAAGTTACAAAATAAATACAATAATAACTACTGGAAAAAGGACAATTACCACAATCAAAACTTTGAAGTTTAGTACAAAAATGAATTAAGTGCATAAAACTGTATGCACTTAATACAGATTTGTAACACACCTTCGTTGAATGTTTATGAAATAACATTTATACTGAAACTGTCTCTCCCACCAGAGTTCCACCAAGATAAGAAAGTTGTCTTGAACCTCTGTATACTGTCAGAATTTTTTATATAGACAGGGATCTGATTCCAAATTTTGGGGCCTGAATATGCAATTGATTTGCGGTAAAACTCTATCCTTGGTTTTGGAATATTTAGTGCTAAGTTTGTATTAGATCTTAGATTTACATTTTCTGACTTAGTGAAAAGATCAGATATATAATTTGGAAGTTTTGCATTTGCAAATTTGTACATAAACAGTGATTTTTTGAATATGATGCGGTCTTGAATTGTAAGCCAATTAAGTTCTTTGAAAAGATCAGCACTTGGAAAATCAGTGGTCTTGTCAAGGATAATTCTAGCAGCTCTCTTCTGGAATTTATGTAGTCTCTCCAACAATGCTGAGCCACAATTTCCCCAAATAATGCAGCAATAGTCTAAATGGGGAAGAATGTAGGCATTGAAAAACATTTTCCTGACTTGTATACTAAGAAATTTCCTAATTCGTAAAAGTAGATATAAAAGTGAATTGCATTTCTTGATAGTGTTTTCTACCTGGGTTGTCCAGGACAGTTTATGATCGACATATACTCCAAGTAATTTCTCTACATCTGAGAATTCAATTTGTTTATCTTGTAAATACAATTTGTTATTTTGAAGATTTTGCATTTGATTGCTAGAAGATATTATCATAGCTTTTGTTTTTTCTGGGTTTGGTACCATTGCATTTCTGCTACACCAATCGTTAATAATATTTAGGCTGTTTTGCAGTAATTTACATACTTCATTAACTGACTTGCCAGTAACACTTACTGTTGTGTCATCGGCAAATAAATCAGCAGAGGAAACATCCAGATGTAAGGGTAGATCATTAATATATAGTAGAAAAAGAATCGGACCCAAGACAGAGCCCTGAGGTACTCCACATGTTATATCTTGAGAAGAAGACAATTTGCCTCCAACAGATACTTTCTGTGTTCTATTTGAGAGATAAGATTTGAACCAAGATAAAGTTACATTTGTTATGTTATATTTGGTCATTTTTTGAAAAAGCAGAGAATGATTTATCAGATCAAAAGCTTTTGTTAAATCAAGGAAGACAGTACCCACAATCTCTTTATTGTTAATGGCATCAATCCAAGAGTCAATAATAGCTGTGAGAGCTGTCTCACATGAGTGATTTGTCCTAAACCCAGACTGATTTTTGTGAAGAAGTAAATTCTCTTCAAGGAATGTTTTCAGATTGTCACTTACATGACGTTCTAAAATCTTAGATAAAATAGGTAAAATTGAGATTGGGCGGTAGTTACTAACATCAGACTTCACACCCTTTTTAAAAATTGGTACAACTTTGGCCTCTTTAAAGAGGGATGGAAAATGACTTTTCTTAATACTTTCATTAAAGATATAAGTAATTGGTTTGGCTATGATTTTGGCACTAAGTTTCAAAAATTTTGGTCCTATGCCATCAAGTCCAGTAGACTTATTAATGTCCATGTTTTGAAGTTGCTTAAAGATGAAATCTTCTGTTATTGGTGGAATAATGAAATTGTTCAATAAATCTGTCCTTTCCATTAATCCAGGATTAAGATCACCTGTAAGACTAGCATCAGTGTTGTTACAAGATTGCAATACACTGGCAAAATAGGAATTAAAAAGTTCAGCTTGAGTTTGGGCATCATCTGTAGGATTTCCCTGCTGGTCTAAAATGCAATTTGACTGCTGTCTTGGTGATTTTCCAGACAAATCTTTAAGATTTTTCCAAAGTTTCTTGGGATTTTTCTTATTGTTATTTATTGCATTGTCATAAAATGACTTTTTTGCTTGAGAAATCAAGACTTTTAATTTATTTCTCCAATATCTATAAAGCACATTATCATTTGATGATTTTGCTCTATCGCGTTGTTGAGAGGCATGTCTAATTTCTTCATTGTACCAGTCAGGGAGATAAATGTGTTTAACACGTTTTTGTTTCAATGGAGCATGTTGGTTTAATATGTCAATGAATAGTGAGATAAAACAATCCAAACAGTCATCTACATCATCATAGATTTCAATTAACGACCAAGGTTGATTTTCAAGGTCTCTAACAAAATCCTGATGGTCAAAATGACGTATGTTTCTGTATTGTATAATATTGTGCATTGACTTTGTTTCACAATCTGAATTTAGCTTACGAGTGAATCACACTGGAAAATGATCACTTAAACCTATTTTGGGTACTGAAACATTTGTGATATTGTGAGGGCTATTTGTATAGACATGGTCTATTATGGTTGCTGTTTTATTGGTGACTCTGGTGGGAGTTTCAACAAGTTGCACTAAATTATAACTCTGTATAACATTATTCCAAGTTTGATTTGAAGTTTTAGCGTTTGAAAAATTAAAGTTAAAATCTCCTGTTATAATTATTTCCTTATTTTCAGCATATATGCTATCTATAATTTGTTCCATATCATTAATCCAGTCATTATTAGCAGAAGGAGGCCTATACACATGCCCAAATATAAATGGTTTCTGTTTTGAATGCCTCACTTCCAACCAGATAGCTTCAATATTATTTCTCTCAAGGTCTCGTCTTTGTACGCTGTGATATTTGCATTTTACATATGTAACCAAACCTCCACCGAGCGTGCCTCTGTCTCTTCTGTAGATGTTAAAATTATCCAGTTGAATTTCATTATTTTCAATTTTACTATTTAGGAAGGTTTCACTCAAACACATTATATCAATTTCACTTTGATCATGAATTAGCACTTTTAATTCTTCAAATTTTGGACACAAATAATGAATATTTAAATGACACACATTTACTCCATTTTTTGATGGAAAGATTTTTTCTGAGACACATTCACTTAAAACACTATGATTGGATGGCGTTGGTATTCTATCGATGGAGTGAGGAGTATTTTGAAGACTATCATCTGACTGGTTTTCTGTGGTGATACATGGTGTATTTAGAATCGTCTCGGTCTCCAGGGTGGGGGTCCCCATTGTTGTTGGAAGCTCCGATAAGGCACATACACTGGTTGGCGTGGTTGCTGATAAGCATTTGGTCTTCTCTTCCATTGTGGGGTTTTGGGAAAATTTACAGCATCATTTTTGTTTTGGGTTGTGAGTTTGCAGATTTTGTATACTGCATTTTTAATGTTTCTGGAGAGCAATGCAGCCCCTTTATTATTAAGATGCACTTCATCGCGGTACAGTGATTTGATTGGATTGCCATCACCGAGTGTGAAATGCTGTTCATTGTCTATGTATGTTAGATTCAGTCTTGAGCATATTCCTTTTATTTCCCAGTTGATTTCTTCTATTATTTTGGAAGAGAGTTTGTCATATTTCTTTTTTAATATGGACGACAGAGCAATTTTGATATTTTGATTTTGTCCCTTTATTTCTTCTACAAGGCTATTGAAGTCTGTTAAGATTGATTCCTTTGTTTCTGCATCAGAGACATTATTTATGCCAGCATGTATAATAATTACATCACACTCCTTAGCGAAATTGTCGCGGTTCATAGTACTGGCCACTGATTTCTTTATGTCCTGTATTTTGGCACCAGGGTGGGACTTTATTTTGGTCTGTAATGTATCTCCTGAGAACAATCTACTGTCAATCACTTTGGTAACTGAGTCACCAAAAATGTACACTTTTGGCTTATGTTGTGAATCTCCATTGGTTGTGTTCTTTGGTTTTGGTTGTAACTTTGTTGTTTTAGTAGTGGAAGTATCCTTTTGATTTGGACTGTCTTGAGAATGATTTGTATTTGTAGTAGTAGCTTGTGTTTGAGAAGATTTTGAGGTGCAATTTGGCTTTTTTGTTTGTAGCTTGTCTATGTCCGAGATTTCCACTTTAGTTGATAGGCTTTTCCTTATTTCTGCCATTTCTTGTTTAAGGTCTGTGATTGTTTCTTGAAAGCGTGTGAAATGCGCTTCAATGTCCTCGGCCTCCTTCTGTTTTTGTGTAGTTTTACTTTGATTTTTTGTTTTTTCGCTTTTGAGACTCCTTATTGTTTTGACATGAGTTTCATTTTCCTCCTCAAGAATAAGACATTTAGCATTGAGTTCAGCCACTTGTTTTCGAAGACTCTCATTTTCTGTGGTGAGTTTGTCAGTATTTTCTGTAGTCATTGGTCTTGTAAGTGATTCTCTTTGCAATTTTAGTTTTCTGTTAAGAAAAGATATTTGCTTGGCCTGTTCTTCAACCCTTTTCTTTATTTTCTCCATAGAGCCATTTTGAGAAGTTTGAGTTTGATTGTTTTTAGTTTTCCTAGTGTTAATCATTTCTGTATGGTCAGTGTTTGTGCTTACAGATAGTTTTTTGGCAGATTTCTCATATTCACAGTTCAATTTGGTGGCTTTCGAATTTGTCTCAATGTTGATGTCATCTTCATCAAATACGCTATCACTCGGGCCATTATATGAAATCACTGCCTTAACTGCAGTATCTGCAGGTGTGTTTGTGGGAATTTTCTGTTCCGTGACCAGGTCTTTGGTGTCCATGTCAAAGCTTGAGAAATCAATTCCAAAGCTAGATGGTGTGTAAGAGTTTTCTATTGAATTGTTCTTTGAATTTGTGAGGGAATCCTTCTTGTCTCTGTTTTCTAGCACTTTTTGTGAACGTTTATTCTGTTTTGAAGAAAATAGAACTTTTGAAATTGATGAAAGAAAGGAGTTTCGTTTTGATTTCTTTTCATGTTGTTTCCCTGATATTGGAGTTGAATGGAAATTGTAAGGGCCCTGTCCAGTTGTAATATCTGTAATGTCCAGTGATTTATTCAGGAAAGGGTTGAGTCTATCGGCAGCTATCTGTTTCAGCTCTGTGGTTGATTGGTTTATGGCTGTTGTAGAAAGTTCCTCTGGGGATAAGCTGCCTTCCTCCCTGACCCCATTTGACCGGCCATTAAGGTTAATTAATGTGGCAGCCTCCCCATTTTCCGAGTGATAATGGCTATTATCCACAGATAGGGCTTCCTGGCTTATCAGTCCCTCCATTGTTGTGTAACGATCCTTCTCCTGGTAGCTATCCTTTTTTGATTCACTAAGATGTATGTTGTTAATTTCAGTTTCAAGCCTTTTCCCATAAATTATAAAGCATGTATACATCCAGTCTGTGCATCCTTTTCCTTGCACATGTAATGTGTTTGTCGATTTATGAAGATGAAGCACAATTTTTTTGTCTTTAATTGTGGTACTAAGGACATGGCCATTAAATCCTCTGTCTTCAAAATCACTTTCATTATAATCTAGGTAGAATATCTCAAGAAAAGTATCAAACACTAGTTTGTTTTCGAAATTAATAACATAAGACAGTGTTTTGTCAGTACAATCATTCACATTATATAATTCACAGGAGTGTGCATATCTGTCTTCTTCTACGCCTAAAAATCCAGAGAAGTTCAGATAAGAGTCCAGATTTGTTGATATGTTTTTATCTATTTCCATGATTAATCACTTTTAAAGTTATTTTACACATAAATAAGATCCATTTGTCACATCTTAAAGTTTATACTATGCTTGTATAATTATCTAAGAATATAACTCCTTATTCATTTCCACTTTTATACTATTCTATCTTATTCTATCTTTTATTTTGATTCAACATGAAAAGTAAAGGGTTTTATCAGAGCAGCCAAGAAACACGTCCTGCTTGTTCAAGAGTCAGAGGAAACAAAAAAAAAAAAAAAAAAAAAAAAAAAAAAAAGTTAGATTTGATTCGGGCTCCACAAACTAACAGCGCAGAACATGATTTTGGCCGAATCGATGCAACGCCAAGCGGAAGGTCCGTACAACTCGACCGATCTTTACGAGTAAGTTTCTTATGAATCGTTGCACATTTCTTAATTTTTAGGTGAATGTGTGAATTGTAATGCACATGTAAAGCAAATATTTAGCAAAAAGCATTATTTTGAAGGTTTTAAACCTTTCCAAATGATGTTTTTCTCCAAATATTTGCCACTTTTTCAGTGTAAATTACACCCTGAAGAGTCCTAAATTTGTACAAGATGAATGAATCTGCTACCAGAATGTGGTCCTGCATCTGCAGCAGACATTACTTTTTATCTGATGTCAATCCATTCAGGCATAAGGAAATAACTGACATTTTTATACAGGTTATAAGTGAATGAAAAACCCTTCTTTAAAATCTGGATTTTTGCCATACCACATTCTCTGTTTAAATGGCCATGAATCATTGGAAACAGACTTTAACTCTTTGATTTTTGTGTTATTTTACTCATAGATAACCCAAAAACTAGGAAAAAGTGAAAAAATAAGTTTATGTGGGAAATCTGGTTTCATTTAGATGCCAAAACTGGATTTCTAATAACTTCAACATTTCTTGGAATATCCTTCTGAAATTTCATCTGTAGGTAGGAATACACACCAGAAGCTTGCAGAAAACATTGTTTTGACCAGGTATTGATATTTTCTTATATTTTTGGATTTAAAAAAAAAAACATAGTTGAAAATTTGAGGGGCCGAATAACCTCCCTTGTCGAAAGTTCTAAAAGTTTGTCTGCAAAGCATTATATTGGTGAAAATTTTTGAGGCTTATAAAATTATTGTTGATTTAATCAACTTTATGTCATAAATTCTTATTTTCTGCTGTTTTTTTCAATGTTTTGACGTCTGAAAGGGACCTGGGTGAGTATTTCTTTAAGACAACTTAGATGGAGAATATCCACAGATGTTGTGAGGACCTGTCTCACTGCATTAGAATGATGAAAATTTGCTTTTGATAGGCTGTTTTGATAAGAGAGGCTATGGTCATTTAAGGATTAAGGACCCCCCACTCCCCTGTTTCATCAGATTTTTAGACCAGGATAGCCCAGAAAGAGGCTCAAATCTGCTATTCTCCAGGGGAAAGAGACTTTTACATTTGTAGCTTTCTTGCAGGCACCCCTTCTGTGCATAAACAAGTTATGTGTGACACCAGATCCAATTTAGATTTGATTCGGGCTCCACAAACAAACAGCGCAGAACATGATTTTGGCCGAATCGATGCAACGCCAAGCGGAAGGTCCGTACAACTCAACCGATCTTTACGAGTAAGTTTCTTTATGAATCGTTGCATATTTCTTAATTTTTATGTGAATGTGTGAATTGTAATGCACATGTAAAGCAAATATTTAGCAAAAAGCATTATTTTGAAGGTTTTAAACCTTTCCAAATGATGTTTTTCTCCAAATATTTGCCACTTTTTCAGTAAATTAATCAAATTTCAAGCTCAGGACAGCCCACAGAGTGGCCCTAATCTGCTAATGCTTCATTGGAATGGGACTTTTACATTTGTAGCTTTCTTGCATGCACCCCTTCTGTGCAAAAACAAGTTATGTGTGACACCGAATCAAAGTTAGATTTGATTCGGGCTCCACAAACTAACAGCGCAGAACATGATTTTGGCCGAATCGATGCAACGCCAAGCGGAAGGTCCGTACAACTCGACCGATCTTTACGAGTAAGTTTCTTATGAATCGTTGCACATTTCTTAATTTTTAGGTGAATGTGTGAATTGTAATGCACATGTAAAGCAAATATTTAGCAAAAAGCATTATTTTGAAGGTTTTAAACCTTTCCAAATGATGTTTTTCTCCAAATATTTGCCACTTTTTCAGTGTAAATTACACCCTGAAGAGTCCTAAATTTGTACAAGATGAATGAATCTGCTACCAGAATGTGGTCCTGCATCTGCAGCAGACATTACTTTTTATCTGATGTCAATCCATTCAGGCATAAGGAAATAACTGACATTTTTATACAGGTTATAAGTGAATGAAAAACCCTTCTTTAAAATCTGGATTTTTGCCATACCACATTCTCTGTTTAAATGGCCATGAATCATTGGAAACAGACTTTAACTCTTTGATTTTTGTGTTATTTTACTCATAGATAACCCAAAAACTAGGAAAAAGTGAAAAAATAAGTTTATGTGGGAAATCTGGTTTCATTTAGATGCCAAAACTGGATTTCTAATAACTTCAACATTTCTTGGAATATCCTTCTGAAATTTCATCTGTAGGTAGGAATACACACCAGAAGCTTGCAGAAAACATTGTTTTGGCCAGGTATTGATATTTTCTTATATTTTTGGATTTAAAAAAAAACATAGTTGAAAATTTGAGGGGCCGAATAACCTCCCTTGTCGAAAGTTCTAAAAGTTTGTCTGCAAAGCATTATATTGGTGAAAATTTTTGAGGTTTATAAAATTATTGTTGATTTAATCAACTTTATGTCATAAATTCTTATTTTCTGCTGTTTTTTTCAATGTTTTGACGTCTGAAAGGGACCTGGGTGAGTATTTCTTTAAGACAACTTAGATGGAGAATATCCACAGATGTTGTGAGGACCTGTCTCAGACTGTGTCACTGCATTAGAATGATGAAAATTTGCTTTTGATAGGCTGTTTTGATAAGAGAGGCTATGGTCATTTAAGGATTAAGGACCCCCCACTCCCCTGTTTCATCAGATTTTTAGACCAGGATAGCCCAGAAAGAGGCTCAAATCTGCTATTCTCCAGGGGAAAGAGACTTTTACATTTGTAGCTTTCTTGCAGGCACCCCTTCTGTGCATAAACAAGTTATGTGTGACACCAGATCCAATTTAGATTTGATTCGGGCTCCACAAACAAACAGCGCAGAACATGATTTTGGCCGAATCGATGCAACGCCAAGCGGAAGGTCCGTACAACTCAACCGATCTTTACGAGTAAGTTTCTTTATGAATCGTTGCATATTTCTTAATTTTTATGTGAATGTGTGAATTGTAATGCACATGTAAAGCAAATATTTAGCAAAAAGCATTATTTTGAAGGTTTTAAACCTTTCCAAATGATGTTTTTCTCCAAATATTTGCCACTTTTTCAGTAAATTAATCAAATTTCAAGCTCAGGACAGCCCACAGAGTGGCCCTAATCTGCTAATGCTTCATTGGAATGGGACTTTTACATTTGTAGCTTTCTTGCATGCACCCCTTCTGTGCAAAAACAAGTTATGTGTGACACCGAATCAAAGTTAGATTTGATTCGGGCTCCACAAACTAACAGCGCAGAACATGATTTTGGCCGAATCGATGCAACGCCAAGCGGAAGGTCCGTACAACTCGACCGATCTTTACGAGTAAGTTTCTTATGAATCGTTGCACATTTCTTAATTTTTAGGTGAATGTGTGAATTGTAATGCACATGTAAAGCAAATATTTAGCAAAAAGCATTATTTTGAAGGTTTTAAACCTTTCCAAATGATGTTTTTCTCCAAATATTTGCCACTTTTTCAGTGTAAATTACACCCTGAAGAGTCCTAAATTTGTACAAGATGAATGAATCTGCTACCAGAATGTGGTCCTGCATCTGCAGCAGACATTACTTTTTATCTGATGTCAATCCATTCAGGCATAAGGAAATAACTGACATTTTTATACAGGTTATAAGTGAATGAAAAACCCTTCTTTAAAATCTGGATTTTTGCCATACCACATTCTCTGTTTAAATGGCCATGAATCATTGGAAACAGACTTTAACTCTTTGATTTTTGTGTTATTTTACTCATAGATAACCCAAAAACTAGGAAAAAGTGAAAAAATAAGTTTATGTGGGAAATCTGGTTTCATTTAGATGCCAAAACTGGATTTCTAATAACTTCAACATTTCTTGGAATATCCTTCTGAAATTTCATCTGTAGGTAGGAATACACACCAGAAGCTTGCAGAAAACATTGTTTTGACCAGGTATTGATATTTTCTTATATTTTTGGATTTAAAAAAAAAAACATAGTTGAAAATTTGAGGGGCCGAATAACCTCCCTTGTCGAAAGTTCTAAAAGTTTGTCTGCAAAGCATTATATTGGTGAAAATTTTTGAGGCTTATAAAATTATTGTTGATTTAATCAACTTTATGTCATAAATTCTTATTTTCTGCTGTTTTTTTCAATGTTTTGACGTCTGAAAGGGACCTGGGTGAGTATTTCTTTAAGACAACTTAGATGGAGAATATCCACAGATGTTGTGAGGACCTGTCTCACTGCATTAGAATGATGAAAATTTGCTTTTGATAGGCTGTTTTGATAAGAGAGGCTATGGTCATTTAAGGATTAAGGACCCCCCACTCCCCTGTTTCATCAGATTTTTAGACCAGGATAGCCCAGAAAGAGGCTCAAATCTGCTATTCTCCAGGGGAAAGAGACTTTTACATTTGTAGCTTTCTTGCAGGCACCCCTTCTGTGCATAAACAAGTTATGTGTGACACCAGATCCAATTTAGATTTGATTCGGGCTCCACAAACAAACAGCGCAGAACATGATTTTGGCCGAATCGATGCAACGCCAAGCGGAAGGTCCGTACAACTCAACCGATCTTTACGAGTAAGTTTCTTTATGAATCGTTGCATATTTCTTAATTTTTATGTGAATGTGTGAATTGTAATGCACATGTAAAGCAAATATTTAGCAAAAAGCATTATTTTGAAGGTTTTAAACCTTTCCAAATGATGTTTTTCTCCAAATATTTGCCACTTTTTCAGTAAATTAATCAAATTTCAAGCTCAGGACAGCCCACAGAGTGGCCCTAATCTGCTAATGCTTCATTGGAATGGGACTTTTACATTTGTAGCTTTCTTGCATGCACCCCTTCTGTGCAAAAACAAGTTATGTGTGACACCGAATCAAAGTTAGATTTGATTCGGGCTCCACAAACTAACAGCGCAGAACATGATTTTGGCCGAATCGATGCAACGCCAAGCGGAAGGTCCGTACAACTCGACCGATCTTTACGAGTAAGTTTCTTATGAATCGTTGCACATTTCTTAATTTTTAGGTGAATGTGTGAATTGTAATGCACATGTAAAGCAAATATTTAGCAAAAAGCATTATTTTGAAGGTTTTAAACCTTTCCAAATGATGTTTTTCTCCAAATATTTGCCACTTTTTCAGTGTAAATTACACCCTGAAGAGTCCTAAATTTGTACAAGATGAATGAATCTGCTACCAGAATGTGGTCCTGCATCTGCAGCAGACATTACTTTTTATCTGATGTCAATCCATTCAGGCATAAGGAAATAACTGACATTTTTATACAGGTTATAAGTGAATGAAAAACCCTTCTTTAAAATCTGGATTTTTGCCATACCACATTCTCTGTTTAAATGGCCATGAATCATTGGAAACAGACTTTAACTCTTTGATTTTTGTGTTATTTTACTCATAGATAACCCAAAAACTAGGAAAAAGTGAAAAAATAAGTTTATGTGGGAAATCTGGTTTCATTTAGATGCCAAAACTGGATTTCTAATAACTTCAACATTTCTTGGAATATCCTTCTGAAATTTCATCTGTAGGTAGGAATACACACCAGAAGCTTGCAGAAAACATTGTTTTGGCCAGGTATTGATATTTTCTTATATTTTTGGATTTAAAAAAAAACATAGTTGAAAATTTGAGGGGCCGAATAACCTCCCTTGTCGAAAGTTCTAAAAGTTTGTCTGCAAAGCATTATATTGGTGAAAATTTTTGAGGTTTATAAAATTATTGTTGATTTAATCAACTTTATGTCATAAATTCTTATTTTCTGCTGTTTTTTTCAATGTTTTGACGTCTGAAAGGGACCTGGGTGAGTATTTCTTTAAGACAACTTAGATGGAGAATATCCACAGATGTTGTGAGGACCTGTCTCAGACTGTGTCACTGCATTAGAATGATGAAAATTTGCTTTTGATAGGCTGTTTTGATAAGAGAGGCTATGGTCATTTAAGGATTAAGGACCCCCCACTCCCCTGTTTCATCAGATTTTTAGACCAGGATAGCCCAGAAAGAGGCTCAAATCTGCTATTCTCCAGGGGAAAGAGACTTTTACATTTGTAGCTTTCTTGCAGGCACCCCTTCTGTGCATAAACAAGTTATGTGTGACACCAGATCCAATTTAGATTTGATTCGGGCTCCACAAACAAACAGCGCAGAACATGATTTTGGCCGAATCGATGCAACGCCAAGCGGAAGGTCCGTACAACTCAACCGATCTTTACGAGTAAGTTTCTTTATGAATCGTTGCATATTTCTTAATTTTTATGTGAATGTGTGAATTGTAATGCACATGTAAAGCAAATATTTAGCAAAAAGCATTATTTTGAAGGTTTTAAACCTTTCCAAATGATGTTTTTCTCCAAATATTTGCCACTTTTTCAGTAAATTAATCAAATTTCAAGCTCAGGACAGCCCACAGAGTGGCCCTAATCTGCTAATGCTTCATTGGAATGGGACTTTTACATTTGTAGCTTTCTTGCATGCACCCCTTCTGTGCAAAAACAAGTTATGTGTGACACCGAATCAAAGTTAGATTTGATTCGGGCTCCACAAACTAACAGCGCAGAACATGATTTTGGCCGAATCGATGCAACGCCAAGCGGAAGGTCCGTACAACTCGACCGATCTTTACGAGTAAGTTTCTTATGAATCGTTGCACATTTCTTAATTTTTAGGTGAATGTGTGAATTGTAATGCACATGTAAAGCAAATATTTAGCAAAAAGCATTATTTTGAAGGTTTTAAACCTTTCCAAATGATGTTTTTCTCCAAATATTTGCCACTTTTTCAGTGTAAATTACACCCTGAAGAGTCCTAAATTTGTACAAGATGAATGAATCTGCTACCAGAATGTGGTCCTGCATCTGCAGCAGACATTACTTTTTATCTGATGTCAATCCATTCAGGCATAAGGAAATAACTGACATTTTTATACAGGTTATAAGTGAATGAAAAACCCTTCTTTAAAATCTGGATTTTTGCCATACCACATTCTCTGTTTAAATGGCCATGAATCATTGGAAACAGACTTTAACTCTTTGATTTTTGTGTTATTTTACTCATAGATAACCCAAAAACTAGGAAAAAGTGAAAAAATAAGTTTATGTGGGAAATCTGGTTTCATTTAGATGCCAAAACTGGATTTCTAATAACTTCAACATTTCTTGGAATATCCTTCTGAAATTTCATCTGTAGGTAGGAATACACACCAGAAGCTTGCAGAAAACATTGTTTTGGCCAGGTATTGATATTTTCTTATATTTTTGGATTTAAAAAAAAACATAGTTGAAAATTTGAGGGGCCGAATAACCTCCCTTGTCGAAAGTTCTAAAAGTTTGTCTGCAAAGCATTATATTGGTGAAAATTTTTGAGGTTTATAAAATTATTGTTGATTTAATCAACTTTATGTCATAAATTCTTATTTTCTGCTGTTTTTTTCAATGTTTTGACGTCTGAAAGGGACCTGGGTGAGTATTTCTTTAAGACAACTTAGATGGAGAATATCCACAGATGTTGTGAGGACCTGTCTCAGACTGTGTCACTGCATTAGAATGATGAAAATTTGCTTTTGATAGGCTGTTTTGATAAGAGAGGCTATGGTCATTTAAGGATTAAGGACCCCCCACTCCCCTGTTTCATCAGATTTTTAGACCAGGATAGCCCAGAAAGAGGCTCAAATCTGCTATTCTCCAGGGGAAAGAGACTTTTACATTTGTAGCTTTCTTGCAGGCACCCCTTCTGTGCATAAACAAGTTATGTGTGACACCAGATCCAATTTAGATTTGATTCGGGCTCCACAAACAAACAGCGCAGAACATGATTTTGGCCGAATCGATGCAACGCCAAGCGGAAGGTCCGTACAACTCAACCGATCTTTACGAGTAAGTTTCTTTATGAATCGTTGCATATTTCTTAATTTTTATGTGAATGTGTGAATTGTAATGCACATGTAAAGCAAATATTTAGCAAAAAGCATTATTTTGAAGGTTTTAAACCTTTCCAAATGATGTTTTTCTCCAAATATTTGCCACTTTTTCAGTAAATTAATCAAATTTCAAGCTCAGGACAGCCCACAGAGTGGCCCTAATCTGCTAATGCTTCATTGGAATGGGACTTTTACATTTGTAGCTTTCTTGCATGCACCCCTTCTGTGCAAAAACAAGTTATGTGTGACACCGAATCAAAGTTAGATTTGATTCGGGCTCCACAAACTAACAGCGCAGAACATGATTTTGGCCGAATCGATGCAACGCCAAGCGGAAGGTCCGTACAACTCGACCGATCTTTACGAGTAAGTTTCTTATGAATCGTTGCACATTTCTTAATTTTTAGGTGAATGTGTGAATTGTAATGCACATGTAAAGCAAATATTTAGCAAAAAGCATTATTTTGAAGGTTTTAAACCTTTCCAAATGATGTTTTTCTCCAAATATTTGCCACTTTTTCAGTGTAAATTACACCCTGAAGAGTCCTAAATTTGTACAAGATGAATGAATCTGCTACCAGAATGTGGTCCTGCATCTGCAGCAGACATTACTTTTTATCTGATGTCAATCCATTCAGGCATAAGGAAATAACTGACATTTTTATACAGGTTATAAGTGAATGAAAAACCCTTCTTTAAAATCTGGATTTTTGCCATACCACATTCTCTGTTTAAATGGCCATGAATCATTGGAAACAGACTTTAACTCTTTGATTTTTGTGTTATTTTACTCATAGATAACCCAAAAACTAGGAAAAAGTGAAAAAATAAGTTTATGTGGGAAATCTGGTTTCATTTAGATGCCAAAACTGGATTTCTAATAACTTCAACATTTCTTGGAATATCCTTCTGAAATTTCATCTGTAGGTAGGAATACACACCAGAAGCTTGCAGAAAACATTGTTTTGACCAGGTATTGATATTTTCTTATATTTTTGGATTTAAAAAAAAAAACATAGTTGAAAATTTGAGGGGCCGAATAACCTCCCTTGTCGAAAGTTCTAAAAGTTTGTCTGCAAAGCATTATATTGGTGAAAATTTTTGAGGCTTATAAAATTATTGTTGATTTAATCAACTTTATGTCATAAATTCTTATTTTCTGCTGTTTTTTTCAATGTTTTGACGTCTGAAAGGGACCTGGGTGAGTATTTCTTTAAGACAACTTAGATGGAGAATATCCACAGATGTTGTGAGGACCTGTCTCACTGCATTAGAATGATGAAAATTTGCTTTTGATAGGCTGTTTTGATAAGAGAGGCTATGGTCATTTAAGGATTAAGGACCCCCCACTCCCCTGTTTCATCAGATTTTTAGACCAGGATAGCCCAGAAAGAGGCTCAAATCTGCTATTCTCCAGGGGAAAGAGACTTTTACATTTGTAGCTTTCTTGCAGGCACCCCTTCTGTGCATAAACAAGTTATGTGTGACACCAGATCCAATTTAGATTTGATTCGGGCTCCACAAACAAACAGCGCAGAACATGATTTTGGCCGAATCGATGCAACGCCAAGCGGAAGGTCCGTACAACTCAACCGATCTTTACGAGTAAGTTTCTTTATGAATCGTTGCATATTTCTTAATTTTTATGTGAATGTGTGAATTGTAATGCACATGTAAAGCAAATATTTAGCAAAAAGCATTATTTTGAAGGTTTTAAACCTTTCCAAATGATGTTTTTCTCCAAATATTTGCCACTTTTTCAGTAAATTAATCAAATTTCAAGCTCAGGACAGCCCACAGAGTGGCCCTAATCTGCTAATGCTTCATTGGAATGGGACTTTTACATTTGTAGCTTTCTTGCATGCACCCCTTCTGTGCAAAAACAAGTTATGTGTGACACCGAATCAAAGTTAGATTTGATTCGGGCTCCACAAACTAACAGCGCAGAACATGATTTTGGCCGAATCGATGCAACGCCAAGCGGAAGGTCCGTACAACTCGACCGATCTTTACGAGTAAGTTTCTTATGAATCGTTGCACATTTCTTAATTTTTAGGTGAATGTGTGAATTGTAATGCACATGTAAAGCAAATATTTAGCAAAAAGCATTATTTTGAAGGTTTTAAACCTTTCCAAATGATGTTTTTCTCCAAATATTTGCCACTTTTTCAGTGTAAATTACACCCTGAAGAGTCCTAAATTTGTACAAGATGAATGAATCTGCTACCAGAATGTGGTCCTGCATCTGCAGCAGACATTACTTTTTATCTGATGTCAATCCATTCAGGCATAAGGAAATAACTGACATTTTTATACAGGTTATAAGTGAATGAAAAACCCTTCTTTAAAATCTGGATTTTTGCCATACCACATTCTCTGTTTAAATGGCCATGAATCATTGGAAACAGACTTTAACTCTTTGATTTTTGTGTTATTTTACTCATAGATAACCCAAAAACTAGGAAAAAGTGAAAAAATAAGTTTATGTGGGAAATCTGGTTTCATTTAGATGCCAAAACTGGATTTCTAATAACTTCAACATTTCTTGGAATATCCTTCTGAAATTTCATCTGTAGGTAGGAATACACACCAGAAGCTTGCAGAAAACATTGTTTTGGCCAGGTATTGATATTTTCTTATATTTTTGGATTTAAAAAAAAACATAGTTGAAAATTTGAGGGGCCGAATAACCTCCCTTGTCGAAAGTTCTAAAAGTTTGTCTGCAAAGCATTATATTGGTGAAAATTTTTGAGGTTTATAAAATTATTGTTGATTTAATCAACTTTATGTCATAAATTCTTATTTTCTGCTGTTTTTTTCAATGTTTTGACGTCTGAAAGGGACCTGGGTGAGTATTTCTTTAAGACAACTTAGATGGAGAATATCCACAGATGTTGTGAGGACCTGTCTCAGACTGTGTCACTGCATTAGAATGATGAAAATTTGCTTTTGATAGGCTGTTTTGATAAGAGAGGCTATGGTCATTTAAGGATTAAGGACCCCCCACTCCCCTGTTTCATCAGATTTTTAGACCAGGATAGCCCAGAAAGAGGCTCAAATCTGCTATTCTCCAGGGGAAAGAGACTTTTACATTTGTAGCTTTCTTGCAGGCACCCCTTCTGTGCATAAACAAGTTATGTGTGACACCAGATCCAATTTAGATTTGATTCGGGCTCCACAAACAAACAGCGCAGAACATGATTTTGGCCGAATCGATGCAACGCCAAGCGGAAGGTCCGTACAACTCAACCGATCTTTACGAGTAAGTTTCTTTATGAATCGTTGCATATTTCTTAATTTTTATGTGAATGTGTGAATTGTAATGCACATGTAAAGCAAATATTTAGCAAAAAGCATTATTTTGAAGGTTTTAAACCTTTCCAAATGATGTTTTTCTCCAAATATTTGCCACTTTTTCAGTAAATTAATCAAATTTCAAGCTCAGGACAGCCCACAGAGTGGCCCTAATCTGCTAATGCTTCATTGGAATGGGACTTTTACATTTGTAGCTTTCTTGCATGCACCCCTTCTGTGCAAAAACAAGTTATGTGTGACACCGAATCAAAGTTAGATTTGATTCGGGCTCCACAAACTAACAGCGCAGAACATGATTTTGGCCGAATCGATGCAACGCCAAGCGGAAGGTCCGTACAACTCGACCGATCTTTACGAGTAAGTTTCTTATGAATCGTTGCACATTTCTTAATTTTTAGGTGAATGTGTGAATTGTAATGCACATGTAAAGCAAATATTTAGCAAAAAGCATTATTTTGAAGGTTTTAAACCTTTCCAAATGATGTTTTTCTCCAAATATTTGCCACTTTTTCAGTGTAAATTACACCCTGAAGAGTCCTAAATTTGTACAAGATGAATGAATCTGCTACCAGAATGTGGTCCTGCATCTGCAGCAGACATTACTTTTTATCTGATGTCAATCCATTCAGGCATAAGGAAATAACTGACATTTTTATACAGGTTATAAGTGAATGAAAAACCCTTCTTTAAAATCTGGATTTTTGCCATACCACATTCTCTGTTTAAATGGCCATGAATCATTGGAAACAGACTTTAACTCTTTGATTTTTGTGTTATTTTACTCATAGATAACCCAAAAACTAGGAAAAAGTGAAAAAATAAGTTTATGTGGGAAATCTGGTTTCATTTAGATGCCAAAACTGGATTTCTAATAACTTCAACATTTCTTGGAATATCCTTCTGAAATTTCATCTGTAGGTAGGAATACACACCAGAAGCTTGCAGAAAACATTGTTTTGACCAGGTATTGATATTTTCTTATATTTTTGGATTTAAAAAAAAAAACATAGTTGAAAATTTGAGGGGCCGAATAACCTCCCTTGTCGAAAGTTCTAAAAGTTTGTCTGCAAAGCATTATATTGGTGAAAATTTTTGAGGCTTATAAAATTATTGTTGATTTAATCAACTTTATGTCATAAATTCTTATTTTCTGCTGTTTTTTTCAATGTTTTGACGTCTGAAAGGGACCTGGGTGAGTATTTCTTTAAGACAACTTAGATGGAGAATATCCACAGATGTTGTGAGGACCTGTCTCACTGCATTAGAATGATGAAAATTTGCTTTTGATAGGCTGTTTTGATAAGAGAGGCTATGGTCATTTAAGGATTAAGGACCCCCCACTCCCCTGTTTCATCAGATTTTTAGACCAGGATAGCCCAGAAAGAGGCTCAAATCTGCTATTCTCCAGGGGAAAGAGACTTTTACATTTGTAGCTTTCTTGCAGGCACCCCTTCTGTGCATAAACAAGTTATGTGTGACACCAGATCCAATTTAGATTTGATTCGGGCTCCACAAACAAACAGCGCAGAACATGATTTTGGCCGAATCGATGCAACGCCAAGCGGAAGGTCCGTACAACTCAACCGATCTTTACGAGTAAGTTTCTTTATGAATCGTTGCATATTTCTTAATTTTTATGTGAATGTGTGAATTGTAATGCACATGTAAAGCAAATATTTAGCAAAAAGCATTATTTTGAAGGTTTTAAACCTTTCCAAATGATGTTTTTCTCCAAATATTTGCCACTTTTTCAGTAAATTAATCAAATTTCAAGCTCAGGACAGCCCACAGAGTGGCCCTAATCTGCTAATGCTTCATTGGAATGGGACTTTTACATTTGTAGCTTTCTTGCATGCACCCCTTCTGTGCAAAAACAAGTTATGTGTGACACCGAATCAAAGTTAGATTTGATTCGGGCTCCACAAACTAACAGCGCAGAACATGATTTTGGCCGAATCGATGCAACGCCAAGCGGAAGGTCCGTACAACTCGACCGATCTTTACGAGTAAGTTTCTTATGAATCGTTGCACATTTCTTAATTTTTAGGTGAATGTGTGAATTGTAATGCACATGTAAAGCAAATATTTAGCAAAAAGCATTATTTTGAAGGTTTTAAACCTTTCCAAATGATGTTTTTCTCCAAATATTTGCCACTTTTTCAGTGTAAATTACACCCTGAAGAGTCCTAAATTTGTACAAGATGAATGAATCTGCTACCAGAATGTGGTCCTGCATCTGCAGCAGACATTACTTTTTATCTGATGTCAATCCATTCAGGCATAAGGAAATAACTGACATTTTTATACAGGTTATAAGTGAATGAAAAACCCTTCTTTAAAATCTGGATTTTTGCCATACCACATTCTCTGTTTAAATGGCCATGAATCATTGGAAACAGACTTTAACTCTTTGATTTTTGTGTTATTTTACTCATAGATAACCCAAAAACTAGGAAAAAGTGAAAAAATAAGTTTATGTGGGAAATCTGGTTTCATTTAGATGCCAAAACTGGATTTCTAATAACTTCAACATTTCTTGGAATATCCTTCTGAAATTTCATCTGTAGGTAGGAATACACACCAGAAGCTTGCAGAAAACATTGTTTTGGCCAGGTATTGATATTTTCTTATATTTTTGGATTTAAAAAAAAACATAGTTGAAAATTTGAGGGGCCGAATAACCTCCCTTGTCGAAAGTTCTAAAAGTTTGTCTGCAAAGCATTATATTGGTGAAAATTTTTGAGGTTTATAAAATTATTGTTGATTTAATCAACTTTATGTCATAAATTCTTATTTTCTGCTGTTTTTTTCAATGTTTTGACGTCTGAAAGGGACCTGGGTGAGTATTTCTTTAAGACAACTTAGATGGAGAATATCCACAGATGTTGTGAGGACCTGTCTCAGACTGTGTCACTGCATTAGAATGATGAAAATTTGCTTTTGATAGGCTGTTTTGATAAGAGAGGCTATGGTCATTTAAGGATTAAGGACCCCCCACTCCCCTGTTTCATCAGATTTTTAGACCAGGATAGCCCAGAAAGAGGCTCAAATCTGCTATTCTCCAGGGGAAAGAGACTTTTACATTTGTAGCTTTCTTGCAGGCACCCCTTCTGTGCATAAACAAGTTATGTGTGACACCAGATCCAATTTAGATTTGATTCGGGCTCCACAAACAAACAGCGCAGAACATGATTTTGGCCGAATCGATGCAACGCCAAGCGGAAGGTCCGTACAACTCAACCGATCTTTACGAGTAAGTTTCTTTATGAATCGTTGCATATTTCTTAATTTTTATGTGAATGTGTGAATTGTAATGCACATGTAAAGCAAATATTTAGCAAAAAGCATTATTTTGAAGGTTTTAAACCTTTCCAAATGATGTTTTTCTCCAAATATTTGCCACTTTTTCAGTAAATTAATCAAATTTCAAGCTCAGGACAGCCCACAGAGTGGCCCTAATCTGCTAATGCTTCATTGGAATGGGACTTTTACATTTGTAGCTTTCTTGCATGCACCCCTTCTGTGCAAAAACAAGTTATGTGTGACACCGAATCAAAGTTAGATTTGATTCGGGCTCCACAAACTAACAGCGCAGAACATGATTTTGGCCGAATCGATGCAACGCCAAGCGGAAGGTCCGTACAACTCGACCGATCTTTACGAGTAAGTTTCTTATGAATCGTTGCACATTTCTTAATTTTTAGGTGAATGTGTGAATTGTAATGCACATGTAAAGCAAATATTTAGCAAAAAGCATTATTTTGAAGGTTTTAAACCTTTCCAAATGATGTTTTTCTCCAAATATTTGCCACTTTTTCAGTGTAAATTACACCCTGAAGAGTCCTAAATTTGTACAAGATGAATGAATCTGCTACCAGAATGTGGTCCTGCATCTGCAGCAGACATTACTTTTTATCTGATGTCAATCCATTCAGGCATAAGGAAATAACTGACATTTTTATACAGGTTATAAGTGAATGAAAAACCCTTCTTTAAAATCTGGATTTTTGCCATACCACATTCTCTGTTTAAATGGCCATGAATCATTGGAAACAGACTTTAACTCTTTGATTTTTGTGTTATTTTACTCATAGATAACCCAAAAACTAGGAAAAAGTGAAAAAATAAGTTTATGTGGGAAATCTGGTTTCATTTAGATGCCAAAACTGGATTTCTAATAACTTCAACATTTCTTGGAATATCCTTCTGAAATTTCATCTGTAGGTAGGAATACACACCAGAAGCTTGCAGAAAACATTGTTTTGGCCAGGTATTGATATTTTCTTATATTTTTGGATTTAAAAAAAAACATAGTTGAAAATTTGAGGGGCCGAATAACCTCCCTTGTCGAAAGTTCTAAAAGTTTGTCTGCAAAGCATTATATTGGTGAAAATTTTTGAGGTTTATAAAATTATTGTTGATTTAATCAACTTTATGTCATAAATTCTTATTTTCTGCTGTTTTTTTCAATGTTTTGACGTCTGAAAGGGACCTGGGTGAGTATTTCTTTAAGACAACTTAGATGGAGAATATCCACAGATGTTGTGAGGACCTGTCTCAGACTGTGTCACTGCATTAGAATGATGAAAATTTGCTTTTGATAGGCTGTTTTGATAAGAGAGGCTATGGTCATTTAAGGATTAAGGACCCCCCACTCCCCTGTTTCATCAGATTTTTAGACCAGGATAGCCCAGAAAGAGGCTCAAATCTGCTATTCTCCAGGGGAAAGAGACTTTTACATTTGTAGCTTTCTTGCAGGCACCCCTTCTGTGCATAAACAAGTTATGTGTGACACCAGATCCAATTTAGATTTGATTCGGGCTCCACAAACAAACAGCGCAGAACATGATTTTGGCCGAATCGATGCAACGCCAAGCGGAAGGTCCGTACAACTCAACCGATCTTTACGAGTAAGTTTCTTTATGAATCGTTGCATATTTCTTAATTTTTATGTGAATGTGTGAATTGTAATGCACATGTAAAGCAAATATTTAGCAAAAAGCATTATTTTGAAGGTTTTAAACCTTTCCAAATGATGTTTTTCTCCAAATATTTGCCACTTTTTCAGTAAATTAATCAAATTTCAAGCTCAGGACAGCCCACAGAGTGGCCCTAATCTGCTAATGCTTCATTGGAATGGGACTTTTACATTTGTAGCTTTCTTGCATGCACCCCTTCTGTGCAAAAACAAGTTATGTGTGACACCGAATCAAAGTTAGATTTGATTCGGGCTCCACAAACTAACAGCGCAGAACATGATTTTGGCCGAATCGATGCAACGCCAAGCGGAAGGTCCGTACAACTCGACCGATCTTTACGAGTAAGTTTCTTATGAATCGTTGCACATTTCTTAATTTTTAGGTGAATGTGTGAATTGTAATGCACATGTAAAGCAAATATTTAGCAAAAAGCATTATTTTGAAGGTTTTAAACCTTTCCAAATGATGTTTTTCTCCAAATATTTGCCACTTTTTCAGTGTAAATTACACCCTGAAGAGTCCTAAATTTGTACAAGATGAATGAATCTGCTACCAGAATGTGGTCCTGCATCTGCAGCAGACATTACTTTTTATCTGATGTCAATCCATTCAGGCATAAGGAAATAACTGACATTTTTATACAGGTTATAAGTGAATGAAAAACCCTTCTTTAAAATCTGGATTTTTGCCATACCACATTCTCTGTTTAAATGGCCATGAATCATTGGAAACAGACTTTAACTCTTTGATTTTTGTGTTATTTTACTCATAGATAACCCAAAAACTAGGAAAAAGTGAAAAAATAAGTTTATGTGGGAAATCTGGTTTCATTTAGATGCCAAAACTGGATTTCTAATAACTTCAACATTTCTTGGAATATCCTTCTGAAATTTCATCTGTAGGTAGGAATACACACCAGAAGCTTGCAGAAAACATTGTTTTGGCCAGGTATTGATATTTTCTTATATTTTTGGATTTAAAAAAAAACATAGTTGAAAATTTGAGGGGCCGAATAACCTCCCTTGTCGAAAGTTCTAAAAGTTTGTCTGCAAAGCATTATATTGGTGAAAATTTTTGAGGTTTATAAAATTATTGTTGATTTAATCAACTTTATGTCATAAATTCTTATTTTCTGCTGTTTTTTTCAATGTTTTGACGTCTGAAAGGGACCTGGGTGAGTATTTCTTTAAGACAACTTAGATGGAGAATATCCACAGATGTTGTGAGGACCTGTCTCACTGCATTAGAATGATGAAAATTTGCTTTTGATAGGCTGTTTTGATAAGAGAGGCTATGGTCATTTAAGGATTAAGGACCCCCCACTCCCCTGTTTCATCAGATTTTTAGACCAGGATAGCCCAGAAAGAGGCTCAAATCTGCTATTCTCCAGGGGAAAGAGACTTTTACATTTGTAGCTTTCTTGCAGGCACCCCTTCTGTGCATAAACAAGTTATGTGTGACACCAGATCCAATTTAGATTTGATTCGGGCTCCACAAACAAACAGCGCAGAACATGATTTTGGCCGAATCGATGCAACGCCAAGCGGAAGGTCCGTACAACTCAACCGATCTTTACGAGTAAGTTTCTTTATGAATCGTTGCATATTTCTTAATTTTTATGTGAATGTGTGAATTGTAATGCACATGTAAAGCAAATATTTAGCAAAAAGCATTATTTTGAAGGTTTTAAACCTTTCCAAATGATGTTTTTCTCCAAATATTTGCCACTTTTTCAGTAAATTAATCAAATTTCAAGCTCAGGACAGCCCACAGAGTGGCCCTAATCTGCTAATGCTTCATTGGAATGGGACTTTTACATTTGTAGCTTTCTTGCATGCACCCCTTCTGTGCAAAAACAAGTTATGTGTGACACCGAATCAAAGTTAGATTTGATTCGGGCTCCACAAACTAACAGCGCAGAACATGATTTTGGCCGAATCGATGCAACGCCAAGCGGAAGGTCCGTACAACTCGACCGATCTTTACGAGTAAGTTTCTTATGAATCGTTGCACATTTCTTAATTTTTAGGTGAATGTGTGAATTGTAATGCACATGTAAAGCAAATATTTAGCAAAAAGCATTATTTTGAAGGTTTTAAACCTTTCCAAATGATGTTTTTCTCCAAATATTTGCCACTTTTTCAGTGTAAATTACACCCTGAAGAGTCCTAAATTTGTACAAGATGAATGAATCTGCTACCAGAATGTGGTCCTGCATCTGCAGCAGACATTACTTTTTATCTGATGTCAATCCATTCAGGCATAAGGAAATAACTGACATTTTTATACAGGTTATAAGTGAATGAAAAACCCTTCTTTAAAATCTGGATTTTTGCCATACCACATTCTCTGTTTAAATGGCCATGAATCATTGGAAACAGACTTTAACTCTTTGATTTTTGTGTTATTTTACTCATAGATAACCCAAAAACTAGGAAAAAGTGAAAAAATAAGTTTATGTGGGAAATCTGGTTTCATTTAGATGCCAAAACTGGATTTCTAATAACTTCAACATTTCTTGGAATATCCTTCTGAAATTTCATCTGTAGGTAGGAATACACACCAGAAGCTTGCAGAAAACATTGTTTTGACCAGGTATTGATATTTTCTTATATTTTTGGATTTAAAAAAAAAAACATAGTTGAAAATTTGAGGGGCCGAATAACCTCCCTTGTCGAAAGTTCTAAAAGTTTGTCTGCAAAGCATTATATTGGTGAAAATTTTTGAGGCTTATAAAATTATTGTTGATTTAATCAACTTTATGTCATAAATTCTTATTTTCTGCTGTTTTTTTCAATGTTTTGACGTCTGAAAGGGACCTGGGTGAGTATTTCTTTAAGACAACTTAGATGGAGAATATCCACAGATGTTGTGAGGACCTGTCTCACTGCATTAGAATGATGAAAATTTGCTTTTGATAGGCTGTTTTGATAAGAGAGGCTATGGTCATTTAAGGATTAAGGACCCCCCACTCCCCTGTTTCATCAGATTTTTAGACCAGGATAGCCCAGAAAGAGGCTCAAATCTGCTATTCTCCAGGGGAAAGAGACTTTTACATTTGTAGCTTTCTTGCAGGCACCCCTTCTGTGCATAAACAAGTTATGTGTGACACCAGATCCAATTTAGATTTGATTCGGGCTCCACAAACAAACAGCGCAGAACATGATTTTGGCCGAATCGATGCAACGCCAAGCGGAAGGTCCGTACAACTCAACCGATCTTTACGAGTAAGTTTCTTTATGAATCGTTGCATATTTCTTAATTTTTATGTGAATGTGTGAATTGTAATGCACATGTAAAGCAAATATTTAGCAAAAAGCATTATTTTGAAGGTTTTAAACCTTTCCAAATGATGTTTTTCTCCAAATATTTGCCACTTTTTCAGTAAATTAATCAAATTTCAAGCTCAGGACAGCCCACAGAGTGGCCCTAATCTGCTAATGCTTCATTGGAATGGGACTTTTACATTTGTAGCTTTCTTGCATGCACCCCTTCTGTGCAAAAACAAGTTATGTGTGACACCGAATCAAAGTTAGATTTGATTCGGGCTCCACAAACTAACAGCGCAGAACATGATTTTGGCCGAATCGATGCAACGCCAAGCGGAAGGTCCGTACAACTCGACCGATCTTTACGAGTAAGTTTCTTATGAATCGTTGCACATTTCTTAATTTTTAGGTGAATGTGTGAATTGTAATGCACATGTAAAGCAAATATTTAGCAAAAAGCATTATTTTGAAGGTTTTAAACCTTTCCAAATGATGTTTTTCTCCAAATATTTGCCACTTTTTCAGTGTAAATTACACCCTGAAGAGTCCTAAATTTGTACAAGATGAATGAATCTGCTACCAGAATGTGGTCCTGCATCTGCAGCAGACATTACTTTTTATCTGATGTCAATCCATTCAGGCATAAGGAAATAACTGACATTTTTATACAGGTTATAAGTGAATGAAAAACCCTTCTTTAAAATCTGGATTTTTGCCATACCACATTCTCTGTTTAAATGGCCATGAATCATTGGAAACAGACTTTAACTCTTTGATTTTTGTGTTATTTTACTCATAGATAACCCAAAAACTAGGAAAAAGTGAAAAAATAAGTTTATGTGGGAAATCTGGTTTCATTTAGATGCCAAAACTGGATTTCTAATAACTTCAACATTTCTTGGAATATCCTTCTGAAATTTCATCTGTAGGTAGGAATACACACCAGAAGCTTGCAGAAAACATTGTTTTGACCAGGTATTGATATTTTCTTATATTTTTGGATTTAAAAAAAAAAACATAGTTGAAAATTTGAGGGGCCGAATAACCTCCCTTGTCGAAAGTTCTAAAAGTTTGTCTGCAAAGCATTATATTGGTGAAAATTTTTGAGGCTTATAAAATTATTGTTGATTTAATCAACTTTATGTCATAAATTCTTATTTTCTGCTGTTTTTTTCAATGTTTTGACGTCTGAAAGGGACCTGGGTGAGTATTTCTTTAAGACAACTTAGATGGAGAATATCCACAGATGTTGTGAGGACCTGTCTCACTGCATTAGAATGATGAAAATTTGCTTTTGATAGGCTGTTTTGATAAGAGAGGCTATGGTCATTTAAGGATTAAGGACCCCCCACTCCCCTGTTTCATCAGATTTTTAGACCAGGATAGCCCAGAAAGAGGCTCAAATCTGCTATTCTCCAGGGGAAAGAGACTTTTACATTTGTAGCTTTCTTGCAGGCACCCCTTCTGTGCATAAACAAGTTATGTGTGACACCAGATCCAATTTAGATTTGATTCGGGCTCCACAAACAAACAGCGCAGAACATGATTTTGGCCGAATCGATGCAACGCCAAGCGGAAGGTCCGTACAACTCAACCGATCTTTACGAGTAAGTTTCTTTATGAATCGTTGCATATTTCTTAATTTTTATGTGAATGTGTGAATTGTAATGCACATGTAAAGCAAATATTTAGCAAAAAGCATTATTTTGAAGGTTTTAAACCTTTCCAAATGATGTTTTTCTCCAAATATTTGCCACTTTTTCAGTAAATTAATCAAATTTCAAGCTCAGGACAGCCCACAGAGTGGCCCTAATCTGCTAATGCTTCATTGGAATGGGACTTTTACATTTGTAGCTTTCTTGCATGCACCCCTTCTGTGCAAAAACAAGTTATGTGTGACACCGAATCAAAGTTAGATTTGATTCGGGCTCCACAAACTAACAGCGCAGAACATGATTTTGGCCGAATCGATGCAACGCCAAGCGGAAGGTCCGTACAACTCGACCGATCTTTACGAGTAAGTTTCTTATGAATCGTTGCACATTTCTTAATTTTTAGGTGAATGTGTGAATTGTAATGCACATGTAAAGCAAATATTTAGCAAAAAGCATTATTTTGAAGGTTTTAAACCTTTCCAAATGATGTTTTTCTCCAAATATTTGCCACTTTTTCAGTGTAAATTACACCCTGAAGAGTCCTAAATTTGTACAAGATGAATGAATCTGCTACCAGAATGTGGTCCTGCATCTGCAGCAGACATTACTTTTTATCTGATGTCAATCCATTCAGGCATAAGGAAATAACTGACATTTTTATACAGGTTATAAGTGAATGAAAAACCCTTCTTTAAAATCTGGATTTTTGCCATACCACATTCTCTGTTTAAATGGCCATGAATCATTGGAAACAGACTTTAACTCTTTGATTTTTGTGTTATTTTACTCATAGATAACCCAAAAACTAGGAAAAAGTGAAAAAATAAGTTTATGTGGGAAATCTGGTTTCATTTAGATGCCAAAACTGGATTTCTAATAACTTCAACATTTCTTGGAATATCCTTCTGAAATTTCATCTGTAGGTAGGAATACACACCAGAAGCTTGCAGAAAACATTGTTTTGACCAGGTATTGATATTTTCTTATATTTTTGGATTTAAAAAAAAAAACATAGTTGAAAATTTGAGGGGCCGAATAACCTCCCTTGTCGAAAGTTCTAAAAGTTTGTCTGCAAAGCATTATATTGGTGAAAATTTTTGAGGCTTATAAAATTATTGTTGATTTAATCAACTTTATGTCATAAATTCTTATTTTCTGCTGTTTTTTTCAATGTTTTGACGTCTGAAAGGGACCTGGGTGAGTATTTCTTTAAGACAACTTAGATGGAGAATATCCACAGATGTTGTGAGGACCTGTCTCACTGCATTAGAATGATGAAAATTTGCTTTTGATAGGCTGTTTTGATAAGAGAGGCTATGGTCATTTAAGGATTAAGGACCCCCCACTCCCCTGTTTCATCAGATTTTTAGACCAGGATAGCCCAGAAAGAGGCTCAAATCTGCTATTCTCCAGGGGAAAGAGACTTTTACATTTGTAGCTTTCTTGCAGGCACCCCTTCTGTGCATAAACAAGTTATGTGTGACACCAGATCCAATTTAGATTTGATTCGGGCTCCACAAACAAACAGCGCAGAACATGATTTTGGCCGAATCGATGCAACGCCAAGCGGAAGGTCCGTACAACTCAACCGATCTTTACGAGTAAGTTTCTTTATGAATCGTTGCATATTTCTTAATTTTTATGTGAATGTGTGAATTGTAATGCACATGTAAAGCAAATATTTAGCAAAAAGCATTATTTTGAAGGTTTTAAACCTTTCCAAATGATGTTTTTCTCCAAATATTTGCCACTTTTTCAGTAAATTAATCAAATTTCAAGCTCAGGACAGCCCACAGAGTGGCCCTAATCTGCTAATGCTTCATTGGAATGGGACTTTTACATTTGTAGCTTTCTTGCATGCACCCCTTCTGTGCAAAAACAAGTTATGTGTGACACCGAATCAAAGTTAGATTTGATTCGGGCTCCACAAACTAACAGCGCAGAACATGATTTTGGCCGAATCGATGCAACGCCAAGCGGAAGGTCCGTACAACTCGACCGATCTTTACGAGTAAGTTTCTTATGAATCGTTGCACATTTCTTAATTTTTAGGTGAATGTGTGAATTGTAATGCACATGTAAAGCAAATATTTAGCAAAAAGCATTATTTTGAAGGTTTTAAACCTTTCCAAATGATGTTTTTCTCCAAATATTTGCCACTTTTTCAGTGTAAATTACACCCTGAAGAGTCCTAAATTTGTACAAGATGAATGAATCTGCTACCAGAATGTGGTCCTGCATCTGCAGCAGACATTACTTTTTATCTGATGTCAATCCATTCAGGCATAAGGAAATAACTGACATTTTTATACAGGTTATAAGTGAATGAAAAACCCTTCTTTAAAATCTGGATTTTTGCCATACCACATTCTCTGTTTAAATGGCCATGAATCATTGGAAACAGACTTTAACTCTTTGATTTTTGTGTTATTTTACTCATAGATAACCCAAAAACTAGGAAAAAGTGAAAAAATAAGTTTATGTGGGAAATCTGGTTTCATTTAGATGCCAAAACTGGATTTCTAATAACTTCAACATTTCTTGGAATATCCTTCTGAAATTTCATCTGTAGGTAGGAATACACACCAGAAGCTTGCAGAAAACATTGTTTTGACCAGGTATTGATATTTTCTTATATTTTTGGATTTAAAAAAAAAAAACATAGTTGAAAATTTGAGGGGCCGAATAACCTCCCTTGTCGAAAGTTCTAAAAGTTTGTCTGCAAAGCATTATATTGGTGAAAATTTTTGAGGCTTATAAAATTATTGTTGATTTAATCAACTTTATGTCATAAATTCTTATTTTCTGCTGTTTTTTTCAATGTTTTGACGTCTGAAAGGGACCTGGGTGAGTATTTCTTTAAGACAACTTAGATGGAGAATATCCACAGATGTTGTGAGGACCTGTCTCACTGCATTAGAATGATGAAAATTTGCTTTTGATAGGCTGTTTTGATAAGAGAGGCTATGGTCATTTAAGGATTAAGGACCCCCCACTCCCCTGTTTCATCAGATTTTTAGACCAGGATAGCCCAGAAAGAGGCTCAAATCTGCTATTCTCCAGGGGAAAGAGACTTTTACATTTGTAGCTTTCTTGCAGGCACCCCTTCTGTGCATAAACAAGTTATGTGTGACACCAGATCCAATTTAGATTTGATTCGGGCTCCACAAACAAACAGCGCAGAACATGATTTTGGCCGAATCGATGCAACGCCAAGCGGAAGGTCCGTACAACTCAAGCGATCTTTACGAGTAAGTTTCTTTATGAATCGTTGCATATTTCTTAATTTTTATGTGAATGTGTGAATTGTAATGCACATGTAAAGCAAATATTTAGCAAAAAGCATTATTTTGAAGGTTTTAAACCTTTCCAAATGATGTTTTTCTCCAAATATTTGCCACTTTTTCAGTAAATTAATCAAATTTCAAGCTCAGGACAGCCCACAGAGTGGCCCTAATCTGCTAATGCTTCATTGGAATGGGACTTTTACATTTGTAGCTTTCTTGCATGCACCCCTTCTGTGCAAAAACAAGTTATGTGTGACACCGAATCAAAGTTAGATTTGATTCGGGCTCCACAAACTAACAGCGCAGAACATGATTTTGGCCGAATCGATGCAACGCCAAGCGGAAGGTCCGTACAACTCGACCGATCTTTACGAGTAAGTTTCTTATGAATCGTTGCACATTTCTTAATTTTTAGGTGAATGTGTGAATTGTAATGCACATGTAAAGCAAATATTTAGCAAAAAGCATTATTTTGAAGGTTTTAAACCTTTCCAAATGATGTTTTTCTCCAAATATTTGCCACTTTTTCAGTGTAAATTACACCCTGAAGAGTCCTAAATTTGTACAAGATGAATGAATCTGCTACCAGAATGTGGTCCTGCATCTGCAGCAGACATTACTTTTTATCTGATGTCAATCCATTCAGGCATAAGGAAATAACTGACATTTTTATACAGGTTATAAGTGAATGAAAAACCCTTCTTTAAAATCTGGATTTTTGCCATACCACATTCTCTGTTTAAATGGCCATGAATCATTGGAAACAGACTTTAACTCTTTGATTTTTGTGTTATTTTACTCATAGATAACCCAAAAACTAGGAAAAAGTGAAAAAATAAGTTTATGTGGGAAATCTGGTTTCATTTAGATGCCAAAACTGGATTTCTAATAACTTCAACATTTCTTGGAATATCCTTCTGAAATTTCATCTGTAGGTAGGAATACACACCAGAAGCTTGCAGAAAACATTGTTTTGGCCAGGTATTGATATTTTCTTATATTTTTGGATTTAAAAAAAAACATAGTTGAAAATTTGAGGGGCCGAATAACCTCCCTTGTCGAAAGTTCTAAAAGTTTGTCTGCAAAGCATTATATTGGTGAAAATTTTTGAGGTTTATAAAATTATTGTTGATTTAATCAACTTTATGTCATAAATTCTTATTTTCTGCTGTTTTTTTCAATGTTTTGACGTCTGAAAGGGACCTGGGTGAGTATTTCTTTAAGACAACTTAGATGGAGAATATCCACAGATGTTGTGAGGACCTGTCTCAGACTGTGTCACTGCATTAGAATGATGAAAATTTGCTTTTGATAGGCTGTTTTGATAAGAGAGGCTATGGTCATTTAAGGATTAAGGACCCCCCACTCCCCTGTTTCATCAGATTTTTAGACCAGGATAGCCCAGAAAGAGGCTCAAATCTGCTATTCTCCAGGGGAAAGAGACTTTTACATTTGTAGCTTTCTTGCAGGCACCCCTTCTGTGCATAAACAAGTTATGTGTGACACCAGATCCAATTTAGATTTGATTCGGGCTCCACAAACAAACAGCGCAGAACATGATTTTGGCCGAATCGATGCAACGCCAAGCGGAAGGTCCGTACAACTCAACCGATCTTTACGAGTAAGTTTCTTTATGAATCGTTGCATATTTCTTAATTTTTATGTGAATGTGTGAATTGTAATGCACATGTAAAGCAAATATTTAGCAAAAAGCATTATTTTGAAGGTTTTAAACCTTTCCAAATGATGTTTTTCTCCAAATATTTGCCACTTTTTCAGTAAATTAATCAAATTTCAAGCTCAGGACAGCCCACAGAGTGGCCCTAATCTGCTAATGCTTCATTGGAATGGGACTTTTACATTTGTAGCTTTCTTGCATGCACCCCTTCTGTGCAAAAACAAGTTATGTGTGACACCGAATCAAAGTTAGATTTGATTCGGGCTCCACAAACTAACAGCGCAGAACATGATTTTGGCCGAATCGATGCAACGCCAAGCGGAAGGTCCGTACAACTCGACCGATCTTTACGAGTAAGTTTCTTATGAATCGTTGCACATTTCTTAATTTTTAGGTGAATGTGTGAATTGTAATGCACATGTAAAGCAAATATTTAGCAAAAAGCATTATTTTGAAGGTTTTAAACCTTTCCAAATGATGTTTTTCTCCAAATATTTGCCACTTTTTCAGTGTAAATTACACCCTGAAGAGTCCTAAATTTGTACAAGATGAATGAATCTGCTACCAGAATGTGGTCCTGCATCTGCAGCAGACATTACTTTTTATCTGATGTCAATCCATTCAGGCATAAGGAAATAACTGACATTTTTATACAGGTTATAAGTGAATGAAAAACCCTTCTTTAAAATCTGGATTTTTGCCATACCACATTCTCTGTTTAAATGGCCATGAATCATTGGAAACAGACTTTAACTCTTTGATTTTTGTGTTATTTTACTCATAGATAACCCAAAAACTAGGAAAAAGTGAAAAAATAAGTTTATGTGGGAAATCTGGTTTCATTTAGATGCCAAAACTGGATTTCTAATAACTTCAACATTTCTTGGAATATCCTTCTGAAATTTCATCTGTAGGTAGGAATACACACCAGAAGCTTGCAGAAAACATTGTTTTGACCAGGTATTGATATTTTCTTATATTTTTGGATTTAAAAAAAAAAACATAGTTGAAAATTTGAGGGGCCGAATAACCTCCCTTGTCGAAAGTTCTAAAAGTTTGTCTGCAAAGCATTATATTGGTGAAAATTTTTGAGGCTTATAAAATTATTGTTGATTTAATCAACTTTATGTCATAAATTCTTATTTTCTGCTGTTTTTTTCAATGTTTTGACGTCTGAAAGGGACCTGGGTGAGTATTTCTTTAAGACAACTTAGATGGAGAATATCCACAGATGTTGTGAGGACCTGTCTCACTGCATTAGAATGATGAAAATTTGCTTTTGATAGGCTGTTTTGATAAGAGAGGCTATGGTCATTTAAGGATTAAGGACCCCCCACTCCCCTGTTTCATCAGATTTTTAGACCAGGATAGCCCAGAAAGAGGCTCAAATCTGCTATTCTCCAGGGGAAAGAGACTTTTACATTTGTAGCTTTCTTGCAGGCACCCCTTCTGTGCATAAACAAGTTATGTGTGACACCAGATCCAATTTAGATTTGATTCGGGCTCCACAAACAAACAGCGCAGAACATGATTTTGGCCGAATCGATGCAACGCCAAGCGGAAGGTCCGTACAACTCAACCGATCTTTACGAGTAAGTTTCTTTATGAATCGTTGCATATTTCTTAATTTTTATGTGAATGTGTGAATTGTAATGCACATGTAAAGCAAATATTTAGCAAAAAGCATTATTTTGAAGGTTTTAAACCTTTCCAAATGATGTTTTTCTCCAAATATTTGCCACTTTTTCAGTAAATTAATCAAATTTCAAGCTCAGGACAGCCCACAGAGTGGCCCTAATCTGCTAATGCTTCATTGGAATGGGACTTTTACATTTGTAGCTTTCTTGCATGCACCCCTTCTGTGCAAAAACAAGTTATGTGTGACACCGAATCAAAGTTAGATTTGATTCGGGCTCCACAAACTAACAGCGCAGAACATGATTTTGGCCGAATCGATGCAACGCCAAGCGGAAGGTCCGTACAACTCGACCGATCTTTACGAGTAAGTTTCTTATGAATCGTTGCACATTTCTTAATTTTTAGGTGAATGTGTGAATTGTAATGCACATGTAAAGCAAATATTTAGCAAAAAGCATTATTTTGAAGGTTTTAAACCTTTCCAAATGATGTTTTTCTCCAAATATTTGCCACTTTTTCAGTGTAAATTACACCCTGAAGAGTCCTAAATTTGTACAAGATGAATGAATCTGCTACCAGAATGTGGTCCTGCATCTGCAGCAGACATTACTTTTTATCTGATGTCAATCCATTCAGGCATAAGGAAATAACTGACATTTTTATACAGGTTATAAGTGAATGAAAAACCCTTCTTTAAAATCTGGATTTTTGCCATACCACATTCTCTGTTTAAATGGCCATGAATCATTGGAAACAGACTTTAACTCTTTGATTTTTGTGTTATTTTACTCATAGATAACCCAAAAACTAGGAAAAAGTGAAAAAATAAGTTTATGTGGGAAATCTGGTTTCATTTAGATGCCAAAACTGGATTTCTAATAACTTCAACATTTCTTGGAATATCCTTCTGAAATTTCATCTGTAGGTAGGAATACACACCAGAAGCTTGCAGAAAACATTGTTTTGGCCAGGTATTGATATTTTCTTATATTTTTGGATTTAAAAAAAAACATAGTTGAAAATTTGAGGGGCCGAATAACCTCCCTTGTCGAAAGTTCTAAAAGTTTGTCTGCAAAGCATTATATTGGTGAAAATTTTTGAGGTTTATAAAATTATTGTTGATTTAATCAACTTTATGTCATAAATTCTTATTTTCTGCTGTTTTTTTCAATGTTTTGACGTCTGAAAGGGACCTGGGTGAGTATTTCTTTAAGACAACTTAGATGGAGAATATCCACAGATGTTGTGAGGACCTGTCTCACTGCATTAGAATGATGAAAATTTGCTTTTGATAGGCTGTTTTGATAAGAGAGGCTATGGTCATTTAAGGATTAAGGACCCCCCACTCCCCTGTTTCATCAGATTTTTAGACCAGGATAGCCCAGAAAGAGGCTCAAATCTGCTATTCTCCAGGGGAAAGAGACTTTTACATTTGTAGCTTTCTTGCAGGCACCCCTTCTGTGCATAAACAAGTTATGTGTGACACCAGATCCAATTTAGATTTGATTCGGGCTCCACAAACAAACAGCGCAGAACATGATTTTGGCCGAATCGATGCAACGCCAAGCGGAAGGTCCGTACAACTCAACCGATCTTTACGAGTAAGTTTCTTTATGAATCGTTGCATATTTCTTAATTTTTATGTGAATGTGTGAATTGTAATGCACATGTAAAGCAAATATTTAGCAAAAAGCATTATTTTGAAGGTTTTAAACCTTTCCAAATGATGTTTTTCTCCAAATATTTGCCACTTTTTCAGTAAATTAATCAAATTTCAAGCTCAGGACAGCCCACAGAGTGGCCCTAATCTGCTAATGCTTCATTGGAATGGGACTTTTACATTTGTAGCTTTCTTGCATGCACCCCTTCTGTGCAAAAACAAGTTATGTGTGACACCGAATCAAAGTTAGATTTGATTCGGGCTCCACAAACTAACAGCGCAGAACATGATTTTAGCCGAATCGATGCAACGCCAAGCGGAAGGTCCGTACAACTCGACCGATCTTTACGAGTAAGTTTCTTATGAATCGTTGCACATTTCTTAATTTTTAGGTGAATGTGTGAATTGTAATGCACATGTAAAGCAAATATTTAGCAAAAAGCATTATTTTGAAGGTTTTAAACCTTTCCAAATGATGTTTTTCTCCAAATATTTGCCACTTTTTCAGTGTAAATTACACCCTGAAGAGTCCTAAATTTGTACAAGATGAATGAATCTGCTACCAGAATGTGGTCCTGCATCTGCAGCAGACATTACTTTTTATCTGATGTCAATCCATTCAGGCATAAGGAAATAACTGACATTTTTATACAGGTTATAAGTGAATGAAAAACCCTTCTTTAAAATCTGGATTTTTGCCATACCACATTCTCTGTTTAAATGGCCATGAATCATTGGAAACAGACTTTAACTCTTTGATTTTTGTGTTATTTTACTCATAGATAACCCAAAAACTAGGAAAAAGTGAAAAAATAAGTTTATGTGGGAAATCTGGTTTCATTTAGATGCCAAAACTGGATTTCTAATAACTTCAACATTTCTTGGAATATCCTTCTGAAATTTCATCTGTAGGTAGGAATACACACCAGAAGCTTGCAGAAAACATTGTTTTGACCAGGTATTGATATTTTCTTATATTTTTGGATTTAAAAAAAAAAACATAGTTGAAAATTTGAGGGGCCGAATAACCTCCCTTGTCGAAAGTTCTAAAAGTTTGTCTGCAAAGCATTATATTGGTGAAAATTTTTGAGGCTTATAAAATTATTGTTGATTTAATCAACTTTATGTCATAAATTCTTATTTTCTGCTGTTTTTTTCAATGTTTTGACGTCTGAAAGGGACCTGGGTGAGTATTTCTTTAAGACAACTTAGATGGAGAATATCCACAGATGTTGTGAGGACCTGTCTCACTGCATTAGAATGATGAAAATTTGCTTTTGATAGGCTGTTTTGATAAGAGAGGCTATGGTCATTTAAGGATTAAGGACCCCCCACTCCCCTGTTTCATCAGATTTTTAGACCAGGATAGCCCAGAAAGAGGCTCAAATCTGCTATTCTCCAGGGGAAAGAGACTTTTACATTTGTAGCTTTCTTGCAGGCACCCCTTCTGTGCATAAACAAGTTATGTGTGACACCAGATCCAATTTAGATTTGATTCGGGCTCCACAAACAAACAGCGCAGAACATGATTTTGGCCGAATCGATGCAACGCCAAGCGGAAGGTCCGTACAACTCAACCGATCTTTACGAGTAAGTTTCTTTATGAATCGTTGCATATTTCTTAATTTTTATGTGAATGTGTGAATTGTAATGCACATGTAAAGCAAATATTTAGCAAAAAGCATTATTTTGAAGGTTTTAAACCTTTCCAAATGATGTTTTTCTCCAAATATTTGCCACTTTTTCAGTAAATTAATCAAATTTCAAGCTCAGGACAGCCCACAGAGTGGCCCTAATCTGCTAATGCTTCATTGGAATGGGACTTTTACATTTGTAGCTTTCTTGCATGCACCCCTTCTGTGCAAAAACAAGTTATGTGTGACACCGAATCAAAGTTAGATTTGATTCGGGCTCCACAAACTAACAGCGCAGAACATGATTTTGGCCGAATCGATGCAACGCCAAGCGGAAGGTCCGTACAACTCGACCGATCTTTACGAGTAAGTTTCTTATGAATCGTTGCACATTTCTTAATTTTTAGGTGAATGTGTGAATTGTAATGCACATGTAAAGCAAATATTTAGCAAAAAGCATTATTTTGAAGGTTTTAAACCTTTCCAAATGATGTTTTTCTCCAAATATTTGCCACTTTTTCAGTGTAAATTACACCCTGAAGAGTCCTAAATTTGTACAAGATGAATGAATCTGCTACCAGAATGTGGTCCTGCATCTGCAGCAGACATTACTTTTTATCTGATGTCAATCCATTCAGGCATAAGGAAATAACTGACATTTTTATACAGGTTATAAGTGAATGAAAAACCCTTCTTTAAAATCTGGATTTTTGCCATACCACATTCTCTGTTTAAATGGCCATGAATCATTGGAAACAGACTTTAACTCTTTGATTTTTGTGTTATTTTACTCATAGATAACCCAAAAACTAGGAAAAAGTGAAAAAATAAGTTTATGTGGGAAATCTGGTTTCATTTAGATGCCAAAACTGGATTTCTAATAACTTCAACATTTCTTGGAATATCCTTCTGAAATTTCATCTGTAGGTAGGAATACACACCAGAAGCTTGCAGAAAACATTGTTTTGACCAGGTATTGATATTTTCTTATATTTTTGGATTTAAAAAAAAAACATAGTTGAAAATTTGAGGGGCCGAATAACCTCCCTTGTCGAAAGTTCTAAAAGTTTGTCTGCAAAGCATTATATTGGTGAAAATTTTTGAGGCTTATAAAATTATTGTTGATTTAATCAACTTTATGTCATAAATTCTTATTTTCTGCTGTTTTTTTCAATGTTTTGACGTCTGAAAGGGACCTGGGTGAGTATTTCTTTAAGACAACTTAGATGGAGAATATCCACAGATGTTGTGAGGACCTGTCTCACTGCATTAGAATGATGAAAATTTGCTTTTGATAGGCTGTTTTGATAAGAGAGGCTATGGTCATTTAAGGATTAAGGACCCCCCACCCCCCTGTTTCATCAGATTTTTAGACCAGGATAGCCCTGAAAGAGGCTCAAATCTGCTATGCTCCAGGGGAAAGAGACTTTTACATTTGTAGCTTTCTTGCAGGCACCCCTTCTGTGCATAAACAAGTTATGTGTGACACCAGATCCAATTTAGATTTGATTCGGGCTCCACAAACAAACAGCGCAGAACATGATTTTGGCCGAATCGATGCAACGCCAAGCGGAAGGTCCGTACAACTCAACCGATCTTTACGAGTAAGTTTCTTTATGAATCGTTGCATATTTCTTAATTTTTATGTGAATGTGTGAATTGTAATGCACATGTAAAGCAAATATTTAGCAAAAAGCATTATTTTGAAGGTTTTAAACCTTTCCAAATGATGTTTTTCTCCAAATATTTGCCACTTTTTCAGTAAATTAATCAAATTTCAAGCTCAGGACAGCCCACAGAGTGGCCCTAATCTGCTAATGCTTCATTGGAAAGGGACTTTTACATTTGTAGCTTTCTTGCATGCACCCCTTCTGTGCAAAAACAAGTTATGTGTGACACCGAATCAAAGTTAGATTTGATTCGGGCTCCACAAACTAACAGCGCAGAACATGATTTTGGCCGAATCGATGCAACGCCAAGCGGAAGGTCCGTACAACTCGACCGATCTTTACGAGTAAGTTTCTTATGAATCGTTGCACATTTCTTAATTTTTAGGTGAATGTGTGAATTGTAATGCACATGTAAAGCAAATATTTAGCAAAAAGCATTATTTTGAAGGTTTTAAACCTTTCCAAATGATGTTTTTCTCCAAATATTTGCCACTTTTTCAGTGTAAATTACACCCTGAAGAGTCCTAAATTTGTACAAGATGAATGAATCTGCTACCAGAATGTGGTCCTGCATCTGCAGCAGACATTACTTTTTATCTGATGTCAATCCATTCAGGCATAAGGAAATAACTGACATTTTTATACAGGTTATAAGTGAATGAAAAACCCTTCTTTAAAATCTGGATTTTTGCCATACCACATTCTCTGTTTAAATGGCCATGAATCATTGGAAACAGACTTTAACTCTTTGATTTTTGTGTTATTTTACTCATAGATAACCCAAAAACTAGGAAAAAGTGAAAAAATAAGTTTATGTGGGAAATCTGGTTTCATTTAGATGCCAAAACTGGATTTCTAATAACTTCAACATTTCTTGGAATATCCTTCTGAAATTTCATCTGTAGGTAGGAATACACACCAGAAGCTTGCAGAAAACATTGTTTTGACCAGGTATTGATATTTTCTTATATTTTTGGATTTAAAAAAAAAAACATAGTTGAAAATTTGAGGGGCCGAATAACCTCCCTTGTCGAAAGTTCTAAAAGTTTGTCTGCAAAGCATTATATTGGTGAAAATTTTTGAGGCTTATAAAATTATTGTTGATTTAATCAACTTTATGTCATAAATTCTTATTTTCTGCTGTTTTTTTCAATGTTTTGACGTCTGAAAGGGACCTGGGTGAGTATTTCTTTAAGACAACTTAGATGGAGAATATCCACAGATGTTGTGAGGACCTGTCTCACTGCATTAGAATGATGAAAATTTGCTTTTGATAGGCTGTTTTGATAAGAGAGGCTATGGTCATTTAAGGATTAAGGACCCCCCACTCCCCTGTTTCATCAGATTTTTAGACCAGGATAGCCCAGAAAGAGGCTCAAATCTGCTATTCTCCAGGGGAAAGAGACTTTTACATTTGTAGCTTTCTTGCAGGCACCCCTTCTGTGCATAAACAAGTTATGTGTGACACCAGATCCAATTTAGATTTGATTCGGGCTCCACAAACAAACAGCGCAGAACATGATTTTGGCCGAATCGATGCAACGCCAAGCGGAAGGTCCGTACAACTCAACCGATCTTTACGAGTAAGTTTCTTTATGAATCGTTGCATATTTCTTAATTTTTATGTGAATGTGTGAATTGTAATGCACATGTAAAGCAAATATTTAGCAAAAAGCATTATTTTGAAGGTTTTAAACCTTTCCAAATGATGTTTTTCTCCAAATATTTGCCACTTTTTCAGTAAATTAATCAAATTTCAAGCTCAGGACAGCCCACAGAGTGGCCCTAATCTGCTAATGCTTCATTGGAATGGGACTTTTACATTTGTAGCTTTCTTGCATGCACCCCTTCTGTGCAAAAACAAGTTATGTGTGACACCGAATCAAAGTTAGATTTGATTTGGGCTCCACAAACTAACAGCGCAGAACATGATTTTGGCCGAATCGATGCAACGCCAAGCGGAAGGTCCGTACAACTCGACCGATCTTTACGAGTAAGTTTCTTATGAATCGTTGCACATTTCTTAATTTTTAGGTGAATGTGTGAATTGTAATGCACATGTAAAGCAAATATTTAGCAAAAAGCATTATTTTGAAGGTTTTAAACCTTTCCAAATGATGTTTTTCTCCAAATATTTGCCACTTTTTCAGTGTAAATTACACCCTGAAGAGTCCTAAATTTGTACAAGATGAATGAATCTGCTACCAGAATGTGGTCCTGCATCTGCAGCAGACATTACTTTTTATCTGATGTCAATCCATTCAGGCATAAGGAAATAACTGACATTTTTATACAGGTTATAAGTGAATGAAAAACCCTTCTTTAAAATCTGGATTTTTGCCATACCACATTCTCTGTTTAAATGGCCATGAATCATTGGAAACAGACTTTAACTCTTTGATTTTTGTGTTATTTTACTCATAGATAACCCAAAAACTAGGAAAAAGTGAAAAAATAAGTTTATGTGGGAAATCTGGTTTCATTTAGATGCCAAAACTGGATTTCTAATAACTTCAACATTTCTTGGAATATCCTTCTGAAATTTCATCTGTAGGTAGGAATACACACCAGAAGCTTGCAGAAAACATTGTTTTGACCAGGTATTGATATTTTCTTATATTTTTGGATTTAAAAAAAAAAACATAGTTGAAAATTTGAGGGGCCGAATAACCTCCCTTGTCGAAAGTTCTAAAAGTTTGTCTGCAAAGCATTATATTGGTGAAAATTTTTGAGGCTTATAAAATTATTGTTGATTTAATCAACTTTATGTCATAAATTCTTATTTTCTGCTGTTTTTTTCAATGTTTTGACGTCTGAAAGGGACCTGGGTGAGTATTTCTTTAAGACAACTTAGATGGAGAATATCCACAGATGTTGTGAGGACCTGTCTCACTGCATTAGAATGATGAAAATTTGCTTTTGATAGGCTGTTTTGATAAGAGAGGCTATGGTCATTTAAGGATTAAGGACCCCCCACTCCCCTGTTTCATCAGATTTTTAGACCAGGATAGCCCAGAAAGAGGCTCAAATCTGCTATTCTCCAGGGGAAAGAGACTTTTACATTTGTAGCTTTCTTGCAGGCACCCCTTCTGTGCATAAACAAGTTATGTGTGACACCAGATCCAATTTAGATTTGATTCGGGCTCCACAAACAAACAGCGCAGAACATGATTTTGGCCGAATCGATGCAACGCCAAGCGGAAGGTCCGTACAACTCAACCGATCTTTACGAGTAAGTTTCTTTATGAATCGTTGCATATTTCTTAATTTTTATGTGAATGTGTGAATTGTAATGCACATGTAAAGCAAATATTTAGCAAAAAGCATTATTTTGAAGGTTTTAAACCTTTCCAAATGATGTTTTTCTCCAAATATTTGCCACTTTTTCAGTAAATTAATCAAATTTCAAGCTCAGGACAGCCCACAGAGTGGCCCTAATCTGCTAATGCTTCATTGGAATGGGACTTTTACATTTGTAGCTTTCTTGCATGCACCCCTTCTGTGCAAAAACAAGTTATGTGTGACACCGAATCAAAGTTAGATTTGATTCGGGCTCCACAAACTAACAGCGCAGAACATGATTTTGGCCGAATCGATGCAACGCCAAGCGGAAGGTCCGTACAACTCGACCGATCTTTACGAGTAAGTTTCTTATGAATCGTTGCACATTTCTTAATTTTTAGGTGAATGTGTGAATTGTAATGCACATGTAAAGCAAATATTTAGCAAAAAGCATTATTTTGAAGGTTTTAAACCTTTCCAAATGATGTTTTTCTCCAAATATTTGCCACTTTTTCAGTGTAAATTACACCCTGAAGAGTCCTAAATTTGTACAAGATGAATGAATCTGCTACCAGAATGTGGTCCTGCATCTGCAGCAGACATTACTTTTTATCTGATGTCAATCCATTCAGGCATAAGGAAATAACTGACATTTTTATACAGGTTATAAGTGAATGAAAAACCCTTCTTTAAAATCTGGATTTTTGCCATACCACATTCTCTGTTTAAATGGCCATGAATCATTGGAAACAGACTTTAACTCTTTGATTTTTGTGTTATTTTACTCATAGATAACCCAAAAACTAGGAAAAAGTGAAAAAATAAGTTTATGTGGGAAATCTGGTTTCATTTAGATGCCAAAACTGGATTTCTAATAACTTCAACATTTCTTGGAATATCCTTCTGAAATTTCATCTGTAGGTAGGAATACACACCAGAAGCTTGCAGAAAACATTGTTTTGACCAGGTATTGATATTTTCTTATATTTTTGGATTTAAAAAAAAAACATAGTTGAAAATTTGAGGGGCCGAATAACCTCCCTTGTCGAAAGTTCTAAAAGTTTGTCTGCAAAGCATTATATTGGTGAAAATTTTTGAGGCTTATAAAATTATTGTTGATTTAATCAACTTTATGTCATAAATTCTTATTTTCTGCTGTTTTTTTCAATGTTTTGACGTCTGAAAGGGACCTGGGTGAGTATTTCTTTAAGACAACTTAGATGGAGAATATCCACAGATGTTGTGAGGACCTGTCTCACTGCATTAGAATGATGAAAATTTGCTTTTGATAGGCTGTTTTGATAAGAGAGGCTATGGTCATTTAAGGATTAAGGACCCCCCACCCCCCTGTTTCATCAGATTTTTAGACCAGGATAGCCCTGAAAGAGGCTCAAATCTGCTATGCTCCAGGGGAAAGAGACTTTTACATTTGTAGCTTTCTTGCAGGCACCCCTTCTGTGCATAAACAAGTTATGTGTGACACCAGATCCAATTTAGATTTGATTCGGGCTCCACAAACAAACAGCGCAGAACATGATTTTGGCCGAATCGATGCAACGCCAAGCGGAAGGTCCGTACAACTCAACCGATCTTTACGAGTAAGTTTCTTTATGAATCGTTGCATATTTCTTAATTTTTATGTGAATGTGTGAATTGTAATGCACATGTAAAGCAAATATTTAGCAAAAAGCATTATTTTGAAGGTTTTAAACCTTTCCAAATGATGTTTTTCTCCAAATATTTGCCACTTTTTCAGTAAATTAATCAAATTTCAAGCTCAGGACAGCCCACAGAGTGGCCCTAATCTGCTAATGCTTCATTGGAAAGGGACTTTTACATTTGTAGCTTTCTTGCATGCACCCCTTCTGTGCAAAAACAAGTTATGTGTGACACCGAATCAAAGTTAGATTTGATTCGGGCTCCACAAACTAACAGCACAGAACATGATTTTGGCCGAATCGATGCAACGCCAAGCGGAAGGTCCGTACAACTCGACCGATCTTTACGAGTAAGTTTCTTATGAATCGTTGCACATTTCTTAATTTTTAGGTGAATGTGTGAATTGTAATGCACATGTAAAGCAAATATTTAGCAAAAAGCATTATTTTGAAGGTTTTAAACCTTTCCAAATGATGTTTTTCTCCAAATATTTGCCACTTTTTCAGTGTAAATTACACCCTGAAGAGTCCTAAATTTGTACAAGATGAATGAATCTGCTACCAGAATGTGGTCCTGCATCTGCAGCAGACATTACTTTTTATCTGATGTCAATCCATTCAGGCATAAGGAAATAACTGACATTTTTATACAGGTTATAAGTGAATGAAAAACCCTTCTTTAAAATCTGGATTTTTGCCATACCACATTCTCTGTTTAAATGGCCATGAATCATTGGAAACAGACTTTAACTCTTTGATTTTTGTGTTATTTTACTCATAGATAACCCAAAAACTAGGAAAAAGTGAAAAAATAAGTTTATGTGGGAAATCTGGTTTCATTTAGATGCCAAAACTGGATTTCTAATAACTTCAACATTTCTTGGAATATCCTTCTGAAATTTCATCTGTAGGTAGGAATACACACCAGAAGCTTGCAGAAAACATTGTTTTGACCAGGTATTGATATTTTCTTATATTTTTGGATTTAAAAAAAAAAACATAGTTGAAAATTTGAGGGGCCGAATAACCTCCCTTGTCGAAAGTTCTAAAAGTTTGTCTGCAAAGCATTATATTGGTGAAAATTTTTGAGGCTTATAAAATTATTGTTGATTTAATCAACTTTATGTCATAAATTCTTATTTTCTGCTGTTTTTTTCAATGTTTTGACGTCTGAAAGGGACCTGGGTGAGTATTTCTTTAAGACAACTTAGATGGAGAATATCCACAGATGTTGTGAGGACCTGTCTCACTGCATTAGAATGATGAAAATTTGCTTTTGATAGGCTGTTTTGATAAGAGAGGCTATGGTCATTTAAGGATTAAGGACCCCCCACTCCCCTGTTTCATCAGATTTTTAGACCAGGATAGCCCAGAAAGAGGCTCAAATCTGCTATTCTCCAGGGGAAAGAGACTTTTACATTTGTAGCTTTCTTGCAGGCACCCCTTCTGTGCATAAACAAGTTATGTGTGACACCAGATCCAATTTAGATTTGATTCGGGCTCCACAAACAAACAGCGCAGAACATGATTTTGGCCGAATCGATGCAACGCCAAGCGGAAGGTCCGTACAACTCAACCGATCTTTACGAGTAAGTTTCTTTATGAATCGTTGCATATTTCTTAATTTTTATGTGAATGTGTGAATTGTAATGCACATGTAAAGCAAATATTTAGCAAAAAGCATTATTTTGAAGGTTTTAAACCTTTCCAAATGATGTTTTTCTCCAAATATTTGCCACTTTTTCAGTAAATTAATCAAATTTCAAGCTCAGGACAGCCCACAGAGTGGCCCTAATCTGCTAATGCTTCATTGGAATGGGACTTTTACATTTGTAGCTTTCTTGCATGCACCCCTTCTGTGCAAAAACAAGTTATGTGTGACACCGAATCAAAGTTAGATTTGATTCGGGCTCCACAAACTAACAGCGCAGAACATGATTTTGGCCGAATCGATGCAACGCCAAGCGGAAGGTCCGTACAACTCGACCGATCTTTACGAGTAAGTTTCTTATGAATCGTTGCACATTTCTTAATTTTTAGGTGAATGTGTGAATTGTAATGCACATGTAAAGCAAATATTTAGCAAAAAGCATTATTTTGAAGGTTTTAAACCTTTCCAAATGATGTTTTTCTCCAAATATTTGCCACTTTTTCAGTGTAAATTACACCCTGAAGAGTCCTAAATTTGTACAAGATGAATGAATCTGCTACCAGAATGTGGTCCTGCATCTGCAGCAGACATTACTTTTTATCTGATGTCAATCCATTCAGGCATAAGGAAATAACTGACATTTTTATACAGGTTATAAGTGAATGAAAAACCCTTCTTTAAAATCTGGATTTTTGCCATACCACATTCTCTGTTTAAATGGCCATGAATCATTGGAAACAGACTTTAACTCTTTGATTTTTGTGTTATTTTACTCATAGATAACCCAAAAACTAGGAAAAAGTGAAAAAATAAGTTTATGTGGGAAATCTGGTTTCATTTAGATGCCAAAACTGGATTTCTAATAACTTCAACATTTCTTGGAATATCCTTCTGAAATTTCATCTGTAGGTAGGAATACACACCAGAAGCTTGCAGAAAACATTGTTTTGACCAGGTATTGATATTTTCTTATATTTTTGGATTTAAAAAAAAAAACATAGTTGAAAATTTGAGGGGCCGAATAACCTCCCTTGTCGAAAGTTCTAAAAGTTTGTCTGCAAAGCATTATATTGGTGAAAATTTTTGAGGCTTATAAAATTATTGTTGATTTAATCAACTTTATGTCATAAATTCTTATTTTCTGCTGTTTTTTTCAATGTTTTGACGTCTGAAAGGGACCTGGGTGAGTATTTCTTTAAGACAACTTAGATGGAGAATATCCACAGATGTTGTGAGGACCTGTCTCACTGCATTAGAATGATGAAAATTTGCTTTTGATAGGCTGTTTTGATAAGAGAGGCTATGGTCATTTAAGGATTAAGGACCCCCCACTCCCCTGTTTCATCAGATTTTTAGACCAGGATAGCCCAGAAAGAGGCTCAAATCTGCTATTCTCCAGGGGAAAGAGACTTTTACATTTGTAGCTTTCTTGCAGGCACCCCTTCTGTGCATAAACAAGTTATGTGTGACACCAGATCCAATTTAGATTTGATTCGGGCTCCACAAACAAACAGCGCAGAACATGATTTTGGCCGAATCGATGCAACGCCAAGCGGAAGGTCCGTACAACTCAACCGATCTTTACGAGTAAGTTTCTTTATGAATCGTTGCATATTTCTTAATTTTTATGTGAATGTGTGAATTGTAATGCACATGTAAAGCAAATATTTAGCAAAAAGCATTATTTTGAAGGTTTTAAACCTTTCCAAATGATGTTTTTCTCCAAATATTTGCCACTTTTTCAGTAAATTAATCAAATTTCAAGCTCAGGACAGCCCACAGAGTGGCCCTAATCTGCTAATGCTTCATTGGAATGGGACTTTTACATTTGTAGCTTTCTTGCATGCACCCCTTCTGTGCAAAAACAAGTTATGTGTGACACCGAATCAAAGTTAGATTTGATTCGGGCTCCACAAACTAACAGCGCAGAACATGATTTTGGCCGAATCGATGCAACGCCAAGCGGAAGGTCCGTACAACTCGACCGATCTTTACGAGTAAGTTTCTTATGAATCGTTGCACATTTCTTAATTTTTAGGTGAATGTGTGAATTGTAATGCACATGTAAAGCAAATATTTAGCAAAAAGCATTATTTTGAAGGTTTTAAACCTTTCCAAATGATGTTTTTCTCCAAATATTTGCCACTTTTTCAGTGTAAATTACACCCTGAAGAGTCCTAAATTTGTACAAGATGAATGCATCTGCTACCAGAATGTGGTCCTGCATCTGCAGCAGACATTACTTTTTATCTGATGTCAATCCATTCAGGCATAAGGAAATAACTGACATTTTTATACAGGTTATAAGTGAATGAAAAACCCTTCTTTAAAATCTGGATTTTTGCCATACCACATTCTCTGTTTAAATGGCCATGAATCATTGGAAACAGACTTTAACTCTTTGATTTTTGTGTTATTTTACTCATAGATAACCCAAAAACTAGGAAAAAGTGAAAAAATAAGTTTATGTGGGAAATCTGGTTTCATTTAGATGCCAAAACTGGATTTCTAATAACTTCAACATTTCTTGGAATATCCTTCTGAAATTTCATCTGTAGGTAGGAATACACACCAGAAGCTTGCAGAAAACATTGTTTTGACCAGGTATTGATATTTTCTTATATTTTTGGATTTAAAAAAAAAACATAGTTGAAAATTTGAGGGGCCGAATAACCTCCCTTGTCGAAAGTTCTAAAAGTTTGTCTGCAAAGCATTATATTGGTGAAAATTTTTGAGGCTTATAAAATTATTGTTGATTTAATCAACTTTATGTCATAAATTCTTATTTTCTGCTGTTTTTTTTCAATGTTTTGACGTCTGAAAGGGACCTGGGTGAGTATTTCTTTAAGACAACTTAGATGGAGAATATCCACAGATGTTGTGAGGACCTGTCTCACTGCATTAGAATGATGAAAATTTGCTTTTGATAGGCTGTTTTGATAAGAGAGGCTATGGTCATTTAAGGATTAAGGACCCCCCACCCCCCTGTTTCATCAGATTTTTAGACCAGGATAGCCCTGAAAGAGGCTCAAATCTGCTATGCTCCAGGGGAAAGAGACTTTTACATTTGTAGCTTTCTTGCAGGCACCCCTTCTGTGCATAAACAAGTTATGTGTGACACCAGATCCAATTTAGATTTGATTCGGGCTCCACAAACAAACAGCGCAGAACATGATTTTGGCCGAATCGATGCAACGCCAAGCGGAAGGTCCGTACAACTCAACCGATCTTTACGAGTAAGTTTCTTTATGAATCGTTGCACATTTCTTAATTTTTATGTGAATGTGTGAATTGTAATGCACATGTAAAGCAAATATTTAGCAAAAAGCATTATTTTGAAGGTTTTAAACCTTTCCAAATGATGTTTTTCTCCAAATATTTGCCACTTTTTCAGTAAATTAATCAAATTTCAAGCTCAGGACAGCCCACAGAGTGGCCCTAATCTGCTAATGCTTCATTGGAAAGGGACTTTTACATTTGTAGCTTTCTTGCATGCACCCCTTCTGTGCAAAAACAAGTTATGTGTGACACCGAATCAAAGTTAGATTTGATTCGGGCTCCACAAACTAACAGCGCAGAACATGATTTTGGCCGAATCGATGCAACGCCAAGCGGAAGGTCCGTACAACTCGACCGATCTTTACGAGTAAGTTTCTTATGAATCGTTGCACATTTCTTAATTTTTAGGTGAATGTGTGAATTGTAATGCACATGTAAAGCAAATATTTAGCAAAAAGCATTATTATGCCCCCTTTCGAAGAAAATGGGGGTATATTGTTTTGCAAGTGTCGGTCGGTCGGTCGGTCGGTCGGTCGGTCGGTCGGAAGGTCGGTCGGTCGGTCGGTCGGTCGGTCGGTCGGTCGGTCGGTCGGTCTGTCCGTAGACCAAACCTTGTCCGGAGCATAACTCAAAAAGTATTCAAGGTAGAGTCATGAAACTTCATAGGTGGATAGATCTCATTATGGAGAGGTGCAGTGCACAAGAACCGTAACTCTGCCGATCATTTTTTTTGAGTTATTGCCCTTTGTTGATTTTATAACTTGATTCTTGTCCGGAGCATAACTCAAAAAGTATGTAAGGTACAATCATGAAACTTTACAGGTGGATAGATCTCATTATGGAGAGGTGCAGTGCACAAGAACCGTAACTCTGCTGATCAAATTTTTTGAGTTATTGCCCTTTGTTGATTTTATAACTTGATTCTTGTCCGGAGCATAACTCAAAAACTATGTTAGGTAGAATAATGAAACTTTACAGGTGGATAGATCTCATTATGGAGAGGTGCAGTGCACAAGAACCGTAACTCTGCTGATCATATCTTTTGGGTTATTGCCCTTTGTTGATTTTCAAACTTGATTATTGTCCGGTGCATAACTCAAAAAGTATGTAAGGTAGAATTATGAAACTTTACAGGTGGATAGATCTCATTATGGAGAGGTGCAGTGCACAAGAACCGTAACTCTGCTGATCAACTTTTGTGAGTTATTGCCCTTTGTTGATTTTATAACTTGATTCTTGTCCGGAGCACAACTCAAAAAATATGTAAGGTAGAATCATGAAACTTTACAGGTGAATAGATTTCATTATGGAGAGGTGCAGTGCACAAGAACCGTAACTCTGCCAATCAAATTCTTGGAGTTATTGCCCTTTGTTGATTTTTACACTTAATTCTTAACCTTGCCTATATCTCGTGTCCTTTTACACATACAGCCTTGATATCTCACACATAGATACCTCCTATCAACATCGTTCACATTTAACCATGACCTTGGACCTTGTGACCTTGACCTTGGAGTTTGACCTACTTTAAAAAAAATTAAACCCGGCATATATCTCATGACCTTTTACAAATACAGCCTTGATATTTCACACATGGACACATCTTACCAAGACCTTTCACAATTGACCATGACCTTGGACTTTGTGACCTTGACCTTGGAGTTTGACCTACTTTTAAAAAAAACTTTAACCTGGCCGATATATCATGTCCATTTACACATACAGCCTTGATATTTGACAAATGGAAACCTCCGACTTAGACCTATCACATACGACTATGACCTTGGACCATGTGGCCTTGACCTTGGAGTTTGACCTACTTTTAAAAAAATAAACTGGGCCTATATCTTATGTGCTATTACACATACAGCCTTGGTATTTCACACATGGACACATCTTACCAAGACGTTTCACATTTGACCATGACCTTGGACCTTGTGACCTTGACCTTGGACTTTGACCTACTTTAAAAAGAACTTTAACCTACCTGATATATCATGTCCTTTTACACATACAGCCTTGATATTTGACACATGGACACCTACGACCAAGACCTTTCACATTTGACCATGACCTTGGACCTTGTGACCTTGACCTTGGTGTTTGACCTACTTTTATAATACATTAACCTGGCCTATATTTCATGTCATTTTACATATACAGCCTTGATATTTCACACATGGTCACTTCCAACCAAGATATTTCACTTTGACCATGACCTTGGACCTTGACCTTGGAGTTTGACCTACTTTTAGAAATATCTAACCTAGCCTTTATCTTATGTCCTATTACACATACAGCCTTGATATTTCACACATAGACACCTCCTACCAAGACCTTTCACATTTGACCATGACCTTGAATATTGCAACCTTTACCTTGGAGTTTGACCTACTTTTAAAAAGACTGAAACCAAGCATATATATCATGTCCTTTTACACCTACAGCCTTGATATTTCACACATGGACACCTCCAACCAAGACCTTTCACATTTGACCATGACCTTGACCTTGGCATTTGGCCTACTTTTAAAAACTTTAACTGGCCTATGTTTCATTTTACTTTTACATATACAGCTTTAATATTTCACACATAGACACCTCCTACCAAGACCTTTCATATTTGACCATGACCTTGGACCTTGTTAACTTGACCTTGGACTTTGACCTACATCAAATGTAGGCCCTTGAGGGGGCATATATGTTTTACAAACATCTCTTGTTTTGAAGGTTTTAAACCTTTCCAAATGATGTTTTTCTCCAAATATTTGCCACTTTTTCAGTGTAAATTACACCCTGAAGAGTCCTAAATTTGTACAAGATGAATGAATCTGCTACCAGAATGTGGTCCTGCATCTGCAGCAGACATTACTTTTTATCTGATGTCAATCCATTCAGGCATAAGGAAATAACTGACATTTTATACAGGTTATAAGTGAATGAAAAACCCTTCTTTAAAATCTGGATTTTTGCCATACCACATTCTCTGTTTAAATGGCCATGAATCATTGGAAACAGACTTTAACTCTTTGATTTTTGTGTTATTTTACTCATAGATAACCCAAAAACTAGGAAAAAGTGAAAAAATAAGTTTATGTGGGAAATCTGGTTTCATTTAGATGCCAAAACTGGATTTCTAATAACTTCAACATTTCTTGGAATATCCTTCTGAAATTTCATCTGTAGGTAGGAATACACACCAGAAGCTTGCAGAAAACATTGTTTTGACCAGGTATTGATATTTTCTTATATTTTTGGATTTAAAAAAAAAACATAGTTGAAAATTTGAGGGGCCGAATAACCTCCCTTGTCGAAAGTTCTAAAAGTTTGTCTGCAAAGCATTATATTGGTGAAAATTTTTGAGGTTTATAAAATTATTGTTGATTTAATCAACTTTATGTCATAAATTCTTATTTTCTGCTGTTTTTTTCAATGTTTTGACGTCTGAAAGGGACCTGGGTGAGTATTTCTTTAAGACAACTTAGATGGAGAATATCCACAGATGTTGTGAGGACCTGTCTCAGACTGTGTCACTGCATTAGAATGATGAAAATTTGCTTTTGATAGGCTGTTTTGATAAGAGAGGCTATGGTCATTTAAGGATTAAGGACCCCCCACCCCCCTGTTTCATCAGATTTTTAGACCAGGATAGCCCTGAAAGAGGCTCAAATCTGCTATGCTCCAGGGGAAAGAGACTTTTACATTTGTAGCTTTCTTGCAGGCACCCCTTCTGTGCATAAACAAGTTATGTGTGACACCAGATCCAATTTAGATTTGATTCGGGCTCCACAAACAAACAGCGCAGAACATGATTTTGGCCGAATCGATGCAACGCCAAGCGGAAGGTCCGTACAACTCAACCGATCTTTACGAGTAAGTTTCTTTATGAATCGTTGCACATTTCTTAATTTTTATGTGAATGTGTGAATTGTAATGCACATGTAAAGCAAATATTTAGCAAAAAGCATTATTTTGAAGGTTTTAAACCTTTCCAAATGATGTTTTTCTCCAAATATTTGCCACTTTTTCAGTAAATTAATCAAATTTCAAGCTCAGGACAGCCCACAGAGTGGCCCTAATCTGCTAATGCTTCATTGGAAAGGGACTTTTACATTTGTAGCTTTCTTGCATGCACCCCTTCTGTGCAAAAACAAGTTATGTGTGACATCGAATCAAAGTTAGATTTGATTCGGGCTCCACAAACTAACATCGCAGAACATGATTTTGGCCGAATCGATGCAACGCCAAGCGGAAGGTCCGTACAACTCGACCGATCTTTACGAGTAAGTTTCTTATGAATCGTTGCACATTTCTTAATTTTTAGGTGAATGTGTGAATTGTAATGCACATGTAAAGCAAATATTTAGCAAAAAGCATTATTTTGAAGGTTTTAAACCTTTCCAAATGATGTTTTTCTCCAAATATTTGCCACTTTTTCAGTGTAAATTACACCCTGAAGAGTCCTAAATTTGTACAAGATGAATGAATCTGCTACCAGAATGTGGTCCTGCATCTGCAGCAGACATTACTTTTTATCTGATGTCAATCCATTCAGGCATAAGGAAATAACTGACATTTTTATACAGGTTATAAGTGAATGAAAAACCCTTCTTTAAAATCTGGATTTTTGCCATACCACATTCTCTGTTTAAATGGCCATGAATCATTGGAAACAGACTTTAACTCTTTGATTTTTGTGTTATTTTACTCATAGATAACCCAAAAACTAGGAAAAAGTGAAAAAATAAGTTTATGTGGGAAATCTGGTTTCATTTAGATGCCAAAACTGGATTTCTAATAACTTCAACATTTCTTGGAATATCCTTCTGAAATTTCATCTGTAGGTAGGAATACACACCAGAAGCTTGCAGAAAACATTGTTTTGACCTGGTATTGATATTTTCTTATATTTTTGGATTTAAAAAAAAAAACATAGTTGAAAATTTGAGGGGCCGAATAACCTCCCTTGTCGAAAGTTCTAAAAGTTTGTCTGCAAAGCATTATATTGGTGAAAATTTTTGAGGCTTATAAAATTATTGTTGATTTAATCAACTTTATGTCATAAATTCTTATTTTCTGCTGTTTTTTTCAATGTTTTGACGTCTGAAAGGGACCTGGGTGAGTATTTCTTTAAGACAACTTAGATGGAGAATATCCACAGATGTTGTGAGGACCTGTCTCACTGCATTAGAATGATGAAAATTTGCTTTTGATAGGCTGTTTTGATAAGAGAGGCTATGGTCATTTAAGGATTAAGGACCCCCCACTCCCCTGTTTCATCAGATTTTTAGACCAGGATAGCCCAGAAAGAGGCTCAAATCTGCTATTCTCCAGGGGAAAGAGACTTTTACATTTGTAGCTTTCTTGCAGGCACCCCTTCTGTGCATAAACAAGTTATGTGTGACACCAGATCCAATTTAGATTTGATTCGGGCTCCACAAACAAACAGCGCAGAACATGATTTTGGCCGAATCGATGCAACGCCAAGCGGAAGGTCCGTACAACTCAACCGATCTTTACGAGTAAGTTTCTTTATGAATCGTTGCATATTTCTTAATTTTTATGTGAATGTGTGAATTGTAATGCACATGTAAAGCAAATATTTAGCAAAAAGCATTATTTTGAAGGTTTTAAACCTTTCCAAATGATGTTTTTCTCCAAATATTTGCCACTTTTTCAGTAAATTAATCAAATTTCAAGCTCAGGACAGCCCACAGAGTGGCCCTAATCTGCTAATGCTTCATTGGAATGGGACTTTTACATTTGTAGCTTTCTTGCATGCACCCCTTCTGTGCAAAAACAAGTTATGTGTGACACCGAATCAAAGTTAGATTTGATTCGGGCTCCACAAACTAACAGCGCAGAACATGATTTTGGCCGAATCGATGCAACGCCAAGCGGAAGGTCCGTACAACTCGACCGATCTTTACGAGTAAGTTTCTTATGAATCGTTGCACATTTCTTAATTTTTAGGTGAATGTGTGAATTGTAATGCACATGTAAAGCAAATATTTAGCAAAAAGCATTATTTTGAAGGTTTTAAACCTTTCCAAATGATGTTTTTCTCCAAATATTTGCCACTTTTTCAGTGTAAATTACACCCTGAAGAGTCCTAAATTTGTACAAGATGAATGAATCTGCTACCAGAATGTGGTCCTGCATCTGCAGCAGACATTACTTTTTATCTGATGTCAATCCATTCAGGCATAAGGAAATAACTGACATTTTTATACAGGTTATAAGTGAATGAAAAACCCTTCTTTAAAATCTGGATTTTTGCCATACCACATTCTCTGTTTAAATGGCCATGAATCATTGGAAACAGACTTTAACTCTTTGATTTTTGTGTTATTTTACTCATAGATAACCCAAAAACTAGGAAAAAGTGAAAAAATAAGTTTATGTGGGAAATCTGGTTTCATTTAGATGCCAAAACTGGATTTCTAATAACTTCAACATTTCTTGGAATATCCTTCTGAAATTTCATCTGTAGGTAGGAATACACACCAGAAGCTTGCAGAAAACATTGTTTTGACCAGGTATTGATATTTTCTTATATTTTTGGATTTAAAAAAAAAAACATAGTTGAAAATTTGAGGGGCCGAATAACCTCCCTTGTCGAAAGTTCTAAAAGTTTGTCTGCAAAGCATTATATTGGTGAAAATTTTTGAGGCTTATAAAATTATTGTTGATTTAATCAACTTTATGTCATAAATTCTTATTTTCTGCTGTTTTTTTCAATGTTTTGACGTCTGAAAGGGACCTGGGTGAGTATTTCTTTAAGACAACTTAGATGGAGAATATCCACAGATGTTGTGAGGACCTGTCTCACTGCATTAGAATGATGAAAATTTGCTTTTGATAGGCTGTTTTGATAAGAGAGGCTATGGTCATTTAAGGATTAAGGACCCCCCACCCCCCTGTTTCATCAGATTTTTAGACCAGGATAGCCCTGAAAGAGGCTCAAATCTGCTATGCTCCAGGGGAAAGAGACTTTTACATTTGTAGCTTTCTTGCAGGCACCCCTTCTGTGCATAAACAAGTTATGTGTGACACCAGATCCAATTTAGATTTGATTCGGGCTCCACAAACAAACAGCGCAGAACATGATTTTGGCCGAATCGATGCAACGCCAAGCGGAAGGTCCGTACAACTCAACCGATCTTTACGAGTAAGTTTCTTTATGAATCGTTGCACATTTCTTAATTTTTATGTGAATGTGTGAATTGTAATGCACATGTAAAGCAAATATTTAGCAAAAAGCATTATTTTGAAGGTTTTAAACCTTTCCAAATGATGTTTTTCTCCAAATATTTGCCACTTTTTCAGTAAATTAATCAAATTTCAAGCTCAGGACAGCCCACAGAGTGGCCCTAATCTGCTAATGCTTCATTGGAAAGGGACTTTTACATTTGTAGCTTTCTTGCATGCACCCCTTCTGTGCAAAAACAAGTTATGTGTGACACCGAATCAAAGTTAGATTTGATTCGGGCTCCACAAACTAACAGCGCAGAACATGATTTTGGCCGAATCGATGCAACGCCAAGCGGAAGGTCCGTACAACTCGACCGATCTTTACGAGTAAGTTTCTTATGAATCGTTGCACATTTCTTAATTTTTAGGTGAATGTGTGAATTGTAATGCACATGTAAAGCAAATATTTAGCAAAAAGCATTATTTTGAAGGTTTTAAACCTTTCCAAATGATGTTTTTCTCCAAATATTTGCCACTTTTTCAGTGTAAATTACACCCTGAAGAGTCCTAAATTTGTACAAGATGAATGAATCTGCTACCAGAATGTGGTCCTGCATCTGCAGCAGACATTACTTTTTATCTGATGTCAATCCATTCAGGCATAAGGAAATAACTGACATTTTATACAGGTTATAAGTGAATGAAAAACCCTTCTTTAAAATCTGGATTTTTGCCATACCACATTCTCTGTTTAAATGGCCATGAATCATTGGAAACAGACTTTAACTCTTTGATTTTTGTGTTATTTTACTCATAGATAACCCAAAAACTAGGAAAAAGTGAAAAAATAAGTTTATGTGGGAAATCTGGTTTCATTTAGATGCCAAAACTGGATTTCTAATAACTTCAACATTTCTTGGAATATCCTTCTGAAATTTCATCTGTAGGTAGGAATACACACCAGAAGCTTGCAGAAAACATTGTTTTGACCAGGTATTGATATTTTCTTATATTTTTGGATTTAAAAAAAAAACATAGTTGAAAATTTGAGGGGCCGAATAACCTCCCTTGTCGAAAGTTCTAAAAGTTTGTCTGCAAAGCATTATATTGGTGAAAATTTTTGAGGTTTATAAAATTATTGTTGATTTAATCAACTTTATGTCATAAATTCTTATTTTCTGCTGTTTTTTTCAATGTTTTGACGTCTGAAAGGGACCTGGGTGAGTATTTCTTTAAGACAACTTAGATGGAGAATATCCACAGATGTTGTGAGGACCTGTCTCAGACTGTGTCACTGCATTAGAATGATGAAAATTTGCTTTTGATAGGCTGTTTTGATAAGAGAGGCTATGGTCATTTAAGGATTAAGGACCCCCCACCCCCCTGTTTCATCAGATTTTTAGACCAGGATAGCCCTGAAAGAGGCTCAAATCTGCTATGCTCCAGGGGAAAGAGACTTTTACATTTGTAGCTTTCTTGCAGGCACCCCTTCTGTGCATAAACAAGTTATGTGTGACACCAGATCCAATTTAGATTTGATTCGGGCTCCACAAACAAACAGCGCAGAACATGATTTTGGCCGAATCGATGCAACGCCAAGCGGAAGGTCCGTACAACTCAACCGATCTTTACGAGTAAGTTTCTTTATGAATCGTTGCACATTTCTTAATTTTTATGTGAATGTGTGAATTGTAATGCACATGTAAAGCAAATATTTAGCAAAAAGCATTATTTTGAAGGTTTTAAACCTTTCCAAATGATGTTTTTCTCCAAATATTTGCCACTTTTTCAGTAAATTAATCAAATTTCAAGCTCAGGACAGCCCACAGAGTGGCCCTAATCTGCTAATGCTTCATTGGAAAGGGACTTTTACATTTGTAGCTTTCTTGCATGCACCCCTTCTGTGCAAAAACAAGTTATGTGTGACATCGAATCAAAGTTAGATTTGATTCGGGCTCCACAAACTAACAGCGCAGAACATGATTTTGGCCGAATCGATGCAACGCCAAGCGGAAGGTCCGTACAACTCGACCGATCTTTACGAGTAAGTTTCTTATGAATCGTTGCACATTTCTTAATTTTTAGGTGAATGTGTGAATTGTAATGCACATGTAAAGCAAATATTTAGCAAAAAGCATTATTTTGAAGGTTTTAAACCTTTCCAAATGATGTTTTTCTCCAAATATTTGCCACTTTTTCAGTGTAAATTACACCCTGAAGAGTCCTAAATTTGTACAAGATGAATGAATCTGCTACCAGAATGTGGTCCTGCATCTGCAGCAGACATTACTTTTTATCTGATGTCAATCCATTCAGGCATAAGGAAATAACTGACATTTTTATACAGGTTATAAGTGAATGAAAAACCCTTCTTTAAAATCTGGATTTTTGCCATACCACATTCTCTGTTTAAATGGCCATGAATCATTGGAAACAGACTTTAACTCTTTGATTTTTGTGTTATTTTACTCATAGATAACCCAAAAACTAGGAAAAAGTGAAAAAATAAGTTTATGTGGGAAATCTGGTTTCATTTAGGAGTGACCCCAGTCTACCTTTTGCTTCCGGGTCGTTGTACAATAGAAAATAGTTCTAGAAATTTTTGTCTCTGCATGCAGAGGGCTGTTTGGAGTGTTAAACAATAGTTTAAGTGCTGTTTTCTTTGATAAATTAGTATTTTTGCATCTGCTCCTTTGCTTTATAGCATATTTTTTGCATTATTTGCAGGACTACTTTCTGCGGATACTTCCCAAAAATGTACATGTAGTTGGGCGGACAACAGCTATTCTAAAGTGAAAGTAACTAGTGGTCATGTTCTTTGTTGGATATTTTCAGATTTTCCTTCTCAACCTATATTGAAACCACCATAAAAAGAGAGTATAGAGGCAGTAGATGAAGCGACCCAAGTCACGAGTGTCCGCGAATGTTGTGGAAGGTGCTGTGACAGCGGTAAGTTGACCATTTTAACATGGGCTAAAGAAGGGCAAATTCAAGCCGGTGTCTGACCTGCTATTTTCCATTGTTTCCACTGTTTGTCTTATGCTCTTCATGTTAATTCATGCTCTCATGATTCATGTTAATATTATGTTGCTATATGCATGTATAATGCTTAATGCAATAAAATAATTGATTGATTGATATAGGGGTAGCCATGAACTTAAGTTATGTCTTTTGGGAAAGGGTAAAAATAATATAGCAATTAAGTGATCTATCCTTACTATACACCCTTAAGTCACCCATGAATTCGACAGTAATATTTAAAATGGATAAGTTACATGCATATTATATATGTATGTTATCGCTTTTCAACGAAAACCTAGCGCATCTGACCCTCATTCGAGAGGTCCCGGGTTCGATACTCGGCCGCGGCTAATACCCTTTCTGACAAAATTGTCACAAACCAATGGGTTTGAAATCGTTAAACTAAGTGGGTGAGCAGCTGGAGGCTCGGTAAGGGTGTTGTGGTAGTACTGGTTTGAGAAACAACAGGAATCCATGGGTAGGTGCTCCAGCCGCCGCGATATGACCCTGGTAGTTGAAAACGGCCGTAAAACCCCAATAAAACTCAAAACTCAACGAAAACCTTGTAACTGCATCTTGTTTTAAGCTGCAGTTACCAGCTTTTCGTTGAAAAGCATCGATATGTGATTTACTGGTAAACTCTATAAATTTGCTAAACACAGGCTTTGTAGTCTGGTATAAAAAATGTAGAAAGATAATTGTTGACGTCAAAATGAGTGTCAAAGTAATATCATTCGAGGAATATTGCGATAAATTGGGTAGCGTTATAGGATGATTATCAGTAGTTTTTGCTTCCATGTTTCACTAAATTAGTAGGTTTCACTAAATTAGTACATTAAGTATCTTCAAAACCAAGGATTTTTGTGGGGGTGGGGGCGAAATTAAAATGCGTGTAAGATTTATTTTACAAATAATATTGTCTTTTACTTTCAATTTCTATTGATAATATCAATTCTTCGAAAGAATTGAATTAGAAATTACGATTGATAATTAAATCCGAATGAACTATCTAAGAATAATATGGGTAGAAATGCATAATAGTTCTAATTCAAAATGTGATCTTAACATTGTCTAATGGTATTTTGTTATTTAACTCCATGGATAACGATATCACCAGTGAGCGATCACAACCTCGTAATTTAAGCTTGAGTAAGCTGGAGTTACGAGTCTTTATTGCCCACCGACAATAATGTTTTAAAGAATTATGCATCTTTGCAGTTTTACAAAAACTGAAACATGCATGCATCGTCTTCTCATTACAATACAAATGCACCCTTTACCGGACCATATACGGTCATAATTTTATATTGTCGGCGTTATTGCAAAATCTCGTAACTCCAGCTTATTTAAAGCTGGAGTTACGAGATTTTGCAATAACACTGACAATTTGAGTAAATTGAAAGATATTCCAGACGAGAAGATAATCCAACTGTGTGCCATCACATTTGAGCCAGGATCTGAAAAGGGGTCCCGTAAGGCTTTTGAGCCCAACATGGTTCATGATCAGCCTGCGTATACACGCAGTCTGATCATGAACCATGTTGTTCTCAAAAAGCTTATTCAGGGTGATTCATCACGTGATCAAAATGGGTACATACACGGACGCAAGATGGCGGAAATCTATCATTTTTTTACATTTACCTAAATTGGTAAGTACTGACTTACCCTATAGCACAGTCTAAGCACATTTTCATGTGCCTTTGAGTTATGTCTGTCTCGTTTCAAGGCTTCACGTAGTTTCTAAGATACCCTCGAGGTTTTGAGCCGAATTGGAACGATTTCCGAGGAAAATTGAATAATTATGGTAGATCTACGTTACACGTTCCCCAATTTTTTTTAATTAAAATAGCGTTTGCTCTCAAATTTCATACCTGTTTTGATTCGAAAAATTGCTAGATTTCAGCCATCTTGCGTCCGTGTATGTACACATTTCGATCACGTGATGAACCACCTTGCTATTGGAGACAAGTTGCAACAATGAGACAGCAGCATGGATCCCTGTCAGACGGCATTTAGGCACATGTTGATCTGGAAACGTGGTAGTCTATAAAGCTATAAGGGTCCTGCTCCAGACCCCGGCTCATTTGTGTCTGTTACATGTTTTGGAGAAAATTTTGAGGACATTTACACGCTGGGGATTGTGCATGATGGGATGGATAACGAATACGGACAAATTTGCCTCGCTTCAGGTAAGAAATTGTGCAATAATTTTCTTGCGTCAATTTTCAAACGGTTTGTTGCATGTACCCCGCATTACTGAGCTCTTTCCTCAGATATATGACTTGCTTGTAGAATCCTTGTACTTTGTCCAAAAATTGATCCCAACCGACCAGAAAAACGGCAAAAAATCCAGGTCATTTTTCTATTTGGTTGGGATCGATTTTTGAGAAAAGTAGCCTATAAGGAGTTTCCAGAAAAGTAATACATCTGAGAAAAGGGCTCAGTAATTCGGAGTACATGCAACAAACTGCATGAAAATTGACGCAGAAATAAGAAAGTTATTGCACAAATTCTTACCTGAAGCGTGGTTAATTTGGCCGTAGTCGTTACCGTTTCGCTTTCTGGTCGGTTGGGACAATATTTTGGAAAAAGTACCATGAGTTATCTAGTACGAGGGGGTATCAAAAAGTTTTGAGCCTACCATAGAAAAGATGAAGTATTTTCATTTAAAGTGTGCTACTTTTCAACATAGTCCCCTTCCAACTCTACACACCTATTCCATCTGTTCTGCCAAACATTGATACCTGATTTAAGGAGGTAAACAGGTTGTTCCCTTAACCAGCCACCAATAGTAGCAGTCAACTCGTTGTCATCATCAAACCTCCGACCCCGGAGATACTTTTTCAGTTTAGGAAAGAGGTGGAAGTCGCTGGGGGCAAGGTCTGGAGAATATGGTGGGTCAGGGAGGAGTTCGTAGCCACATTCGCACACAGCCTCCATTGCAATACGGCTGGTGTGGACAGCCGCGTTGTCCTGATGGAGCAAAACCCCACGACGAATTTTACCGCGGCGTTTCTCTTTGATGGATTGGCGAACCTGCTTCAGTAAGTTAGCATAATATTAGCCATTCATTGTAGTTCCGACTGGCAAGTAGTCGATGTGGATCACTCCTTTGCTATCCAAAAAAATTGTAGCCATAACCTTCTTGGTGGACCTGGCAGGTTTAAACTTCTTGGTCTTCGGAGAAGAGGCGTGTTTCCATTCCATGGATTCCTGTTTACTCTCCGGATAATAATGATTAAGCCATGTTTCATCACAGGTTACAACCCTAAAATGAAAGTCGTCTGGGTTGGCGTTATACCTATTCAGCATGGCTCCACTAATGGTGACCCTCGACTGCTTCATTTCATCAGTATGCATTCTTGGGACCCATCTTGCGCATACCTTGGACATGTGGAGCTTATCATGTAATATGATGTTAATGGACCCATATGAAATGCCAGTTGCCTCTTCTAACTCATACAGAGAGATTCGGCGGTTTTTCATCACCAGAGTATGCATTTTATCAACCATTTCTCTGCTGGTACTGGTTGATGGCCGTCCAGACCTGGGGTCATCTTCTAAGCTCTGTCTGCCACGCTGAAATTCCTTAACCCAGCGTTTGATTGTTGCAGAAGAAGGGGAAGACTCCCCATAAACTGCATTTAATCGTTCTTCAACCTTTGTAGCGGAATTGCCTTCAAGGACCAAAAACCTTAACACGGCATCTATACTCAGTTTTGTCCATTTTACAATATTACTGGGGGTACGTCTATTCAACAAATTGTTGTGACTAATTAGTAACAGTTAGCAAAGCGGTTTTGCATGTAAACTGATGTGAACATTATTATTTCCTGCTGCCATATGTTTCGTGTTACATCTGGCACGGACATATTTTATGTGACATGCAATACATATAATTTATAGCACATTACATTGTTGTTTTATTGAAAAAGAAACATTTTGTAAAATATTTGGTGTATTTGGAATATTTTGATAAATGGTGAAATGGTCACTTTGGGGTAAAACGCCCCCAGTCTCATGGGGCAAAACGCCCCCTGGTTCGGAATTTTCCGGACGTGATCGTAGACCATTCGGCGGATTCCGATCTGTACGGAAACGTTACGAAGGGGAAAATCTGCCGCCGAACGATTACGGCGACGCCCGAAAAATGCCGACGTCTTGTAAATATCTATTACAAGTATTCTTTTAAATCTTTTGACCTTGATACACATTTGCATGCCTTCTACTTTCTATGTGTGTTCATTATTTTTGTGAATCAAGCGAATAACATTAAAATCTGAGTGTTAGTCACTGGATCAAAAGTTACATGGTCGAAATCTTTGTTATCCCACGTACTAGACCGGAAAATTAAAAATTGGCCACGAAGAACACCCGATAGGTATTGATTTCAAGCGTAAGAGCTATTTTCAGTCAACTTAAAATGAATAAGTTTGAAGCATGGGACAAAACGCCCCAGGGGCGTTTTACCCCACCGGGAGGGGCGTTTTGCCCCAGGTGTGGGGGCAAAACGCCCCTTTTGAAAAAATATTATTTTTGCCTATAAAATGCATATTTCAAGTCGCAAAGCCAAAATCAAGCGTCATAATGTTCAGCTGGCTCTAAGCTTTGTAACACTGCAAAAAATACATCTATATCGCCATTCGTTTTGAAGATAATGACCAAAAACAATTTGGGGGGCGTTTTGCCCCACCTTACCCTATATCCGATGAAAGAGCTCGGTAAGGCGGGGTACATGCAACAAACCTGTTGAAAATTGACGCACAAATAAGAATTTCAAAGTTATTGCAAAAAACCTTACCAGAATCGAGATGATTTTGTCCGTATTCGTTATCCATCCCATCATGCATAATCCCCACCGTGATTAAAGAAAATGCTTGTATTGATATATATGTTTTCCAATTCTTTTCTATTCGTTGCACACAAGCCAGATCATGTGCAGATCAATTAGAATTGGTCTGTACAGATGACCCCGATCTTGGTATTACATAAAGGTCTTCTCACATGCAAAATATATGAGTGTGCCACCTTAATATATAATATATAATATAGTGAATGATGTAACATTATGGAAGCATCGGTACATCTGTAGTTTCTATACTGAGAGGCAATAGAAAGTATACACTTTTTGTTCGTCAATATCTCTCTTAATTTTTGCTATATCTACTCAAAATTTTGTACTATTCATTTCTACAAATAAACCAATAATGTTGGTAAATGTCACCCGAATTGCTACAAACTTTGCACGTGCGACTTTATGAAGCATCAAACATTGCTGATAATCCGTATTAATTGGGTTCTTATTCACTGGTGGTGAACTCGGCCAAAGCGAGGGACGTTTTTTCGCTATCACAAGGTACAGATATTTTACTTTTAAGTGTGAGTTTAAAGATCTGATTGGATAGTTTTCTAATAACAATGAATTTGTTCTAAAAATAGACCAGATAAGGCCATATGTATTGACAATGTTTTAAAGCAAGTCCATTACTATCACATATTACGACCAGTCCCTAAAACATTTTGTACAAAATCGAAATGCAGCCTGACTATCGATATCTGTGAATTGACCAAATTGAAAATGAAATACATGTACTTACGACAGCCAAAGAAATCGAAATCCAACAAGTCATCTGTTTGGCACAAAGTTTAACTATTTGACACAACATGTACAGATCTGAAGGAATCATCACTTGAAACAATAATATCCAGACCATTTATATACAGATCGCTTATAATCCAAACTTTCATTCCTGAGATCTCAACAAAATCCACACGTGCTGTTGGGAAACCAATTATAAACCCGACCTAGTTTGGCTAGACTAACCACGTGACAGAATTTATCACATGATCTATCAGCTGACCTATAGTCTTTTTCTATTCTCTTTTCCCTTATGTAGACTGGATGACTTGGCTTGAACTCGTTAATCATAGAAGGGTTGGCGGATTGCAGCCGACTCATACAGTAATATAAAACTATTAAGAAATAAAAAAAAAATAAAACAAAGAAAACAGTGCCTACCCTGCTCGATCCTCTCCTCAAGGCATGTTATGATCAATTTTAAATTCACTTGTTATTAATGTTCATGTATTTACTGGTTGTAAATTTGAACAAATAAAAGATATTGTCTGTCTGTCTGTCTGACAAACCGTCTGTGTTGTTATAAAATCTCGTAACTACGGCTTTATCGAAGCCGTAGTTACGATATTTTATAACAACACCGGCGGAATACTATGATCGCGAAAAAACGTCCAACGCTTTGGCCGAGTTCACCACCAGTGTTATTCTCCATGTGCTCTACCACAACAAATCGCAACGTTGAATTGCCTCTAACATTATAACATAAGTCTAAGTGGTTGGTAGAAATGAATCAATATGCCACCCTTTTTTAAATTAAGACCCATTTTTCTATGACGCAGCATAATATGAAAAAACGTGACAAAATACATTTAATCAGTTGGCTAGGAACATAGCACGCAAATTTGATCCAAACCCGTCTGTAAATTTAGAGTTCTAACAAATAATTTGTTTGCATCAAGTTCCCTTTTGCCATGACGCATTGTTGTATGGACAAACACAAACAATGTACGCAGCGTCTTTGGTTACTAGGCACATTATAATTATGAAAGTTTTATCAAAGTTCGTTCATGAATGCAACATGTCTGAACGTGAATACTTGCATTAAATACCTGTTTTTCGATGACGCTGTATGATATGAAAAAAACCTCCACAAGTGACGGGACAGACAGACAGGCGGATAGGCAGACGTTACACTAATAAACGACCATCTCTGGTGGCGTTTAAAAATCGGTCATAATCTTTTAATCGTTTTTCTAAAAAGAAAACGTGGAAGAACTAGAGTGTATACTTATTTTCGTCTCTCAGTGCACTTTACGCAAGGATCTTTCCTGGTTCCATCAACATTCAAACTGCCAATGTTACAGATAAACGGGATGAAGGCTTTTTAACCTTTACCCAAACAATACCTTGTTTTGACGTCCCTAATAGAAAAGGCTTGGGAAAACATTGAGGCAAAAGAAGAAAATGCTGATAATCAGCAATTTCTCCTTTTGCCACAATATTTTTGAGCCACAATATACTTAATTTCCATATGAATTTATACCAATTTTGTCCTCTGAAGCAGTATTTGAGTGGGAAACGTCTAATTTTTTTGCTGTGTGGGAAAGGGTTAAAAGGCGGTATATGATTAATTGTTGATAAATCAAACCCAATGTTGTGGGCACTCACTGGAATCTTCTCGTCGAGACTATTCAAATGAGTACCCTTTTAGTATATGGTTTGGTGAAGAATAAAAGAAATATTGCATCTTGAAAATTCATCAGTATTTCCTTCTGTTACATCAATGTTTTAAAAATCATTGAATAAGGGTCGTAAAAATATTGTAGTGATTGTAAAATGGTTGATGAAGATTCATATAATAGCAATAAATTATGTGCTAAAAAAGACTGTGTTTAACGTTATGTTTTGATAAAATCTCGTAACTACGGCTTGAATCAAGCCGCAGTTACGAGATTTTATTACAACACCTACGAAAAAACATTGTTTGTCCGCAATTACATCACGGTTAACTGGATAAAATTGTTCCCTATAAATGTTGTTTCATTATAGCAGGTGTTTCAGAGATGAAATGAAATATGAATTAGATAATACATGTATTCAAGGAGTTGTTTGACATTGTTGTTCCTTTAACGGTTTAGCCCTTTCCTAAACGACAAAATATCTGGTCGGTCCAATTTAAAAGCTACCACAGACAATGGTTGTTACTAAGGGCAAAATGTGGGAATGGACAAGTTTCCTTTAAGACCCCCCACACAACAGTCTCCGGAAGTCGTCGTTAGGGGCAAAAGGAGAAATTTTAAAACTGGGAACGGTTGACTGTAAATCCAATAAAACAACCATCTTACTGGCTATTGACGAATTCATTCAATTTCATATATTTTGTTCCACTGAAAATTTTGCTTTACCGCTTTATATTGGATGCACGTGCTATTTATTGATGTATATTGAATACACGTGCGTCTCCGCATTTTTGGGAACCTCGTTTTGATAATGTCGATTTGTTACTAGTTTTAGTAACATTTCTCATGTATAAACGATTCAAAATCTTTTACTAATGAGGGAAAAGACAGATAACGGAAAACAAGGGTGGTAGGACGTATTATATGACTATTTATAGTAACAACTTATAACTCGTTATTATTTAAAAACTGATTTTATTATGAAATGCACTATTTTGGTATCACTTTTGTGGGTAGCTAGACGACAATTCTCTGTAGAAATGACCAATAAAAAACAACAACATTTAGTCAGTAATTCATTTTTTAATGTAAATACATATATATTACAAGTCAGTTTTACATCAAAGGGGTTGTAAATTTACAACCCCCTTCAAATAATATTGGATAAATGATGAGCTGTTTCTCATGTAAAAAAGCCTAATTCCTTAAGTTTAGATTTTAAAATTTCAGGTCATCAGCGGTTGACAATTTACAACCCCCCTGCGAATAATATTGGACAAATGTTGTGCCGTTTCATGTTAAAACAAGCCTTAATCCATAACTTTCGATTTTAACATTTTTGGTCGTCAGGGGTTGTAAATTTACAACCCCCGGCAAATAATATTGGATGAATATTGTGCTGCTTCTCGAATAAACACAAGCCTAATTTCATAAGTTTCGATTTTAAAATTTCAAGTCATAGGGGTTGTAAATTTACAACCCCCCTGCGAAAAATACTGGATAAATGGCATCCTGCTTCGCATAGAAATAAGCCTAATTCCATAAGTTTCGATTTTAAACATTTCTAGTCATCAGGGGTTGTAAATTTACAACCCCCCTGAGAATAATATTGGATAAATGTTGTACCGCGTTTCGTACAATTGTGACACTTTTCTATTCAATACACAAATTTCGACATTGTGACATTTCCCATTAACACATGCCATGCAAAAGTTCACTGAAATGCAATTATCTGTTGTTTGGAAAACGATGTTTAACTCTTTGTCCATAGTTATGTGATTCATTGTAAGAATTATGTGAAAAATATAGGTTTCCTCTTTTAGAATTATTTTAGTATTCCTGACATAAAACATATTTTTGGCGATTTGGTTGTCATCATTAAAATTAAAATAAACTCTTCCGAAACAAGGCCTGGTTTTGACGCCCTTACTAAAAAGCTTTAAGAAAGCATTGAGACAAAAAGAAAAAAAACTATGCTTTTGTCTGAATATTTTCTGAGCTATAATGTATATGTCGGAGGCCACATTGGAATCTAGGCCGATCCGGAATCGGCCTAGTCCAGATTGGAATTCTACTCTGGCCTAGTCCAAAGTGGAATTCTGATCTGGACTAGTCCGATCTGGAATCGGCCTAGAAAGTTTCTAGTCCAGATGAGAATTCCAATCTGGCTAGGCCAATCCGGAATCTGCCTAGACCAGATTGGAATTTGTTCTCAACAGTTATTTTATGCTAATAACAACTTCTTTTTTAAGCAATTTGAATTTTATACACCTTTTTTTTTAAAAAAATAGTTGCTCAATGCCTTTTCTACTATGAGTTTTAAAAAAAATATCCCAACATATTCAACAAACAATAATAATAATGGTTCCTAAACTAGATATAAAATTTCTAAAATATAAAACATATAATAACTCTTTCCGTTACGGAAATATAAGAATAATTCTTCTGTTTAATTATTTTTCTCAGTTCTAGATTTTTTTATTTCTGCAATAAAGTTATCGACAAAACTCTTTTTATCTTAATGACTGGAGAAAAGCAGCTTACCGTAAACGAAAAATAGATGTTTTTAAAGAACGAACATGCTTAAAATATAAAAAATATAGATGCAAAGTATGAAATGCCTGTCTAAACTTTGGTTTTACATTTCGTCAAAAGAAGTCATTGTTGGGAAAGGCTTAGGATCGGTTAGTACTGTTTAACCCTTGCCAAAACAGCAAAAATTTAGACTAGTTCAATTTCAAAAATGTTGAAGATCGAAGAAAATATTTTTTTTAACTTTAAGGATAGAAAATATTGTGGAAAACGAAGAAATTAAGCCATCTTCGGCCACACACAGATACGTCGATTAAATCGTGAAATTAATCGGCCATGTTAGGGAAGGAAAAGGATTTCACCTTTATATTCTTTTCTCAAACTAAACCTGGTTTTGACGTCCCTAACAAAAGGTTTGGGAACCTATTGAACCAAAAGAGGCCGGTGTATTTTATCATTTACCAAAATGGCACAAATTTACTTATTTCATTTCAACGCCATAGACTAGTATGCGATAGACAACATTGATTGAATTAAGAAAAATACAAAAATTCTATGGGATAGTCTGCAGAATAATATTTACTAAACCTTTTCCAAACCGACAAAACTACTGTTGCAATTGGAAAGATGACAAAATTGGTGCCGATGAATATAATTATACTCTGGTTAAGAATACAGTGGCACAGAGGGTATTGTGGCCAAAGAAGAAAATGTCGAATACTCTGCATCAACACTTGTATGTGGACATTTAAAACTTTCGTTAATCTAATTATATTCACAATATTCATGATGTATTACAGATTGTATGTGAACAGAGAAGAAAACAGAAGAAGGATAATGTAATTGTTCTTTTGTACAGAATGATTTGAAGCTGTAGAGGCAAATAAATATACGTATCAGTAAACCTGTACATGATCATTTTTATGGAATTAATGATGAATAACACATAAAGGGAGAAAAATCATTAATGCTCATTCTGATGATTTTAGCTCCACTAGCCAAAGGACAGTGGAGCTTATGTCATGGCACTGTGTCCGTCGTACGTCCTTGCGTGCGTCCGTCCGTACGTACGTGCGTTCAAACATCTTCTTCTTCAAACCTACTGGACCAGTTTCAACCAAACTTCACAGGAATCTTACGTGTATGAATCTCTTCCAAAGTCATTCAAGGATAATGATGATAAATAAATTCCGTGCAGAACTGAAATTTTGCTTCAATCAAATTTTAGAAAATTTTTAAAAATCTTCTTCTCCAAAACTACTGGACCAATTTTAACCATACTTCAAAGGAACTGTCCTTGCATGATCTTCTGAATTCCCTAAAGTAATTCGTGCAGGACTAAAATTTTAATGAAACTTATGAAATCAATTCTTCGAAAAATCTTTAACAACCTTCTTCTCCAAGACTACTCGACCAATTTCAACAAAACTTCATAGGAATCTTCCTTGCATGAATCGATTCCTAATTCCTCAAAAATATGTGCAGAACTTAACTTTCGATGAAATTAATTTTTCCAAAAATCTTTAAAAATCTTCTCCAAAACGCCCTAATTGGATTTCATTGCAATTTAGCCTGAATGTTCAATGTACACTACAGTATATACTATGAAAAAACAATCGATCAGATGAAAACCATGGCCACTGTATGTCGGGCTTATTTTTCGCTTGAGACATAGTGTAATTTTAAGATTAAAAAAAAAACATTTCTCTTCAATAACCACTGATTGGATTCTGGACATTGTGGTGTAGCATGAATCTTCTGTGGATAGACCTCTATTGTATTCCTTGAAGAATTTCGTAGTCTAAGAGTATAAAGTCTAAAAGCCAGTGGAGCGATACAGGGTCATCATGAACCTCTTGTTTCCCTAATGCATTTTCCACAAATTTTACATTTACAAAATTAATTCAAATAAAAGATTGCATTTTCTAAAAATAATTTCGACATGACGTACTTGAAAGTCCCTCTATTTGTTGACTGTTTTGAGGAAAGCAAGTTACGTATATGAAACACCCGAACGAGTTAAAATGACAATTCATAGTAACGTAGATTTTAAATACTTTCTTGTTCCTCTCGAATATTTAAGATGTGAAAACTAGGCCGTTTTATAAAAGGATATAAGTTATAGGATGAATTCTTATTATATTTTCAGATTCGAGTTTTGGAGAAGAAACTCGAAGTTGTATACATGCACGAGTATAAGACGACCAACTACATGTAATTGCGGAGACATTGCGTCAGAACATACACGGACAGAGACCTCAGTCATATTATATTCAGTGACAAATTCTGTGCAAGAGTAACGCCAATGTATATTGTTTTATAACTCTTCTCAAACGCGGATCCAAGGGGGGGGGGGGGGGGGGTCATCCGATCTTTAACCCCCTTTTTCGCCAAATTTCAGGGGGGGGGGGTCAGGCCTCCTGACCCCCTACCCCCTTAGATATATGTCATACTATAAAGGACTTAATATAACAACGGTTTGTCATGGCACACAGGGACAAAAGACGCAGCTTATTTGGGACATAACCAGTAATCTTTTTGATAACCCCCTTTTCGCCAAATTCCAGGGGGGAGGGGGTTATGACCCCCTATCCCCCTCTGGATCCGTGCATGCTTCTCAGAATAGCATTATTCATGGCCACTTATCTCATAAACAGAATAAGGCTTGTTTCTGTGAGAAGTAGCACATAATTTATCTATCATACTCCATTGTACGATGCAGGGGGTTGTGCATTTTCAACACGCAATGACAGGAAATTTTAAAATCCTAACTTATTGTGTACTTTGGTTTGAATCTTAGAGAAAAAGGTGCTTCAATTATCCTGTATAAGATGTAGGGGTTGTAAATTTACGACCCCTAATGACCATAAATTTCAAAATCATGACGAATTGTTGAATTTCGCTTGTTTCTACGAGAAGCAGCACATCATTTATCCATTATTATTTGCAGGGGTTGTGAATTTACAACCCCTAATGACCAAAATTTTAAAATCATCACTATTGTGGAATTAGCCCTGTTTCCATCAATAGTAGCGCATCACTTATCCAATATTATTGTCAGGGGATGAACCGAACTTTTAGATGCAATTTTTTGTGTAATAAGGCTTGTTTCTATGAGAAGTAGCCTATCGTTTATCTTGTATAAGATGCAGGGGTTGTAAATTTACGACCCCTAATGACCAGAAACTGTAAAATGATGATTGAAGGTGGAATTTTACTCGTCTCTATGAGAAGTAGCACATCATTTATCCATTATTAGATCAAGGGGGTGGTTGTAAATTTACAACCCCTAATGAGTTTTTTAAAGTTAAAACTTATGTCGGACTTAGGCTTGTTTTTTATGAGAAGCAGCATATCATTTATACAGTATGAATTTTAGGGGGTTGTAAATTTACAACCCCTATGACTTAAAATCTTAAAACCGAAACTTACGGAATTATGCTTGTTTTATACGAGACGCAGTACAACATATATCCAATATTATTCGCAGGGGGTTGTAAATTTACAACCCCTATGACTTGAAATTTTAAAATCGAAAGTTATGGAATAAGGCTTGTTTTATACGAGAAGCAGCACAATATTCATCCAATATTATTTGCAGGGCGGTTGTAAATTTACAACCCCTGATGACCAGAAATGTTAAAATCGAAACTTATGGAATTAGGCTTATTTCTATGCGAAGCAGGATGTCATTTATCCAATACTTTTCGCAGGGGGGTTGTAAATTTACAACCCCTATGACTTGAAATTTTAAAATCGAAACCTATGAAATTAGGCTTGTTTTTAGACGAGAAGCAGCACAATATTCATCCAATATTATTTGCAGGGGGGTTGTAAATTTACAACCCCTGATGACCAGAAATGTTAAAATCGAAAGTTATGGAATAATGCTTGTTTTTACAAGAAACGGCACAACATTTATCCAATATTATTCGCAGGGGGTTGTAAATTTACAACCCCTGATAACCTGAAATTTTAAAATCTAAACTTATGGAATTAGGCTTTTTTACATGAGAAACAGCTCATCATTTATCCAATATTATTTGAAGGGGGTTGTAAATTTACAACCCCTTTGATGTAAAACTGACTTGTAATATATATGTATTTACATTAAAAATGAAATACTGACTAAATGTTATTGTTTTTTTATTGGTCATTTCTGCAGAGAATTGTCGGCTAGCTACCCACAAAAGTGATACCAAAATAGTGCATTTCATAATAAAATCAGTTTTTAAATAATAACGAGTTTTATACACATCCATACCTCACGCTATGGGAGCCTGACCAGGGGCACCTATTTTTTCGAGCAAACAAAATGGCGGACAAGGAAGTGGATTCTGACGGTCCCAGCAGTTATTTGGACGTAAGTTGTGTTTTTTGACCTATAACACCAACTTCGAAGCATAAATAGATCGGTTTGTGATTCAACTTTGTTATTGTCTTTGTCTTTAGCTCATCGGACTGGCATACATAACGTAAACGATAAGCAAATGTGATAAAGATGCATTGCTCGTGAATTATGCATATATTTGTCCACCTTTTAAATGATTAAAAGAAATAAAACAGATATTTAAAGTACACGTTATATTATCAAAATTACACTGACTACATTATTCTTTGAAAATCCAAAAGCCTAAGGATGATCGCAAATGTTAGAATTGGAATATTGATGTTTTTATTCACTGTACGGAGACCAAAAATTCCCCCGAACACGTGCATTACAGTACCAATTTTTTTGAGTCTTACTGGACGAGTATTCGGATTGAATTAATTTCATTTACGGGTGATTTGAGTTAATTTCTGTACGAGTGTTCGGAGCGTTTTATACATTTGTAGAAGATAGAAAACTTTGGTGTTAATTAGTTTAGATATTTAATTCCTCATTTGTTTCTCTTTCCACCAGTCCTTATGATGGTAAAATGATACAGTAATTGGAATCAATATCCGGCTTGCCAAAAAACACTTAAAATCACACTTATCTTTTGTAGCAAGCTCTAAAATCAAGGTCTAATCTGTCAATTTTGCGAATTACCTCCCTTTGACATAAACAAATAGGGAATTTAAAATGTTTGATATTCACAAATTTATCAAGGTTTTCGATTGGAGGTTTTTGCAACATCATGCTGACTTTACATGGCGTTTTTGAACCCTTTCTTCGACTAGGATTGTTCCCAGATGTCCATGCAATAGCGATTTCAATTTCCTAAGGAGATTACATTGTAAATTTTTCAAGCTTTGGAACACAATGAAAATTCTGCTTTTCAAACATCATTTTCTAAACGCTTATACAATGTTATGTACGCTTCTTTACATTTCCTGACTGGTAACTTGACGGACTACCATTCCATGTAGTCCGGCATGGTTTGCATTCTTCTGCTTGAATATCTGAAGGTTGAAATTGTGTAAAATTTCCGTTCAAATTGTACACCTGAAAAACGGACCCCTGTCACATTAAAAAGGTCCGTTTTTCATCCCCGTTATTAAGATCCACAAAACGTAAAGCACTAAGCACAACCAAGTCAATGAACAATGCGAAACACCTTCATTTGAATTTTTACTTGTTGTATTTAGAAAAAAATATGACAAGCGAAGTAGGTGTAGCGTTTTCACTTTTGTTCAGTATAGAATTTAAATCCTAGGTAGACAGATCAGAGAGGATGAGATGAAAGAGAGACGGACATACAAAGGATATCACACGGAAATACATACATAAGAGAAATACATAAGGACTCATATATTTAAAAATGTTGGACACGTGTATACCTTTAGGTAACTTTCTGTCGTATTCAAACAATTGAGCATCCACACGCCAGCTGAACAATACAAGAGCCGTCAGAGACGGACAATGCTCCCCGAATAAGGCATTGTCACAATAAATGTATGCTATGCAGAGCTAACATAAAGCTAAAAAACGTTAAGGCCCCTTTTTGCATGACATAATTCTTATACCCAAATTTCGTAATGTTTATTGTCAAGGGCATCTGATTTACTACTCAAATATGAAATTTCATCAAATTCTGACCATTAGACTAGGAGAAATTAGAGAAAAACTGTATTTTACCTTGAGTCCCCTTTTCCCATGACGAGGCCTCATATCAAAAAACGGGGAAAAGTACATCGGCATTATGTCATAGGAAGTTCACATGGTAAGTTTCATTTGATTTGGCTTAAGGGTTATGGAGAAATCACTTCGGACGGACGGACGGACGGACGGAATGACGGACGGACAGGACGGACGGACGGACAGACAAAGCGGCGACTATATGCTCTCCCTTCGGGGAGCATAAAAAGAATGCTTCTTATTTGCACGTCAAAATAAAGATTTCACGAACGGAAAATTTTGGATCGCGTAAAATTACACCGACTATGGAAACGAACTATGCAAGACAATGATATATACATATATAGTATTTTATAGGTATTTACAACAGTCTTCCATCAACCCATGTCCAAAAATACACGGCTGACTTCGATTGGCACTATAGCTCGCGAGGACGGGAACCATTATTGGGAACCAGCGCTGTTCCATCAATTGAATTCCTCCCCGTTCTGAGTCAGCCAATCAAAATCTTTGTTTACCTCGACACTGATTGGTTCGCTGTTATCCGAGGTGTTCCGAATGACGTAATTGCCCGGATGGCTGGACCACACTTTTTCCGGTGGTCGGACTATAGCTCGGACCATTGCCGTTCGATTGGAGCTATAGCTGCGGAAATGACGTCAATAGCTCGCACTATCGGTGTTCGGTTGGAGCTATGTTCCGAGCGATGGCGCGAAATATTGCCAATCGAAGTCGGCCCACGTGAATGGAAACTTTTACGCTCGTGCAATACACGGTTCACTGCATACCACATCCCATTGAAGGCCGGCTCTTGAAGCCGGCCTTCTTTGGAATGCTTTTTTCGATTTAGACCTGTAGGATGTGGGAGGCTAACAATTAGAACATTTTTCGACATATTGGTGTAGAACTGACTGATTTGTAAGTCAATAATTGACGTTCAACTTGCAAGTTATATTTTTTAAATATTTGCTCCTTTGCGAGCAAAAATATCGCAAAATTGACCGCTTTTGTATATCGTTCCAATTTCAATAACTGACCGCCCCCGATCACGTGACTATCAGATTAACCACGGTCCATAGAAATACTGGAATGCACAAAAACCGAGACGTACAGAGAATGTCGATATATTATCTATTAAACGTTATCGGCAAGCTTTGGAAGTTATCGAAATGCATATCAAATCCTGCACTTAACCCGATCCGACGTGAACGTCTCTGTTGAAAGCATCCGGTCATGAAATACTCATGCGTTTCGGTATTTCTATGGATCCGATATACTGGGTTACTGCCCCTTGAAGGACCCGATAAATAAGTTGTAATTTATTCAGACTGCCAACCGAACGCCGTAGCTCAATCGGTTATCCGCTCGTACATACAGTTATAATAATGAATTCTACGATGTGGGTTCAAATCCCACTGTCGCTTGTGTCAATTTTTTCTCAAATACTTTTTTGAAAGGAACTTTTGTCCTTTGTTATATATTTAGTTAGGTATCCAATTTGATTTCTTTTTGTGTGCGTTTATTTTTCTAACACGGTTGGTAACCCACGTGACTTTTGGGAAGCGTTCACACCGAAAAAATCGTCCGCTTCGATGTATGTTTTGTTTAATCTCTTAGCTTATACTCTATTGATTCTGATGAGATAAAGTGCACGGAACGCGCCTTTGAGAGGGCTATTCCCGGCTCTAACTCACTCTGCTCCATATTCAGTGGTTTCTTCAAACATTCGAACCAAAGTTTTTTTCGGTGCATGTGAACGCTTCCCACTTTCGTTTTGCACCGAAAAAAACTTTGGCTCGAATGTTTGAAGAAACCACTGGATTTGGAGCAGAGTGAGCCTGATTTAACAGAATGCAAATAGATGGCGGAGAACAACGTTCTCCAACAAAGGGAATTAACTCTGACAGCACGAGTCAACAGTGACTAGGATTGATTTTTTGGCTGCATCAATTTAAAGTTGAAGTTTACAAATTGTTTAAAAAATCATAAATAAACACTTTCATCTCGCAATGAAAATGACTCTGATGACCTTATTACGAAGTTGCTGTATTTTTTTTTAGATAAATCATACTATCTGTAATTCTTTAGTCAGTAAAATACAAATATTGCATTGTATACTCATCAAAAATAGTTAAGGACCACATATTAAAAATGAAATATTCTACGATTCTTTTAATAAAATTGTTAATGAATTACTGCATAATAAATGGCAATATTTCCCCCACAACAATTCATCGGGAAAATGTAAAAATTGCCGAAACTAAAATTGTAGGAGAACTTGACAGTGCACTACCCCTCAAAATGCTTGATTTTACTTGTAGTGGGTGGGGTAGCATTTTAAAGAAAAGGTCCTTGTTTCTCAATATTTTCCTTTGACAATTCAGATGCATAACATGCGTGGCCATCTTATGCATCAATCACTTCAATGAAATGTGAACAGACGCTTGAAATCAACTTCCGGTTCCGACATGAAGGGATCTAGACAATGCATCTATCGGAACCCGTTTGAAAGATTCTGATATCAGCTAAAACGAGTTAAGTGTATCAAATACAAACGAAAAATGTCCCACTATAGTTTCGGTCTTAGATTTTTCACATTGACATATTTCGGTTTTACTATCAATTGACTACTTGAATTTAATAAATATTTAAAACATGACTTAAGTGTTTCTAATTTTGACACATTTGATGAATAAAATATTTTATGGAACGAAAAATGGCGTAACGTAATTCACAGACACGTAATTCACAATTTTGAACATACAATAAAATTCCACAGGTAATAATTCTGAAGAGAAATGTTCTTCTTGGTTTATGTAATCTACACATGTGTAGGTACATGCCAAACTATGTATTTAACTTAAGCGTTGATTGTGTGAAATTTTAAAAAGCATTAACGTAATTCACATTTACTGCTCCTTGAGCGGGGTAGCTTCCTTCATTGCAAAGTGTGACTTACTATAATCTACTGCTACTTTCAAGAGTAATACAATGTGTTTGCACATGCTGTTGACTATTTATAAATGATATCTAATATCATGTATTCAAAATATGGTTTCGTTTTAGGATGTGTGTAAAACTAAATAACGTAATTCACACCAGACCATGGGACATATGCATAATTGTTTGCAGAAAAATGCATTTATCTTAAATTTCTTTATTTCACCACTAAAACAATTTGGAAAAGCTACTGGTTGGGATACTAGGTATACTGCATATGTATTATATATGTACTCTCCGTACAAAAGTGATGAACTGGACCACCCCCGAGGTGGGACAGCTGTTTTTTACCCATTTTCCGACTTATCGAGACATTACTCTCACATATTTCATCAGATATATGGGGTTTTGTTATTATTTCTAATTGACCATCCCTATGGCATTATGTTAAAGACGATTAATCAATATAATTGTACAAACATAGCTTCTTAGGTCCATGGGACAGGTATTTCTCGTATTTGATACACTTAACTCGTTTTAGCTGATATGTCTGTGTGAACATTATGGGAAGGAATTCTTCTGTGATGACAGTCCCACACATGTTTAACGACTTTTATGTAAAAAAGCTTGCTATCTTTCAATAAGTTGCGTTTTTCTTTTTTGAGAACAAAGCTAGACCTGTGAAGACGAGCGTTATCGTCCATTAAATTACACTTGAGACCAACAGTACAAGCTGTTTATATCCAAACAACAAAAAACACATCTGAGCTCATAAATTATGCACATGGAGACTTCCGGTGAGCCCCACTTTAGCCGCACAGACCGGACGATTTTGCATTGATTTTCAACGTCCATAATGCAAACTTTCGCCTTGCGGATTTGAGCTCTATTTTTGGATGCGACCGGTGAAAATTGTGACAGAATACCAATATCGGAAAAGTCGTAGTGTTTCCTTAGAAAAATCGGCGTTTTAAAGATTTTTTATGGTGTAAAAGACGATGGGTGAAATGGGCCATTTATGCTTGAGTGGGGTTGGTATGTTAAGATGGTTTCTACGGAACTCGGTATCCATCCTAACAGATCACTGTCCTGTGATCGATATAGAGATATGGTTCTCGTCAGATAATCTTATCCATTCGGTGGTGATATTGTTCCTAAATTCATTTTAGGGGACGATAACGACTGTCCATACATGATTAAAATTGCAACTGAGTTTTTAAGAGAGAGAAAAATGTAACGTATGCAATAGACAGTATACTCTCCTCACGTGAATCCTGTTGAAAATGTGTGGGGCCATCATTACAGAAAGGATCTCTACTCACAACTTTCCATAAGTGATGCTGGAAGCTCTCAAACGGACGATGGTAGAGGCATAATGTAAATCCCTCATACAGGGTACCAGAAGTTATGTTACAACTTCTACTTTTCTTGCATTGAGTCAATAGAGGTTCAAGATATTCAAACTGGTCATAAGTGTGATTTTTCAAAAGAAAATCCTGAGAAAAAGGGCTTTTCCTGAAAGTTGTCATTCTACCCACTACATGCAAAAACAAGCATTTTAAAGGGTAGCGTTATGTCATTTTCTCTTACAGTTTTAAATTCGGTTAATTTTCCAATCAACTGATTAACTGATTATGAAGAAAGAGTACTAGTTATCATGCAACAAATCATAAATAGAGTCATATAAGGAATCACAAAATATTGCACTTTGAATGTGTGGTCCTTAACTTTTTTTGAGGAGTTTATTAAAGCTGCAGTCCCTCGCTTGGTCAAATTGCAAAAAAAAAAATAAAAAAAAAAAAAAAAAAACGGACAAAAATGGAATGAAACGCATAATTTTTATATTGACCACCTTTGGATTAGTAACGGAAGGTGGTTCAGACAAACAATGAACCTAAAATAAGAAATTAAGGTGGTTCAGACAAACAATGAACCTAAAATAAGAAATTAAGGGAAATCAGTGGAAAAATGAAAATCGTTTGTTACGTTTTTTCAAAACTATTTTCCTCACTGTGTACATTTTGCTCAGATGTAAACACAACATTTTTGTATAAAACACAATAAAACTCTTATAAAGTAATGACGTAGATACGGTGAAAATTTAGGTAGAGTGATTGAGCGGTATGTGTGCTGTACAGGACATCCGAGTTCTATCCTAGGTTTCGGCGATTCTTTTACTGTCTTTTTTTCCTTTTCTTTTCTTTTTTGTCCATCATTTGTATTTTTACACAAAAAACAAGCTGCCATCTGCCTAGCAAATGAATTTTCGTAGCTAATAGCCATTGGAGACGAACAAAAAAGTGTAAAAAAATCTGCAGACAGCTGGATTCGAACTCGGCTCCATAATTGAAAACTGACCGCTCTACCTATCAACCTAAATTTTCTTAGTCATTACGCCACTAAATATAAATAATGTATTGTTTTATCCATGTGCCAAAGGATCTTGCGTTTTCTATAGAAGAAATCAAAATCCAAACGACAGGAGATTTAGATCCAAGCCTATCTTTATCGGGGATCAAACAGAGCGATGGAAAGGTGAAAAGGTAGGCCTAATCGAAGCTGACACGAATCGAATCATGTTGCCAAAACGCTGATCGATACATCAATAGTGGTCACGTGAGAAGACGCTTGGAGGGGTGTCTGAGAATGACATCATCAAAGTCCTGTGAAATACTTTTTCTATAAAATTAATAGCGGTAATTTGTGGAAAACCGCTCCGGCAAAAACGATATAATTAACATGACATGGTTGAATCACTATATCACTTCAGCAAAATTTTCATGGATGGCTACCAAAAAATTGCCGGCCTCTTTGATGCTATGCGTCAAAATTTTGTCTTGTATTTGTATTGTTATTGGTTTAGACATGTCGATGGAATGAGTGGGATTACAGTGGGAATGCTCCAGTTTTTCGGAACACTCGGTTATTACTGTAGAAAATTAAACGTTTCGTACCATATATGATTCGTTACCATATTTTCAATAATATAACACGTCATTACAATTTACCATTTTCGATGGTAAAGGCGTATTTATTATGCGAAACTGATTTCGTCAAGATGGAAATCGATTATTTAGAACAAGACAGTTGTAAGTATATACACAGTTACCGCTGTTTTACATCATGTTATTCATGTGTAGCTGATAAAAATTGCTGTAATGCACTAAAAAGTGTACTGACCTATACACTTTCTTTTTGAATTATTACCAGGACACGTCGCTTAATACAATGATGGAGTTTTATCAAAGTCTATGATGTAGAACTTGAAATATTTCCAAAAATATGCAAATTTTGACATGAAACACTTCAGCTTCATTGATCGAACTGAACACGCGAGCATGCTGTTTTACACATTTGTGCGTTTATAATAGCACATATCTTGGGTTTTCTGTTCTTATTAAATGTAAGACGTTACTTTTAATCCGTTTTCGGGACTAAACGATGATTATAGAGCATTTATAAACATTTTAGTGACCTTGGGTAGGTGCAAGAAATTATGCATTTTTTGCTGTAGGGGTATGTTATACGAATGCCTATAAAATTCAAACAAGATCACTGACCACCCATTTTTATTTCATTTTTCAATTGGTAATTACATATAATTTCAGCATACAAAATATAAATAAATTTTAAAATACATGGTAATATCGCTGCGACTGGAGCACCTGACTGTGCTATGGCCGCGGTCTGGTATCTACAAAATGTTCGATTAGAATGGGTGAAATGCCTCTTTAGACACTATATTACGTGTATGAAAAGTAAAGCTAAAACGACTTACCAACATATTCCTATATTTCTCTCAACATGTCTAGCACAACTACATTTGATATTTTCGAGAATGAAGCTACTCATACCACTTAGGTTTAAGATTGTCCACCCATTTGGTAGGAGACTGTGGCCAGTTTCATCAAAGGATTTAAGGTGTATTAATGTCTTAAGTACCAATGTCTTACAGTCTACACGCTTAGGAAAGGAGTCAGGTATCGCCCCTTCCATGAAGTCCTAGGTAATTTGATTGTTGTTTCGTAAGACATCAGTAAGTCAGAAATGCGTCTTCGATGTTTTGATGAAACAAGTACCAGATGTCATAGAGGATATATGCCGCGCCCTAGGATCAAAACCGGGACATCAAATTTGAAAGTACAACGCGATGCCATTTTTGCGATAACCGCGGTCATAAGCAGCCAATGAGAGAGTGGGTGCAAGAAAAACAAGAGACAGTACTAAGGCAGACAGAAAATGAGTGGCGTTAGGAGAAAATATACATTGAATACTATTTCAAAGACATGTTTCGTTTTTATATCAATATTTATTGTCGATTTCGTGAATAATATGCTTTGGTGAGTAGGTTTTATAATAACCATTTAGTTTATTAATTTTGTTCATTTATTTCATCATCAAGATAGTGCTGTAATGCCTTTGACTCGAGATAGCTTAATTTGCATGAACAAGTTCATATTCATATTAACCCTTTCCCAAACACGACCTGGTTTTCACGTTCCTAACAAAAAAGGCTTGAGCAAACATTGGGGCAAAAGAGGAAATATCTATAACCAGCATTTCCTCCTTTTGCATCAATAATTTCAATGCTTTATTTTACACTAATCCAATATTTTTTCAGCATCAATTCTGTGGTAAACAGCTACTTTTGAATTGAAATTTACGCTTTGGAAAAGGGTTGAAATAATTTAAATGCGCATTTAGATTGACTCTGATTAAAGAGATTTAATCCTTCATGCAGTTGATTAACTGAAAATGTTGACAACTAGGATACGTCTCTCAGTTTTCAATTGCTCGATTAACGCGTTCAGAAAAAACTGGAATTTCCACAAAAATCGTGTAAACAATGAACGAACTACGCATACAGTGGATTGTGACATTGCTCGGAAAAAAGGTTCAGTTTTTCTTGTACAGTAGTTTCCTTTTTTCGTTTTGTTCTTATAATACACATCTCTCGCGACTCAGAGTTACACAGAGGCTCTGTCATACAGAAATCTATGTCCACACACGAAAATAAAACCAGTTGAAACAGTAAAGTGTGATTTTTGATTGATTCATTAAAGCATTTCTCGCTTAAAATGATGAGCACAGCACATCGTGAAAATTGTCGGCACAATTTTAGATAATCTAAAGATTAATAAGTTCATTTAAGAATCAAAAAGTTTAAAGCAATATATGTACTCAAATATTAATGAGTATGAACGTGCAAAATTGAGTATAAATGTGACAAATCTTCCTCTGTTTGCAGCATCTATTTCTTGCAGGTTTGTTATGTCCGCCATTTTTGCTCGAAAAAATAGGTGCCCCTGGTCAGGCTCCCATAGCGTGTACCTGTCCAACCTAAAATAAACCAAAATATTTGTATCGATTCTCGTTAACTTTGAACGTATAATATATACTGACGTCCAAAAGAAACGCATCAGTCCTAATAAATGTCCGACTATTCAGTAAATCTGATTTTTAATTACACAAACTTATTTCCATCTGTAAATTTGATAATCTGTTGTTGAAAATTGATGATAAAGAAATTATCAAAGTGTTACAGTTTAGAAAAAAGACACATTTAAACAGAGCGGTATCAGAATTTCCATTTAAAAATCAGTAGCGCGTGCTTCAAACTTTACTTGCGACGATAAAAGATAACGTAAAACGGCTTATTTGGTGACCACAATTAGTGAATACTAAACGCGACGTTGATTTCAACGTCTCAAACCTGAAACGCAAATGACGTTAACGTAAGATAGCTTCTTGTATAACAGGCGTTATGCGAGGTCTATCTGACTTTGACCGATTGGCAAATATTTCTGTAACTCTGACCCGTCGACCAAGATGCCAAATCGTGCAATGCAAGACGCCAAAGCGTCAGGCGACTTGTTTTGGAGTTTCCAGTATTCAAAACAGCTTATCTACGAGCTGTTTTCCGAGCAATGCGTCTATTTCAAGCGTTACTTAAAACAACAACAGTTACCAGAACACTTATTTGGCCACCACAGTAACCGATTACTTGACAGAACGTCGATCCCAACGTCACAAGCCTGAAACATGCACGGCGTTAACGTGTGGAATTATCTTGCTTTACAGATGTTACAAGAGGTCTTATTGAGCGTGGCCGATCGGTAGACGTTCGCGGAATTCTAACAATTCGATCAAGACACTAAATCGAGGAACACAATATGTTAAACCGCCTTGCGACTTGTTTGTGCATTCGTCGCATTCAAAAATGTCCATATTACGCGCTTCCTATTCAGAATTTAGTCTTGGTATCCTTCAAATCGGGTGTTTCATAAGAAAATCTTTAAATTCGTGGTTGTGTATCCACGAACACATGCTACTGTGTAAAATATTACCAATTCTATCACGTGTTAAACATACGCAAAGCGCACGTATAAAACGTGATCAGTCACCGGAAATGGACATACTGGTGAACAGAAATGCATGTTTTTTTTCATTTGCCGTAATTGTCGGACAAAATGATAATATACAGTATACATTTCACTAATATTGTAGCAGGCATAAGGATAATAATAATAATTTATTTAGAGCGTTTCTTTTGGACGTCAGTTTACAATGTTAATTTCCCATAAACCCATTGTTTACCTCCGGAAGTTAATCCGAGTCCTTCTGGTGAAAACTCGAGAGGGCCGTTCCCGGTGTTAACTCACTCTGCACAGAAACCCATGGTTTCATCAAACGTTCAAGCGAAAGCATTAATTTTGAATGTTTGAAGAAATCACAGGATTCTGCGCAGGCTGAGTTAATATCGGGAACGGCCCTCTCAAAGGCGTGTACGGTGCACTGCATCTCGTCAAAATCCATACAGTATTAGCTGAACAAAACATACTTAGAACGGACTATTTTTTCGGTGTGAACACTTTCCAAAGTCACTTGGGTTATCCACCGTGTAAGTCATTGAGTTTGGGTTTGAAATAACAAACCATTTTCTATAAATATGCTGCTCTGTCCTTCCTCTTTTTGAAAACCATTTTACCGACAGAACTACAACCTCATTTAGTTTACAATCCGATCCAATGGCTTGGGTAATAATCTTCATTTCTGAAAAGCGTAGCTAGATGCGAATTCGGCTCCGGAAACAATTTATAATAAACAACCACGCCTGTTTCGTTTTGCCACGCCCCCATCCAACTATAAGATCCAGAAGTAACTATATTGTGATCACACTGCGTCATTAAACAAAGATCCCTTCCTAAGTCTTTAAAAGGAGAAATGAAAACATGACCTCCCTTTAAACGGATATTTTGTTTACACCAGACTTTATCGTCACTCGCTACAATCAAAGAGAAATTTGTAGTTTTCAAGTGTTTGGCCATGTAAGTCACCGAAGCATTAATGTATTTTATGCTTGCCACACTGAACCCTTCCTTGAACGCGCTCTTCAAAAAATCGCCTCGACGAACGTGCATGCAAACCTTCGGCCTGTCGTGGAATTTTTTCTGCCGAAGATAAGCAATGACGTCACGCTTGATGTTGGGCTTGAAGCGGAATGAAGACCGCACATATTTAGAATAATTCTGGAAGTATTTATAACTCTGTCTGTATCCTCCCAATGTCCAGTTGAATTTTGGTGTGATTTTCGAAGTAATGTTTGGATCGAACTTCCCAGCCCCATTCTCGTTTACAGTTTTGAACGAACTTGTATTTTTGAATTTCCGGACATTTTGTAGATCAAATACGTGGCCTATGAGGTGTGAATGTTTCATAACTGGTGTGTAACACGTCGACTCTGTAACACCCAGTAAAGCTGCTATCTGAAATATCTGATTGCCCGTCCGACAATTAAACTCCACCGTCATTAAATGCCGTTTCCGGAAGTCATCGGTACAGCTCATCGACCGTCCCGCCATTCTATTGGATACCATCGAGATATCGGAAATACTAGTAGTTTGGTTCTGGTGCCGAGGTTGTGTATGTTTACTTGTGTTTGTACCGTGCCATCGTTGTTGTACTGTATGTAAGTGAGTGTTGGCAATGTCAAAATACATCGTGATGACGAGAAATGTTATTCCGAGAAACCCGGCTATAAAACGTAGATTATGATAGTGTTGTGGACTGTCGCTCCGCCATGACCATCTGTTTTCCTGCAATAAAGATGAACGATATTCAAACTAGGGGGTGGGCAGCATTTAGTTCGTTCGTCTCAATAGTTCATACTTTCTATCTTATATTGTTCACCAAATTCATATTCATCATCATCCATTTGATTGTCTGCCCGCGGCCATAATGTTCCGGGTTCTATTCCCGGCCGCGGTAAACACGGTGTATAATCACGTGACCTAGAATTTCCGATAATCTTCAATATCTTTTTAATACTTGACCAATTTGAATTCGGGTTGAAGCAGAGTAGGGAAAATGCCAGGAATAAGCTGGACGTGTTGAATTTTTGAAAAATCAACTGATAAAAAAATTATTGAAGATAAACCAATTTTTTGCCTATATCACATGCACTATTATAGATAAAACCTTGATATTTCAAATTTGGAAACTTCATGCCATGACCTTTACATTGAGACCATGACCTTTGACCCAATGAACTTGACCTTTGACCTTAGACTCCTTTTTTATGATAAGCTCTCGCATAGGCTAGCTATGTTGTCCGCAGACAACTCTTGTTACAAGACCCATGGTCAATTTTAACAATGATTTAGATTTCATTGTGGTTCTAAATGCAAAAACAAGATTTGACCCAGTGACCTAGTTTTAGACCTTGCATGACCCACTTTTTACATTACTTAATATAGATATTCTGAACAATTTTCATGATGATTTAGTAAATATTTTGATTCAAATTGCAAAAACAAGAATGAGCTAGTGATCTAGTTTTTGACCTTGCATGACCCACTTTTTACATGACCCAGATCTCATCGAGATAAATCTGTAGGGCAATTTTGACAAAGTTTTGACCAAAATTGGCACTAAAATAGCAAGAGGAAGGATTGTATAAGATTTGACCGTGTGACCTCGTCAATAACCTGGCATGACCCACTTGTTGTTATGACCTAGATGTTATCGAGATTTGAATTCAGGACAATTTCGACAAAGTTTGGGCCAAAAATGGCATTTCCAGAGCAAAAGAAAGGATTCAATAATATTTGACCTTGTGACCTAGTTATTTACCTCGCATGACCCACTTTTGATAATGACCCAGATATTCTCAAGGCAAACATTTAGGTCAATTTTGACAAAGGTTAGAAAAAGATTGGCACTTCCCGAGCAAAAGTAAGAATTTGATAACATTTGACCTCGTGACCTAGTTATGGACCTGGCATGACCAAATTCCTGATTTGACCTTGATATTCTCAAAAGAAACATTTACGACAATCTCGAGAAAGTTTAGGACAAATTAACACTTTCAGAGTAAAAAGAAGGATTTTGCGATATTTAACCTAGTGACTCATTTTTGACCTGGCATGACCTATTTTGGTTGCATGACCTAAATATCATCATAACAATGTTTCTGACTAATTTTCAAAACAATTAGTCAAAAACGTTGCCCTTAGAGCAAAAAGAAGATTTGACCTAGTGACATACTTTTTGATCCCATTTAGCCCCGATTCCAATTCTTTGAAGTATTTTGAAAAGTGTGACATAGGGATCATATGTATGAAATTTGATTGAATTCTGCCTCGTACTTTAGAAGATATTTTGTAAAAAGTTGACGGACTGACAGACAGACAGACGGACGGACGGAAGAACGCCGGACAACAGACCGATCCTAATATCTCAGGTGAGCTAAAAAGCCTGTTTCACCTGTGTTCGATTTTGTTCGAAACAAACTTAAAAGGGACATTTCATTCTAATTTCAATTTTTTAAAGTATGTCTTGATGCCAAGATTGGTTATTCTAATGAGTATAAATACTATTAGTTTTTTTTAAGTTGTTGCCAATAAGCGAGAAACACGCAGTTAAAGTTGAGGCATAATCGATAAATTGCATATGAATCCGAACTGTTGTCCACAACAATTTGTTCAATTTTAACACAAAAATATAAATTTCTCGTAAACGGCGCAATATTTTGGCTTGAAATTTTCAGAATTTTCATAAGGAAATATTCCCTTTCAGATAAAAATAAAAGTAAAATTTATGACAAAAAATTCTGAAATGTCACTTTAACCTGGTCAAAACGTAAAACGCATACCGTTTCCCTGATATTTTCAGTCATAGTATCAGTATCTTTAATTCCATAACCAAACAAGACCTGGTTTTGACGTCCCTAATAGAAAAGGCTTGGGAAAACATTGACACAAAAGAAGAAACTGCTGATAAACAGCAGTTTCTCCTTTTGTCTCAATATTTTCTATGCCATATTGCACACAAATCCTATCTTTAATAACATCCATTTTGTAATTTGTGGTAGTTTATAAAGTGGATCACCCTAATATTTTGCCGTTTAGGAAAGGGTTAATTTCATAACCAAACTAACCAAAACGAGATGAATGAGGATAAAACCACACCCATAAATACATTTGGCGTAATTAAACCCTTTCCCAAACGGCAAAATTTTAGGGTGATCCACTTCAAAAACTTCCACAATTGACAAAATAGAAGCTATCAATTATAGAATTTGTGTAAAATGTGGCATAGAAAATATTGAGACAAAAGGATAAACTGCTTGTTATCAGCAGTTTCTTCTTTTGTTTCAATGTTTTCCCAAGCCTTTTCTATTAGGGAAGTCAAAACCAGGTATTGTTTGGGAAAGGGTTAAACCCCCAAAAGGCGAAATTCAAAACTTTCAAGGGGAAATTTATCCTGGGTCCTGACGCCGACAACAACAGCTTAGAAATACCTTCAACTGCTAAGCTAAAGACTAACGGCGAATATTCACTTATAACATTAGCTGTATAACACATGTAAAGTCGTTATTTTGGCTTGGACCCCCACCCCCTCCTGGAAAAAATTCCTGGATCCGATCTTGGTACGACTGTCTACTATCAGCATTAGCCCAAGGTGTCCAGAAGTTGTGGGTATGAGATGAGACAAAAGTTATCATCTTGATGTTGTCTACGGTGAGCGATATAGGACCATATTTGCCCTCTTGTTTTCAATTCAATGGCAGGTATTCCAAGAACGACAAGAATGATCTAAGTTACAAAAGCGCCGTGCACAACTAGATAACATGAACAGTCCACAAATAATTCATATACTGACGTCCAAAAGAAACATTAAATGCCCGATTTTTCAGTATATCTGAATAGAAATTACAAAACATTATTTCCATCTGTTGATTTGATTATCCGTTGATGAAAAATTATGGTGAAGAATTTATCAAATCGTTACAGTTTAGAAAAAATGTCACATTTAAACAGAGTGGTATCAGAATTTCCATTTAAGAAACAGAAGTGTGTGGTTCAAACTTTACTTGCGACAACAACAGTTGTAAACTGTAAAACGTTTTATTTGGCGACCACAGTAAGTGAATGCTAAACGCGACGTCGATTTCAACGTTTCAACCCTGAAACGCATATGACGTTAGTGTACGAAAAAAAAATGTATAACAGGGCGTACAAGAGGTCTATCTGACTTTGACCGATTGGCAAATATTTCTGTAACTCTAACTCGTCGACAAATATGCCTTTTATTGCGGCACAAGAAGTTTAAACGTCCAGCGGCTTGTTTTTGAGTTTCCCGTTTTCGATAATAGCTAATAGGATTCGGTTTTCCCGTTAAACAAATACGTCATCGTCACGCCTCACTGGTCTAAAAATAGATTGGGAATCCTCTATCGTACAAATATGGCTGTGAATCTCGCGAAGTTTTTCGACGTTCAACTTGCTGAAGATGACGTTCTAAGAGCTGGATTGCCGTAATCATTTGTTGAGAAACATCATAATTCAGAGTTGAGAAGGTTGCTGCACTGTCGTGTACTTTTTAAGATAAGTAACTATGAAATAACCAGTTGACAAGTAATGTTTACACATACGATCCTACCTTAGCTTCGTCGTGCCGCTCGTGCTACTCGCTTACCCTTTTCAAAACGACAAAATGTCATGTTGGGCCAAATTGAAAAAAATCTGCAGACGACAAAACGGATGTGAATACTTTTAGTGATTTATGTCAGAGAAAATAACGAGGCAAAAGTAGAATGATCATCAATATCCAAAGAAGTTATTCAATCTCATTTTTTCTGCTGTGCAGGTCTTTTTAGTCTGGTCGATCATTATTTTCTTCTTTTGCATCAATGTTTTCTCAAGAATTTTCTGTTGGGGACGACAAAACCGGTCTTGTTTGGGAAAGGATGAATCTAGAAAAAAAACTAGAATTGTCGCTGAATGTGATTTGATACTCCCCACAGGCTTTCACTACAACAGAGGGCAATAACTCACAAAATAAGCAAGGTAGAATTACGCTCCTTGTACGTTGCACTTCTCCTTGGTGAGATCTATCTACCCGAGAAGTTTCATGATCATAGCTACTTTATTTTCACACTTTTCGATGTTTTTTCTGCTTAAGCTGCCGAGGAATCTCAAGAAAAAACGTTTGTCATTTCTGGTCTGTCTCCGTATCTGGAATCAATGTTGCATGTTGAATATGCGCAATGTTTCGTAGTTTTAGTTCCCGCCTGCATTATCTATGATCGACTTATATTTCGCTTGAAAATAATAATTTTTCGCTAACACTGTTACGAAAAAATTGTCCGATTCATGACCGATAAACAAAATATTAGACTGGTACCCGGCACACGTTGTTGAGGGATTTCCCATCAGAAATCTATTTTTAGCACACGAGCCCGCGAAAACCATTCCTTATTCACGAGCCCTATTTTACTCACAGTGTGTCTGTTTCAAACGTTACCATAAAAACACTTATTTGACCACCCCAGTTACCGAATACTCGACACAACGTCGATGCCAACGTCTCAATCCTAAAACATACATGACGTTAACGTGAGGAATTATGTTGTTTTACAGGCGTTACACGAGGTCTAGTTGAGCGTGGCCGATCGATAAACGCTCGTGGATCTCTTAACGCGTCGACCAAGACACCGAATCGAGAAACAATACGTTAAAGTGTCTTGCGACTTGTGTGTATGTTCCTCGCGTTAAAAAGAATGACCATATAACCAGCTCCCTTTTCCGAGTTTAGCATTAAAACCCTTTGATACGGATGTTTCATAAGGAAGTCTTTAAATCCATGATTGCATATCCACTGATACATGTTACTGTGTAAGATGTAACCAATTTCATTACGTGATATACATACACGAAGCACACCGGAAATGTACATATTGATGAATGGAAACGCATAAATTTTTATTTGCCGTCATTGGCGTTCAAAATATTCACTTACAGTATACATTTCACTAATATTTTAATATGCATCAGGAAAATAATGACAAATTTCTTTGGAGCGTTTCTTTTGGACGTCAGTATATATCTTAGAAAAGAACTCAGTTAGTACATGCCATAAAACCTTTGAAATTGACACAGAAATAATAAAAAAACATTTGACCAGAATTGTGACTTCTCTGGTCGTACTTGTTATACATCCCATAATGCAAAATCTCTACCGTGGCTATGTCGAGCTCGAAATAAATCATTATGATCATAAAAATGTTGCTTGTGAAAGAATAAAAACAGTTTACTTACACGCATACTCGTACAAATATCCCCTTTCTCCTACAAGAACACCTTTCTAATAAGCAAGTGTAAAAGTTTTGCTATTTCTAAAACGTGAACATTGTTCATACGAACACGCTGGTCTTGAAGCATGATCCACTCAAGGGCCATTTGCTAGATCCCGACTCATTTGATTCATACTTTATAGCGTCGCCTTTCAACGAAAACCTCGTAACTTCAGCATGTTTTAAACTACAGGTACGAGTTTTTCGTTGAAAAGCAGCGACAACAAAAACTTGTAACTGATCTCGAGTTATATTGTCCACCTAGGTTAAACTGGGACAACTTAAAGACGTTTTCGAGAGTTTGTTAGTGCGCAAGTTCGTGCGCATTGAAATTCTTTACTCTTGATAGCCTCCGTGGCACAGTGGATAGCGCACTCGACTTGAAACCCGGAGGTTCCGGGTTCAATCCCCACTGGGGGTGTGTCTTTTGGCAAGACATTTAAAAGAGAACGATTTTTCAAGTAAATTGTGACGTAATTTCGGACAAACTAATGAATTTCGTGGGGTTTGTTATAAAATCTCGTAACTACGGCTTGGTATAAGCCGTAAATACGAGATTTCATATCAACACCGACTGTTTATCAAAATGTAACTGTAAACCCAGTCTATTTTAGTGCAAAATTCCAACAAAATTAATATGGTTACCTCTTTATTTCTTTTTACAGTTATTTTCAGCATACTTTAATGTACAAAATCTGTGAATTTTAAAAAAAATAAATTCGTAAAACTTTTTTTATTTCGATTTTTGTGCATTACTTGAACGAAATTTGTGGAAAAATGTGCCTTTGACGGAAAAAGTAGTAATTTGTAAAACCACATTACTTTGGTATTTTTACTTTTCTACTCATTTCATGAATTCCACATCTTGTTTGTAATACAAACTGAATTGTATGACCAAAGAAATATGTTAGATATATGAAAAAGGTATGAAAAATCATGTATTTGTTAAGATAGTGTGTATTTTTTAAAAAAATAAAAAAATCATGCAAAAAAGGTTTACAGGTGTGTTGTAAGAATGCAAATACAAGGAAAACTAATATGGTGACCCAACTTTTTCTTTGCATATTTGAACTAGGCATACTCTAAAGAAAAAAATATGTAAAAATGAGAAAAATTAAAATCGACAAAAAGAATCTAGTAAATGTCTTTAATTTCCGCGTGCAAAGTCCGTTAGTAGAGCGTCTTAACAAAACATCGCCGAAGTGGGGTCATTACATAATTATGCAGATGTCCCTGGTTAATCTTGCTGGACAATAACTATATAACACTGGGCAATCTAATTGAAATATAGATCCTATCTCTCAGTAGGATCTAACGACGACCCGTTGAGGGTCATCTTCTGCGACCAATCAGATTTTACTTTGGAAAAGTTGAAAGATTTTTCGCATGCGCACGGGCATGCGCACTACCGTGCACATTACACTTCCGTTTCTAACGATAACAAGATTAGTAGCCATGGCCGTCTCCAGTGTGGTGATTTCACTACAAAGTCCAAAGTCCGTTAATTATGAGAGCAAAGACATGGCATTTATGAAGCAGATAGTCTTCTGCATGGCAGCAACAGTTTAATACCATCATCACGCCAATCCGAAACAAAGCTTTAACTTATATAAACTATATATTGGCAATTTGAAACGGCTTGATGAGGATTCCCGATTAGCTCAGTCGGTAGAGCGTCCGACCCAAGATCCTGATGATCAGGGATCGACTCCCACCATGGCTTCATATTATTTTCCTACTATGTATTTTATATTTTTCAAACTTAAAGTTTCTAGAAATCACGGATGTATATAAAAACATAATTGGTAATTGTATTTCTATTTCATTTTTGCAATTTCTAGACTAATTTGGTATGGCAAAATGTAATTAAGATGATAACAAAAATAGGGGGACAAAAAGATGAAGTCGGCGCGAGATTCGATCCTCTAATCAACGGTTTTCAAGTCGGCAGCTCTACTAACTGAGCTAATCTGACTACTGCTAAAATTGTATACCAATTGTCAATATATAGTTTATTTATGTTCAAAATTACACATCGCTCTACTTTGGGTTAGCACAATGATCGCACAAAACTGCCACTTAGTACAGTGCCAAAAATATCCCGAAACCTATCCACTTCATTAATAAATGCCATATCTTTGCTCTCAAACTAACGGACTTTGCTCTTTGCTCGTTGTCAAGCGCGTGTCTATCGACCGCAGCCGTTTTGGTGTTGTTGTCAGGGACAACAGACCTGCGTTTGCAACCAGCATTTTGATTGGTTGGTGTACATGTAAAAATAGAAAAAATGGAAATTCCAAGGTCACAGAAGATGACCCCTAATGCGCGATCTTCAGATGTAACATTATGAAATTATGTTTTCTGGATTCATTCAGATTGTAACACTGGGTAGACGATTACCGATACAGATTTAATATGCCGGGAGAAACCGTGCATAAACGAAGACATGCGAAGCATATGCTCGGTTATTCCAAAGCATTACGAACCCCATTTTCTGCATCCGAACGCAGTTGTTTATGTGAACTAACATAGAACGCAGCCAAGAACAATGTCATAGTAGACCAATGTACAAACTACATGTATGTAATCGGACGTTGAACTTTACCCTTTCCCAAACAATAGGCTACCTGTATTTGATGTCCATTATAGAAAATGCATGGGAAAACATTTGAGCAAAAGAAGAAAATGCTGATAGGCCTAATAATATTTATCAAAATTTATTTTTGTAGTCTGCAGGATCGTTAAAATTGCTTCACCCGAAAACTCTGTTGTTTGGGAAAGGGATTTACAGCGCGCAATAATTGTATGTCGATCGAGCACTTAACTGACTTAACTGGTCATCCAGTTTTAAAACTGCTTATGCATGAGTTCTGTATGTTATGCAGAACCATTCAGACGGTTTAATTTCACTGCATTATTGATATTTAAATCAAACAAGAGGCATAAGAGGGCCTGAATCGCTCCACTGGATAAAGTAAAAAAAAAATCTCATGATTTTCTGTAAGCCTCGCACTGCCAAATCTTGAAAAGGGTCACCCTGGAACATATCTGCCAAGTTTAGTCAGAATTGGCCCATTGATTTATGTTTAAAGAACTTTTTCATAGTTTGTCTAATTCTGATAAGTCCTGCCCTGTCACACCCACATTTATAGACCAATCGAAATTTCACTAACAAAGTATTGCTGTTTAGAAAAATAGTCATTGGGTAATTTTTTGGCGATTTGAAAAAAAAAGTTGCAAAGTTTTCTAAAAATGTGATATTTCAATTTTTCCCATATTTTTTCCAGAAAATGGTTTTTAAATATTTATTTCAATCATCTCATTACTTTTATACATATGTTAAGTCTCTAAATTGATATAACATTTGAAATTATCCATTCAGAATAACTTGCTATATGACTGTGAGACATAAGGGTAATTTTGCGAAAATGGTCATTACTAGTCAAGGGCAGATAACTCTGACACGAAAACGAGCGAGGAAACTTACCCTAATTTTTTTATGTTTTGTTCCGGAAAAGTTACTTTACAACATATGTACAAATGAAAAAATCATTTGGCGCATTAAAAGTAACCCCGGGTCCAAACTTACCTTAAGCAATGGATGGGCCTCATCCTCGGAAACCCAGCGGTCATAGCTACGCTACATGACCCCTGAGGCACTTGGCTAGTTAAACTTTGAATTAGTCGCCGAAAATCGATCCGAAACGCGTGAGCGCAAGGCCCAATCAAATAACAACTCTCATACGTCAATGTGTTGTCAGTTACAACCAAGATGGTTGCGCTCATGATAAGTTGTAATTTGTGTGACAACTATATAAGAATTACAGATCGCTGATATCTTATACGGTAGAAAGATGGGGAAAGTTTCTTTTGGAAGTCTTATGAATTCGAAACACCAAATTTTTCGCAGGCTAAACGATATTAATCTTCCATATTGACAACTTACCCGAAGCGATTTGTCAATCTCCTACGCAGTTATCTACCCTGAATCAGGTTTAAATTACGTACCTCTGACGTAATCGCTGTTTAGATGTTGGCGATTTGTATCGGCCAGATTGATTGGTCTACTCGCCCATCATGAAATGATGATGGAACCAATGAAACGGCGGCATTTGGGAGCGGCTTATACAAAGTTTAACTAGCCAAGTGCCCCAGGGGTCATGAAGCGTAGCTATGACCGCTGGGTTTCCGAGGATGGATGGGCCCCAACATGCACATAGCCTATCAACGAACTGGTAAAATATAAGGTACTAAGTGCCTAGGGTACGAATCATTTTCTGCGCAACCGGAAGTCGAAATATTCGAGTTTCCTGTTCGGTACAGAACTTGAGTTGTTCGGTACCGAACAATCATTTGAATAAAAAACAGCTTTATATGATTTCGTCTACATGTGTTCGCTGAGAAGATATTTTAAAGATGAGTTCTGCATATAGAGTACACCGATCAACATCAAAATAAGAATATCTAGATCTTTGCCATTTCGAGCAGTTTCAAAAATTGCTCAAAATGAGTTCCGTAACATTTAAGCGATCTTAAAACTGCTCAAGTCCTGTTAAAATTTGCTAACGACATAATTAGGCTATACATGTATACGTGTTTCGTGAAATCAAGGAAGACAACCTCGATAAACTTTTAGAAATGTGGTAATATAACTTCCCTTGGTGTGAATTATATACATGTACATGTATATATGTTGTATTAGACTTTCGGCAAGAAAAACGATTTTATGTATATTTTGTATTAAGGATTTCATTTGACCTGACACTGACCTATTTTCAAAATATGTTCTTATTTTGCATATAGCGTATCATTCTTAAAAAAAAGACTTGAATCAAAGTACGCAAATATAATAGGTTTACATGAAAATATTACAATATAAATGCGTGTTATTTATGATAGTAAAACCTAAAGCTGCGTTATTTGAAATGAAATTTGTAATATATATATTTCTTAATGCAAAATGTGTTTTAAAGTGACATTTCAGAATTTGTTGTCATAAATTTTACTTTTATTTTGATCTGAAAGAGCACATTTCCTTATGAATATTCTGAAAATTTCAAGCCAAAATATTGCGCCGTTTACGAGAAATTAATATTTTTGTGTTAAAATTGAACAAATTGTTGTGGACAACACTTCGGATTTATATGCAATTTATCGATTATGTCTCAACTTTAAATGCGTGTTTCTCGCTTATTGACAACAACTTCAAAAAACTAATAGTATTTATACTCATTAGAATAACCAATTCTGGCATCAAGACATACTTTATAAAATTGAAATTGGAATGAAATGTCCCTTTAATAGGTTTAGTCAAATAGAGAGTCAAAAAGGACACGATCCTTCCTTTCATAGATATAGGATATACTTGTCAGTTTCAATATCTAAACCCCAGTAATAACGACTATTCGAAATTAGGAAAAGTGATGCATTTTTTTTAAAACAACATTATGCGAAACGTCTTCCGATAACATAGACGTCTACTTTAAGGTTTAGCATCGGCTCAAAATAGAATATTTCTCTGTCTAATTTATCCTTTGGTGTCCTTGATAAAAAGGATGGGAAATCATCGAGACAAAAGAAGTAATGTTGGATAATCAGCGTTGTCCCATTTTCCTCAATATTTTATGTACTCATTTGTACACAAGTCTCATCCTTATCAACATCCTCGTTGTTATCTCCCCTAGATTTCGAAGAATACCACCCTAAAATATTATCGTTCGGAAAATGGGTAAAATGTTAAATTGCATCTTTAAAAAAATAGGCGTTGAATTTAATGTCTTATTCCCATTGTAAGTTATTGGCATTAAAAGGAATGTCGAATGTTTCATGAAAAATAACAAAAATGACTAGACTACGCATATCTTAAGGACAGATCATCCATTTATTTCCTACGTTTAGATTTTTTTTTATTTTTCTGTACTGATACTTGAATATATGAGAAGTAAAAAAATGACTTAAAAACTATAGGTCACCAAGCGAATTAAAAAGTTATTGGGGTTCAAGGGAGACTACTCTTGTCTAAAATTGCAAAAATGAGGTGTCAAAAAAGGGTGTTCGAAATGACTAGGATTACATAAGTAAGTCTTTCTTGTGTTCAATATGTTTTATTCTGTCTAGATGAGTATTTATTTGAGAAAATTTAGTGATGATTTTGAAATTTTTAGTAAAACGTTATTTCAAAAGTAGCTGAAATTGCTCTTTTTTCGCAACGTTTCTGATGAAAATTCCAGCAGTAAGAATTGTTTCTTTTTTGGTATAGACATAGTGCTTGGTCATACCTACAAAAACAAATCAAGAAAAGTATATCAAACCAAGCGTTTTTCTTAGTAATACGTAAAATTTGGTTTACTTTTTGCAGCTCTGTCCGAAATCGTTTCACTACTTTTATCCATTTTCTTCTTTATTACCAGCTTTAGATAATAAAAATGTCGTTTTTTGTGTTCATCTGAATCGGACTAGCTCATAAAGACGCCACTTTGCTTTTGTTGCCCCGTTTCCTATCGCTATCGCCACATGTTAAACGAGTAACAGAAAGCGAAATGTACAATCCGAGTACTATTACACTTTAATTGACCAAACAGAGAAAATCGAAATAACCGAAAAGGGTCTTGTCATTTATCAACCAAACATTAACTAAATGTAAAAAATACATTTGCTAAAAAGGCCAATTACTGAAACAGCTTTATTTCGTTATTTAGTATATGCACATCAAGTTGCGCAGTAACAACTAGAGGATCTGTTCTTAAAATAGTAAGTAAAACAAATTTGAGGTAATGCAATGCCCCTGTGGTCAGACGCATTAGCATAGGCCTACATGTATCGTCACTTTTCACCGAAAACCTCGTAGCTGCAGCTTAAAATAAGATGCAGTTACAATGTTTAGGACTGGGGAGTTTTAGCACTTGTACCAAGTTTTCACTATCTTTCCAGGTCCAGATTTCCTTAAACGTTTTTTGATCTATAAATAGAAAATGCGGGTAGGTATCATAATGTACAGGCTTAATTGAGAGGGACTGAATGAAGTTCATTCGAAATTTCCTTAGTCAGAAATGGAATGGCAATGACTTTTGTGCCAAAAATAAATTCGGTTTACCGTTATGTTTGGATAACCCGTCGGTGTTGTTATAAAATATCGTAACTACGGCTTGAATAAAGCCGTAGTCACGATATTTTATAACAACACCCACGAAATATTGGTTGTTTGTCCGAAATAACGTCACTGTTTACTTGATAAAATTGTTCCCTATTGCCATACAGATTGTCTAATCCATACGCTATTCTTTGATTCTTTTACCTATAGTGGGGGAGCTTATCCAAAAATACTTCACTTTGTGATACAAGCACCAAATTTGGCACAAATGTTCCTCAGTGTATACTATTTTCAAAACAAATGGTATCCACCATGAACAACCAATATGGCGGCCATTTTTCCAAGATGGCCGCCATTTCTAGAGGTAAAAAAATAAGGAAAAATACTTCATTTCGAGATACAAGCACCAAATTTGGCACAAATATTTCCAAGAATATACTCTTATCAAAACATATGGTATCCACCATAAAAAAGCAACATGGCTGCCAAAATCTAAGATGGCCGCCATCCCTATATGTACAGAAAATGTAGAAAAGCCTTCTTTTTGAAGATACAAGCACCAAATTTGGCACAAATGTTCATAAATGTACACTTTCATCAAAACATATGGTATCCACCCTAAAAAACTAACATGGCCGCCATTTTCCAAGATGGCTGCCATCTCCATGGAAGAAAAAATAAGAAAAAAATCCTTATCTTTGAGATACAATCACCAAATTTGACACAAATGTTGATTAGAGTGAACTATTTTCAAAAAGCAAGATATCCATAGTGAAATCAACATTGTGACCATTTCCCCAGATGGCCGCCATTTCTATAGCTCATAATATAGGAAAACGCTTCTCTTTGTGATGTAAGCACCAAATTTGGCACACATGATCCTCAGAGCATACCATTTTCAGACATAATGGTATCCACCATGAAAACACAACATCATGGCTGTCATTTTACAAGATGACTGCCATCTCTGTAGCTCACATATGGGCCCAAAATAATTTCCTAGGTTAGAAGCACCATTTTTTTCATTTATTTGTGGAACAGGTATTCTTTGTTAGTTATGATATCTTACATATGGGATAAAAAAAGCAAATTTTGCAAGAGATGTGCTAGTTTTTCATGGCAGGTACCAAGTATATTGAAGAAAATTTAATCTAAGAAACACTTGTGCGAAATGGGGGCATCCATGACAAAATCAAAGACCACTATTTGGACTTTTGGAGTGGGGGCTTTATTTGAAATCGACAAGTGTGTTGACTTTTCAGGTCGATACCATGCATTTTGAAGAAAGTATGATCTAAGGATTTTTTGTGAATATATTTCAAAGTTTACAGTAAGGAATATTTTGTACATGTACATTTTTTATAGTGAAAGATTTGCCAAAAGTATCTTAATAGGCCCAAAACTGTTTACATAAATGTTTTAAGCTAAACTATTAATTCCCTCTTGAATCGACAACGGAGTTTTGTTTCTGTTTTGAAAATAAAGAAAGCTTTATTTTCCTATCATCATGTGATGTTTATTCTTTCAGAATCGTATTAAAGCCTCTTGCAGCCCATTGTACTTTTTCTACAGAATAATGAATCATTCAGATTTATGTGTATTAAATATGCAATGTGTTAGTGATAGTGTGATATGAAAATTAACCCATTTTCAAATTAAAATTATTAACATTTGGATGATACGTCGAACAAATAATTTATTTCCTTTATATTGCAGAAACAATCTATGTTTTGTATTTCATGTTTTGTAGTTTAATGTTTAGTCATGGGCCATTTGCCTAATAGTTAAAGAACACACGTCTATATCTATATACTAGGACAACTATTTTGGTTGGAAGCACAGTTTTGACGATGACAAAGCTTGTTAAGAGACTGCATCTTGATGTTTCAATGACAATTTAAGTAGGATTACAATACTAACACTATAAATTTGCTTATATTGAATTATATATAGTTTAATACTTAGGTGATAATCCAAATGGCCACCATATATTGAAATGTCAGCTGTTTTGTCTTCACTTACTAAGATAGTATTCCATGAATATGACCAGGCTTCTAACATGCAGAAACTTTTATGCGCATTGTAAAGCATTGTAACACATTTAGTTACAATCACCTAAAAACACAAACATAACCAACAGCAAAAAAGATAACTGACATAACAAAAACTAAATGTTACAACAGCTTTGCAAATATTATCAACATCAGGTTATACATGACTTTTTAGTAAAGAAATATGGTTTAATGAATGTTGAAATGAATGTTGAGAAAACTAGATTATCACATATGCTTATAAGTTATCAAATATTTCACAGAGAACATCTACTCCACAAAAATGTTTGTGTAAAATATCTGTGTTTTTTACATCGAAAATGAATTTTACCCACACTGAGATCTATATAGATAGCAGCCACCTTAGAAAATGACAGCCATGTTGTTGTGTTTTCATGGTGGATACCATTATGTCTGAAAATGGTATGCTCTGAAGATAATGTGTGCCAAATTTGGTGCTTATATCACAAAGAGAAGTATTTTCCTATATTTTGAGCTATAGAAATGGCGGCCATCTGGGGAAATGGTCACAATGTTGATTTCACTATGGATATCTTGCTTTTTGAAAATAGTTCACTCAAATCAACATTTGTGTCAAATTTGGTGATTGTATCTCAAAGATAAGGATTTTTTTCTTATTTTTTCTTCTATGGAGATGGCGGCCATCTTGGAAAATGGTAGTCATGTTGGATTTTTAGGGTGGATACCATATGTTTTGATGAAAGTGTACATTTATGAACATTTGTGCCAAATTTGGTGCTTGTATCTTCAAAAAGAAGGCTTTTCTACATTTTCTGTACATATATGGATGGCGGCCATCTTAGATTTTGGCAGCCATGTTGCTTTTTCATGATGGATACCATATGTTTTGAAAAGAGTATATTCTTGGAAATATTTGTGCCAAATTTGGTGCTTGTATCTCGAAACGAAGTATTTTTCCTTATTTTTTTACCTCTAGAAATGGCGGCCATCTTGGAAAAATGGCCGCCATGTTGGGTTTTCATGGTGGATACCATTTGTTTTGAAAATAGTATACTCTGAGGAACATTTGTGCCAAATTTGGTGCTTGTATCACAAAGTGAAGTATTCTGCCACTTTTTGGACTTAAGCTCCCCCACTACTAATTGTATGTTTGTCAACCTAGCATGGACCCATTGATCATAGCGTACAGAGGTCGACCCGCGGCAAGGGCATAGTTGGTAGCGCGTCGGACTCTCATGAGTTCCCGGGTTCGATTGCCGGTCGTAGCAAATTTCCTTTCAGACAATGTAGGCGAGCAACTGGAGGCTCGGTAAGGATGCTGTGGAAGTACCGGCATAAGAAAAGATAGAAAAACATGCTTAGGTACCCCAGCCGTCGAGGTATGACTATATCATCTGAAATAGGCATAAAATTCGAATCAATCAATATAATCGGAATACTTTTAAAGGTGACGTTATACCCAATTCGATCAACCAACTCGTCCCTCCTCAATCCATTGATCCGCCACTGATATAAGTTGATATAAACTAGGTTGTCAATATCCAAGTTTTATCTGCCTTCGTCATCAGATTCACAGGCGGCAATCACGTGATTTTGTTATGATATATTTTCCTCACTTATGTAAACAAAAACACTCGGTAAGAACACATTTTCTTAAATTTTAAATCAAATACTTAACTCTCAGCATTGAGATACGTACCATTCGATGCGTCGTAATCTCCGGTTTAATTTGATACAAAGACCATCCCTCAAATCCATGTCAAAGCTGAGAACATTCGTGCAAAGTGCAAACATTTCTTAAGAAAATACATCACGGCGTTTTGAAATACTTTGCATGAATGTTCTCAGCTATGACAGGGATTTGAGGGAAGATCTTGGTACCAAAAAAGACCAGAGAATATGACCTATCGAATGGCACGTATCTCAATACTGGGTGTTAAGTATTTGATTCAAAATTTGAGAAAATGTGTTCTTATCGAGTGTTTTTGTTTATATAAGTGAGGAAAATATATCATTACAAAGTCACGTGATTGTCGCCTGTGAGATTGCATCCCTTTGATTGCATACAGTGTACTCGGATATATTTTTTCTGAGGTTGGTAGCGAACGCTCTTTTCTACACGTCTTAAGGGTCTGTCCGTCTGTCCACCCGTCCGTCTGTCTGTCCGTCCGTCCGTTAGCAATTTCTTGTGTGCACAACTTCTACATTTTCAATTAGAATTTGATGAAACTTGCCACAAATAATCTTCATAGTGTCTAGTTGTGTCGACCACTTACTGAATGCAAATAACTATTTTCATTCTCAAATTATCTGCCCTTGAATTTGGGAAATACGTAACACAATAGTTTTTAACTCTTTCACAAACGACAAAATTTTAGGGTTGTCCACTTAAAAAACTGTCGCAAATGACAGATGGATGTTATTAAAGACAGGGTTTGTGTAAAAATGTCACAGAAAATATTGAAACAAAAGGAGAAACTGCTGGTTATCAGCAGTTTCTTCTTTTGTTTCAATGCTTTCCCAAGCCTTTTCTATTAGGGACGTCAAAACCAGGTCTTGTTTGAGAAAGGGTTAATCAAACTAGAGTTATTAGAATAATTTGAATCATTATATGGTTTGACACAATGTTATTCTATTATCATATTTTCAACCTTTCTGATTCCCCGAAGCTGTGTTATTTGGGAAATGGTCAAGCCATATTGATATAAATGCTACTACTGCGACTACAAATACTTCCAACGAATTCGACTTGCGTGTTGTTTAGTAAACAGTAGCCCTAAAAACTAATTTATAAAGTGTTAAGATTGCGGGCATTGATTGCATATCATTCAACCGAAACACGTCAACGTAGTGTGACACAGCGTGTTCGTATATTGAATAAACTAGATCTAAATACAAAATGTGAGTTCCCCTTTTAGATCTACTCTTTCTAAAAAGTTTTTGTAATTAATACAATTTTAAGACATTCATTTCATTTTAACATATTTGATGTAAATAATGATATATTTAATAAGTTTATTCTAAAAGTAAACGGATTCTGGTTAATAACGTCGCGCTAAATGCGTCAAACATGGCTCATTTTCATACCAAGTTATACAAAAGCAAAATCATTTTATGTGCTTTTGCTTTACAAATGTTTGAAGAAACGCACAAGGTTCCGTGCAAAGTGAGTTAAAACTAGGAATGGCCCCACTAAGGCGCGTGCAGTGCACGTCATCTCGTCAAATTCCGTAGAGTATAAGCCTGTACAGGAAGGCTGATCTGGATCCCAACTGGTCTAAAATTTCAAATTCCACAAGGGACCCTTTTCCACATCTTGTTTCAATTTCTAATTACAGATAACCTCAATACAATCCCAACAGAAGTATGGTGAAGGAAAGGTCTCGTATCAACGTCGTGGTAATTGGTCACGTGGACTCGGGTATCGCCACGCCTACCCATCATCTAATCTTTAGATGTGAAGGCATTGACAAGAGAGTCGCGGAGGAATTTGAGAAAAATGTCGCTGAGGTATGTATAGACTTACTCTCTACCACTCTCTTTCACAGAGGCTCTTTCATTTCGCCCCTGAGAGCAGAAGAATATCAAAATAATCCCATCTTAATTAGGAAGAATATGAAAACAGTCCCAATTTAATAAGATCAATTAAGGTATATGACCCATCATTAAAAACACCACTTTCTAGTCATGGGACATGCATCAAACTACAAACAATTTCTCCATTTGCCACAATGCTTTCTACACAAAAAGACCGAAACATCTTCCATTTCAGTCAGCTGGAATTTTTGTCTGCAACATCTTTAAATTGGACAAGTCTATAATCTGATAATGCGTAAAAGCAAACATGTTTCCAGACCAATCGGTGTGTAAGTGTAAATCTTCATCAAAGAAGATGAAGGCATGGAACGTTATAAGGACATATTATTTTTATTTTAGCCCCTTCCCCCATATTCAAAGTTTTCGACATCCCTTAAAAGAAAAGCATTGGAAAAGTTCGTAGAAAATAAAGAAAATGCTTGTGGCAAGCAGTTTCCCCATTTGTAACAATGTTTTCTATTCTGAAATACCTAGAAATGTTCACTCGCATTCTCTTGAAATTGTTGTTCGTAACCCCTTACAATTTGGATCACCCTAACATTTTGATGCTTTGGAAACGGTTTTTTTTCCCATTTACATCAGGCTGTTGCATTTGATCATCCGGGAGAGGTTCGAGCTGATTATTCGCCCTTGTTGGATTGCCAAACATCGATCAACACCTGTAAATTCGCAGAGATTAAGATGAAAAGCGATAGAAGACATGGCAAGGAACAAAAGTCTGAAGATGTCGCTACGATTGATTTTGTACAACGGCAGCCTATATGTGCCTAGAGTCATTTTGCTCGACGTCGTATGTACTCATACGTCATTGCGTCAAAGTGGAATGAGACATACGGTTGCTTTTGAATACAACTTCAATGAGCTGTATAGGAAAAAAAAGAGTTTTAAATAAATGAAAAGTAAATATCAACTGTCGAGTTTCTTTAATTAGACACCTGGCCCCGGTTTCTCGAAAAAACTTAAGTAAATTCTCATGAGAATATGCTCAACTTCAAAGGGATACTCTTCAACGTTGGAGGTTATTCGGTTGAAGTTCACGTGGATTTCGTGCGATTTGAGCACGGTGCTCAGATTTGAGCATGAGATCGTACTTAAATTTTTTCGAGAAACCGGGGCCAGGATTCCATTTTGCGCATCTTTGTTGTAATTTATTTAGAAAGGAATTTGGAACAATTTAATCAACCATTTTTAACATTTACATGTAAGCAGCCAATGATCCAGATCAATAAGTGTCATAGTGCATTCTGATCTTTGCGTGACTTTTTCTTTTAAAATGATAATTATAAACACGGTGGAGATTGTGCATCATGGGATGGATAACGAATACGGACAAAATACATTCGATTCTGGTAAGATATGTTGCAATAACTTCCTTATTTGTGCGTCAATCTTCAAAAGGTTTGTGGCATGTACCCCGCCTTACCGAGCTTTTTCATAGGATATATAACATATTAGATGACTCATGGTACTTTTTCCGACATATTGTCCCAACCGACCAGAAAGCGAAATGGTAACGACTACGGCCAAATTAACCACGCTTCAGGTAAGAATTTGTGCAATAACTTTCTTATTTTTGCGTCAATTTTCATGCGGTTTGTTACATGTACTCCGTCTTACTGAGGCCTTTTCTTAGATGTATTACTTATCTGGAAGCTCCTTGTACTTTTCTCAAACACCGATCCCAAACGACTTGAAAAAGGGTCTGAATTTTTCGTCGTTTTTCAGGTCGTTGGGGATCAATTTTTGGACAAAGTACAAAGATTCTACAAGCAAGTCATATATCTGAGGAAAGAGCTCAGTAATGCGGGGTATATGCAACAAACCGCTTGAAAATTGACGCAGAAATAAGAAAAATTATTGCACATTTTTTACCTGAAGCGAGGCAAATTTGTCCGTATTCGTTATCCATCCCATCATGCACAATCTCCACCGTGTATATACATACTTGCGAAACAGTCTGGTACTGACTTGACTTAAAAGTTATAAATAAACTTTGTATGAATTTTTACAGGATATGAAACGATTCTGACTTATAGTCACAATCTGCCTTCAAAACCCCAAATCGTGACTTCAGTAGGCATTCTCTTAATATGGGTTACCATCATATCCGGCGACATTTTCAAGGTGCAGCACACAGGGGATAACCTGTAGTGGCCTCTGAAAGGAATTAGTTATGATATTAACTAAGCCAACCCTTTCCCAAACAACACAATTTTAGGTTGGTCCAGTTCGACATTTGGTGTAGATGACAAAATGGACAATTAAAAAGTAATTTTTTGTGATTAATATAACAAAGAAAATATTGAGGCAAAAGGAGAAAATGCTGATTATCAGCATTTTATTCTTTATGCCTCAATGTTTTCTCAAGCCTATTAAGTAAGGGATGTCAAAACCAGGCCTTGTTTGGGAAAGGATTATTTGTCAAATGGTGATGTTTTAGGTTGGCAAATCCCTTTAGGGATTGTTCTACATACATGTATAGTTGAGCCAATATTTTATTTCGTGGAAATCTCTGTCCTGGCTCATTTTCTCAGAAATGGCTTTTCATAAACATGTCATTTCAGGTACACCGTGTAACGACCATCACTACCAACAATACAGACAGTTTATTTGGCCTGGCAGATGGAATGTTTCTGAAAATATTGCACTTTTGTACCGGAAAATGACCATTTTCTCTTGTCCCTGGAAAATTTTATTAATTTCCAACATGATTTTCGATATGAAATAATCGGTATAGATCGCATTTTTCTTCATTTCATTAATGCTTTATATCTCACATTATTGATAGTGTCAGTCCTTTTTGAGAAAATAGAAATTCGACGAAGATTTTTGGCCATATATGTCTGTCCCTGGATTTTTGATACGAAATGTCCTCGCAATAACTTACATGTGCGTAATCAAAGTATTTTTGGTTAGAATTCCTTTAAATACAACCCAAACGGAGGTGGAAACACTCATCAAAGCCACGATGTTTCAATGAAAACAAAGTAATACTTGGTTTCGAAGTTGCGAGGCAAATTAGGTAGGCGGTTGGCTGCGTAGACTTATTTTTTCGTTTTCTATGCAACGCGATCAACCACACTATATTGCTCAGATCTTAGAATCGTTTAGCTTTTCTTGTTCAGATATAGAATCATGTCGTTTACAGCATGCAACGTATTTTCTCCCTAGTTATTCTTGTGTGTAATTTGGAGCGAATGGTCGCGGAATTCCTCGCAATAACGGTCCTCGCAATAACGACAGTTTTGTTACTGGGAGTACGAAAATCGTTACTGCAAAGACATAATAAGTTTTCTTATGTAATTTGGACTTTTTGCCGAAGAAAAAAGGGTCTTGGTGCATAATCGTCTCAAACTATAATAGGAAAGCGAAGTATTTCAGCTGAAAAAAATATAATTACTGTTACCAAACATGTGTACCGATCAGTTGTTACGGAGCGGACTTGGAATCGTTATTGCAAAGACTCCTTACACATTTATGGATTCTTGGTACCACGAATGAATGAATTTTATCACTAGTCTAATGGAGATATTTTGCCAATCACCTTGGAATGGTGTATGAAGGATATAGTTCTAGATTTATTGACAAATTTAATTCTAGATGATCGTTCTGAAATGACATTTCCTCAATATCGGAGAGACATTATAGACTATTTCTTTTTAAGGCATGAATCTGTATATCTTTGTTCCATGGGTTTTGAAGAAATTACTAAGTCATTTTTTAAAGTGGTCATGGCAAAGTAGTTCCTGGTGCTATAGGGGTGCCGTGGAAAGACATGTAGATTTTTTTTAATTTTCAAGACAATTTACATGCATTGATTCGAATCGTGCATGTAATCTTGCAATCACAACATTTCATACCGAAAAAAAAAGATTTTTTTTGGTCAAATATTATCTTATCTTGGTAAACAAGAAGTTAAGAAGAAAACATTTTCAAATTACTTTATTTCTTTTTGTTTTGTTTTGTTTTTTGGACAATCAGTTTTAGGACACTCAACGTCTTACAACCGTGTATCTAAATTATTATGTGAGATATCTTCCAAAAAAAAAAAAAAAGAAATAACAACAACAACAACAAATCATCTGCGTATATTGCTAAAAGGATCGAACCCAATCAGTATGCCAAGACTGTACAGTCAGACTATGGTCGAGATTTTTCGCTCCTAAACGATTTACCATATCCTGAATATTTTTTACTTGAATTTTCATTATGTTATTATTTTCCCAATGTGATATTTTATTGTTTGACGAGAAGATTTAAGACATTCCATATTTTTTCTTTGTTTTTCGTCATATTTGTAATTGCTTAACTTTCTTCGGGTCTTCTCATTTTTTTACAAAGAAAAAGGTTTTACGAACACTAAAGTAAGAGAAGTAAAAATAATGCTGATTACCAGCTCTAACTCCGTTTCCCTTGATATCCCTTGATATCCAATCATCTATATTGTACACACAAGTTTTCATAAACTTCATTTTTGTAGTCTTCATCAGCTTTCAAGTTGTATAATTTTTATGCTAGGTATCCACTGCCGATCAAATCAACTGGACCATGCCGAATCAAGCGATCGAGTACAGATCGAACTCGATCGCCATTTGTAATCGGGAATGGTCGTGGTAATCGAGCTTTATCCGCACCACTTTGTCATCTTTCTCTATTTGTTTATATATAAAAGAAATATTTGTGTAAGATTAGGTAGAAAGTTGATCGAAAAGCGATCGTGTATTGATCGGAAGGGCGATCGACCAGATCAGGAATCAATCAAAACTGGAGATCGAGTGTGATCGGATTAACATCTTTATATCGATCACATGGCCTTTTACTCATGTGGCTCCCAACCACATCTCGATCAACTCGATCTGTGCTTTATCTGTTCATTCGATCAAATAGAAGGTAGAGGTCGGGTTGATCGAGTAGAGATCGAGAAAAGTCTTTTAGTCGGGAATAATGGGCGAATTTGAGCAGTCAGTGCGATCGATTTGACTTGATCAGCAGTTGTAACATAGAATAAAATTTGACGTTTTTGAAAGGGTTTAACAAAGTGATTTTTACATTTAAATGTATACATTTTTTACAATTGCATTGCTTTTAATATTTGAAGACCATATATAGGTCAATACAATGTAAGAAATGGAAAAATATTTAAATATAAGTCCTCACAGTAATGGTAAATGTCATTCCAATAACAAAGACTTTTTTTATTACAAACTACAGCATGGTTAAATAAAAATTATGTGTTTTGATGGTAAAATTGGTATGTTTTTTAACCTAATTATTTGAAGCTTGAATACAATAGTGAAATTAATTTCTTTCTGTTTATTTCATAAAATAGCGAATATTGTCCTTGCAATAACTAATATGTCCTCGATGTAACGATGCACTTTCGGCAAATTATTTTACAAAAAAGTGTTACGCTAATTTTATAGTGCCTGAAATACAAAGAGAATATTATTTTCTAGAGTCTAAAGTACATGCACATACATTTTGTCTTAGATAGAAGCTTTATTACATTTGACACAAACAAAATTCTCTATTTAATTAGGAAAATACAATACTACATTGAAAAAAAGCCAAACGAATCATTTTTGGAAACCGACTTGAACATGATTCCTTCAGTCTGGATTCTTATTCTCAAAAAAACATACTTTGAAATAATCTTAAAACTTGCAAATCGAATTTCTGAAAGAAAATCTGGTTGTTACAGCGAGGACATTTTATTGAGACCATAGATTTGTGAAAGACGATCTCGAGTATTTCCATGTGCATAGGAATGTTCCTGTTAACGTTATTTATTACTTTAAATGTAGTACTTTAATCCTGAACCAGAAATTCACAGAATAAATTGGAAATAAAAATTGATTTTTTTTGTCAGATTTCCACGAAAATAAATATTGGCTCAGTTACGCAACCACTAGGTAAAACGTGAAAACTTAAAACAGAAGAACTAAACGGTCAGGCGTCAATTCCGGATTTTCGTAATTCCGTCGTGACAGAGTTGTAGTTAATGCGGACGGTATGCCGTCTTCCGGTGTCAGTGTAAATAAGTGCTGTCAGTGGGAAAGAACCGCTACTGCACTTATGAATGCCATAATTTTGCGGATAGAATTGGAAATTTTGAACTGCATAAACTTTATCGAAAGAGGCCAATACAAGGCGAGCTTGGATCCGTGTAATAAGTCGCAAGAATTAGAACCAAACACCGTATCTGGCCTAGGCCTACCCGAGTCTGAGAGACAGTAGGCCTATTAGCCGAAATGTGTAGATCGTTGGGAGATTCCAACAGAGGAACCTCAGCGGAGAGTAGAAACTAAGAGAAATCCCATCGCAACATAGTCAAAACACACTAGACGCTTACACGTATATCAAAGTAGATATAGTCAATTGAGACAGATGGTGAAAATGCTGGTTATCAGGGTTCTCTTAAATTTTGCCAAAATACTTCCCATAGATCTACTTGAATGAAATGGCAACATTTTGAGAGAAAAGAAAAACATGTTGACTTTGCTTTTCCCTCAATATTTCCTATTCTACAATCTACACCAAACCATTCTTTTTAGTAGATCTACGCATCATAGTCTACAGCCTGCTTCAAATTTGAATTAAATTTGAAATGATGGTTTATAATGTTAACCCTTTCCTAACCAATTCTTTGTTTTGATGCCCACAAATAGCAAAATCAGAATCATTCTGACAATTAGCTTGACTTAATTTGGAAAGTACCATATTTTTCGGCACATTTAAAAACGAATTCTCCAATTTTTAACCCTTTTTCTTAACATTAAAGTCCCGTATTTGACCTCAGTAGATTGTTTGGAAAAACATTGAGAAAAAGGAAGCAATTTGATGATAGTCAGAAATATCGCCTCTTTCCTCAATATTTTCTGTGCTTTAACATTCACTTATATATAAATTCTATTTTCGATATTAATCATTTTCCGACAGTGAAAAACCGTGTGGAGCGGAATGTTCTTACAAACAATTACAAAATATTCGTTTGGAAAAACTCGCTCACAGCGTACATGTATATACATGTATCTTTTTTCCCCAAAGTTGCCCCTCTTTTTATTTCTATGACGTCATATAACTAGAGTAAGTAATGCAAAGTCATGACGTCACAAATCGACACTGGCCTGATTTGAGGCACACGACGGGGAAAATGTTTTCAATGATAACCTATCATCGGATTATAGGAGATTTCTTTTGGTATAGATCTCCGAATGGTTTAAAAATTTTGGAAGGTGCAGAGGTATTATTAGATTCCATTATTAAGTTACTATAAAAATCATTTTCATTTGATTAATCATTGATTTGATGAAAATATTAAAGTTGCCGCTTGTCCTACAGGCACATAGAAGTAAACATACCGTCCCGCAGGAACGACAACTCTGTATTACCGGAATTACGAAAAGACCCAATTTGATGCCTGAGGGAAGCATTTAAATATAGAGGCAGATAATGGCAAATTCTGGTCATGTCGCTGCAGTGTAAAGATAAGACGATTTTAATTAGTAGCCACAAAATAGGGCTTGGCGAATAAGCTGACAGACTGGGTAATGTTTGTCACATTTCTATTTCTCAAAAATTCAAGGGAGGCAACCATGATTAACATAAAAGACGTGATAAAATAATTTCCCTTGACCTGAAATACAAGCAGAATGATTTTATGTATCTACACGTATTTCATTTACATGCATTTTAAATACCATCTTTTATGCTTAAAAGAGTGCTAGGTCTTGGAAAACATGAGGTGAAACAGGACATGGTTTTCGAACCATCACATGTAAAATTACGTATTAGGTAGAGGCTGTATAGTAGATTCTACGCGATATATAAACGTTCAAAAGGCGCAGCCTTTGAACGTTTATGTCGCGTAGAATCTACTATACAGACTCTATCTGACTTAGTGTTCGTCAACCAATGAAAACACACGCTTCTACTGTCATTCCTCAAACCACGCCTCAGACCGGAGCTGCTATCATGCGGATCTTACTGGAATTACATCATTTTCCCAAAAATTACATCATTTTTCATAACTGCACAGGAAACGGGGCGTGGCTTTGTATGTCTGTGACATATACTGACCGGCAGTGCGTTTATGTGAAATATAGCGCCGAATTTTTCAAATATACTGCAATTTCATTGGTCCAGAAACTAGGACGAACACTAAAATAGTTTGGAGTTCGATATTGTGTTGTATATGAGGGTAAATCATGTAAACATGTAGAAAAAACAGCCCTCTCTGGGGAAAATTTCTCGATAAACGCACTCAAATGATCAGCTAATGAAATACAAAATTCGAGCGACTGGAAAAGACTAGTGTCCCTATTTCTTCGAATAGTTATCAATCGATGTTCACCAAACCCTATGGGTTATCATTAGAGTCATCTTGTCCAATTCCTATGTTGTTGAAGCTTATTAGAATAGTCTCGTCGAGACGATTCAAATGAGTACGTGCGTACAATAAAGGATTTGGATTTGAAATAAAGAATTGATAACACTCCAAGAATTTCTTTGTGCCAACCGTGTTAGCTTTCTCCCGGATCATGTTGGCCAATGTTTGGAGACCAAGATCAACCTCCATTTCCGAAGATCCAATTTGTAATATGTCTTTGCCCTATTCCCTAATAGCACAGAAATCATTCAGTCAAAATGCGAAAATGCTGTATATCAGCATTTATTTTTCGTTCAATGTTTTCACTTGACATTTTAAAGTAGATCAACCCTGATGAGATTCACGCGACGTCGGAATTATTCGGGCGATGTCGTACAAATTCGGCGGTGGAACGTTCCACCGCCGAATGTTTACATGTACGACGTCGCCCTAATAAGTTCGGATACGTAACGATTATTGAACCACGTAGCCCGAACAATTCCGACGTCGCGTAATTCTCATTAGGGGTGAACTACCTTAAGTTAATGCATACGTGAAAATCCGGTCTGGTTTGGGAAAAGGGGTAAATCGGGTGATAGACAGAAAACCTTTTTACCACCGAGGCAACTGGTACAGATATATATAGATAATGTTTATTACACATTTACCATTCATGCAAATAATACAATTTCTTTTTAACAAAAACCTCGTAACTGCAGCTTGTTATAAGCTGCAGTTACGAGATTTTTGTTGAAAAGCGACGATATAGATAATCTTTATTGCCTCAAATATGGGATATGTTTACAAATATGAAGTAACAAACTATTAATTTAACATTAGATGTTAGTGGTATACTTAAATACAAGAAAAACTTTAGAGTTTTAGATAAATTGATTTTTTGTTTGTTTTATTTCAAAGCGAATATATGACATTTTCATGAATAAATTTATATATTTGCGTGCTTATTTCTCAATATACTAATGAACACAATTATTTATTTTGATAGACAAAACAACAATAGGCCTATACATGCTTATCATAGAAATTATTTAAATACCCCACCCACACAACGATGTTCAAAATATTGCCATCCTTTTCTTCTGCATTTATAGGCTAGTATTTCTTTCTAAGCATATACATGTACATTTAAGACAACTTACCGAGGCTTCAGATGCTCACCCACATAGGTAAACGATTATCAAACCATTGTTGGTTGAAAACATTGCCAAAAAGGATATTTACCGTCGCCGGGGATTGAACCCAGGACTTCATGGGTACGGTTTTAAAAGACATTTTATTTAAAAGAAATGCTGATAAAATTTTACCCGGATTTTTTTTTAAATTCGACCTTCTCTAAATGCCATGGTAACATCAACGTCAAGAAAGTGTCAAAATCTCTGCTTTCGCATATTTCGCAGGCCAAATGACAAATATAAATCTTAAAATACAATTATTTTCGCATCCTGCGATTACGTTTTGATAAATTCAAATGAATGGAAGGTGTAAAGTTACTTTCGCCTTTCAGTATAATAATCCACGCGTGATATCCTACTGTTTGTAAACAAAACTATAAACTTCTTTTTTTTATAAATTTACCAGACTAGAGATGCATTTGCACGTTAAATACAAATAGCTATGCTATTTTTGACAGCCACTCTCGGCCGGGTTTGGTGTGCGTGGCTAGAGACGCATGAGCATGTTAACAAACAACTACATGTAGCTATGTACTGCTTTTCAACAAAAAAAACTCGTAACAGCAGCTTAAATAAGCTGCAGTTACACAAATGTACGAGATCTTTGTTCAAAAGCTACGTATGATATTTTTAGGGCCACACTCGGACGGTTGGGGTGTGTGTGTGTGTGGGGGGGGGGGGGGCACTTCGCGCTGGCTCCAATCGTCAAGTTAAGACAGCAGCTTATCTATACTGAACAAAAGTGAAAACGCTACACTGGAAAATTTCTTATTTCTGGAAAAGTATCGAAATAATATCATAAAATATAATTTGACGTTATTTCCCAGACTTTCGGCAATCGTTTTGTCGAAATTTCATTGTCCTGTCTCCTTTAATGTCAGAGTTACAGCCCTAAATGCGTTTAGAGCTAATTTATTCTAATGCCGTATATGCACATGCGCAGTAAACGCTTCATTATTTTTTCAGAATTGGTCATATCCGAGTTGCTAAAAAAACTTAAAATCTCACTTATCTCTTGTAGTAAGCTCAAAAATCAAAGTCTAATTGTCAATTTGGCGAATTACCTCCCTTTGACATAAACAAAAAGGGAATTTTAAATGTTCGGTATTCACAAATTTATCACGGTTTTTGATTTGTTCTTTTGCAACATCATGCAGGCCTTACAAGGGACTTTTGAACCCTTAATTCGACTAGGATTGTTTCCAGATGTCCATGTAAAAGCGATTTCATTTTCCTATTGAGATTATATTGTAATATTTTCAAGTTTATGAGCATAATTGAAATTATGCTTCTCGACCATCATTTTCTAAACGCTGAAACAAGGTTATGCAAGTTTCTTTACATTTCCCGAATGGTAAATTGTCAGACTACTATTCCTTGCAGTCCGGCATGGTTTGCATTCGTCTGCTTGGATTTTTGAAGGTAAAAATTGTGTGAAATTTCCGTTCAAATTGTACAACTGAAAAACGGACCCTGTCATATCAAAAAGTCCGTTTTTGGGAAGCAAATTTTGCAAAATTTGCTTTTCTTTGCAGCCGTGCTTCTCTGCACTTTAACATTCTCTGCATACCACACAACATCTTCCGGTCCTCCTCACTATAAATAGTTCTATCAAAAGCGAAAATAAATGAGGTAACAGTCATTCGAATGTTCATATGTAAGTCTGAAGTTATACATGTAGATATTGAATAGTGTGACTGAAAGTGAAACATTCTATTAATCATGTCTTTAAGCGAAGAAAAGACCGACGTAGTAATTTGCTTTATTATGGTTCAAAGATCAGTCCAATGATCTTCCTTGTAAATGGGTCAGTCAAGTTTACTGAACTATGAAATATATTCAAAGGCTCAAAGCTATAAATAGACAATTTACACACCGATAAACCGTAGCGTGTATACTATGTATTTACAACTGGTAGTACCTGGCAAACCGCGTCCATTGATTGGTTAGTACTAGTATACATGTTGTGCCGATTTTAAGATTCTTGCCTAAATTCGAAATTGGTCATGGCCAATTTCGAAATTGGGCACGGAACTTTGCCCAATTTCGAAATTGGCCATCCATTTTCGAAATTGTGATTCAGTAAGTTCCGTGTGTCATGCAGAACTATTTCTGTCGATCTTTTTCGACGATTTATTGATAATTGAATCATACAACGCCCGAAATGTTAATATTATTTACGGTTTACTGCGAAACTGTCATGCAGAAATATTTCTGTCGATTTATTCTCGTTTTTTTCCTCACCGATTTATTAGTTATGAAACGAACAACGACATAATGATTATTTTACGGTTTACTTTGATTTTTGATACTTCCTACGTGCTCGTTGCTGCCGCGGATCCAGGATGTCTGTGATGGGGTTCGAATTAACAAATAGAGAGGTTCGTTTTCCCAAGTATTACACAATTTTGACCGAATTTCTGCATTGAAATGAAATAATCAGGCTGCGGAGACAGTGGCAGATCCAGAGGGGGGGGGGTGCGGGAGTCAAACGAACCTCCTCTGAATCCTAATTATTTCAATTTCATGTAAAAATCCAGTCAGATTTTTGTAATAATAAGAGAACGAACCACCTATTTGTAATTTCGAACCCCCTTACAAAGTCTGGATTCGCCGCTGAGAGGGGTTTCCTTTGAACCTCGAAAACTCCCCTACCCATTTGATACGCCGCTGCATTGTAAACGTGTACACCAGAATGTAAAAACTTCATCTGCGGGTCCCAGTCGATATAAAAATCCAGTCTATTTTAAAACGAAAGTACAGTGCCATTCAAGGATAAACGAAACCTGTCACATGGTGTATAGAATAAGATATTTATCCACATGCGAGAAAGAGATACGGCAACATTTTATCTGAATTTTCCGATAGAATTAGGTCACAGGATAAAATTAATGATGTCATTATGACGTTGCGAAGTCGTACTGTAAGCGGAATCATGCATACTTATTAAAATGATTATAATAGTATAAGATCCATTTCTCGCTCTGATTTTATTATCATTATTGTTCCAATGCATTTAAGCCGGGCATTAAATCAACAATTTACCAATCATTTATCTCTCATAAATCATATCTAATTTTAAATATGATATACACTTTTGGGGTATTTTTTATCAATTTAAAAAGTGGGCCTTTTTTGAACTGGGCCTTTTTGGTCATTTACACTAGAACTAGGCATTTCTGGTTTCAGGGGATCAATTAGTTTGTCTAGGTTGGTTGCTTGTTCTGGCCAGCACGGTGGGAAGTATCGGCTTGTTCGGCTAGGTCAGTCGCTAGTTCTGGCCAGGACGGTGGGAAGGATCAGCTTGTGCGGCTGAGTTGGTCACTAGTTCTGGCCAGCAGGGTCGGAAGGATAGGTTTGCTCGGCTGGTTTGGTCGCTTGTTCTGGCCAGCATGGTGGGAAGGATCTGCTTGTTCGGATGGTTCGGTCGCTTGTTCTGGCCAGCACGGTGGGAAGTATCGGCTTGTTCGGCTAGGTCAGTCGCTAGTTCTGGCCAGCACGGTGGGAAGGATCAGCTTGTTTGGATGGGTCGGTCACTTGTATTGGCCAGCATGATGAGAAGTATTGGCTTGTTCAGCTAGGTCAGTCGCTAGTTCTGGCCAGCACGGCGGGAAGGATCTGCTTTTTTGGATGGGTCTGTCGCTAGTTCTGGCCAGCACGGTGGGAAGTATCGGCTTGTTCGGCTAGGTCAGTCGCTAGTTCTGGCCAGCACAGTGGGAAGGATCTGCTTGTTCGGATGGGTCGGTTGCTTGTTCTGGCCAGCACGGTGGGAAGTATCGGCTTGTTCGGCTAGGTCAGTCGCTAGTTCTGGCCAGCACGGTGGGAAGGATCTGCTTGTTCGGATGGGTCAATCGCTTGTTCTGACCAGCACGGTGGGAAGTATCGGCTTGTTCAGCTAGATCAGTTGCTAGTTCTGGCCAGCACGGTGGGAAGGATCGGCTTGTTCGGATGGGTCGGTCGCTTGTTCTGGCCAGCACGGTGGGAAGTATCGGCTTGTTCAGCTAGGTCAGTCGCTAGTTCTGGCCAGCAAGGTGGGAAGGATCTGCTTGTTCGGATGGGTCGGTCGCTTGTTCTGGCCAGCACGGTGGGAAGTATCGGCTTGTTCGGCTAGGTCAGTCGCTAGTTCTGGCCAGCACGGTGGGAAGGATCAGCTTGTTTGGATGGGTTGGTCGCTTGTTCTGGCCAGCACGGTGGGAAGTATCGGCTTGTTCGGCTGAGTTGGTCACTAGTTCTGGCCAGCAGGGTCGGAAGGATAGGTTTGCTCGGCTGGTTTGGTCGCTTGTTCTGGCCAGCATGGTGGGAAGGATCGACTTGTTTGGCTGGGTCGGTCACTAGTTCTGGCTAGCATAGTAGGGAGGATCGGCTTGTTCGGCTGTTTTGACAGTTTGACCTCTACAGCTTATGCAGGGAAAAATGCAGGGAAAAATGCTGAATATGGTATTTTTCAAAGAAAGGGATTCTCCTGTTTAAATGGTTTTACAATCAGCTCACTATTTTGAGTTAGTTATCTTCAAAGTCTAAACGAAATTAGAACATATCAAATTAATTAACATAAGTATGCAGATCTATGGCAGATCACATATATTTAGCAGATGAAAAGCTTCATAATAAATCTTGTTTGCATTAAAAGAACCATTTCTAAAATGTCGATATTTAACTTTAAGTAAGTGAAACCATTTTAATTTAGGTGGTTAGAAAGCCCAAAGCAATGGATCTAATTCAGGCTCCGAAAAATATGGAACTGCAACTTTTTGAATAAATAAATGAATTCGAGTATAGATATGATTTTTATGGCAATATTATCTATAAATTTGATGTCCTGCTGAACGTGTAAACGAATTGATAAAAGCAGAGACATATAATATAATGTTTATCTATGTCTCTGATAAAAGATAAGGTGCGAATTGCTTAGGGTACGAATCAACTTCCGCGCAAACGGAAGAAGAATGTTCCGTATGTTCTGTTCGGTACGGAACTTTAGCTGTTCCGTACCGAACTTTTATTGGACTAAAAACGGCTTAAAATGATTTTGTAAGTGCTAACTGTGATACCTCCCTAAAAACGGATATTTTGAAGATGAGTTCTGCACAGAAAATGGCCCGATATACCATAAACTAATTATAAATAAGCTATTTCGCCGAGTTTCGAAATTAGGCAAATGAGTTCTGCAGGGATTTGCCGAATTTCGAAAATAGGCAAAAACGAAAATCGGCACAATATACACATAAAGGTTGTCAACTTGTGCTAAAAATAGATTCAACATCACCAGCATGGAATCAAAGTATTCAATGTATTCAAATGGATAATCAAAGTACCTAATCAAAGTCATCTACTTCTGGATAGGCCTACATTGTACATTAACAAATTTGCTTCCCAACAGTACTTTCAGTACTTTGATTTATCCCCGTAATTAATATCCACAAAACGTTTCGTGCTTGGCACAACCAGGTCAATGGACAATGCGAAACACTTTCATTTGATTTATTTTCTTGTTGTATTTAGAAGAAATATGACAAGCAAAATAGGTGTAGCGTTTTCACTTTTGTTCAGTATAGTAGTTGTGGTACGACGGTGGCTTCACCTGTAACACACGTGATTTTCGGGAAACATTCACACCGAAAATTCGTCCATGTCATGGTAGGCCTATGTTTTAATTTCTATGCTTGTACTCTACGGATTTGGACGCGATAAAGTGCGCCGTTTGCACTTTTGGGCTCTCAAAACACTTTACACAGCACATCGGGGTTTCTCAAAACATTCAAATGCAAGTATTCTTCTGTGGCCAATAAAAATGGAAAAAAGTCACATCCGTCGTGTGGAATTACGTTTGAACGTTTGAACGATTCATGATATTTGGTTTAAATAGAGAATGAAAAGGACATTGTACCATCAAAGACGCGTACGGTGCACTTTGTTATTAGAGTCCGTTGCACAAAAGCCGGGGAATTAGAAAAAAGTACTTTGAAGCGAGCATGTGTATGTTTCCAAAAAAAGGTCAATTGGGCTATCTTGTTAGCTATATCAAGTGTGAATTAGCAGTGTGGTTCCATATAAAACTGCATTTGACCATAGACTGATTTTGAAAGTCGGGTTTTCTAAAATGCTATAAGGGCTTTTTTGCCAGAGCCCATTTGAAATGTGATGGTTTATAATTGTATTATGCTCTCGTCTGCAGCCCCTTTCAATTTATTTAAATTAAGTGTCATATAAATGGTTCATTATATTTATGTATACTAGTGTCTGTTTACTTTTTAGTTGTTTTGTAAAACTGCAACGAAGCATATCAGTTTGTTTAAAACATATATCATAACTTTCAATTAACAATTTCTCAGCTTACAGTGACCTACTTATGGAAAATAAAGTACGAGTATCTTTTAATACAGTTGTCATTGGCTTAATTGATATATTCCGACTCTAAATCAAATGAGATTCGCGTGATCTCGGAATTGATCGTGTGACCTTTTTAAAATCCGTTACGTGCGGTATCTGAACTTATTCGGACGATATCGTTAAACATTCGGCGGTGGAATGTTCCACCGCCGAATGTTTACGGCGTCGCCCAAATAATTCCGACGTCGCGTGAATCTCATTCATATATCGATGGACTACCCTAATGTCATAATTAATACGCTCGAAGAAACCTGACCTGAAAATAGAAAATACGCTAAAAACACACGAATTTAAATCCATGTTCTCGATCGTTTTGTTAGAAATAGTTTCAAAACAGTAACTATAATAGGTAAATCATTGAGGAAAGGTATTGAAACATTAATGCTAGTTTTTATTTCCTTTATGCATCAAAGTATTTCTCAAATTCTATCCAATGAGATCCATTTTGTCGTTAACATTACTTTTTTCAAATTGTACAGAACTAATTGTTCATTGAGTTAAAAAATGCTTAAGGTATTAATCGCCACTTAAGATAAACTTCTTTGCTTGTTTTAAGTTGCAGTTCCCATGTTTTTTAAGAAAACCAACGATATTACAAAGAAAATCCCTAAAGTGATGCTCTTTTATTTATGGCTTTAATAAGGTGTATTTTGGACAGATGACTTTGCTAAATTTACCCCTTCCAAAACGATAAAAGTTTACAAATCTCTCCTTTGAAAGCAGCTGTGGAAGAACAGGATAAAAAAACGCATTGATCTTTACATCTATTATAGCGTAGAAATATGATTGGAGCAATAGAAAACACCAATTATCATTATCTTTTTTTCCCAATTTGCATTTTTGCCGGTATGCTTTTCCCACCCTTTCTATCCGGGCTGTTAAAACCAGGGACTGTATTCAACTGTTACAGTATTAATTTTTTTAAATTGGTCGTGTAAATCGAAATTACATTACAAGCTATCTGATTGGACGAGACGTATGTCTCGGCCAATCGGACGGGTTGTTGTGTAATTCTAAAGGTACACTTGGAATTAATGGGTTGGTAAATAACACCCGAGAAAGGGTTCAAAATCCGAAAATGTAATCAACACATGAATCAGTGCATATCACTTCATTGAAACGTGTGCTACATGTCTCGCAAAAATTGTCCGTCTGTAAAATACGAAAATATCGACCCTGATCACTTTGTTACCACCCTGTCCAGGCCCGTATGAAGCAATTTCATATTGGGATGGCTGAAACCCCTGTGCCTGAATATTGGGGGGGGGGGGGGGGTGGGCTAAATTGGATTTTCCCTAAATATTCAGTGTAAAATAAGCAAAATTTAGTATTTTTGGCCAACTTTGAAGGGAGGAGCTTAACCCCCCTAGCCCCCCCCCCCCCCCCTGTTTCTACGGGCCTGCTGTCTGTTGTATCATCTGTTGGCCCAGATTTTCAGAAATTCATTCACATTTTTGTTGATACTGGACCAATTTCAATTCTGTTTGAAGCAGAGAAGGTGGACAGACGTCACACATTAGCTGAACGTGTAAGATTTTTTAAAAAAAATCATCTGATAAAAAAAAAGTTATTGAAGATCAACAAAACATTTAGTTGATCTTCGATAACTTTTTACCAGCTGTTTTTTTTTAATCCAACATGCCCAGCTAATTCCCTTTCCCACATTTTCATGTGGCATTTTCCCACATTCTCAGCTTTTAGCCAAATTAAAATTGGTGGAGTAGGTCCCCATTAAAAGAAATATTGAAGAATTTCTAAAATTCTGTAGAAATGGTCATTTGATTATCCACCGTGCATCGGTTGACTACAGAACAAGAAGGAAGAAAAAGAAAGCTGAGACTTTTTGCGTCGCACGATTTCACTGAAATTGTTCCAATCCATATTATAGATGTTCCACCCACTTTAATCACATGGAACCAAAATTGCTTTATTTTCTAAGATTTCTAATCAAAGCATTTTAAACGATGGTCAATCGTTCAACAAGGACTGCTCTTGTTCATTTGTTTTAGAAATACGACAAACTTATAGAGAGATAATGATAAACATCTTACTCGAATCGACAAGTCGCTAGTGGGGGATCAAAACCTCGTAACTCCTGCTTTATAAAGCTGTAGTTACAAGGTTTTGACTCCCCACTAACGTAGTGTTTTTCTAAGGCCGACTTCGATTGGGACTTTAGCTCAAGTTACTGTACGCTATCGCTCCAATCGAACACCAATAGTGCGAGCTATTTGACGTCATTTCCGCAACTATAGTCCAACCACCGGAAGAACTGTGATCGAAGTATCGGAGCCTTTACGTCATTTGAAACGCCTCGGATAAACAGTGGACAAATTAGAGTCAAGTAAACAAAGATTTTGATTAGTTGACACAAAACGGGGGTGAATCTAATAGATACAATAGCACTGGTTCCCAACGATGGCACAAGTCATTATGCCAATCGAAATCGGCCTAATTCTTCTCCACTCCGGACCGAATCGTGGGCGAGTTCACAAATTTCATGGGTAATGTACCATGCATCTGCTTATCTGGCCGTCCGTTCGTCCGTCTGTAGATATGTTCGTTTCTAACGCAGGCATTGTTTGATATATTACCAGGAAACGTAATAAGAGTGTTGCTTAAAAAGCAATGGAGCTGGCCTATTGTTTAACAGTCACAGTGGTCAAAGGTCATGGGCGGATCTAGAGAGGGGTCGAGGGTCCAGACCCCCCCCCCACCCTGGCATTACCCAAAAATTGAATTTTGACTTTATAGATTTAGTGTAACGTTAGAAATATATTACATTTTAAGCCATACTTTGAGCTTGGACCCCCATGGAAAAAATCTTGGGCTTGGACCCACATGGAAGAAATCCTGGATCCGCCCTTGAAAGGTAAAGGTCAAATCCAATCTAAAATAAGTTTTCTGGTGACTAGACGCCGGTTAAGGTATTTGTCCGCTTTTCGGCAGTTCTAGTTTTCTTGCGACACCCTTTCGGGTGACGGGTTATATCGTATTATATAGTCGCATCATCACCCGCAAATTTCTTTCACATGTCAAAAAGGATATTTATATACCAATAGGTAAGACATTTCTATAAAATGTAATATTTCGTTTATTGTTCACCAAGTTTCATGTTGTGGGTACTCATTAGAATCGTCTCGACGAGACGATTCTAATGAGTACCCACAACATAGGGTTTGGATTTAGAATAACAAATTTATAATTCCTGAACCCCTCTTATATGTTTATATTTATTTATTTTATAATTGAGCTAATATTTGGATAAATGCAAAATTTTATGACCAATTAGACCCATATAAGCCTATGTATGCGCACAGCCTTATAAAGAAACATGTTATTATCTGATAGCTTCCTGTTAAGCATTGGCTTATTTCTGACGAAAGTAAGCACCCTGCTAAGATTATTATTATCATTATTATTATTATTATCATTATTATTATTATCATTATTATTATTATTATTATTATTATTATTATTATTATTATTATTATTATTATTATTATTATTATTATTTTATTATTTTATTATTATTATTATTATTATTATTATTATTATTATTATTATTATTATTATTATTATTATTATTATTATTATTATTATTATTATTATTATTATTATTGTTATTATACGTATCATATCTGCAGATGCTTTGAACGCTTATTCCATTAATAGACCACAATACATTAGATATTGTGGTCTAATTTCAATTGTATTCAAAATGAACACGTTAGAAATGGAGGACAGGCCATTGTGAAAGCCTTAGTTTTTCTATTCAATAGTATTATTACAAAGGAAGAGATGCCATTAGGATGGCAAACAAGCATAATTATTCCTATATATAAAGGTCATGGTAAAGACAAATCAGATCCCTCCAGCTACCGTCCAGTCTCCCTGCTACCATGTTTCTGTAAAATTTTCGAAAAGGCCTTACTAGATCGAATCAACGAGTATATTCACATGTCAAGACTCCCGTTTCCATCCCCACAACAACATGGCTTTCAAAAACATCTTAGCTGTATAACCACTGCCTTTAATATCCAAGAAACCATTTACTATTACGTCGAACGTCAAAGTGACGTCTACGTAGCTAGTCTTGATCAAAAGAAGGCTTTTGACACGGTGAGACATGCATCCCTTTTTTTGAAACTAGGAAAACAATTAGAATTCAGAGGCAAGCCATTATGTATACTCATGACAATGTACAAAGATCTTAAATGTGTTATACGAGTTTCTACAACAACGTCGCCGTATCTTAACGTCGTACGCGGAGTACGTCAAGGAGGGGTTCTTTCAACTTTCCTTTACCTCGTCTATATCGACGAATTACTGCATGATTTAGAAGTCAGTAGGCTTGGAGCAAGCGTTATGAACACGGACGTCAGTAGTCCAACATTTGCGGACGACATCTCCCTTCTTGCTATATCTCCCCTCAACCTACAGAAAATGGTCGACATAGTATATCTATACTGCACTCGATGGAAAATCGAAGTTAACGTCCTAAAGTCAAACGTTATCGTGTACTCAAAAAGACGTGACGCGCCCGAAGTTGGCATTATGTACTACGACCAGTTTCTAACCCAAGTCAAGTCAGTTACAAACCTCGGGATCACTCACGATTCAAACCTCAAGCTTAAATCGCGTATTGACGAGCGCATACAAAAAGCCCGTAACTCTTTCTACGCCATAATAAGCAATGGGGTACATCCCCGTAACGTCAATCCCCTCGTTCTTGTCCGCCTTTATAAAATGGTTATCCTTCCAACACTTCTTTACGGCTCTGAATTATGGAACGACTTATATACAGTAGACACCAAAAAGCTCGAACGATTCCAACATTCAATCGTAAAACGCATACAAAGTTTCCCTATAAGAACCAGATCGGATATCGCGGAATCAATGCTTGGTCTCTATAGAATTACTTCTGAAATTGAAAAAAGAAAACTGATTTTCCTGCATAAAATTCTAAGTCTGTCATTTTCATGTAAAACAAAAGAAATTTTATGACCAAGTATACATTATACAGTGATGACAAAAGTTCAGTATCAAAAGGGTTCATTCCAGACATTTGTAACATATTAACAAAATACAATCTTCAATACATATTAAATGATTACATTAATCTAGAAGTGCTACCAACAAAACTGAGCTGGAAAAGAACCGTAAGACTATGTATCGAAAACCATGAAAATCGGGAGTGGCAATTAAGACTTAACAATGATAACGATTTCTTACTATTCTCACTTCTTCATCCAAGTATAAAGCCTTGTATCATTTACACATTGTGGAATTCCAGCATTCTTAAAACATGTACAAATACTGTGGCAAAACTATGGGCTATGCCGACGGAAATCAAAAGCTATTTATGCATTAACTGTGGGAGAGTTTTTCAAATTGAGATCGTGCACATACTCCATGACTGCGTATCAACAATGAGAGAACGAGGAGACTTGTACAGGAATCTATCTCTGGTACTCAGCAATAGTTTTCTGGAACAACTACTCGTTCAAGACAGTCTATCATGGACCCTGCGTATCATGGGCGCTCCTTTAGGACCTTTTCTTGAAGATGAAGATAACTGTATTTTCTTGCGAAAATCATTTACTTTCATCATCAAGTGCCTGAACCAATATTTCTGTGACGTATAGAATATCATCGCTTGACAGCAAAAGCCCCGTAGCTGCGACTGACAAAAAGCTGTTGCTACGAGGCTTTTGGTGAAAAGCATCTATATGTGCAATCTGTGACATATTGCTGATATACAATGTATTAATACTAATAGTATCATGTCTAATTACTGATGGCAACGAAGACCTACATATAATTGTTTATATCCCACATCATTTCATTATCCCATTTTCCTTTTCTTTTCATGTCATCATTTTCTCATTGTTTCTTCTAGTATCTTAGTTTGTTAAAAATGTATGACACAATATCTCCATTGTTGGAGGCAATAAAAGAATTGCATTGTATTGTATTGTATTATTATCATTATTATTATTATTATTATTATTATTATTATTATTATTATTATTATTATTATTATTATTATTATTATTATTATTATTATTATTATTATTATTATTATTTTATTATTATTATTATTATTATTATTATTATTATTATTATTATTATTATTATTATTATTATTATTATTATTATTATTATTATTATTATTATTATTATTATTATTATTATTATTATTATACGTATCATATCTGCAGATGCTTTGAACGCTTATTCCATTAATAGACCACAATACATTAGATATTGTGGTCTAATTTCAATTGATTGAATTTAAAGGTTTTTGGTCCATTGAGGATAGAAAAACTATTGTGGGAAATCGCTTGTAACAAGTTATGTTTTCATTCCCACAATGTATTTCAAAGTCATTATCTTATGGGGAGTCAAAATGAGCCATTGCGTAGAAATGTGTTGACTGTAAATGCTACCAAGAACATGGGCCATTCTGGTCTCTGAGGCTGTAGGATTGTTCTAGCATAGATCTCTAAACATAGAAAGAAAAAAAGAAATTTTGCAAAACTATTGTTCTCGTTTTTTACTGCTCGATTGTAAATGTCCATATCGATGCTAAGAATCGTAAAAAATCCGATGTTCAGGACACCCTTTCCAAATAAAAACGTGGTTTGAGTATCCATAATAGAAAATGCTTAGTAAAACATTAAAGCAAACGGACAACATGCGGACGATCAGCAGTTCTTTTTAATCAATATGTTCTCTGTCCTATTTCATCTCTATTAGCAATGTTCTCTGTCCTATGTTATCTCTATTAGCAATGTTCTCTGTCCTATGTTATCTCTATTAGCAATGCTCTAACTCCTATTTTATATCTATTAGACTAGTTCTCTGTCCCATTATGTCTCTTTTAGCAATGTTCTCTGTCCTATTAAATCTCTATTGGCAATGTTCTCATTCCTTTTAAATCTCTTTAAGCAATGCTCTCTGTCCTATTATATCTCTATGAGCAATGTTCTTTGGCCTATTATATCTCTATAAGCAATGTTCTTTGTCCTATCAAATCTCTATTAGCAATGTTTTCTGTCCTATTATATCTCTATTAGCAATGGTCTCTGTCCTGTTTTATCTCTTTTGGCAATGTTCTCTGTCCTATTAAATCTCTATTAGAATGTTTTCTGTCCTATCAACCCTCTATTGGCAATGTTCTCTATCCTATGAAAACTCTAAAAGCAATGTTCTTTATCCTATCAAACCTCTATTAGCAATGTTCTCTGTCCTATTAAACCTCTATTAGCAATGTTCTCTGTCCTATGAAATCTCTATTAGCAATGTTCTCTGTCCTATTAAACCTCTATTGACAATAGTCTCTGTCCTATGGAATCTCTATTAGCAATGTTCTCTGTCCTATGGAATCTCTATTAGCAATGTTCTCTGTCCTATGGAATCTCTATTAGCAATGTTCTCTGTCCTATGAAATCTCTATTAGCAATGTTCTCTGTCCTATGAAATCTCTATTAGCAATGTTCTCTGTCCTATCAAACCTCTATTGGCAATGTTCTCTGTCCTATAAAATCTCTATTAGCAATGTTCTCTGTCCTATCAAACCTCTATTGGCAATGTTCTCTGTCCTATGAAATCTCTATTAGCAATGTTTTTGTCCTATCAAACCTCTATTGGCAATGTTCTCTGTCCTATGAAATCTCTATTAGCAACGTTCTCTGTCCTATCAAACCTCTATTGGCAATGTTCTCTGTCCTATGAAATCTCTATTAGCAATTTTCTTGTCCTATCAAACCTCTAATGGCAATGTTCTCTGTCCTATGAAATCTCTATTAGCAATGTTCTCTGTCCTATAATTTCTCTATTAGCAATGTCCTCTGTCCTATCAAACCTCTATTGGCAATGTTCTCTGTCCTATGAAATCTCTATTAGCAATGTTCTCTGTCCTATCAAGCCTCTATTGGCAATGTTCTCTGTCCTATGAAATCTCTATTAGCAATGTTCTCTGTCCTATGAAATCTCTATTAGCAATGTTCTCTGTCCTATCAAACCTCTATTGGCAATGTTCTCTGTCCTATGGAATCTCTATTAGCAATGTTCTCTGACCTATCAAACCTCTATTGGCAATGTTCTCTGTCCTATGAAATCTCTATTAGCAATGTTTTTGTCCTATCAAACCTCTATTGGCAATGTTCTCTGTCCTATGAAATCTCTATCAGCAATGTTCTCTGTCCTATAAATTTTCTATTAGCAGTGTTCTCTGTCCTATCAAACCTCTATTGGAAATGTTCTCTGTCCTATAAAATCTCTATTAGCAATGTTCTCTGTTATCACTATTAACATTTGGTTAGGTATTTTTTCAACCTGAAATCTCTTGCTCTTTTTTCTGTAAGACAGTAGAATGGTAATAGATAACACGAATGGCAATCACGCCGAATTCATGACTAATTTGGTATGACGTATCAAATAAGTTATAAGTCTATATTTAGCGTGCACCTATAAAATACAAGTGCATTTATAATCTATGTATTTTTTTTATAAATGCACTTGTACAATTGATAAAAAACACCCAACAATTAACGCATACATGTGAATCCTGTTAAGTTCAGTATGTCGTATAGAATACAAGTGCCCGTACAAAAAATACAAATGCATTTTATAGATACACGCTAAATACACTTTTTAACCCATTTGGTACGTCATAATTTGCTAAAAGTGTCTTACAATTATTGCTCGACGCGTCGAGCATATTATGGTATACAAATTTAAGGTAAGTTTGGACTCGGGGGTTACTTTTTATCCGCCCAACGATTTTTTTTTATTTGTACAAATGTTGTAAAGTAACGTTTCCTGAACAAAAAATAAAAGAATCAGGGTAAGTTTCCTGACTCGTTTTCGTGTCAGAGTTATCTGCCCTCGACTAGTAATGACCATTTTCGCAAAATTACCCTTATGTTTTAAAGTCATATAGCAACTTATTCTAAATGGATAATTTCAAATGTTAAATCAAGATAGAGACTTAATATATGTACAAATGTGATAAAATGGTTGAATGAAATATTTTGGAAAAAAATATGGGAAAAGTTGAAAAATTACATTGTTTGAGAAATGTTTGCAACTTTTTTTTCAATTCGCCAAGAAAATGCCCAATGAATATTTTTTGTTATTGGATATTTTGAAGATAATATCAAGAGCTATTTTTTACACAAAAGATCAGCACACCTTTCCACTCATATAAAAAGATATTTGACTTTATTTTACCCCACCAACCCTGTTTTAGCCTAATTATGACAAAAGTATCAATATTTTTAAAAAAGATCTAAACTTTTCTGGCATATGTTTACATTTAGAACAATAAAAAACTTCAGCAGACATTCACCATCACAAAATGGGGAATGTTTCGCTTAAAAAAATGATGAAAATTGCAGCATGGACATTTGGTGCCGCAGAATAAACACAAAATTTGCAAGTCACATGGCCGCTCTCCAAACTTACCTTAAGTTAGCTACTGCAGAGTCAGTTTGTACATGCAAAAGGTGTAATGAATAGTTTTATGTGCACATGTGGTAATGAACAGTTCCGTGTATATCTCAATGAGGATCAGCCCTGCGTTCAGTAGACAAACTGTTAGCTAACGTTACCAACATTCGCAACTTCTTTGACCCAAAGGGGGGGTCTCATTTGCGCCCACGCTTAGATTTTCTTGTAACTTTACTCATAGAATGCCCCTGACCTATGAACTACAAAAATATATTCGTTTTACTAAAAGAGTGCATATAGGTCTTTACGCGGCACCTTAAAGTGTTCCCTGTTTTCATTCATACCCGTCTTACAAAAACTCAATGTTGGCTATCTAGTTTTGGTATAAATCCACAAGTTTTAATACAAATAGCAAGAGGAGTCATTGTAGAAACTTTTGATACCAATACTGTTGGTACCAACATGCGCAAAAAATTCTTAGAAATTAATTTAGTCAGAAATTGTCAGAAAAATAGATGAGAAATTTTCAAAACCTAAAACTCTATCAAATATTTTTGTATGTTCCCGTCTTTGTCAACCTATGAAATTGATAGAAAAAATGGCCATATATGTTCCCTGTTTGTATGCAAAATTTGGTGAAAATTTGAAACCGGTAACATTGTCAAATAATGAGAATTGTGGACAACGGCACCTTAAGATGCTCCCGGATTTCAATAGTACCTGTCTAGCAAAAGCACAATTTTGCTTACCTAGTTTTGATATCAGCCCCAAATTGTAAATCAGAATAGCAAGAAGAGTCAGTGTAGAATATTTTGGTACCAATATTGTTGATATCAACATGAACAAAAAAATTCTTAGAAATTTATTTTGTCAGAAATTGTCAGAAAAATAGCCGAGAAATTTTCAAAACCTAAAACTCTATCAAATATTTTTGTATGTTCCCGTCTTTGTCAACCTATGAAATTGATAGGACAGTTGGCCATATATGTTCCCTGTTTGTATGCAAAATTTGGTGAAAATTTGAAACAGGTAACATTGTCAAATAATGAGAATTGTGAACAACGGCACCTTAAGATGCTCCCGGATTTCAATGGTACCTGTCTAGCAAAAGCACAATTTTGCTTACCTAGTTTTGATATCAGTCCCAAATTTTAAATCGGAATAGTAAGAGGAGTCACTGTAGAATATTTTGGTACCAATTTTCTTGGTATCAACATGAACAAAAAAAATTCTTGGAAATTTATTTAGTCAGAAATTGTCAGAAAAGTAGTCGAGAAATTTTCAAAACCTAAAATTCTATCAATTTTTTGTATGTTCCCGTCTTTGCCAACCTATGAAATCGATAAGAAAATTTGCCATATATGTCCCCTGTTTGCATGCAAAATTTGGTGAAAATTTGAAACCGGTAACGTTGTCAAATAATGAGAATTGTGAACAACGACACCTAAAGATGCTCCCGGATTTCGATGGTACCTGTCTAGCATAAGCCCAATGTTGCTTACCTAGTTTTGATATCAGTCCTAAATTTTAAATAAGAATAGCAAGAAGAGTTATTGTAGAACATGTAGAGCATTTTCAGACCAATATTTTTAATAGCAACATGCCACATAATATTTCAGAAATCTATTTAGTCAGAAATTGACAGAAAAACTACCCTGAAAATTATATGAAACCTAACATTCAATCAAACCTTTTTGTATATTCCCGTCTTTGTCAACCAATGGAATTAATAAGAAAGTTGGCCATATATGATCCATGTTTGCAAGCAAAATTTGGGGAAAATTTGAAACCGGTAACATTGTCAAATTATAAAAATTGTGAAGAACGGCATCTTAACATGCTCCTGGATTTCAATGGTACCCGTCTAGCAAAAGCCCAATTTTGCTTACCTAGTTTTGATATCAGTCCCAAATTTTGAATCAAAATAGCAAGAGGGGTCATTGAAGAACATTTTGGTACCAACAATGTTGATGCCAACATGCAAAAAAAATTCTCAGAAATTCATTTGGTCAGGAATTGTCAGAAAAACAGCCGAGAAATTTTTAAAACCTTCAATTCAAATAATTTCACTTGCATGTTCCCGTCTTTGTCAACCTTTGAAATTGCTAAAAAGGTTAGCCATATATGTCTCCTAGTCATACGCAGAATTTGGTGAAAATTTGAAACCGGTAACATTGTCAAATAATGAGAATTGTGAACAACGACACCTTAGAATGCTCCCTGATTTTAATGGTACTCATCTAGCAAAAGCTCAGTATTGCTTACATAGTATTAATATCAGTCCCCAATCTTAAATCAGAATAGCAAGAGGAGCCATCGTACAACATTTTTGTATCAATATTGTTGATACAAACATGCGAAAATGATGCATGTTCTTCTCAAATCTGAGATTATTAAAACGTTAATATGTCAACAAAGCAGTGGCTAGTTCATCATTACAATAGAAATATTAACAATTTTGCATTCAAAGGCACAATTAATGTACAATAAAAACCGTTTTTGTGTTCTTTTTATTATCTTGAGCAGTGTAATAAAGAAAAAAATGTTTATATTTTTAATAACTGTGCGATAATGCTCTTATAAGGGCCCATCACTGTAACCGGAAGAAGAAGAAAGTAGTCTAAGTGTTGATAAGCCACAAAGGAAAGTTAAAAAGGGTGACATAATAGATTAAATATGTTACATTATGCATCTCCTTTATTTTTCATCCCCACATTTTATAATCTACTCTGCTGTTTGGGATTTTTTCTTCCATTATATTATTGGTGGGTGGGGTACGACAATATGCCCATTATTCTTTAAAATCATGTTTTTGTGTGAAAAAAGTTAAAATTGATGCCATGTGTAAGTTGATTATGTTAAATAGACACAACAAAGCATAATGAGCAATTTACAGATGTATTTGAAAATAATTAAGTAAAATCTTAGATTTTACATTCTTAGAAATCTGGACCCTTTACACTTAAATTCAAAAACAACACTGTTACCGGTTTTATTTTTTCATCATATTTTACCATAAGCATGGGCATATATAAGGGCAATTTTTATGTAAATTTTATAGGTTGACAAAAACTGGAACTAGGTGAAATTAAGACCTGAATTTGGTCGAAATACTTAATCAAAGCCCTGAAGGGCCTGAAAGTCGCTTCAACAGATGTATTAGTTAAACAAGACTTGCTTTTTATGACCCTATCAGAGAAGGCTTTAAAAAGTATTGAAGGAAATGAAACTAATATTGAATTGTAGATAACAAGAGAAGTTTGTCTCTTAAAAAATAGGTCTATGAGCAGCAGAGTAATGGTTCTTCTGCATTGCACCTCTCCACAATAAATTCTATGCACTTTTGATTTTTCAAAATTGTGACCCGTCACGCTAAAAGGGACCTTATCCGAACTCCAAATTTCGACAAACTTGTCAGACCCAGCGCAGGACAACCAGATCCCGTATGCGAAAAGTGAATACAGAGTAAGATAGGGTAAACATCCCAGATTTAGAAAATTACATAAAAGTGAAAAGTGTGGGCCCTAGTCTGGCTGCGCGGACTGCACAGACTGACTAGGGTCAATATTTTTCACACATCCGATAAGGTCCCTTTTAGTGTGATGGGTCACAATTATACATGTACCTTTATCCGTATTTGAGCTATGCGCAAGACAAGATTTGTACATGGACAGACAGACAGGCTGATGCCAGAATAATGTTTTCCCAATGCGTTTCTATTACGGACGTCAAAACCAGGTCTTGTTTGGGAAAAGGTTAAGGATTAGAACCCAATAAATTCAGATTAATTTAAACAAGAAAAATGCAAGTTAAGAATCTAATGTTCAGTTCAAATTATATCTACTTCCTGTGTGTAAGTATACAAATTAATAAAAATGCAAGTTAAGATTCATAAGGAATACAATATTTCAAACTGCTGTGTAACAACAATTCAAGAAAGTAACGAAATATATATATTTCAAACTCCTGTATAAGGATGAGGTTCAAACTCCTGAGTAAGGACAAAATTCAAGGAAGAAAATAATTATGGATCACTCCAGAATACTAGCATATTTCAAACTCCTGTGCAAGGATATAAGAATATGAATCTAGGATAACAAAATTTTCAAGAGGTCCTGGTTGGGGGGGGGAGTTATTTGGCTTTGATTAGATGATAATTCCACTATTTTGTGATTGAATGTCTGTATGAAAAAAGGCTACATGAGGGGGCGTGGATCTGCAATTGACTTTAATCCAAAGAAAATGTCAGAATACAATTCATGAAAATCGTCAGAATACAATTTTCAAATTCAGTAAACAGGTAGATCTTATAGAAGAACTTCTTTCAATGTTCATACAACAATGAATGGTTTTAGAAATACCCTCAAAAAGCTGTGAATAATATAATTTTCTTCGGTTGATTGTAATGAATTAGAAGAAAATTTGTTTCCCTTTTACTGGTGGCAATGACCGAGAGGTTGCGTATTAAGCGCACGATATAATCTCGTGCGCGGTAAATCGTCATTCAGCTCTGGACAACTGGCCGAATCGGACGTGTTTGACGTGGCAAAATGAACGAAGAAAATTCCGAACTGCGTACACAGTTGAGTACAATTCTTGCTGAACTGTCCAGCCTAAAGCAAGAGGTTCAGGGTACGAACCAGAACGTCGCCACCGAGGTCAAGAAATTGAAAACCGAGAAAGATTTACAGTGGAAATTCCAAGGTAACAAGTCCCAATACGACTTTAACTGTGAGGTTTCTGACATTGTAAAACAAACATTGTGGGCAATTGAGAACAATAAGTTAGACCACGCAGTAGAGCAGCTTAAGGAAGCCCAGGACAGGCTGCACACTCGCAACAAGCATATTCGCATTGCTGATACTTCTGCTGGTGGCTGGGAAACTGTCCGACAGTACGAACTGAACCCTATAGCGAGTGATAGTGACGATGAGTCTAAGATTTACAAAGCGGAGAGTCGGGCCCTTAAGAAGAGGAAATCTTCTCGTGGCAGGAGCACCAACAGCACTAGTTTTTCTGGTGCTAGTACTTCTAGCAGTAACTCGGCTTTCGGCGCTGGGTCTTCACAGTCGGTGGGTCGTGGTCGCTTTTTTCGTGGCCAAAACAACAACGCCGGTGGCAACAGTAACGTCGGGCATTTTGGATCAGCCCCCGGTCCTTGCTACGCCTGTGGAGAGTTCTCTCACTTCCGACGTAACTGCCCGTACATCAGATCATCAGGAACGGCTCCAGATCAGACAGCAGCACAACATGGCAACAAATGATTCACTGAAAGATGAGTATTTTGACTTAGATAGATTTACTCAAGACTATTACGAATATGAACAAGGTCAAAAAAGTATTATTGTTAAGAATAGACTGAAAAACAGTATTGAATTTTGGCGTTCTATAGGAGCCAGTGAGTTCATTTTAGATGTGATTGAAAATGGCTATAAGCTTCCTTTAATTACAACACCTGATAAGACTTTTTGTAAAAATAACAAATCTTCACTGTCTAATGCAGATTTCGTACATGAAGCTATTCAAGATTTATTAGATAGGGCTTTGATAGAGAAATGTAATGATGCTCCTTTAGTGACTAATCCATTAACCGTGTCTGTCCAAAATAGTGGAAAAAAGAGGCTTATTCTAGACCTAAGGGTTGTGAATAAACATCTTTGGAAACAAAAAGTCAAATTTGAAGATATTAAAGTAGCACTGTCTTTTATGGAAAAGGGTTCATATCAAATTAAGTTCGACCTAACCAGTGCTTATCATTTCGTGGAAATATATAAACCACATACACAGTTCTTAGGATTTGCTTGGCCTAATAAATCAGGACAGCTAATTTACTATAAGTTCTTGGTGTTGCCGTTTGGAATTGCCAGTGCATGCTATTTGTTCAACAATTGACTAGGCCGCTCATTAAAAAATGGCGGGGAGAGGGAAAATTGGTTACAATGTTCTTAGATGATGGGTATGGATGTGCGGGAAATTTAGAAAGTGCTGAGATGTTAGGTCATCAAGTAAAGTCTGATTTATTGTCATCTGGGTTTGTACCAAATATTACAAAATGTTTTTGGATTCCTGTGCAGTTACTTGAGTTTTTAGGAGTTATGTTGGATTCTCTGAGAGGTAGAATCTACATACCGGATAGGAGGGTAGAAAAGGCTATGGGAACAATAGATTGTATTTTGTCGAGCCTAAAATGTCATAGACGGGTTCTTGTAAGAACAGTTGCTAGTATTGTTGGTCAGCTTATTTCAATGAGTATAGTTATTGGTCATATAGCTCAGATTATGACAAGGAGTTTGAGTATAGATGTTCTCAATGCAAGTCACTGGAATCAGTACATACAGATCTCGGATGAGAGTATGAAGCAATTACGCTTTTGGAAAGAAAACCTACATAGCATTAATGGCAGAGATTTGTACGACTCTTTTAAATGTACTAAGATTGTGTATTCGGATGCCAGTCAATCAGGGTTTGCAGGCTATGTTGTGAATACTTTACACGGTATTAGTCATGGGGTTTGGACTCAGGATGAAGCTAAACGTTCATCCACATGGAGAGAATTAGTCGGTGTTCATAGAGTTCTTCTATCATTAATGCCAATGTTGAAAAATCAAAGTGTGAAATGGTTTACAGATAATCAAGGCACAAAGTCAATTGTTTCAAAAGGTTCTATGAAGCCAGATTTGCAGATTATTGCTATAGAAATATTCAAATTGTGCATGCAAGGCCGATTATTTTTCAAAAATTGAAGATTTGGATGATTGGGGTATTTCTATATCAATTTTAAGTTTGATAGAAGAGAAATTCGGTAAACTAGACGTAGATTGGTTTGCATCTTCCTATAATGCTAAACTCCCTGTGTTCTACACGCGTTTTTGGAATCCTTCTACTTCGGGTGTGGATGCTTTTTCGGAGAATTGGGGAGGTATAAAGGGATTATTTGTGCCACCAGTCTTGATTATACAGAGAGTCATAAGGAAAATGCGAATAGATGCGGTTAAAGGGGTGTTAGTTGTACCGCTTTGGAAGTCGGCCCCATTTTGGCCGATTTTGTGTCCATATGGTCGATTTATTGAGTCAGTTGTAGACTTTATTGATTTGCCTACGGAAAAAGAATTCTATGTCAAATGCAGAAACGGGAAAGGTATCTTTGGGAACGTAGATTTACATTTCCGTATGTTGGCTTTATTTCTAGATTTTGCCAATTAAAGGGGAACAACCCAAATTATTGATTGGCACTTGAAAGTAATTGTTGTCTCCCTTGATATTGAAAATTGAGGCTGGTCAGTGGTAAAGCAGGATTGCGTTTTGTGAAAGCGGCATCGCTAGATCACAACTAGAAAATAATGTACAGTTATAAAAGCAGCATTGCTATGTGACTGAGCGGCATCGCTAGAATGAATTTGAAACATTTATTAACTTATAGTTGAAAAGCAGCATTGCTATGTTACTAAGCGGCATCGCTATATTGATATGTACAATTATGGTAATTATATGCAGTATTGCGAATACACATTTAAAAAAAAAGTTCAACTTTTAGTATTTGTATCGTTTGTCTAATTATTGTTTTTATTACATATGTTTTTCCAGATTCACGAAGAAGAATTGAGTAAACTACCAGATGCAATGGCTGGTTGGGCAGTCGGTATTCCAGACCTTCTACTAAAATCTAGAGCAGACACTACTTGCAAGAAATACGGATACGCATTCGACAGGTTCCGGAAATGGGTAATCGCTAATGGGTTGGGGAATAAGGATGTTCTACCAGCCAATGCATTCATGGTCGCTACGTATCTTACATCATTAATTCAAGAGTGTAATTCACCATCGCCTGTTATTTCGGCTTTTTATGCAATCAAGTGGTATCATGATATCAATGGTTTAGTTTCACCAACAGAGTCAAAGCTTGTGGTTAATGTTCTTGAATCTGGAAAACGTGTTTTGAGTAAAGTGAAAGTAAAGAAAGAACCTGTGAATATTGAGATAATTGCATCTGTGTACAAATCATTATATCAGCGTGGAAATATTAAATCACAGCGTATAATATGTGCTATATTAGTGGGTTATTCAGGGTTTATGCGAAGTGCAGAATTGCTGAATATCAAGGTCTCTGATATTGTGTTCAATGAAACATTCATGTCGATTTTCATAGAAAGTAGCAAAACAGACAGATACAGAGACGGTGCATGGATTATGATAGCAAAAACAGGAACTGAACTGTGTCCAGTAGAAAATGTCTCCAAATATTTATCGTGGGCAAAGTTATCTGGTGATGATTTCCTGTTTTGCAATATTTGTAAATCGAAGCAAGGTTTTGTTGTTAGAAAGTCCAACAAACAAATGTCATATACAACTTTGCGTGAATTATTTATTGAAGCATTGTCGCCGCACGTTACTGACATTAAGAAATATTGTTTACATTCGTTGAGATCCGGCGGTGCAACCGCGGCAGCAAACAATGGGGTTAAAGATAGAATTTTCAAAAGACATGGACGCTGGGTTTCAGAGTGCGCAAAAGATGGTTATGTCAAAGACAGTACCGATGAAAGGTTGTCTGTGTCTCTTAATTTAGGACTCTAGATAGTTAATTAATGATTTATCCATATTCAAGTGATCCGATCCATCGATAGTTACCTTTTCCCCGTTCTTTAGATTTCACAGGCCATAGTCCAGGTGCTTCTATGCATGTCAATAAAATTGTTTATTGAGTATGTTGTTGTTAGTCCATTCGAGGAATGAGAGTCCAGTCAGGGAAATATAATTTTCTTCGGTTGATTGTAATGAATTAGAAGAAAATTTGTTTCCCTTTTACTGGTGGCAATGACCGAGAGGTTGCGTATTAAGCGCACGATATAATCTCGTGCGCGGTAAATCGTCATTCAGCTCTGGACAACTGGCCGAATCGGACGTGTTTGACGTGGCAAAAATTTTAATTCATTATATATCGATGGATCGGAAGAGTGGTATTGCATGTATGAATGTACAATGAAAATGTTTTTGTTGTTGTGTACTGGTGTTAGTTCACAGGCCATAGTCCAGGTGCTTCTATGCATGTCAATAAAATTGTTTATTGAGTATGTTGTTGTTAGTCCATTCGAGGAATGAGAGTCCAGTCAGGGAATTATTAGATCTACCTAAAGAAGACCAATAATTGGGTGAAAGTTAGAAAATTTCAAAATACTGAACTTCAGAGCTGGGGTCCAGGGGGCGGAGGCCCCCGGGAGCTCTCGAGAAATAGCGTTTTAAAAAACCCAGGAAGGCGTTCATGGCGCTATACAACCATCTTTTAGTGCAAGTTTTCCAGATCATTTATCATTCAGTTTCAAACTATAACTCAATATGATGCACTGGGTTTTTTTCTTTCATTTTTGAAATAAGTATTGTTGATTCTAGTATGACATGGCAACAATTTTCAATGTGCGCATATTTCAGGGTTTTGCTACCATTGAGTCATTGACAGATCAGTCTTGATTTGTGAAAATCAAGTTTGGATTTTTTTTTTCGGATACATCAATGCAACTACACTTAGCTATATTTGAATAACTATTGGAAGTTGATAATCTCAAAATATCTTGTAAAAGGTTAATACGACTGCCCCCCCCTCCGAAAACAATCCTCGAACCGTCCTTGCGAGTCATTGAACACTGCTTTTGTGTTAGCTGCGATATCGTAGCCACAAACTTGATGACAGATATTGGTTTCAACTTTGTATTGGAAACCCAGATCAAAATTCAAAAAGATTTCGGTGATATTTTTTCTTATGTTTATAATAGTATTTTAACTACTTTTGTGTACACGTAGTTTCCGAAATTGCACTTTTGTCACCCCTCTTGAGGATATTTCTCGTAATTGATATCATTTCAGTTCAGAAATATGTACGTAATATTTAAAACTCACAAAGATAACCAATGTGTAACTTTGGTCTTTTTACGCTCGTTATTACACAAAGTCGTGATAAATCAAGACTTTGATTCTCCAATTAACGTTTTATTCACGAATCAACTCCCTTTCTCTCTCCACAAGATTATTTTTATTTCACGTTAATTTTTCGGTGATAAATAATAAGAGATTTCATCGCAGAAACGTCGACTGCATCGACGGACACTCGATCATGTCGATGATTAATTTGAACGCTAAATCATGCCGATTTTCTGGTGTAAAGTTGTGCAGCTAAAGCAAAATAATAGATCTAGGTTATTTAGATTTTGGTCGGAAAGCGATAATTTCATTATGATACGAAGAAAATGATACCTTGTTAGTCTATTATCCAAAATTTCAACGGTAATAATCCAATCAACGTACTATGAAACAGTCACCGAAATAACTGAGCAAGTGTTCGCGGTGTTTTTGAAGTCACTATTCAAGCCCAGATTGAGTAGACGCTACGTCATCATGACGTCATACTGTTTTTTTAACACGAGAAATCCGACTGTACCACGTGTTTATTTGTCTGAGAAGCATGTCAATCAACTTGCAAGTCAATGAATGGGCGGGGACAATCCTCTTTTTCAACCAATCTGTGTTTTACAAGCATTGTTTAGTAAAAGATCTAGAAGTCAATCGTCGACAAAGAAAATTTACCCCGAGTCTCTTTCTAAATCGATCACCCGTTACCGCTTAAGAATATTAATCAGAATGGAGACTAAGAGTAGACAGATTTAATAGAAAATTAATTTCACGGAGAGTTTTCAAAAGAAGAATCAGTAGCGTAGGAAGGTTTATAATATGGGGGGGGGGGGCAAATGTTAAAGTAATTGGAAATATGGGTATATTATGGGGGGCCATAGGGGGGGGGGGGGCAGGCCCCTTTTCTAAATTATTCCTACGCCTATGAGAATGATATTCAAAAGGTCGATTTTTTTGTGAAAAGAAAATTTCTTGCAGATGCAGATCTACCTGACTCGTGCTTATACTTGCCGACGTTCGCCGACCTCTCTTTTAAATCCTTTCACAAACAAGACTTGATTTCGACGTCAATGGAATAAATAGATAAGGAAACATTGAGAGAAAAGAAGAAATCATCGATAATCAGCCATTTCTCCGTCCCCACGATAAATACTTTCCATGCTATAATTCAATCGGTTTCTTTTTAAAGTAAGTTATGTCAGTGTTGGTAATCACGTGATTTAAGTTTGGATTCATCACACGGAAAAATGGCGACTATCGGGTTAAATTGGCAGTAATTCTGAAGGTAAGCGGACATTTCTTGATCTGTAGGCAATGCCATCCTGAAAGTTATATCCCATGTCCTGGCCCACAAAATGTCTGACCTAATGGTACCAAGATATTATCGCAAAGATCCGTACTTTCAGCAAACACGTTTCTTTGATGTGGTCCCGTAGGTTTTCCCATTGATAAGCTGGCCAGGTGTGTAATAAAATGTTTTTTTCTGGTCTTCCAGGTATTGACTAAAATATTCATGAACCTGCAACACTACCCAGAAGAAGCTTTGAACTCGCCCTGGATTTTGTATTTTGGTCCTTGTCGAGTTGAAGGGCCTTGACGCGAATCCCGATCCTACTTACAACATAGCCCGTAACTCCAAAATCCAATCATTCAGATCATTTTCCTGTGGCTCATAGGGACTGATCCGAATAACCCTCCATTTCTGCGATTTTGGACAATCACAGATCTTTGTCTTGTTTTTTCGCCAGTCTCTCACTAGCTTTCCACTGATGCCGAAATCACTCTCAGCCGCACAGTTTTTCGAATTTTCGGCAAATTTGATCACACGATTTTTTAAGCTATTGTCATCACCAAGTAATTGCAGATTAAAACAATATGCAGTTACGAGGTTTTCGAAGAAAAGTGACGACTGCTTGTTGTGTACAATTATGTCGTGTGTTAATTTAGGGCATATTGATTGCGAGATTACGCGCTTGAAATGGCAGAACGATGCATATCAAGCAAGACACCTTGTTAAAATGGAATTTATTATTATAAAAAGAATCAAGCAAATGAGTATTCCGTCGTTGTCGTATGTTTATTGTCGCCGAGTCATAAAGTCGATGTCTATTTCCCCCACATTCTGAATATTACACTATCTAAGGGAAGTAACTCTTTCATGAAACTGTCTAATTTAAACCTGGTTATTTCCCTTAGACCAATATACCTCAGAAAACGGAATTATTGCGCGCGATAAATTTTCTCCGCCAAAAAAGTAGTTCTACATAAAACGTATAATTTCCTCGTTTTACAATGATTATTTGGCATGTCAGTTTAGAAATTGTAGAAAGTCGAATTTCAATATTAAATCAAAGTGTGGACAAGAAATCAGAGATCTACTTTGTCTAAAAACAGAAATACAGAAGAAGTTAAGAGGTCCGTCTTTGTCCTTATTTGACCTGTCCAGAAAAACTCGTACGGCCCCAAAAAGTCGCAGCGCGAGCGCTAAGCGACTTAAAAACTAAAAAATTTTGTGATGAGGTCATACAAAATCTTCTAGAAAATTGTGTTTTGTTGAGTAATATATACTATTCTGGTTTATACACAATGAGAAATTATTAGACATTATTTTTGGGGACAATTTGGCTCGAATACGACAAAGCTGGGTGTATATGGCCTCGTTAAGTTAGGATACCCCCCATTTTTAAGCAAAAATTTTAAAATTCTTAAAAAAATATTTTCCAGAAAAGATTTTTAAAAAACATTTTGGGAATAACGTGGTAATAAAAAAAACTAACTTCATACCAAATTTCATGAAATTCCGAGCGTGGGCACAACCCTATGGGAATTTCTGATAGGGTGAGACCCCCCCCCCCTTTAACAGAATTGACCGAGTATTCCGAATGAAACGGCTAACTGTTAGTTAACGTTTTGTCTTACTGAACGCAGGGCTGCTAAAGCATTTATCATTCATAAAACATTGGTATAGTACAAATTTTTTCTAGGAATCGTTGTCGTCGTCTTTAAAAATTATGGCAAGTACCTTATTACACATACGATTTTGGTAGTCTGGTCCCCATCCCTGAAATCTACTACGGATTTAGGTACGGTAATAGCTAATCTCCACGGCCATAAATATGACCGTAACGAGCGGCTCTGATTGGTTGAGGCGTTTCATCGCTTGTGTATACTAATGCTATGGTCACACATAGCCGGTTTTACGATACGGTTCCACACGGAATTAAAACCGTGTGGACCCGTGTCGACCCGTTTCAATCCTTATTGACCCGTATCGCCACCCGTTTAGATTCCGTGTGCGGTTTGTGAGAACGATACGGTAGCGAACATATTTTGCCTAAGTTCAAAATTTCGACACGGATTTCAATTCCGTGTACGGCAACCCGGGTCATGCCGCATCGCCCCTTTTCAACCCGTATCTACCCCTATCGTATACCGTATCCCATTCTTGTACCCATTAATGACCTCATGTCTAGCGGTACAATGCACGTGAACTACATGGAGTCCTATACACACTTCATTGCACCGGCGGTACGGTGCGGGCCGGTTTTGGTAGTATTGACGAGATACGTCGTCCATATATCGACGCATCGGCCGACGTAAAAGCGATCTTTGTATAATTGGCGGGTTTTGGTACACCGGGAAAATTTTCGGCGATTAGTTGAACAGACATTGTTGATTGATCGACGACTTTGCCGACGAAAGCAGTATTTTTGTATGATCCGTAATGTGTCAGTCTTTCAAGTTACAAGCAACCGATCAATCGGTGGCTTTCTCACGTTTGAAGTCTGTAAAATGTCGATGATTACTCGACTTTTTAAATATCGTCGAAGTGCCTTGACTGATTTACCCTGTCAGAAATCATGTCATTGACATCTTGCAGAGCCTAATTCGATATACTGCATAGTTTTCCCGGTCGAGTCCCGTTCGACGATGTTCATACCACCTGCTTACTCGCGGATACAAGGAATAGGGCCTAACGCTTCTCTTAAGCCCTCACTTTTATGTGACTGATTGACAAACCGTTTGATTTGAAATATTCCGATGGAGCTAATGATAATGCGGAATCGTCGACATTTTGACAATTTTTTAGCTCGGTGCACAATCTTATATCAACGGCATAGCAACGTCTTAACATCAAATTGTATTTCGTGAAAAAAGTGCTGTAAATCACCGTCAAAAATAGCCAGGATCAATGCTTCTCTTTTAGTAGCCGCTTGATTAAAGTATTTCTCAGACAAAATTACATCGACAGTGGTCTTCTCTTCATCGCAAACAGAGAATAAGAATAGGATATTAAAGATAAAAAGAGGAAATAATAATAATAATAATAATAATAATAATAATAATAATAATAATAATAATAATAATAATAATAATAATAATAATAATAATAATAATAATGATAATAATAATAATTATAATAATAATAATAATAATAATAATAATAATAATAATAATAATAATTATTATAACAAATAATAGTAAAGGCAATACTACACACAAAATGGGCAGATACGGCTTTTGTTTTTAGCTGAAAGGGGTCCGTGCGGGTTAATACGGTGAGACACGGGTCCAAACGGGCGGTGATACGGTATTGAAATCCGTGTAGATTTTTGAACAAGACCAAAAACTTTACAAAACCGTATCACCGCCCCGAAATTCACACGGAATTGATACGGGTTACGATACGGGTCAATAAGGGTTGATACGGGTCGACACGGTTTTTAATTCCGTGTGGACCCGTGTCGAAAACCGGCTGTGTATGACTGCGATTTTTGTAATTTTGCCACCACGTTGATTTCAATATCCGTGCACGGAAGTGTCATATTCCGTGTCGACCCGTGTCGACCCGTGTACCTTATCCGTACCGACCCTTATTGACCCGCAGCTGCATATTTTTATAATATTCATTCCTATCCGTGTCGACCCGTATCGACCCTTAAAAACCTGTGCCTTGCATTCTGAATTCCGTATTGAAAAACCTTATCTTGCCGTATCAACCCGTCGAGTATGCAAATCACCCCCGAATTCCGTAGCAAAACCGTGTACGGTTTATGAGAACTAAAACCGGTTCGTCACCCGGCTATGTGTGACCATAGCATAACCAATCAATGGACGCGGTTTGCCAGGTATTACATGTAAGTACTAGACTCTTTATAACGTAGTGTATCAGAGGCGGGAACCAGATTACGATTTGGGTTGATCAACTTGCAAAATATCAAGAGGTCGTCTAAAACTGATCAGGCTGGTGTATTGCTGGTGGAACAGATGGGTTTCTCAAACGTTTCAACTTTATTGATTGCTAGTATTGTTTTCACTTCGTAAACATTTAAAGCTGATTTGATTTTCAACCAGATCAAAAGCCTACATTCTGGCAAATCAATTCGCCGTCGAAGATGATGCTTGCATCACTAATTAGTCTTGTAAGTCTTTGGTGAGCTAAATGTAGCACTTCTAATTCTACATTCAGCACATTTCTAACAATTACACGGTGGGGATTGTGCATGCTGGGATGGGTAAATCTACGGACAAATTTGCCTCGCTTCAGGTAAGACATTTTGCAATAACTTCCTTATTTCTGCGTCAATTCAAAAGCGGATTGTTGCATGTACCCCGCCTTACTGAGCTCTTTCCTCCAATGTATGCTTCACACGAAACCTTTTTGTACTTTTTGTGAAAAGTGATCCCAACCGACCAGAAAAAGGACAAAAAATCTGATCGTTTTTCAGGTCAGTTGGGATCAATTTTTGGGAAAAATATGGGAAGTTTTCAAATAAGCAATACACCTGAGGAAAGCGCTCAGTAAGGCGGGGTACATGCAACAAACCGCTTGAAAATTGACACAGAAATAAGAAAATTATTGCTCAATTTCCTACCTGAAGCGTGGCTTATTTTGCCGTAGTCGTTATCATTTCGTTTTCTGGTCAGTTTGGATCAATTTTTGGAAAAATTAAAAGGATACCACAAATAATCCATGTATCCGAGGAAAGAGATTTTCAAGGCGGAGTGCACGCAACAGACCTTTTGAAAATCGACAACGAAATAAAGGAGTTATTGCAAAATATTTGACAAGGCTCGAAATTATTTTTGTCCGTATTCGTTATCCATCCCAACATACACAATCCCCACCGTGAAGCATAGAAAGCGATAATTACAAGAGTATTTGACAAAAAAGGGTCTAAGATGAAAATATAATATTCTATCTTTCCATGATGATCCTATTCAAAAGGTTGTGGTTACATGTATTCATATTGATGCTTTTCAAGAAAAACCTTGTAATTGCAGCTTGTTATAAGCTGTGGTTACGTTTTTTTTGTTGAAAAGAGACGATATGTGAAAAATCTAGGCTGCTTCTGCAATAGGGCATAAAATATTAGGTCAGGTCAAATTTCGTCCCGGGCGAGCTATTTTAAAGTGACTTTCTAGTTTGCCGACAGTCGTATGTCTGAATGTCACACTATCAGTCTCGCTTGGCTGATTTGACGATCGCTAATAAGGAAAATAGAAATTTTCACTTAAATATCTATTACTTTTAAAAGCATGTTTACATCATTTTATGTGATTTAGATCTACATGAAATTTTACTCAATAGACTACAAGGTAGTTTACCCCTAATAAGATTTGCGTCGAAATTACCGGCATTAGGGCGACGTTGTAAACATACAGCGGTGGAACGTTCCACCACCGAATGTTTACGACCTCACCTGTATAGGTTCGGAATCGTAACGATTATTAAGAAAATCGCACTAAAAATTCCGACGTTGCAGGAATCTCATTAGAGGGGGACTATCTGAAAAATCTAATGGACAGGTAAACCACTTCCGGTTTGCAAATATGTTTGGTTTGCCTTTGAACGTCTAGCAGGTCAGCAAAGTTTTTTTATCTGCACGTCAAAGATCGTTCATTCTATTTCATTTATGTCATCTGAAAACAGATTACGTATCCATGATCGGTAACTAACTATACAATTCCGGTAATAGGCATATGTGCAGTTGTATTCCGCACTTTGCGACTAAAACAATCAAAGAAATGTTTTATTCCATAGTGAACGACCTAGATAGAATGTTGCCACAGGAGTTGCTGAAAGTTTCAAGGAAATCGTAACATAGCTTTTGGAGCGTATTAAATCTCGGCTTTACCCGGCAAATCGGTGATATTTGGTCCCATGGTTCTATTCATTTCACTCATTCTTGACGTATTTTTATGACTTTTATAGCGTGATGTCCAGCTTCCAGAAAATCTCAATTGCACACAGCTCAAATCATAAGCAAAAGTATGTTGGCATGAAATTGATTGAAATCTCTGCTGTCCTTCGTTCCATGTCCACAAGAAATTTGATAGATCTAGCTGCCGCATCTTTATTAAGGTCAGATCAGAGGACACCTTTTGATAGATTTAAATAGTCACGTAGACCTGTGTTGATTTCGACGAATTCGAGTAATGGTATTGGTTGCGTCTACTAGTCCATAGGCCCATAACCGACCCCCGTGGGATTTCTTATACTGCTTTAGATCAACTAACACTCAAAACGATTCAAAGAATCTGAACGCGCGATGACTACGTGATTACACAACAAAGGTGTCTCTTTCCGTTTGCTTCTGAACATTTATGAAATCTAAATACTGCATTTATAGCAGCCGTAAAGTGAGTAGTTCAAGATCCTTTATGGGAAAGAAAACGTACGTAAACATTAAAATGTCAAACATGTTCATAAAGTAGGACTAATTTTCATGGATGGCTAAATGTAGTAACGATAGTGTTCAATGATTCCTTACATAAAACAAACATCTATACTGCGAATCACACCAATTTTTAGAATTACATAACCTGACAATTAGTAGAGATACCCAATGATCTTAAATATATCGTCGCTTTCCAACGAAAACCTCGTAACTGCAGTTTGTTTTAAGCTGAAGTTACGGGTCTTTCGTTGAAAAGCAGCGATATGTGATAAAGGCAATTTTTTCTGCACTGCTTTGTTAAAATAGACGGGACACAACCAGCACCGCTCACGATAAAGTAGATAAAATATCGCAAATTTCAAGAGGCCAATACGTCCTGCTTTACCATCATCTAATGACGACCCAGAGACATAAGAAACTATGAAACATTATTATGTATTTATATGTTTTTATTAATATTTCTAAATCAATTTTGTTCAACGAATTCAAAGATTTGCTTTCATTGTATTAATGAAGCTTTGGATCATTATCAAAGTTACGTTTTCTGCATAAGAACTTCTGGATTACCCCTCTTATATGAAGTCAAAATAATTTTCATGGATCGCTAATTTAATACTCATAAAATCAAAACGAGCTATTAGGTAGTAGTGTTAAGTGATTTACTGAAATGGTGTAGGTTAACTATCATTATCAAGACTTGCACGCTTGACATGCTTTCTAATAATAGTATATCCTTTCTAAAAATAGTGCAGACACATAGTTTTTTTTTTAAAAAAAATCTTTATATATTCATGTACCATGACTTAAATCTTTTTGACCCATGTTAGGTTATTTGCCAAATATGAATGCGTCCAATGCCATGTCAAATAAAAAAAGTAATACACCTTTTGCCGTCCCGTATGAAGAACTTTTCTGGTGTGGTGGGGACTAATTTTTACGAGGAAGAGTCCTTAATATTGATTAGCTTTACGAAAATACCTACTTAAGGTAATTAAGGTCTTACCCATTTCACTAGAATATAATTACTAACTGAAAGAAATTCTGATTTTTAGACCCAATGACGATACCACGTAGCAATTGAACCATTGCCGTATTCACCTTTTCATTCATGAAAGATCAACCTGAAAATGTTCAGATATCACTGCAACGGTCTAAATTGAACTAGTTGTAACAGGGTTATGAATTTAAGTCCTCTGGTGGCGATGGATGTGCTTATCACAGCGCGGCTATATCCGGCTAAAAGCACAACTAGTCAGTACAATAAGATCAGCAGTTTTAGAGGGAAGAGCAAAAAAAATCGTAGAATTTCATCATAACTTTTTCACCATGTGTACGATTGTTTTCAATTTCTAACACATGTCAAGTTTTTATATTGATTACTTCCTGAAAAAGTATCTTAAAGGTCTTTTAGTATTTAATATTATTTTTTCTCAACAAAAGTAGCAAGGAACGCTAACCCGAAGCACATCGTAACATCATAGTTTTATATCTCTGCAAGACGATTGTATTCCAAAATTTGTTCTTTCAAATTACCTCGATTACCAAATTTCGTTGTTATTACACTAACTTTGTCATCAGCCGATTTTGACAATCCTTAAATTCCGTCGCTCTTGAAAGGATGAACCCATTATGCAGTATATCACTAACAACTATATTTTTCTCAAAAATAGATCTTTTTATTTAAAAATTTATGGTGCGTTTAGGATAGATCACTTTGGTGCACTACCTTATCCCTTTGCCAAATTACAAACATTTAGATTCGTCCTATTTTACAGCTGAAGCAGGTTTGTCTGAGTAATGGGGAATAAAACAATGTTTATATTCAATCAAAGATATATACTGAGAGGCAAAAGAAAGTATACACTTTTTGTTTTTCGATATCTCTCTTAATTTCCATCATATCAAGTTCTCAAATTTTTGTATTATTTATTTCTACTCGTAAACCAATAATATAATGTTGTTAAATTTCATCAAAAGTTGGTTTAATTACCCATGCTCTTGCTACAGGCCGATTTTGCAAATTTTGCACGTACCCCATCGTGGAGTATGAAATATTGCTGTTAATTCGTATTTAATTTCTTTATTCTTTGTCTCAATAAATCACAACATCAACTTTTCTCCAACATTATAAGACAATTCTCGGTGGCTGGTAGAAGTCGATCAATATGCCCATTTTTGCCATTAAGACCCATTTTTCTATGACGCAGCATAATACGAAAGAAATGTGACACTATAGATAAATTATACACTAAGTCATGTAGCATATGAACATTCTGTGCGAATTTTATCAAAATCCGTCTATTAATTTGGAAGGAGTTGTGTCAGATAACTTGTTTGCATCAAGCCCCCTTTTGCCAGGACGCATCGTTATATGGAAAGGATCTAACAATATACGCATGGTCCTAGGTGACTAGGCACTTTCTGTAAAAAATTCATCCAAATCCCTTCATAAATGTAGGGATTGTGTCAATGGGAATTCTTGCATAAATTTATTGATTAAATCCCCTTTTTCGATGACGCTGTGTGATATGAAAAACCTTCGCAACGGAAGGAAAGACATAAAGACGGGCAGGGCAAGAAGTTTAATTCAAGCAAACAACCATGTAAGGTGGCGTTTAAAAATCGTAATGATCTAATAATCGTTTTCTAAGAAAACGTGGAATAACTAGGGTGTATACTTATTTTTGCCTCTCAGTATATTTAAAAGTAAATGAGACAGTACCGACTTGTTGTTTTTTTCCTATGTGTTTCCTTAAAATAGATTTCTTCGAAACAGGGATTGTATGTAAAAAATACGCTGAATTTTGAAAAGGGCAACCAACCTTTTTATAAGTGTACATCTACTTGTATAATATTCAAAAGCGTAGCGGTCATTGAACATTTTACGCAACAGAGTAATGTTTTTGCTGACGTGACTTTTTCAAGGGCATGTTGGTTTTATGGTTTTTAACACATTCCCACCTTTTGACAGTTTCACGCACCAAAAGATCAAGGCTTCGGACGCCATATTGGAAAATGAAGTCTTTGAAGAAACGACAATTAAGCAATTTTTTTATTTTCTTTAATGTTTTCTACACCAAAAGATTAGAAAAAAGTGACTAAATCATTTTCTACAATAAATTGTTCTCTGTAAAATGTTTTACTTTAGACTAGCAATCAACTTCGTATTTGGTTCAAATACACCTTTATCATGGTGGATAATCACGTGGTGCAACAATTTCAGAAAATCTTCAATAATTTTGTTAATATGGGACCGATTTGAATTCGGGTTGAAGCAGAAAAGTTGGATAGACGTCACACATTAGATGAATGTCTTAATTTTTTGAAAAATTCAACTGATAAAAAAGTTATTGAAGATAAACCAATTTTTTTTTCAAAAATCTTTTACGTCCAAGTTCTTCCTGACATTTTTCCGCCTTCTCTGCTTCACACCGAATTCAAATTGGTCAAGTATTGACAAAGTTATTAAAGATTATCGGAAATTCTAAGTCACGTGATTATACACCGTGATTATAATATTATATTTTCCTAGCGGAGGCGTCCGGACATCCATCTGGGGAGGCGACACACCCTCTACTCTCTTAAGAACAGAGCACATTCTCTCTTCATTCCATTATGATAGAATGATGCTCTATTCCCGCGGGATCATTTCACGTCTAATCTCGGTGCCTTGGTGGGATTTCGGTATCCACTCGTTGACTATACACAACAAAACAATTGAAAAATCTGATACAAACTTTCAATGGCTGACGCTTCAAATTACCGGCTTCAGCCAAAAATAGAAGCGATGTAATGTATACGTAATCAAACAAGATAAAACTGAATGATTTTGATACATTAATTCAAATTTAACTGGCTTCAACCAAAAATAGAAGCGACGTAATGTATACGTAATGATCATGCAAGATAAAACTGAATGATTTTGATTCGATAATTCAAATGTGCTATAATTAGATATGACGACCAAATAGGCTGTTGGTGTATCAAAAACGGCAGAGTTCATATTTGATGGTTAATCAATAGACCTTGGCTTTGGAGAGTACGCACCCTCATGCCGCCCGCCGCATTGAGTATAAATGGTTCATTGGACTTGACACTGAACTAAATTCAAAAGATGTTCATATACGACATAGAAAACATCAATGAGAATAAAATATTTATTCGTGGATATAAAATATGACGGAACTATTTTAAGGAAACAGCTGATCAAGCGTATAATTTGTGATAAAAGTTAAAGCTGTACCAAGTCATTAAAATCACAAAATACTTTTTGAGAAACACTAGCGACTCCCCTGATTTGTGTTGAGTGACATTGTTATACATTGATAGGATATCTATATACCACACATAGTAAGACTTTTTCATTAAAAAATCGAATTTTATCAGGAAAATACACAAAAATATATAGAGGAAATTGGCGCATCTGAACTACATGTAAAACGTCCCGACTATTGATTGTTTAAATTTTTAGTTTCTAGACTTATTTCGATAAAATAAAAAAAAATGCTTAAAATACAATAATTTTGTCGCAAAATAATTTTTTGTGGATATTTCTTTTCCAATCGACAAATTCGGACTGGACTTAACAAATTGGAATGATTTGAAGACGATATAATGATTTTTCCACAAGATATTATTTATCTAAGGATATATAGAACTAGCCAGAGTACTTCTATTATAATTCCCGTTACCATCCTCTGAACCCAGGTTGTGGTGAAAATGTGTATGCTTGTTGGTGGTTAGTTTCGATTATGGAACTTATCAGAATATTTCAGATCCATTGGATACTATCCGCTGAATCCAGCTTTTAGTCTAAATGTACATGCGTGTTGTTTGTTAGTTTTTGTTATGGGACTAATCAAAGTATTAAAAGTTCTTATTAGATACCATCCTTTGAATCCAAATTATGTTCTAAATGTGCATGCGTGATGGTTAGTTTCGATTATGGAACTAAACAGAATATTTCAGTTCCCATTAAATACCATCCCCTAAATCCAGGTTTTGGACTAAATGTGCATGCGTTTTGGTGGTGAATATGAATATTCAGTTCCTATTAAGTACCATCCTCTGAATCCATATTTTGGTCTAAATGTTCGTGCGCGCTGATAGTTAGTTTCGATTATAGAAGTACACAGAGTATTTAGGTTCCCGTTAGATCCCATCCCCTGAATCCATTATTTGTTCTTATATAAATGCACATGTGTGTTGATGGGAACTAATCAGGATATGTAAATTCTAATCGATATCATCCTCTGATTCCGGATTTTGGTCTAAATGTGCATGAGTGTTGGTTGCTAGTTTTAATTATGTAGCTAACCAGAGTATTTCTATTCTAATCGATATCATCCTCTGAATCCAGATTTTGGTCTAGATGTGCATCAGTGTTGGTTCTTAGTTTTAACTAAGTAACTAACCAAAGTACTTGAATTCCCGTTAAATACACACTTCCTCTGAATCCTGATTGTTTGCAATTCGGTAGTTAGTATTGATAATAGAACAAACCGCAGTATTTGAGTTACCATTAGATACCATCCTTTGAATCCAGATTTTGGTTTGAATGTTCCTGTGTGTTGGAGGTTAGATTGGATTATGGAACTAAACAGTGTACTAGTATTTGAGTTCCAATTAGATTCTATCCCTTGAGTCCTGATTTTGGTCTTAAAGTCTTTGACTTTACGTTTGAGTAAGGAACTAACTAGAATTTTTGAGTTGCCATTAGATAAAGTCCTCTTAATCCAGATTTTGGGCCAAAATGTGCAAGCGTGTTGGTTGTTAGTTTCGATAATGGAATTAACCAGAATATTTGAGTTTCCATTAGATACCATTCTCTGAATCAAAATTTTGGTCTAGATGTACATGTGTGATCGTACTTAGTTTCGATTATGGAACTAAACAGACGATTTGAGTTTCCATTAGGTGCCCTCCTCTGAATCCAGAGTTTTCTCTAAATGTTCATGTGTGTTGGTGCTTAGTTTCGATTATGGAACTAAAGAGAATATTTGAGTTTCCATTCTCTGAATCCAGATTTTGGTCTAAATGTGCATGTGTTTTGGTGTTTAGTTTCGATTATGCAACTAAACAGAGTATAGCGGACGAGAATTGACCTGGCAGAGCAGTATATTCGATTAGCATAAGCTGCTCTTCCAGGTCATTTATCGTGAGGTATATTTTGCAACAACACCGACGATATACGCTCGTATGATTAACTATACATGTATATTTACACTAACATATATATGTATATTTTTCAGTCAGGACAATGACAACGGTAAATATCGAGGACCGACTCGAGCATATCGAGGCACAGAATGAGAGGATAGAGGCTCAGAATGCGAGAATCGAGGCCCAAAATGAAGCCATTCTTAAAGCTGAACAGGAAAAGAAAAACAAGCATAAAAAGCATGTGATGTTTGTAAGTGTGCTTTTCCTTAGTTTCAGTGTTAACCCTTTCTCAAACAACAAACTTGTAGATTTTCTGATTATGGAGGCTGTCATAGACGAAAAATGGATGCCGATAAAGATTTCTTTGTTACAAAGTATAGAAAATACTTAATTAGAGGACAACATGATTATGTAAATATGAAAACAAAACCTTATTTTGAAGAGATTGATAGCTCAATGTTTTCAGGTTAGACAATTGAAATCGAAACCAGAGAAAATGTACCCATACTTGTTGATTAGTCGGAAATATTTTCACGCTAATCATCTGAAGTTGTATATTATTATTGTTTCACATGACCCCCCCCCCCTCCCCGCACTTACATTGTATACTGGATTTCAGGGGTTGGAAGACGAAAACGAGGCTCGAGGAAACTGGTCGGGAAGATTTGACTTTTTTCTCAGTTGTCTTGGTTACGCTGTTGGACTGGGGAATTTATGGAGATTTCCTTATCTTTGTTATAAAAACGGGGGAGGTGAGTGGTTATTAGGCCTACATGTCGTCGCTTTTCAACAAAAATCTCGTAACTGCAGCTTGTTTTAAGCTGCAGTTACAAGGTTTTTGTTGAAAAGCAGCGATGTAATTGCTGGAATATTAGGAAAAAAGTGCCCTGCTAACATTGATCAAGATCTGAAAATATTTTAATGTAATAACATATCATTTAGACCTACTATTCTTATAGCTGATTTTATTTGTCATGACACTGACCTGAATACAAAACATGATCATATTTTCTTAACAGCCTAAAAAACTTATATCACAGTACACGCATGTAGAAAAGATATGCAAGGAAATACGAGATCCAAAAGTTCGTACAATGGGCTCATAACTTCCATATTACTAGCTTGGTCAGGCTATAATTTGGTAATATTGTAGTCCATTATCTACAGACTGCATTAAAACTGAAAGATTTTAAAAAGATGTTATAGCGGCCGTATACTCTGTTACCATAGTAACGTATGTACGCCTAGGCGGGGAGTGTCGAAAAACTTATACATTATATTCACAATTATATATTATATACTCAGCAAAAGAGCTAACGCATCACTTTTTAAAATTGCATAACTTCTTTATTATCAAAGATTTTAATTTGTAATTTGGTATATGTTTATCCCACAAGTTTCTGCACTCACCCATAAAACTATTCCTAAGTTTTCTCTCTTTTGTGACCGCGCCATACGAAAAAGGGACCAAACAGTTTTTCGGCTCGTGTAACTTTTGATCTTTTTCAATCATTTTTGTTTGAACTGATTTTGAAAGCTGGTTTATTGTGAGATTCGAGTCTGAAAAAAATAATTCCTTATCTAACGTAACAAGGGCTGTTCGCGGACAACGTAGCTCGCATAGATGCACCTTTTTAAAAGAAAGGGTCAATTTCTCAAGGTCAAGGTCACAAGGTCAATTTTTTTTGGTCGCACGTGAAAGTTCTTGGTGGGACCTGTCTGTGTGTGAATTATCAAGACTGCATCTCATACAGTTCATAAGATATAGACCGATACGTTTTTGTCTACGTAACTGACGTCACCGTCGACGCCAACAATGACAGCAACCACACTAGTGATGTAATATTACCTCTGCGGGAATAAATTACGCGCCCATAAAAGTGTTAAAGCCATCGGTTTGTTTAAGGAAAGGTTACTTTTCTACACAGGAGCTCTTACAGCCAATACAAAAAGATTTGTCAGTTATGCGAGAATTTCCTGTTTTAATCAAATCTTAGACTTTAAAAATTTTAGAATTAACGGTGTCCTTATTAAAAGTTCAATATTTCAGAACAGAATGTAGCATTTACTATTAAATTTCATAGGCTTCTAATCAAATGGTGGTAGTCTGCATGTGCGAACTTTGAACGTAATCTGTTGATTCGTTAAAAAGATATTAACAAAGATCTGAGTGATGCGTTAGCAGTTTTGCCGAGTATATATATTATGATCGTTGAATAAATCGAGTTTTCTTAAATTTCTGCGTTAATTTTTAGTGCAAATCATTAAATATTACACTAGTCTGACGTCTTGGCCTCAAGTTTATACATTGTTGGTAATTTTTTTTTTATGGAGACACTACACTTTTGATAGAATAGAACAAAAAAGCAATTGGATAGCGATAAAAACGTAGGCACCAAAATTAGAATATCGGTCAGTCATAAAATTCTGCCACTATCTTGGCCATACACCGAAGCAGACATTTAAAATGAAGAAGAAAACAAGAATACAGTGCTATCCAGAAGTTTTGCTAAAGTGACACCACAGGTCACTACTCAAATAGTAGAAAATTAATGCCAAAATATTCCTGCAATCGGCAAGAGCCTAATTAACTAGGGTAAAAAGTGATAGTCTCCGCTTTGATTGTAGAACACGATTTTTGAACAGGAAGACAGAGAATTGGTCTACATTTTGAATCTAAAATTGTATAGCACTTTCACGACATTTATACCCCGGTCATAGAAGTGCATGGGAGTAAATAAGGGTTTTAGATAGAAGGTTTCATGATCGTACGAAGTTGACGTTGAGTTCGACGTTCTTGCTCCCCCGCCCGCCCTTAGTCTTTGTCTAAAATTTGTCACTGGACAATAACTGTTATATGTAGACTTTTTAGAATTTCAACATTTATTATACAAATGTTAAATTTTGTGACCATATAACTTTTGTTTTGATAGTCAATACTCCCGAAGTTTTATTAATCCAGTGTACGAACTTTTGGATCACTCCTCGTATTACTGAATTATTTTTAGCAAAAAGCTTAGATGTGTTGTTTATGATTATGAATGATAAAGCTGTGCTATGTGAAATGAAATATGTAATAATATCAACTAGTTTTGGTCTGCAACTCCCTTTCAAATCCAACTTACAAGCTTAAAATTTCGTTATTTGGGAAAAGTTAAATACTTTTAAGCTTGGGTGGTAATTTAGGCAATAAAGATAATCCTAAACAGAAGTTAGCAATGATTTACATCATCTTAGTTTTACTTTTATTACAAAAATACGTTTGTATATGAGCCGGGATCTGGAAAAAGGGCCCTTATAGCTTTTTGAAAAGCCATATTTCCAGATTGGCTTGTAGCCAAATGCAGTGTTAGAAGTATCCATACTGCTTAGTTTCATCCGGAATAATCTGCCCTTTAAATGGATAAAATTGCGGTTTGGGGCTGAAATTTAAGTCCAAAGCAGCAATTTTGTCAAATTTAGAGTCAGGTTACTCAGGATATACATACAATCAGATTGAAATTCTTACAAATCAAATGTATTATAGACACAATTATTTCTTCCACATCAAGTGTTAATTGGTCTATATTTATAGATGCTAAAGTGAAAGTTAAGTCTTAAAATAGCAATTTTGCCAGATATTTACAATGTTGTTTACTATATTAAAATTTGTACACATGTGACATAATATTTTGACTGGACTGTAGGTGTCCTTTACTATTACAGGTGCCTTTTTCATACCATACGTCATTAAATAGCAAAGAAAATATTGAGGCCAAAGGAGAAAATGCTGATTATCAGCTTTTTCTTCTTTTGCCTCAATATTTTCCAAAGCCTTTTCTCTTAGGACATCGAAACCGGGCCCCGTTTTCTCGCAAAAACTTTAAATTACATAAGAACATGCTCAACTTCAAAGGTACATGTATACCCTCCGATATTGAAGAGTGGTCCATTGTAATTGAAGTGGATTTGAGTACGGTGCTCAGATTTGAGCATGAGAACGTACTTGAGTATTTTCGAGAAACCGGGGTCAGTTCTTGTTTTGGAAAAGGTTAAATCTCTGAATGTGTCATTCACAATTTCAGGTGCTTTCTTCATACCATACGTGATAATGTTGGTATTTGCTGGAATACCAATCTTCTTTATGGAGTTAAGCCTAGGACAGTTTACAAGTAGTGGGCCAATTACTTGCTGGAGATATTCACCACTATTTCAAGGTATATAATAATGTTTGGAAACAATACTACAAAGAACAAAATGCTGTCAACCAATCTTTTATCATTTAGCATGAAAAATTGCCATTCTAGTGTGTATATTTCGTCATTAGGGAGAAGCCTAGGACAGTTCACCTGCTTAAATATTCAATATAGCCTTTCTGAAATCTGAAATCCTTTCTGATGTCTGAAAGCATACAAACGTTCCAGAACAAATTTATTTTCTAAATGGATTTTTATACTAAATGTTCAAGTTTTGCAATCTGAGTTTTACGAACACAATAGAATTGTGATCAAAATGTTACACTGTTTTGGACCTTCTTCAAAACTCGTTTGATGCATTTTCGATTTTTGACTGATTCCATTTTTATACGACACATTCTATGCTTTTCAGCACAAACCTCGTAACCGCAGCTTTAAACAAGCTGCGGCTACGAGGTTTTTGTTGAAAACGACGCTCTGCTTTTTACAGGTCTCGGTATAGGAATGCTCGCCGCCTCCACTCTAAAAACCATCTATTACGTCATCATTCTAGCATGGTGCTTTTTCTATCTGTTTGCATCATTTACCAAAAATCTTCCGTGGGAAAAATGTAGTCCGGAGTGGAGTACGAATAGTAAGTTCGCGATCATCAAAGTAATATTATAATTTAGTTATCATGGATATCATTGCTTTCTCGTACGGTTTTGCTTTTATCAGGGTGGAGAAGACTATGATTAGAGTAAAACGGTATGGAATGAATGTGCCAGTCGGAGTAGTTTTGGGATACGACAATGGAGACGGGGGCGTGGCTATTAAATACGTCATATAAACTAGCCAGCAGTCTCGTTTATGGAAAATCAAGTTGTGAAATTTTAAAAAATACTGCAATTTCATCGGTCGAAAAAGTAGGTCGAACAATAAAGATAGCTACAAGAACGCATTTCAACATGTTAAGCGATAATTGTGTTTTTATCTTACCACTTATCCGTGCTGCTTGAATATTTATATTAATTAGAAATGCTTCTAGCATTAATCAAAGCAGCTGTAAAGTTAAAGTACATACGTGTACATGTTTTTGAGTCTCTTATCAACAATGATGTTGCAATTGCTTGATTTTACAATTAGATATTTATATTTGTATATATATTATGTAGTCTTTCGTGAAATGTTTTTGCTGCAATTAGCTGTCAAAAAGGCCGTTGAAGAACCAAATGTAAATGAAAAGCGCGACATTGAAATACAACCAATTGGTCAGTTTTTCGCTGTATTCTGCGCAAACTTCGTAATTGTAGCTTAACCCTTTCCCACACAAGACCTGGTTTTGACGTCCCTAATAGAAAAGGCTTGGGAAAATATTGAAACAAAAGAAGAAACTGCTGATAACCAGCAGTCTCTCCTTTTGTCTCAATATTTTCTAAGCCATATTTTTCAGAAATTCTATCTTTAATAACATCCATTTCGTCATTTGTGGCACTTTTTGAAGTGGGTCACCCTAAAATTTTGCCGTTTGGGAAAGGGTTAAAACAAGCTGCAGTGACGACATCCTCGGAAACCACAGCGGTCCTAGCTCACATAGCTCACATGTAGCATGAGGTATGACCGATGTGGTTTCCGAGGATGTCGTGACGAGATCTCCGAAGAAATATGACGATGACGATTTTCTAATGCCATAATGGAGTTTATTAAAGATATAATTTGTGTAAAATATAACATAGAAAACATTTAGACAAAAGGAGAAACTGCTGGTTATCAGCAGTTTCTTCTTTTGTTTCAATGTTTTCCCAAACCCTTTCTATTAGGGAGGCCAAAACCAGGTCTTGTTTTGGAAAGGTTTTACTTGCAGTACTTTCGTTCCAGTGTGCAGTGATTACATATCTGTGGTGGAGGACTCAAGTCAGTGTATGAGCTCGAACGGATCCTATGCTGGAGACGACGGGGCATGCTATGATGCCAACGGAACTATTTTTGCCCTTTATGATCAGAAACTGGCTAAAACGTTCGGACTTGAGAGAGAACTCCCTTCAGCACAGTATTTTGAGTAAGGCAAATTATCAGAAACTCATTTACGTTATCATTTACCACTTTTATCAGTTATTCAGCACTCTGAACAATAAATAAGTATGTACATTTATTTTGTTGAATTCATTGGCGGTAGATTTTACATTTAATCTAGAATAAGAAACCTTCAGAGAGCAGCATCGCCCTGATCCTGTAGACTAATCGAATTTGCATAAGTAGTTGTATATGTGGTTTCAGAAAATATGTAGTCTTTTCATGAAAAACTGCCTCAGATCCACACTAAATACTATTTAATCATATAGAAAGATTCACATATACTTTTTATACATCTTCCGCCTCCATATTCTGCCACCTTTTTAAAGACCTTTCTTTCTGCTTTTTTCAGTCGCTACGTGACTAGGCGTTTCTACAGTGACGGATTAGATGATCTAGGACCCATGCAATGGAAGATTGTTTTGTGCTACTTGTTAGCTTACTTCCTCTGTGCCATCGCCCTTAGCAAGTCCATTAAATCATCTGGAAAGGTGATATATGAATAATACCTTTACATAATAATGTTAGACTAGTCAAAATTGAATGTTTTCGTTTGAATGTTTAAAGAAATCACGGGATTCTGTGCAGATTCTGAGTGAGTTAGAATCGTAGTTGCCCTGTCAAAGGCGCGTAATGGGCTCAAATCCGTATAAGTTGAGAAATTCGATTTTTCGGTGTGAAAGTTTCCGAAAAGTCACGTGGATTCGCCACTATGAATATTGTAACTATAAATCCTATAAGTGATTATCTATCTATTTTTCTTGCTATAATTGTTTTTTCAAAGTGTTTTCAAGAACAAAGTGACTAAGAGGGACATACGTAAATTCGATATTTCTGTTTTTACAGGCCGTGTATTTTACCGCTACATTTCCATATGTTCTCCTACTGATTCTGTTAATCCGAGGACTTATGTTAGACGGATATGAAAAGGGAATCGAGTTCTTCATAAAACCGGATTTGTCTAAACTCAGCGATTCAGGGGTAGGTATTATTCTTTTATAGTCAAGTAGCGAAATTATGAAACACGTTTACCTATTCTACCTATATACACAATAGAAAAAAAACTTAAATAATTTCAATACATTTTTATGCACTGGTTTAAGCCTTGCAAATATGAGACGCATGCCAGATTCAACAATCTCTTCCAAAATAAAAGTAGTCTGGAGTTTTATATTGTGTTCCTTTTATATGTTAACTTTGTAAACATCTTTCATAATATCGCGACCATGTAAAGACATCCAAAGAAAACAAATATTTTTGAAATGCCAATACCACTATGACCTTGTTGATTTATTCTGTCACTTCCGGTATTTCCTGATAACAATGTGGCGTATGTATATTTTTTTATCTACGTCAGTCACGTGACCAATAAGACCGGAACAACATTCATCTTGTCTCACAAGATATTTCGTCTGTGTAATTGTAAAACTTCGTAATAACAGCTTTAATTAAATTTAAGATGGAGTTACGAGTATTTGATAATATCGACGATTTGGAGAATGGCAACGTAAACTGTAACAAACGATCTGCAATTTCATAGTTTGATTTGGCCTACAATTTACGATTTCTGAGGAAAAGTATTCGATCGCTGTTTTTCAAAAGAACGTTCGTGACTGCAATTTAGCTTGTTTTAATGTATTTGTTGAAACGCGTCGAAAATTTGTTTTATATCAACTAACAATATGCAATTCCTCTCTACTCATTTATAAGTAATTGTCTACGGCGTGGAAACAAACGATTATCAAGCTATTTACCTCAATACAACTATTTCAGATTTGGAAGGATGCGGCTGTTCAGATCTTTTATTCTCTCTCTGCATCTTGGGGAGGACTGATTGCTTTGTCGAGTTATAACAGATTCCACAACGACGCCATGAGGTAAAATATCACAAATACCAGAAAATCGTGTTTGCATTGTATGTTAAGGTGGCACGCTTCTATATAGTCCTACGACAGTTTGAGTTCATTCAATAAAACCGGTCAAGCTTCATACCTATTTCGTTTATAGGCTAGAATCTGAATGATGTATGTTCTACCGAGACTTATCCTTATTTAACCACGGTTCTGAGTTTGGTTTTCCTAATGAATAATCCACGATGGTTATCGTCCACGTGAATTAGTTACTGCTCCTCTCAACTCTGAACTGTGGTGAAATAAATATAAACCACGATTGAACACGCATCATTTTTAAAAATATTCTATGCTTTTAACTGTCTTAATTCTCACACAGGGATGCGTTTACCATCTCTATCAGTAACTGCCTGACCAGTGTGTTTGCGGGCTTCGTCATATTCTCCTATCTTGGACACCTGGCGCACGTTCTGGGTGTCGAAATAGACGAGGTAGCTAAAAGTGGACCGTCGCTAGTCTTTGTGGTCTACCCATATGCAGTAACCAAACTGCCGGTCGCTCCATTCTGGTCGATTGTTTTCTTCCTGATGTTAGTGACACTTGGATTAGATAGTGCGGTAAGTGTTTTGATCAACGAAAACTAACACCTATAGTGTTAGTCTTGAAATTGTAATTCACTAGCAATTAATATAATCTACAACACTCATGAAAAACTGAAAATAAACATGGAACGTTTAATAAAGGCTTTAATATTTACATTGAATCCTAATCGGTATCTTCCGCATACATAAGATGACACTAACATGTTTTAAATCCAAAAATGGGAACAAACTTTAACTACTCGAGGAGTAAGTTATACTAGGAATGATATATTAATTCACACCTCAGGGTCATTAACATTCGATGAGGCCAAAGAAATATACATTAACGCTAAGCATGAAGATTGTGTAGTATTTTGCGGACCTCTGCGAAAGTACACGAGTTCTTCTATTCTTGTCCAGTTTTGAGGAAAGTCACACACAATGTTTACAAATGTCACCTATTACTCAATTTGCTGTGATATGCATTACAAATGAGCGGCTGTATGTATGACGTATTGCGATGCAATGCATACGTCTCTATTGGATTACAAAAAGTTCCTTGTATGGTTGTTTCCAAATTCATACAGGTTTAACATATGCTAGCATGTACGTTTAGAGGATTTTGTCTAGGACGAACATGTAAAACTGAAATCAGCACATTGGGAACAGCGACTATATTGTAACGAAGACGTTTTTGTTTCAGTTTGCCCAAATTGAGACAGTGCTTACCGGCCTTATGGACCGCTTCCAGAAATTAAGACAATATAAGTTCTTGTTGGCGGGAACTGTGTGCTCACTTTTCTTTCTTAGTGGGCTAACTATGACCACGGAGGTATGATATACCTACTTTTGAACAAAACACACACTAATTCATCGTTGTAAATGCAAAACGTCTCGTTTTTGGAAAATTCTAAAGGGGTGGTAAAAATGTGTAATAAGTTTTCCCAAACTGAAATGCTTTACTTGAAATTTGGACATATTGTTTACAAATGATTTGTCATTAATACTGATCAGCAAATATGTCTCAAAACCTGCAAGAATTGTTTTTAACCATCATCCTACCAACATATTTTACATACACATCCTACCAACTGGGGTCCATTTGGACCCCACACGTAATTTTTAATTTCATGACAAAAATAAGTTTCACAAAAGACATATGCTTTGTTTAAATGTTATATTGGTTACTAACAAATGATAATAGCACAAAAACATACTGAAATGTAAAAATAGAAGGCCCTAAAGGGCTTGAGTCGCTCCATAGGCATGTATTCATTTTACTACATTATGCAATTTTTGCATAAAATTCAAGGACACATAACTCATGATCTAAGATCTCGATCGAGCTGAAAATTGCACTCAAGCAAGATATTATAGTCATCAACATTCTGTTCACGTTTTTATTTGATTAGTCAAAATTTGATGTTGTGAGAGTAAAATAATAAAAAAATAGTCAAAACCGCAATATTGGACAATCAAGGGCAGATAACTCGGGTATTTTCTGTTAAATCAAAGTTCCTTGAAGGTATCTTAGAGAGAATTGCCCAGGGATTATTCCTGTGAAGTTTGGTTGAAATGCATCCAGTGGTTTTTTAGATGAAGATTTTTTTTTTCTAAAAAAAATTAAATAAGTTTAAATAGTTGTAATAAAGAGTAATTAAAGTGGAAAAATCAATTTTTCAATCTCAAATTATGCGAAATTCTGAAAATGTTGCGTGACATGAAGAAGGTTGTGGTAGACCAACACACTCCTAAAATTTGGATACCAGAGTGCATGCAGTAAAATATGACACGCAAAAAATGACGCGTGGGGTCAGATTGACCCCAGTTGGTAGGATGAGGGTTAACTGGGCACACAAGTTTGTACTTTGAAAATCGCAAGAATCGATATTCGAGGTTTTGCATATACACCGACGAATTGCAGCTTAAAACAAACTGCAGTTACGAGTTTTTTTTTTTTTTTTTTTTTTTTTTGTTGTTTTTTTTTTTTTTTTTTTTTTTTTTTTGAGAGCATCGTTTGACTTTATGTTTTACCTTAACGATTTTGTCTATATCCCGTAAATCAACTACATTGTGTATTCGACATCTTTCCCAAGTGTTTGTTTACGGGAACAACGTCGTGTAACGTGGAAAACGTTAGAAAATATAGTTTCATGAATCAATTATGTATCATCAATGAGCCAGCGGGAGAACCAACAATATAGGATTTGAGGAACAACAAATGATGTAGGATAATTTGAAAAGTCATTATCTGTAGTTCTAGTTAAACATTCAAAGAATATGTTTTGAAGATTATTATTATTATTCTTTATTTCCTCCAAGATGAAGATCTTATTATAATTACAAAAACATACATGCAAAAGAACATAATTATACAACAATAATATGGTACAGGTTAATAAGGCAATTACAAAATAGAGACTAAAGAAGAATAAAGACCGTGGAATATAAGAGGGTTGATCGAAATTCTTTTTGTTCCAAAATGTTATCAAGATGACAGTTTAACCCTTTCCCAAAGGGCAAAATTGTAGGGTGATCCACTTAAAAAGCTGACACAAATGACAAAATGGAAGTATTATCAAAGAAAGTTTTTTTGGTAAAATATGGCATAGAAAATATTGAGACAAAATCAGAAACTGCTGGTAATCTGCACTTTCTTCTTTTGTTTCAATGTTTTCCCAAGTCTTTCTAAAAGGGACGCCAAAACCAGGTCCTGTTTGTGAAAGAGTTAATCAGAGCGAACATATTGCATGTAGTAACGAGAATAAAGAAAGAAAATATTGAAATATTTAGATATTAGAACGATTTACTTCTACACACTGACATTTAGGTATTCGATCCATCATGTTCTACCAAACAATTCATGCATCTTTGGGCGCCATCAGTGGCAACGGAAATTGACGAAGGTTAACCCTAGGTTGGTCAATTTTCGGGGGTCATCCATGGCAACAGATATTGACGAGGGTATACCCTCGCCAATATGCGTTGCCACGGATAACGCCCCAAATTGCACGAACTGTTTGGTATCTAATGATAGATGGCATAAATTATTCTTTTTACAGGGTGGAATCTACATGCTTCAAGTGATGGATTCGTACTGTGGTTCATGGAGCATCTTGTTTATAGCCATCTGCGAGTGTATCTCCATCTCTTATGTCTATGGTAAGTGGTGGATGCTTTTGTTTCTTCATAAAACATCGTGTTGTATGGTCGGTGTTATTGCAAAATTTCATAACTACAGCTTTAATCAAGCTGTAGTTACGAGGTTTTGCAATAACACCGACGATATGTCCCCGTATATTTCTATAGCAAGTTATGGGTACATACGCTGGTTCATGGAGCATCTTGTTTATAGCAATCTGCGAGTGTATCTCCATATCTTATGTCTATGGTAGGTTGAACAGGACCGAAATTGCCAATATTTCTAAAAATGGGTTGTCTATTAATTTCAAAAGCAAAATTATGTTACAAGCCATGTAATTGTACGAGACGTGGGCCGTATTCGCCAACATTTCTAAATGGATAGTCTAAAGCAAAATTATATGACAAGCCATCCGATTTTACGAGACGTATGTCTCGGACAATCGGATGAACTGCTGTATAGTTTTTAGGTAAACTTGGCATAAGACGCAGCAACATATGACGCAGCATAGTAACGTTCAAAAACACGCGCATGGTCATATGATAAGAAACTTTCTATGAAAGTATAATTCAAATCCAAGGCTCCCTTTTACCCGTGACCCATCATATGACCAACAAGCTTTTACAATAAATGCACTCAGTATTTTACCAAGCCCCTTGTAATGGCTGCACGTGAAATCTCGAGCGGAAAGAAAATTTGAAAAATATCAGAATGGGAGATAGTTTATCGACTTATAGGATGAGAATTGGACTGTTCACTATGCCCAGGAAGTGTCGCACAAGAATAAAGACATTAACTGTGAGTAGGACGAGCATATGCACTGTTATTCGAGCCACTCTTGTCATCGCCATACTAATCACGCTGGGTGGGGATGTGGAACTTAACCCGGGCCCAAACAGACCACAGCGTCAGAAAACACTGAGTTTTGCCGAGGCTACTGTTGGGGAAAGTTCACAACAAGACCGTTCATTTAATGCTGTGCCTTCTTAAGGCAGGAAAACAAAGCAGTCAGAAAATGCTGATCTCATGGCCTTTTTAGTTGACATGAAATCTGAGCTAAAAAATGACCTTTCCACATTGAACAATAAAATGGATGATTCAAGCTCGACTGTACAACAATTAAAACAGGAGAAAGAAGCTTTGGTTGTTGAAAATCGTGAAATTAAAGAGGAACTGACAAATATGGCTGCAAAACTAGATAAACTTGAAGGTCATTCTAGAAGAAACAATTTAAGAATTTTTGGGGTCAAGGGTCAGTTTAACGAGCCATGGGAAGAAACGGAACGTTTAGCAAGAGAGTTTATGCGAGATCAGCTTAACATGCCGAATCATAGCCAAATTGAGATCGAGAGAGCACATCGTCTACGGGGTAATGATAGGTCAAAATGTCCAATCATAGTCAAATTTAACAAATTCAAAGATAAGTGTGAAGTTCAGCAGCGTGCGAGAGATTCGTTGGGCAAAGGGTCAGAGTTTTCAGTGCAGGAGGACTTCACGGACTTGGTTAGACTGAAAAGGCGGGAACTCGGTAAACGGTTGATCGAAGCACGGAATAATAAGGAATATGCTAAAATTAGCTACGACAAGCTAATAATAGAAAACGAGGTCTACACGTATGACGAAGTCAAGAGAGAAATCGTTCGGATTGGTTACGCGCGAAAACGGAGAGACCCGAGTGTAAACGAACACGTGCAAGGTGAGGAGGACGATAGCCAATCAAATGATGGGGAATTATTTGCCGCCAATCATGGAGGTCGAGATTACTAGGTCGTCGGTCAAGGTCCAAAAATAGACACAAAAATAAACATTGTATCTTGGAATGTGAGAGGGTTAAGTCGTTTTGTAAATTGTTTTAACTTTAAATCGTTTATTTCAGACTATGACATAATTGGTTTAGTTGAAACATGGGGTGATAGCAGAGGAGACTTTTCGAACTTTATTGATGGATACACAGTTTTTGATTCGACACGTGTAAAACCTAGATTTGCTATACGAAATAGCGGTGGACTTTGTATTTTTGTTAGAAATCATTTATTGCAAGATCGTTTTATAGAGCGTATTTACACTGAACTAGTTGATGCTATTGTGTTATATATCAAATGTAGTTTATTTGAAAATATGAATGATGCTATTTTGCTGTTGACATATGTTTCACCTGAAGGATCAAAAATTTACACTGCTGGTCAAAATAATGGCATTTTACTGTTAGAAGAAACTATAGGTCGTCTGCGCCAGGATTATTCAGATTGTTACCTTTACATCATGGGTGATTTTAATGCAAGAACAAAGGATTTTTTAGACTTTATTCCAAATGATAACTTAAATTTTGTTTATGATATGGAGATTGATTATGACTCATATACATTTGAAATGGATAGAAATAGTAAAGATAAAGATGTGTACAATACTTTTGGCAGATCCTTGTGTGAACTTTGCACCTTGAATGATATACATATGTTAAATGGTAGACTATTTGATGATGTTGTTGGAAACTTTACATGTATAGCCAATAATGGTAAAAGTGTGGTAGATTATCACATTGCTTCGTCAAAACTTTTCCCTTTCATTAGTTATTTTTCTGTATTAGAAAAGGATGATTCCGATCACTTTCCATTATGTAGCCGTCTTACATTTTCTAATAAAAGGGAGATAACCAATACAAATAGCAAGGTAAATTTGACCGAGTTATTTCCCTTAGACTGTTTCAGATGGAAAAATAGGTTCGAAACGCATTTTCTGACAAAGTTTCAAAACAATATTGTTATACATACGGACGAGATAAACCTGTTGATAGATGCTAACATTGATGCCGCGATCCAGAAATTGACGGAAATTTATAAAGAATCCGCGTCAAGTATGAAGATTAAACACACAGTTAATAATGATTCAAATTGTGACCCACCATGGTGGGACAATGTATGTCGAGAAGCAAAAACATTAAAGTATTCTCTTTTAAGAAAATTCCGATTAACTAACGAGCAATCCGATTTTGAAAAATATTTGCGTGCGCGTAGTACATTCAAAAATATTTGTTCTGCAAAAAAGTCAAGTTTCTTTACACAGCAGAGACAAGAACTTGTATCTAAAAGAAATAATCCAACAGAATTTTGGAGTGTCCTTCGTTCGAAAAAGGGCAAAACGTCTGCTTCAAATGCTTTGAATAAAATTGATGTAAATACATGGTTAAATCACTTCAAAAACTTGTTATACAGAAATGAACAAAATGAAGTCATGGAACGGTTTTGGGATCAAGAACAAATTTTGAATGATTATGATCAAATATTGAATACACCCATAACACAAGATGAAATCATGAAAACTGTAAAGAGATTGAAAAACAGAAAAGCTTGCGGTAAAGATGGAATCCCAGCAGAATTTTATAAAAGTTCATGTAATATTATTCTGCCTTTTATGTTACGTCTCTATAATAATATTTTAGATTCTGGCCAATTTCCGACGTCATGGGGAGAGAGTATTATCGTCCCAGTATTTAAGTCAGGGGCACGTGATGATCCCCTCAATTATAGAGGAATATCCTTAATTAACATTATGAATAAGATTTTTTCAAGTATTTTAAATGACAGATTATATAAACTTGTAAACTCGACTTGATAGATGAAAGCCAAGCAGGATTTAGAGCTGGTTATTCGGCAGTTGACAATATTTTCACGCTGCAGAGTATGGTGCAAAAATATATTTGTAAACCAGGTGGACGTTTTTATGTATTGTATGTGGATTTCAAAAAGGCATTCGATTCTTTAGATCACGTAAAACTGTTTGAAATTCTACTCAAAAGAGGTATCGGAGGAAAAATGTTTCGCGTACTTTTATCAATGTACTCTAATTTACAAGCATGTTTGCGAATAGATGATAAAGTTTCACCAATTTTTAGTTGCAACATAGGCACTAGACAAGGTGATGTAACAAGTCCGATTATTTGGAATCTATTCATACAAGAATTAACGAACATTTTGAAAGAAACATGTACGGGAATTTATATAAGTGAAGAAGCCCCTTCAATTACCTGTTTATTATATGCAGATGACGCTGCCCACTGTGCAGATACGGTAAATAATTTGCAGCTGCAACTAAACAAATTTTCTCAATTTTGCAATGATGTTAAATTAGAGGTGAATTTGTCAAAAACTGAAATTATTGTTTTCCGAAATGGCGGTCCGCTACGGTCTAATGAAAACTGGTTTTTTAATGGATCAAAGATCAAAACAACTTCAGTTTATAAGTACTTGGGTGTTTTATTCACTCCAAAACTATCTTGGTCGGCTGCTAAGAGCAAACTCGCTTCTCAAGCAAAAAAGGCAATATTTTCGATAAAGTCATATCAATATAGCTTTGGTCATTTTTAGCATGATGAATACTTCAAATTATTTGACACAATGGTTCTACCAATACTTACATTTGCAGCCGAGACATGGGGATTCGAATATTCTGATATCATTGAAAACGTTCACATTCAATTTTGTCGCGAATTTCTAGGAGTAAATCATAGCGTAAATAAAAGTGTAATTTTAGCAGAATGTGGTGGAAAACCTCTTTATGTAACTTACATGACAAAAGTGATTAAATATTGGTGTAAGATTATACAAATGGAAAGTCATTGCTATCCAAAACAATGTTTTAATATGTTAAAAGCACACGATGATTTAGGAAGGACAAATTGGACAACAAAAGTAAAACACCTTCTTTTTACAAATGGTTTTGGCTTCGCGTGGATATCACAAGATGTTGGTAACATAGATCATTTTGTTAAGCAATTTAAATTAAGAATAGCAGATAGTTCAATTCAGAATTTACAAGAAAGCATCAGTAATTCTTCTCGCTGCGATCTATACAAACACATTTGTTCCTTATTAAACCCAGAGAAATATCTTTGTGAAGATATTCCTCTGAATTTAAGAAGGGCTTTTGCTAAATTTAGATGCTCTAGTCACAAGCTACAAATAGAATTAGGACGTCATTCTAATGTTGACAGAGAAGATAGAATATGTAGATACTGTTTATTCAACCGTAATATTTTTGTAATCGAAAATGAATATCATTGTTTTTTTTTCATTGTCCCCTTTTAGATGCAGAGAGAAATACATTATTGTTTACTTGGTATAATGGCAGGAGTGACGAACAAGCGTTCTATAACCTTTTGAAAAGTAGCAGTCTAGTAGTGATAAAGAAATTAGCTAAATATATATCAGTCCTATTGAATATAAAGGATTCGGAAAATGCATAAAACACATAAGTTATTCGTCATCACTTTTCTAGTTATACAGTTGATAATTGTATATCGTCGCTTTTCTGTGAAAACCTCGTATCTGCAGCTTGTTTTAAGCGGCAGATGCGGGGCTTTCGAAGAAAAGTGTCGAAGAAAAGGGACAAATGTTAGCGTAACTCATGACATTGTTAATTGTAAATGTATGATGTATTTTGGGCCGGTGGCCTTTATTTACTAATAAAATAATTGTATTGTATTGTATCCAGTTTACTAGCATGGATAAGTGTCTTTCCTGGGAATATGCTTCTATTTTCAAAAATTGCCTTGTCCAACATTCAGGCTACATATAGACTTGACCGCTTGGTCTGCATGACCCAGTTGTGAATGGCAAATTGTTGCACTGGTCTCTTTTTTAATTAAGACTTATTTCCTTGAATTTTTGTATAAACTATACAAGCCATACATTTTGTATTATTACATGTCTGATTGTAGACTATCCTTATTGTCATTTACATCGTTGATTGTCTTTTTGAGGGGAACTATTTTCCAGGAGTATAGTTACAAAGTTGTGTGGTTTGTAGTACATTTGGAAGTTACAACAAAGGAGAGCTAAATCTCTCCAAAAAACTGATGTAGCATTTAAACGCATTAGGATAACTTTTTTTTGTATCAAAACATACTTAAAAATGGAATGTAATGTCTCTTTTAGGTTTTAAGCGTTTCCTCCAAGACATCGAGACAATGGTTGGAAAGAATGTGTGTGGTTGTTTACCTTTCCATATAACAAAGTTCTGGTGGGCATTAAACTGGTGCCTTATAACTCCGGCCCTTGTAGCGGTAAGTTCTAAACACAAAAGTCATGACTATAGTGTGCAACAAATCGTCGCATTTCAACGAAAACCTCGTAACTGCAGCTTAAAACAAGCTGCAGTTACGAGCTTTTCGATGAAAAGCGACGAAATACTTTTTTCACTTTCTAATGTTATACATCAATCTTCGTCTTTAGAAAAAAGCTTTAATTACACTTAAATTTCTGTCACTGACATTAAGAATAGAACGCTTCAGATTTTTTTACAGTGTCAATCCATTTGAAGAAGAAAATACATGTACACATAAACTCGAAATTTATTTTTCAGTTCATCATGATATTCTCCTGGGTGAAGTACACCGGTTTGGAAGGCGAAAAGTTTCCCTACTACGCGGACATTCTAGGATGGATGATGTCTTTTATAGCTTTGGTATCATTTGTGGGCGGAGCGTTGCTTGCCCGTAATAGATCTGGGGTAGGTGTAGTCATTTGATATGGCGCGGCTTTAGCTTTTATCAGCATAAATTACTCAATAGAGTTTTTTTTTCTTAAAATAGTTCAGCCATATTTTCTTTCATTCCTTTTATATCTGTGTACTATGATTTAAGTAGCTTTGATGCATGCTGGGCTATTTGCAAAATATGACCATGTATTGTATATAGGCCGGTTCCGTGTCAAATGAAATTAATAATTCAAACATGAATAAGAATGACTGTAACAGAAAGAGGGGTTAGTGGATTTCGAAACGCAGTTTTTCATTTTTGTATATGAAACCCTATATTGTGGGTACTCTTTAGAATCCTCTCGTCGAGACAATTCAAAGGAGTACTTACAACATACGAGTTGAATTTGAAATAAGAAAATAGACTGCCTTGTCCTCTCTTATCTGTTGATCTCCTATTGTCATGGCTGCTAAACAGACGAAACGGCAGATTGATTGTATTTTTTTTATCAAACATAGCTGACATAGACCAAATACTGATCATGTGTAGAGAAAGAGGACAATTAGTCTATGTCTTTTCAGCATCTGCCTTTTTATCCCTTTCAACGACAAGACGTTCTTTAAAAAAAGATGGTCATGAAAAATGATAAAGATAAAATTTTATTTTCAGTATTGACTCATTTTCTGTCACTGATTTTCATTTTAATGACACAAATGATATTTCCAACATGTAATATCAGTTTTCGTATGCACCATCTTTGCATTTAGTTCATCGAGACTTTTTTGTTTTGATTTTTTTCTTTCAGTCGTTTAGAGAAGCTTTAAAACCATCGAAAGACTGGGGCCCCGTGCTAGTTAGACACAGAAGGCTTGTTGGGGAATATATACCAGATTTTGTGGTGAACCCGTGGAGAAAACAATCAAGAGCCGTCAATCTTGCGTCACCAAATGCAGTCAATTTGCAGGTTGGTTCTTTGCTTTTTGCTTTTAGAAGATTGATAAACGTATTATACACAGCGGGGAATCGAGTGGCATATTTTACTTATCGTCGCTTTTCAACAAAAACCTCAGAACTACCACCTATTTAGAGTACTGATTTTTGTTTGAAAACAGCGACATCTTTTTTCAATATTTTAGGGGAGAAAACGCCATGGGTTTCATAACTATGAAAGGTCTTTTAACCCTCTCCCAAACAAGACCTGGTTTTGACGTCCCTATTAAAATAGCTTGGGAAAACATTAAGGTAAAAGAAGAAAATGCTGATAATCAGCATTTCCTTCTTTTGCCTCAATATTTTCCATGCCAATTTGTACAGAAATCCCTTCTTTCCAATATCAATTGTGTTGTCTGCAGCAGCTAACGAACAGAAATGGTCCAAATTTGTGTCATTTTTGAAAATAGTTAAACAGCACCTGGTAAAGAAAGGTATTGGCGACTTAGCAAAATTTTGGTTAGTGATGAGTTAGGCTACTACTGATATAAAGTGTTGTTTAAAAGATCCGGGAAACATTAGCTGATAAAAAAGTTATTGAAGATCAACCAAAATGTTGGTTGATCTTCAATTACTTTTTTACCAGCTAATTTTTCAAAGAATCGCCTTGCAAAGCAAAATACATGGCATTTTCCCACCATCTCCGCTTCAAACCGAATTCAAATTGGTCAAATAGTAACAAAATATTAAAGATTTTCTAAAATTCTGGGTCATGGGATTATCCACAGTGGTTTTCATTGGACACAATTAGATATCATCTTTACCAATCAAAACCGTTGTTTAAAAAAGAAAAAAAAAACACTTGGCACGCGAAGATGGTAGAGGATATCTTGCGCGTTTCGAACCAACACAGTCATGCAAAACTGAAAATAAAAAAAACCACATTTTCCTTTGTTTACAATGGTAAATTCTGTTAACATGTGCCATAATATCGTGACCTAACTTTAGTATTTCGTCGGTGTAAATGCAAAACCTCGTATGTCGGTTCTTACGATTCCAAGGTACAAACTTGTGTGTCCAGTTTAAGACCATTCTTGCAGTTCGTCGGTGTAAATGCAAAACCTCGTATGTCGGTTCTTACGATTTCAAGGTACAAACTTGTGTGTCCAGTTTAAGACCATTCTTGCAAGTTTTGAGATATTTTTCTGATTAGTATTAATGACAAATCATTTGTGAATAATATGTGCAAATTTCAAGTAAAACATTTCAGTTTGAGAAAAGTTATTACACTTTTTTCTCTCCCATGTAAAATTTTCAAAAAACGAGATAGGAGGTTTTGCATTTACAACGACGATTTATCAATAGCAATAAATTTTGTGCTAAAAAAAGACTTGGTAAAAGGTTAGGTTTTGATAAACCGTCGGTGTTGTTACAAAATCTCGTAATTACGGCTTGAATAAAGCCGTAGTTACGAGATTTTTTAACAAGACCCACTAAATACTATTTGTTTGTTTGAAATAACGTAACGGTAATTTTGAAAAAAAATCGTTCCCTATTTCAGGTTATTTACGATCAGAATGGGTTGGACCACGACAACGACCAGGAAGAAAATACGGACACAATTTCTAATGTAGACTAGACCATTAAAGAAGCAATTTGACTGACGAAAATGGTGTTACAATAAGCATTACAACACATCATTAACTACAAAACACTGCGTGCATCTTCGGGCGTCATCCGTGGCAACGGAAATTGACGAGGATATTCCTCGTCAGTTTCCGTTTCCACGAATGACGCTTCGAAATTGACAAGGGTATCTCTCGTTAATTTTCGCTTATCATGGATGACGTCTGCAGATGCATGAAATGTTTTGTACATGTATTTAATATGCTCAAAATTCTGATAACAACTGTCATTGTTACATTTTATGTTTGTATGTTGCTATAACAATAATTATATTTATATGTCAAGCAATAAAGATTGGAATAAAAGTAAAGTAATGAGTGGTTATATATGGCGTGTGGAACGTTGCAAAATTCGATAAATATTTTTATGTGATATAATTTTATATTTATATTCTATAATTTTTATTTATATTGTATATTTTTTATTTATGTTCTTTATTTTCTATTTATGTTCGATAACGCGAAAAAAATTTATGTGATATAATTTTTTATTTATATTGTATATTTTTTTTATTTATGTTCTATATTTTTTTTTATTTATGTTCGATACGCGAAAAAAAAATTATGTGATATAATTTTTTATTTATATTCTATATTTTTATTTATGTTCTATAATTTTTATTTATGTTCAATTTAACTCGATGAAACCCGACCAATTGTTCGATTACATATCGAGTTTGGTCGACATGGACAATAAGAATTGGTCGGGGTTGTCGAGCGTGGTCGATAAGCTAAGGCTTCTTACTTGGTTGTTTGCCTATCAAAATATTCGTTGGATATCGCGTAAAAAATTGATCGGGAAGCGATTTTTAGTCGGGTAGAAGATATAGCTGATCGATAATTAATCGTGTATGGATCGTGCACTGCTCAGGTGTCATCCTCTTATTTCGCATTTCAAAATATTCGTGAGCGATCGCGTAGAAAATTGATCGGGAAGCGATTTTTGATCGGGTAGAAGATATATCTGATTACGAATTAATCATGTCTGGAGATTGAGTGCGATGGAGTTGATATACATGTATTTTACACGATCTGCACCAAACCTGCAGTCGATCTCCTCGACTAAACAAGCATCCTTAACTGCATCCCAATTAGCTCGACTTAGTTGATCTGATCGGCAGTGTCTCTAGAATTAAGTTCACCCGACAAAACCCAATTAATTTTAGTTACCACTGCCGGTCAAATCAACTCGGTTGTTTGAATTCCCCGACCAATCCCCGACCAATCTCGACCAAACAACTTTTTCTCGATCTCTAGCGGATCAACCCGACTTCAACAGTCGATTTGATCGGATTGACAGATGAAGCAGAGGACGAGTTAATCGCAATAGTGTCTGGATTCACTCGAATATCAGTCGAGGTAGTCTAGTTTAGGTTGGATGCTGGTCGAGTGAAAGATATTAACCAGACCACACTCGATTCCCAGACACTATCATTTCCTGATCGGGTCGATTTTCTACCCGATCAACACAAAATCAACACAAAGCCGCTTTCCGATCGATTTTATACTCCATCGCACGCCAATTTGTTTACAATTAAAGAAATCCGAGATAGAAGCCGTGGCGTTTCCGATCAAACTTGATTACCAGACAATTTCCGATTACCTATGCCGATCGAATTCGATCTGAACTCGATCGCTTGCTTGGGCTTGATCGAGTTGATCTGGTCGGTAGTTGGAACCTATGATGCAATTATACCACATAATTTTTTTTCTCGCTATTATCGAATATAAATAAAAAATATAGAACATAAAAAAATATAGAATATAAATAAAAAAATATATCACATAATTTTTTTTCTCGCGTTATCGAATATAAATAAAAAATATAGAACATAAATAAAAAATATACAATATAAATAAAAAATCATATCACATATTTTTTTGCGTTATCGAACATAAATAAAAATATAGAACATAAATGAAAAATATAGAATATAAATAAAAAATTATATCACATAAAAATAATTTTAGAATATAAATAAAAAAAATGATAGAATATAGATATGAAATTTTATCACATAAAAATATTTTTCGAATTTTGCAACGTTCCACACGCCATAGTTATAATCCTTTAAACGAAAAAAGGCTATGTAATAACATGTAGAGATTAGAAGAAATTCGCTGCTTTTTAACAGAGACCACGTAACTGCAGCTAAAAACAAGTTGCAGTTACGAGGTTTTTGTAGAAAAGCAACGAACTGCTGACTTTTGGCATGTTTGTTTGATCTCGCCAAATTACAGTTCGTAGAGTCGTTAGAATAACCCTTTTCCACATGAGAAAGTATTTGGGTGTTTTTTTTTTATTTCAACGATCCTACAGACAACAATAAAGATGCTGCAAAATAGAATTTGTGTATGATAAAGCAAAGAAAATACGAGGTCAACCCATTACCACTCAGTGACTCTTTTTGACTCCCCTAAAGCAAATGGTTTACGAAAACATTGTGGAAAATGAAGAAATTGCTTGTCACAAGCAATTTCTTCATTTCTCACAACGTTTTCTTCACAAAAAATCCCAAAAATGCAGATTCTCTTTCACTTGATATTGTCGTCTGCAACATCTTTAAATTTGGACCTGTTTAATTTTTGTCATTTGGTAATGGGTTAAAGGAGGAAGTGCCTGTTAGATTTTCACAAACATTTCTTTTTTATTAGGAACACTGTCGTTGGTAATTAGCACTGTACTCCAGTGCTGCTGGTTCCATCTTATATTGGTTCTGTCCCTACGTCAGTGTTCTCGTGTTAAAAATTGTTAGCTATCAGCGGCCTACTTACATTAAGTCGTCGGTTATTCAATCTGATTATCACAAACTGAATTCTAAGGTTTACACCTGGCACATCTTTTAGACTCTTGAGTAATTTTGGAAATTTTAGAATTGAGGATGTAACAGTAATCAGCCATATGTGTCGTTTATTTACGTCCCTAGTCACACCGTTTCATAATTTCGACTGTCTAGTGATACCTTTGCTATAATCGAATAAAGAAGCATTGCAAAATGCAAAATATATCAGCAACGTATATAGTGTGCATAACTAGGCACCATGCAGATACTTTGTGACAAGTTTGAACAAATTCCGATTGAAACTATAGGAGAAGTTCTGGACACAAGAAAATGCTACCGAACGGACCGGCGGACAGACGTAAAGACGGGCGACATTGTCATAATTAATACAATACGACCCTTCTGGTATGTAAAAGGTGTATTTTGTAGTAATTTGTATATCTTGTATTCTTTCCTGGTAAAAATGAAATATTTGTACTGAAATAGAAATGTCACAATGTGTGTGGTATACAGATTATCCTATAAGTTGTTGAACCTTTTAAACTAATGACTAGACTGAATGGTTTTATAACCTGTAGATATGCACTGGTACATATGCTGATTGCTTTTGTTAACACTTTCCCAAACAAGACCGGTTTTGATGTCCCGTATAGAAATGAGTTAGGAAAATATTGAGGTAAAAGAAGAAAATGCTGATTATCAGCATTTTCTCATTTTGCCTTAGTATTTTTATGCTAAGATTTACAAGAAGTTTAAGTGTTATCCAATTCGTGGTTTTCATCAGCTTTCAAATTGGAACACTCCAACTTTTGGATGTTTGGGAAAGGGGTTAACGAGTACTCTTTCCAAACCAATCCCTGTTTTGAAGTCAGTCTCCGAAGAGTCAAATTTGTTAAAACACATATGAAAAAAATATATATTTAGTGTTTCCATCCCCTCAATAATGTCTATGATATAATAAGGATATTGCATCTCTTAATAATCAATTTAGAACTATAAGGCCGGAGTAATCTCAAAGTAACTATAAAACCGGAGAAATCTCGAAGTAAAGGGATAAAGGGAAATTATGATGTGGCAAAATGTTTTAACCTAAGTGCACCATAACTTTTCAACGCATCCATAAATTTTCAAGGTTAGTAAAAAGCTTATTTTAGAGGATAGTTAGTCTGAAATACGTGACCCGTCACGCTGAAAGGGTCCTTCAACACATTGGATAATCACGTGATGCAATATTTTCAGAAAATCTTCAATTATTTTGTAAGTACTGGACCGATTTGAATTCGGTTTGAAGCAGAGAATGTGGACAGGCGTCACGCATTAGATGGACGTGGTTGATTTTTGAAGAATCAACTGATAAAAAAGTTATTGAAGATAAACCAAAACACGTCCAGCTTATTCCTGGCATTTCCCACCTTCTCTGCTTCAAACCGAATTCAATTTGGTCAAGTATTAAAGAAGATATTGAAGACTATCGGAAATTATACACCGTGTTCCATGGAATGTGTAAAATGTCGACACTGTTTAGTCTGTACCTGTATTCTGGATTTTTCTCCTTTTCCCCTTGTGTTTCGAAAAAAACCATTATGGCTCTTAGAGTTGTAATATCAACGATTCTCCCTTGATAGTATTTCTTTTAAAGCCGAACCCGGATAGCTCAGTGGGTTACGTCGGAGTCTGTCAATCCAGGGTTCTCGAGTTCGAACCCCGGCTCGCCAGTATCCATTATGACATTTTACAAAAGTCATTTGTCTCTCACCAATGGGTGTGAATCATCTATGTGAGAGAGCAGCTGGAGGCTCGGTTTGGATATTGTGGTTGAAGTGGTGCGAGGAATACCAGAAAACAACGGTTAGGTGCTCCAGCCGCCGCGATATGACCATAGAAGTTAAAAACGGCGTAAAACCCCAATAAATGAAACCAATTTCCCTTAAATTTTAGTATTTGAGCATTCGTGAAATGGTCGTTTTGAAAATGATGACCCTTCCCATACAAGACCTGGTTTCAAATTCCCATATTGAAAAGCGTCGGCAAAAACTGAGGCAAAAATGAAAATGCTGATGTTCAGCATTTTCTCCCTTTGTCTCGATTTGTTTGTGCCTTAATTTACACACATTCTTCATTTACAGTCAATTTATCGGTTGTAGTAGATTTTGAATCGGGGGACCCTAAAAATTCGTTATTTGAGAAAGGGTTAATAGACACGGACTACAGGTTGAAGTATATCCTTCTTTCTTATATAACGAATATTGATATATGGCATTAGTGTTCGACATACTTTTTTGACCAATGAAATTGAAGTGTATTTAAAAATGTCGCCGCTATATTTCGCATAAACGAGACTGCCGGCTAGTTTCTGTGACGCCTATACATAGACACACCCCCGTCTTCAATGTACCGCTAGCGAACACTGAGTCAGTTGGAGTCTGCATACTAGATTCTAAGCGATATTAACATTCAATGCGTTGTGCGCATTTGAAAGTTTATTTCGCGTAGAATCTACAATACAGCCTCTATCTTATCTTACAGCGAGGTAGAAAAAGTGAAAGAAGATGGTGAATAATATGTCGTCGGTGGGGAGTCAAAACCTCGTAACTCCAGCTTATTCAAGCTGTAGTTACGAGGTTTTGACTCCCAACTAACGATGTATAGTCCGATCAAGATACTACTACACATTTTGGTAATTTTAACTGCGTAAACAAGGAGAAAAGCTTCCTTAATTTTCAAAACAATTTGCATGTGTTGGTTCAAATCTTGCAGGTGTCTCAAAGATTTAAACCATTGCATGCACAATTACCATAGTTTTGAGTTTGAAACTATGTTTTTTACATATGTGAATTTTGTCAACATGTGACATGGTATCTTGACAAGACTGTAATTGTTGATGTGGAGCGCTGGTTCGTTGACTACACCGTTGACTTGTATAGATCCAGTACCAATAATTGGAAATCTATATGAGCCAGGGGCCAGTTTCATCAAAAGATACCTCGGTTATGCCATTGTTGTTTTAATCGTTTGGTAAGCCATCGGTAAGTCAAATATTCGCCTTAAATGTTTTGATGAAACGGGCCCCAGGATCTTGAAAAACGTTCCGTGTATCATTTGAGAAAATCATGTTTCAAGACCAAGCTATGCCTATGTGCAGTCTGACCAAAATCAATGTTACTCCTATATACGGTTGCTACAGACCATGATGGAGCTATATGTATAGGAGAACAAGATAGTTCCTAATCAGAATGCATGTATACTCAGGCTGATCTGGAACCATGTTAGCCCCAAAGGCCTTTTGAAAAAGACCTTTTTCCAGATCATAAAATAACCCTTTCCCAAACAAGACCTGGATTTGACGTCCCTAATATATAGAATAGGCTTGGGAAAATATTGAGACAAAAGAAGAAAATGCTGATAACCAGCATTTTCTCCTTTTGCCTAAATATTTTCTAAGCTCTATCATACACGAATCCTTTTTCAAACAACATCTATTTTGGTGTCTTCAGCTGCATTCAAGTTTTAAAACAATGCACTTTTTTTGCCGTTTGAGAAAGGGTTAAATTGAATTTGGTTGGACACGGGCTGTCTGAAAAGCCGTCTGCTTACAGTTGCTTACAGTCACCAAGAAGATTTGTTTTGAAAACAACATGGACCTTGACCAAACTGTGCGTATGCAAAGTCTGATCTGGATCCCTGTTGTTCTCAAAAGCCACAAAGGACCTTTTCCGGGTCAAATCAACCTGCATCCAAATGTCTAACTCGTTCTATGCTCAACATACCGAGATGTAGATGTTTTCATCAAATTGAAGCCAAAGAAAGACACTCACAATGTTATTTACGAAAATAATTTAATTTGTTATTTTTCTATTAATGTAACAAATTGTAGATGTAACGACACTATTATAAATGAAACAATTGGTGACACAATGATTATAAAACTCAATATTTACACATGTCATATGCTGTATTTCGAAACCGAACAGGATCTTTGAATGCTCCGTGATTGCTGGAAGACAGACTCGATTCGGAATTATGTTAAGTATTGAGATAAAGCAAAATCTTTTCTATAACTTTGCCTGGTTTTGGCGACTCTACTTAATGCAATTCGGCAATTTTAGACATAAAGGGGAAAAAAAGAAACTGTCAAAAGTCAATATTTTTTCGTTTTTCTATCAATGTTCTTTAATCGTTTAATTACGTTCAAGTCTAGCGCTCTTTGTGTTCTGTAAATTGCTTCTTTATTTTAATCAGAGTACCACATTGTCATAATAAAGTCGAAAAATATATACAAAAAATATATAAATAAATCAAAATAAATATCCATGGGATATCATCTAGTTTAAATATTGTATTGCTATGTACATGCATGGCGGGCCATTGGCCTGAAATGTGAAATAATTATAAGTTTAAAATTTAAGGAGAATCGTTACAGTTGTTTTGGTTTGTCAAAACAACCGTATAGCTCTTGACAATTGACCTGACAGAGCATCTCTAGCTGTAAACTAGAGATGCTCTGTCAGGTCATTTATCGTGAGCTATAACCATTCCCGTTTAATTATGAACGCATTATAAATAGTTTGTATTGTATTGTGTTGGTCACATAGGCCTACTGGCCTAGACTAGAGTCTACACGTATCCATATGTTCTTCATCGTCGGTCGGCAAGCCTTTCTTTTCGTTTTGTACCTGAAAATGACAGGCATAATATTACATTATCTGATTTTCAACAAAAACCTTGTAAATGCAGCTTTAAAGAAGCTATAGTTACGAGGTTTTGGTTGAAAAGCGACGAAATATGAGTCATTATAGGTCCCGATAAATGACCCGACAGAGCATCTCTAGCTAATAGCTAGAGATGCTCTGCCAGGTCATTTATTGGGACCTATACCAGGTACAAAATTATCACCCCGTCGAAAAATTCTTGACACATTTCATCTGTCAATCATGTATGCTATGAAAACAAGTACAACAGTATTACTAAACCTCGATATTGTGAACATCTTCGGACTCAATCTTAAGTAAGCTAAACTAAGTCTTATTTGGGAAAAGGTTAAATAAAAATAAAGGCGATATGAGATGATCATCGCATTATAATATTCAATCTTATCGCGGGTTTTCAACAAAAACGTCGTAACTGCAGCTTAAGATAAGCTGCAGTTACGAGGTTTTTGTTGAAAAGCTGCTATATACAATGAACCAACCTCCATATGGACATCATCCGGTGACACGATAGGGCCGGAAGTCGACCCCTTTTCCCATGGGTTCACCACGAAATCGGGTATGTATTCTGCAACAAGGGCTCTGTGTCGTTCCAACGCTGGACCCCAATCCTTTGCGGGTTGTAAAGCCGCACGGAAAGACTGTCGGAAGAAAATATATAATTTAGTAGAATGAACCGATGTAGGCCAACAACCTAAAAGAACGATTGAATGCTAATTCATATGAAACATAATCTGGAAAAGGGCCTTTGTTTGATTTGAGACAAAACATGGGTCCACATAGACTTATACATAAACACAGGATTATCAATTTCTCCTGTTATAGCTTTTTAATGACACGAGCCAAGGGCGGACCCAGGATTTTTTTCCAAGGGAGGTGGGGAGCTCCAAGCCCAAATGGTGGCTTAAAATGTGACAAATATAATTGCTTTTCAATGAAAACCTCGTAACTGCAGCTTGTTTTAAGCTGCAGTTACGAGGTTTTCGTTGAAAAGCAGTGATATGTAACATTACACCAAAGATAATTATATGGTCAAAATTCAATTTTTTGACAAATGCCATGGGGGTCCGGACCCCCCGCCCCCACCCCCTCTACATCCGCCCTTGCGAGCCAGGTGGTAGACAAAGTTTGCGGGTCCTTTTTTGACTTATCTGAATGACAATCAAATATAAAATCCCCAGTTCAAATAACACTAAATGTCATTTTCCATATCCCGATTCGTATAATTTAATCATTGACTGTATTCAGTTTATCCACAATACCGTTGCTCAACCATGAAAGTTCCAGAAAAAACTGTTTATACTTAAAAAAGATTGACAGCAAAATTATAAAGATATCTTTTAATCGCAATATATCAAAAGCAGTCGAGTGAAGCTGTCACGACTTCCTTGGCAATGTTCTTATTCACACTTACCCCATGTCTGTAGCGGGCCAAAAACGCCCCGCCCACAAAAGATACCAAAGCTATAAAAGACATCATCCATCCTAATACGTCAGCATAGTAAGGAAACTTTGCACCTTCCAAACCTGTGTACTTTACCCACGAGAATATCATGATGAACTGAAAAATAAATTTTAAAGTATTAAATAGTATATTTAAAAAATCATTGACATAATCAAAAAAGTATCGTTCTTAAGACTATATGTATGCATTATATTTTGAATATCAGTGATAGAAATTTCAGTTTGATCAAACTGTTCTAAAGATGTTCTAAAACTTGGTACATTGGTTTAAATAATGATTTAAGTTATAGACCACATTTTATAGATGGCCTAAAATATCCATTGCTTTCGGTAGGCTACTAAGTTATGCCGTGGCGTAAAGGATGAGTGCCAATATGGCACTTTCTGTGACCCAGCCCGATTTCCTTCATTTTCACCACTCAAAATCACTAACATATTGACCTTATGAACGCAAAGTATAAACTTGAACGGAGCCTTGGTTTGGAAGATATATTAAATCAAAGTTGGTGGGTTAAGTCGCTCACTATGCCATCAAATGGTAATCAATTTCTAATACAGTTTTACTAACAATATATCCTTTACTAATAAAGATTAATATATTTACATTTAAAGTGACAAATGTAAACAAAGTGCAATCGATTACACTTGAAAATGACAAATGTAAAGTATTTGCTACACATATAAAGGATTTAGTAACATTTCCAATACTCACCGCTACAAGGGCCGGGGTTATGAGGCACCAGTTTAACGCCCACCAGAACTTAGTGATCTGGAACGGCACACAACCACACACTCGCTTTCCAACCATTGTCTCGATGTCTCGAAGGAAACGCTTTACACCTGAATAATACATGATATGAGATTCTTGAAAAAAAAGGAAGCGGGTGATGGCTTATCAAACCAAGATGGTAAGCCAATCAAAATGACCAAATATGTCAATAATGTTGATCGCTGCCACAAATAGAGATACTATTTAGTATTTAGGTATGTATTACATGTATCTATACGTGCATATTTGATATCAAATCGCTTTCATTCTCAACAAAAGCCAAAGACGCAGTAAAGGTAGGCTACTCTTTTAAATTATTTGTGTCAAATACGTGTGTACTGGGACCTTATACATTCCAGAGTTCGAAATGGGTTTTCACTCGTTCTTGAGAATAATTTTGTTCTTCGATGGCGATAATTTTCAGTCCAGTAAAAGTATAATCTTTGTGAAATTAGATCGAAAAAAATTTGACAACCTCATATTTTTAAAACACAAAAAATATTATTGAATGACTACGACAAATGATTATACCTATTAAATCACATTCACTGGTCAACTTACCATAGACATAAGAGATGGAGATACACTCGCAGATTGCTATAAACAATATGCTCCATGAACCACAGTAGGAATCCATCACTTGAAGCATATAGATTCCACCCTGTAAAATAATTCATGTGAATTTGAATCAACCCAAGGTGCACAACCCAATATGTGACCCGTGACGTCACGATTCGATATGGGGCGGAGACGAATAAGGTAAAATCGATCGATTCAGGAAGGATTTTGGCCAGTTTTCCTTACATTTGTCATATTGTTGCAACCTATGGACGAGGGCGTATGCTGAACCATCGCTTAAACGCAGTTGTCAAAAAACATCGTGTTCTATATAGATATATGGCCTCGCTTGATTGAAGTGAGCGGACTATAGACCTACGTAATCTTAATTGGAACGAGTTTTATGTAATCATACCTGATCAAATAGCTCATACTTCTCTTAAATGTACATGTACGCCCAGCAATGGACAAGCATTCAACAAGGACAGTTCTTGTTCATAGGTTGTAACAACGCGACAAAGAGAGGGAATTATTGATAAAAATCCTACTGAAAGGAGCGACATTTTCCCAATTTTTTCTCCGCCCCAGACTGCAAGACATGCAACGGTAAAACGTCTGGAGATTTGTTCTTCTAACAGTCGTTCATAGAAATATATCGTTTTTGTTGGTCGATGATAATGTATATTGTATTGTGATTAATTCACTAAAATCTCTATAGATAAGAGGAACTTAAATAAAAATATCTTCATGTGTTTGTTCAGTTTTGTAATTACTTTAAATACCATATTTAAATATTATATATTATGCAACCATGTACTATACACTAACGTCATGCGCTTGCCTAAATACTGCCGTTCGTTGTTACATTTCATGCTCCTATTGTAAATTCTATTGCGGTATGTTTAGACAATAATGTTCCTTAATGTAAACAACAAAAGAAAAGCTATACCTCTGTGGTCATGCTCAATCCCATGAGAAACATGCTTAAACAGACAGTTGCAGACAACATGAACTTGTGTTGTCTAAGTTTGGGGAAGCAGTCCATTAAACCGGTAAGAACAGTCTCGATCTGGGCAAACTGAAACAAGATTATCAAATAGCTCAATATTAGTGTTTTTTAAAAGAAGAAAAACAATATAGAACATCATAAAAATTGTTTTCCTAAATTGCTTTGACGAAACAGTAATATGTACAAAAAATTCAGGTATTAAAAATAATAGTTTGTGATAAACATTTATGAGAAAGTCAGTCCAAATTTGAAGAGACATGTACATGTGTTGCTCTCATATCAATTGTGATGTGATTCCGTGAAATACACGTAGAGACATGACAATTGGGGTCATAATCATAGCAAATAAAGTTGAAAATGGCAACTAAAAGCATTCTGTGAAAGTTTCCTTAACCCATTTGTGCCTAGCGTCCACTAAAGACGACACATGACTTTATCTGTAAGTAGATGCTTACGTATGTGTTTATCTCTGGTTCTCATCATTTGTTTGTATTGATAATCCATTGATAAGCAGGGAAATGCTGATCCAAGTGCTCATTAGCGATAAAGGTATCAGTAAAAATAAATATTATAAGAGAAGGGAGTGATTTTACTGAGAAAAAAAGAGACTTGAAAATGGGTAGGACGAAAAGTATGTTTATTTCCTTTATTTTTTTTTATATTTCTTGTTTTATTATTATTCTGTAATGTTCCTCATCTGTGGGTAACTGCAGATACATTTTCCAGAGAAAAATAATATGTTTTCATTGTTTTATAGAAGAATATAATTTTGTCCACTAAAGTGGACGCTAGGACTGAGAGGGTGCCTGTAAATTCTTTGTATAGTAACAACATATTTTAAATTTTATGCAGAAAATATAAAATAAACATAGTTGTATCTATGCTTGAAGATGAAGGAAGATATATTAGCCCAATTGTGACCTTGACCTTTGTGACCAAAAAACAAAAGGCACCTCCTTGGGTCAAGGGCAACAACGGAGTAAATTTTTATGATCTTATGTCAACCGGTTCTCGATTTAGAGCACGGAAATGAATTTCAAACAAAGTCAAATTGTGACCTTGACCATTGACTTTCGTGACCCCAAAACAATAGGCACCTCCTTGGGCCATAGGCAACAACTATGTCAAGTTTCATGGTCCAAAGTCAATAGGTTCTCGACTTAGAGCACGAAAACGGATTTTAAACAAAGTCCATTTGTGACCTTGACCTTTGACCTTCATGACCCAAAAAAGTTAGGCACCTCCTTTGGTCATGGGCAACAACTGAGTAAAGTTTCATGACCCTAGGCCAAACGGTTTACGAGTTAGAGCAGGGAAACAAAAAAAAGTTTGTGGGTGGGTGGATGGACGGACGAACGGACCGACAGCCAAACATGGTGAAACCAATATAACCCCTCTACTTCGTAGGTGGGGGTATAATTAACAGATTGTGCTTGTATATTTGCAAATTTCGTGACGGAAACTATAGTTTTAGGGGGAAATATAAGATAACTTACACGTACCCATTCGTGCCTAGCGTCCACTTAAGTGGACAAAAATATTTTTGCACAAAATCATACTTTTCAATTGAAATTTCAAAAAATTAAAGCCTAACTTGTTGTTTTCATACGGTTTTCATTGTTTTCTCTGATTTTTTTCCTAAAGTAAAAATTCAGGCATAAATGGGTTAACATTGGACAAGAAAAAAAGATGCACTTAACCCTTTCCCAAACAAGACCTGGTTTTGATGTCCTTGATAGAAAATGCTAAGGAAAACATTTAAACAAAAGAAGAAACTGCTGATAACCAGCAGTTTCTCCTTTTGTCTCAATATTTTCTGTGCTAAAATATACACAAACCCCCTGTTTATCAACATCCATTTTGTCATTTGCAGCGGCTTTCAAATTGGAAGAATCCAAAATTTTGCTGTTTGGAAATGGGTTAAAAGAAATGCACATTTATCACGAGACATCTACTTTCACATACCTGTGAATAGGTGCACATGTAGCATGAAAAGCCATGTCTCGGACGACCTTATTAAATGTTATGACTTTTGAATGCTTTTAATGAGGATTTGATATACATATACGAAGGTTGTTTTTATAATCTTTATAAGCTGTTGATCTGGTGGTGTTTTATCATTAAACATTTGGCTACCACTAATCGTTTGATTTTTCATTGCTTCAAGACACTTACCGCACTATCTAATCCAAGTGTAACCAACATCAAAAAGAAAACAATTGCCCAGAACGGCGCTACTGGCAGTTTCGTCACGGCATATGGGTAAACAACAAATACTAGCGACGGTCCACTTTTAGCCACCTCGTCTATTTCGACACCAAGGACGTGAGCCAGATGACCGAGATAGGAGAAAATGACGAAACCGGCAAACACACTGGTGAGACAATTACCAATGGAGATTGTAAATGCGTCCCTGTTTGAGAAATGAAAAGAGTTTTGAGTTTTAACATAGTACAGTCGACACTAGTTATGTAGACATCGGATAAGTCGATTGTTCGCTTAAGTCGAAGTTCACATCTGGTCCCGTCCTCATCAATGGTCATAATTTTTTCGAACAAAATAATTTCGAACTGAACATAGCCATTGAAATTTAGTAGGAAAAGGATAGAAATTGCTCGAAACGAGCAATTTCTTTCCTTTGTCTACTATATTTCAATTATAATCGCACTTGATTAGTTTCAAAAACGGTCAAATGTCAATTTTATCGAAACCGAACAAAATTAGATGAGTCGAACTCCGGATATGTCGAGGTATTTTGACGGCCCCTCCGACTTCGACACAACGAATGTCGACTGTACACTGAAGAATTAAATTGCGGTCAAAGCGCTACGCGCATTGGACAACTCTTTGAAATATGCTGACATTTGTAGCTTTTCACATCAACCGACCATCGGTGTGTTCTACGATTAACAAAAAGGCTCTACCTGCTAGTTACTATATCTGCACAAGAATTAAAGCTGCTTTGAAATTTGACATATGTGCGTGGGTAAATGTGTTCATATCTATACTACATACTACTTGGTGTTCTTCCCAGCCCAATAAGCTGTATCAGCCCCAGTACAGCTTCATCTAAATCAGTGTAAGGCCCCCACAGCTTCAAAAGTACATTACAGCTTAATTTCTTCAAAATGGTCCCAAAAATAGATGATGGGGTATTTCACGTCAAAAACTGACGAATTAAGGCATTTTGTAAAATAGATCAGCATAAAAACATCATGGAAAAAGAAGAAATTGCTCAAAATGAGTCCGATTTCTGTGAATTTGCGTCTTGCACATCTACAGGTCACAATGAACACTTTTCCCATTATGTTTTTATTCACAATTATTTGCAAAAACACTGTATTGTAAGGTTCAACTATACTTAAATAATATGCCACTACAGCTTCAAATTAATCTATGGATAACCCTGCTAACTACATCCTACTTGCAAGTGAATGCATTCACGAATCCAAAAAGTCAGGATAACAAGTTTTGAGGGGAGATAATCAACACAGTAATAATCAATCACAGTTGAATATTGGTATTTTAGACATCTTACCTCATGGCGTCGTTGTGGAATCTGTTATAACTAGATAAAGCAATCAGTCCTCCCCAAGATGAAGACAGAGAGTAAAAAATCTGGACAGCCGCGTCTTTCCAAATCTGAAATTGTGAGCGACAGGTTTGATGACATAAGAACAATGCATGCAAAGGTGAGTATGCCATCATTAGAATATGCGTGACATCTAGCATCTAACTGGTGGGTTTTTCGGAACACCTTTGTTATGAAAAGATTAACTCTTTCCCAAACGGCAAAATTTTAGGGTGATCCACTTCAAAAACCGCCACAAATGACAAAATGGAACTTATTAAAGATAGGATTTGTGTAAAACATGGCACAGAAAATATTGAGTCAAAAGGAGAAACTGCTGGTTATCAGCAGTTTCTTCTTTTGTTTCAATGTTTTCCCAAGCCTTTTCTAATAGAGACGTCAAAACCAGGTCTTGTTTGGGAAAGGGTTAATTGTTTATATGGCATCTGCGTCTTTTTCATCAATAATTCTCTTAATTGCAGAATATCTAAATGTGTAAAATGCTTATTCATACCACTGAGTCGCTGAGTTTAGACAAGTCAGGTTTGATGAAGAACTCGATACCCTTCTCATGTCCGTCCAACATGAGGCCTCGGACCAACAGAATCAGCAGGAGTAGATATGGGAATGTGGCGGTAAAATATACAGCCTAGAATTACAGAACAGTAGTAACATGGGACTTGTGAAGCCAAGTACATTGCTAAAATACATTGACAAATCGACAGATCATAATATTTTATATGACTGTCAGGAAAATTTATATTGAACAATTTTGTTTGCACGTTGCGTCGTATACCATTTATATGTAATATTGTATAGCAAAAAACTAAATTTTGTCTTCATCATTTCAAAATTTATGATGTGTTTTTTTAACTAGAGATGCTCTCAGATGGTCATTTATTGCGAGTTTTATGTATTTAAATACTATTTTATTATACTAAAACAGTTGTTTTCAGTTACAAAGGTAGATCTAGTTAATTACATTTCTTAGTCATGTATAGATCTAAGCATTGAGTATTATATTATCATCTCACCTTTCCTGATGATTTGATGGACTTGCTGAGGATGATGGCACAAAGAAAGAACGATAAGAGATAACACAAAACGATCTTCCATTGCATGGGTCCTAAATCGTCTAATCCATCACTGTAGAAACGCCTAGTCACGTAGCGACTGAAAAACAGTAAATATTGTTCATAAAATTGGCAGAATACAGCGAAATATGGAAGCAGAAAATGTTTATAAGTATATGCTAATCTTTCTATTGAAATACTGACATCTAGAGTGGATCTAAGACAGTTATTTAACTGCATAAAAGACTACATACATTCAGAAACCGGATTAATATCTACTTAACAAAATTATATTACATGATCAGGTCAAAGCTGCTCTGTAAATGTTTCAACTGGTAAATCTAATGAAATATCTACAATTAAACACATTCAACGGAAGCAACGTATGTTTACAGTGCTAAATAAATGCTTAAGGATGTAAATGATAATGTAAATGAGTTTCGAATAATTTACCTTACTCAAAATATTGTGCTTAAGTTCTTCCTCAATTAAAACAAAATATATGGTAAATGATAACATTAACACGAGTTTCGGATAATTTGTCTTACTCAAAATACTGTGCTGAAGGGAGTTCTCTCTCAAGTCCGAACGTTTTAGCGAGTTTCTGGTCATAAAGGGCGAAAATAGTTCCGTTGGCGTCATAGCATGCCCCGTTGTCTCCAGCGTAGGATCCGTTCGAGGTTAAACAGTCCATAGAGCCATCTACCAAAGATACGTAATCGCTGCACACTGAAAGGAAAAAGGGAACGATTTTATCCAGTTAAAATTACGTAACCTTGTCGTTATTTCTTGACAAACAAAATATACTTCTTTGGTGTAGTTATATTTATGTAACTATTTTTTATTTCGAATCCAAACCCTGTGTTTTATGTACTCATTTGAATCGTCTCGACATAAGGTTTGAAGCGTATTTAAAACTTTCCCAAACAAGACCTGGTTTTGACGTCCCTAACAGAAAAGGCTAGGGAAAACATTGGGACAAAAGAAGAAACTGCTGATAACCAGCAGTTTCTACTTTTGTCAAAATGTTTTCTGTGCTACAATTTGCACATATTCAATCTTTTTCAACATCTATTTTGTCGTCTGCAGCAGCATTCAAATTGGAACAGTCGATTTTTTTTGTCGTTTGGGAAAGGGTTAATGGTTTACTTTTTATTTTGAAAAACGTCAATTTCTTTTATCTGTAGCTCTGTTAACCCATCACCACACAATGACTCTTTTTGACTCCCCTTAAAGTAATGGCAATGGAAAACATCGTGGAAAATGAAGAAATTGCTTGTGACAAGCAATTTCTTCATTTCCCACAATGGTTTCCATCCAAAAAGACCTAAAAATTTAAAATTCCATTCACTTGAAATTGTCGACTGCATGTTCTTTCAATTTGGACCACCCTAAAATTTTGTTGTTTGGTAATGGGTTAAAATATATGTAATAACGGTCACTTACTATTTGTACTCCACTCCGGATTACATTTTTCCCAGGGAAGTTCGTTTGTGAATGACGCAAACAAGTAGAAGAAGCACCAGGCCAGAATTATGACGTAGTAGATGGTTTTTAGAGTAGAGGCGCCAAGCATACCGATACCTAGTCCTGTAAAAGGATAGCATCATCCATACATAAAACGGAATCAGTCATGATGTTCTAATTATATCATTATGTTAATGTTTGTATGATATATTACATCGTGGGCCATTGGCATAAATTTTCGAATAAAATATGTCTATATGTCTAATCCGCCTAACGAGTTTTGAAAAAAGGTGACTTTAGCTAGATGAGTTTGCGAAACAGAGATGGCCAAACTGATACCTTTGTTACTTCATTTGGTACCAAATGGCATGTATGAATAGGATATATCTGCATATTGAAAACAGACGTGGTAGAAGCTACAGGAACGTGTTAAAGTTTTAAAAATAGCACACACAGACAAACGGGAAAAAACATACAATATGACATAGATATTTGTATTCTAGGCCACATGTTATTATTCCGATAACAACCATAATATTATGTGCTATGCTTCATAGTAAATAAATATATCAAAACGTTAGTAACCGGAAAACGGGTTTAAAAACGTATGCCAAACGTTAATAATATTTTTTCAGAGCAAAGTCTCTTTTCTAACCTTGGAAAAGAGGTGAATATTTCCAGCACGTCATTGGTCCGTTGCTCGTAAACTGTCCAAGGCCTAATTCCATAAAGAAGACTGGTATTCCGGCAAACACCAACATAATGGTGTACGGTATGAAGAAGGCACCTGAAATTATAAGTGACATATTCAGAGATATCAATTAAATTCAATGGTTTATTCAAGTAATAAGTACAAGGTACTTTTTACAATATAGAAAATAGAAAATTGGAAGTCATATAAAAAGAATATAAAGACGTAACGTCAAAAGTTGCGGACCAACGTTGTAACACGCATATCGACCGTTTTCCGACGTTAACGTTACGCGAAGGTGTAAAGAAAGTTATAACTTTCCCCAAAACATGAGAAATGACAAATTTTCAATGTTGGCCAAAAGAAAACATTTTCACAATAATACCAATACATGCATACATGAAAATAGCACCGTACAAAATTAATAATCTCAACTATCAATAAATAAACAACAGAATTATTTCGTAAGTATTGAAAAATCAAGCTCTAATGAATATTGAAAGTGAATATTTTACACCTGTAGGAGAAATGGAGCCGTTTCATACGCTAAATATAACTTGTCAAGTATGCATATTTTTGTTATTAAGACATTTCTACTTGCGCAAATGTAAAAAAAAAAAAAAATAAAAAATAAATAAACAAATAAAAATAAAAAAAATGTGAAAATACTTACTAAATAATCGTCTTCAAGTTTACTCATTAGCAGACAAAAGATAATAAAAGAATAAAAGAAAAATAAAAGAATATTCTTTTAAATGGGGTCTACAACAAATGCATTATATGTAGGAAAAATGAAACTCCGAGACTAAATGCTGCAACATATTAGATGAAATCAATGAAATGCTTTACTTAAAAATGTCTTCTATTATCTCAACGTTTTCTTATGCCTTGGTCAATGCTTTTCTTTCTTTTTTCTGTTACGGGTCTCGAATTTTAACCTTAAGTTGCGTAGACCACAAATAGCAAGATAGTCAAACAAACAACGATAAAACAAGTGGATCTAGAGCATCGATACATGATCGTAAAACGCCATGAATAGTTCTTCACAAACCAACATGACGTCAAATCGTCAAAAACTGGTTTTTGTGACATTTTTAAGACGCTACATCACACTCTATATATTGGCTAGTTGAAGAGATATTGACAAATACATTTATTTTTTCAAATTTTATCCGAGATGTATGTCGAAAATCAATTCAAATTCAAAATATTTTGATTTTCTTAGAAAAAAAGCTATATATGAAAAAATCACCCTTGCATTTGGGACCGTTTTAGTGAAAATGTGACATTTTTAAAAGACGCTACAAACACAATAAAATAATGATTTTCTTCAACTCCAATCAAGACAAAAAAATAACTACAAAAACTAGAGCTCAGATGTATGTCCCAATTTTTTTATATTGATTTCTAATCGCTATTGGAAAAAATAAATTAGATTTAAAAATTAGACATACCGAAAAAATCAACACGACGTCAAATCGTCAAAAACGCGTTTTTGTGACATTTTTAAGACGCTACATCACACTCTATATCTTCGCTAGTTGAAGAGATATTGATAAATGCATTTATTTTTTCAAATTTTATCCGAGATGTATGTCGAAAATCAATTCAAATTCAAAATATTTTGATTTTCTTAGAAAAAAAGCTATATATGAAAAAATCACCTTTGCATTCGGGACCGTTTTAGTGAAAATGTGACATTTTTAAAAGACGCTACAAACACAATAAAATAATGATTTTCTTCAACTCCAATCAAGACAAAAAATTAACTACAAAAACTAGAGCTCAGATGTATGTCTCAATTTTTTTTATATTGATTTCTAATCGCTATTGGAAAAATAAATTAGATTTAAAAATTAGACATACCGAAAAAATCAACATGACGTCAAATCGTCAAAAACTGGTTTTTGTGACATTTTTAAGACGCTACATCACACTCTATATCTTCGCTAGTTGAAGTGATATTGATAAATGCATTTATTTTTTCAAATTTTATCCGAGATGTATGTCGAAAATCAATTCAAATTCAAAATATTTTGATTTTCTTAGAAAAAAAAGCTATAATGAAAAAATCACCCTTGCATTTGGGACCGTTTTAGTGAAAACGTGACATTTTTAAGACGTTACAAACACAATAAAATAATGATTTTCTTCAACTCCAATCAAGACAAAAAATTAACTACAAAAACTAGAGCTCAGATGTATGTCCCAAATTTTTTAATATTGATTTCTAATCGCTATTGGAAAAATAAATTAGATTTAAAAATTAGACATACCGAAAAAATGACGTTTTTTTAACAGCGTGACGCTACTTATCTCTTTCTTTCCATTCCTCCATAGTTTGTTTACACCATCCAACTGCCATAAGATTTACGCTATATCTTCTGTGACATCACTGACGTAATTTGCCAAAGTTTGTGCGCTTTAAAAAGTCTTACTTTTTATTCTATTGGGATTTTCGCGAGTTTGTTTGGTAATTTCTGTTACACGTGACGACGTCATTTTCTGCGTCAGAGTTTATTTATTTTGTTTATCAAATTGTCTGTATTTAAACAATGTTGAAATTCGACATATATTAATAAATTACAATTCAATATCTTTTATATGATACCAAATACATGTGTGTTTCTCAAATAAAAATAACAAATATGCGGTTTTAAACAGAAGTGCATAGCCAATTTTGGCTTGGTCCGCAACTTTTGACGTTACGTCAAAGAATATAAAAAGAACTAGATATACGGGTATCAGATCGTCGAAGTGCAAATATTAAATATTGATGTCAGGCATATGTTAAGTTTAGTGATGGTCACCGTTTCATCAAGGGAAAAAATAAGAATCAGCCAGAGAATGCGCAGCAAATACGATGGCTGTTACAGACTTTCTTGCGGATCCAATCGTGGAACCTATACCGATCTTAAGTCGGTATATAACATATACTTACATTGTAAGAAGAGATGGTGCATACGTGCATTAACCCTTTCACAAACAGGACCAGGTTTTGACGTGTCTAATTGAAAAGGCTTAAGAAAACATTGAGACAAAAGAAGAAAATGCTGATAATCAGCATTTTCTCCTTTTGCCTCAACATTTTTCTGTACTTTATGACTTATGACTTACTTATGATATCACGCAAATCATACCTTTTCAGTATTCTTTTTGTCGTCTGCAACAGCTTTCAAATCTGAACTGACAAACTATTGTCGTTTGGGAAAGGGTTAAGCCAATAAATCATTTCCTAGCAAAAACAGACTTATTTCTGAAACTTTGTCTCTGGTACAAATGATCCCGCCTGGTCGTTGGTGTGCACGCATTATCTGTTGGTAGTTTGGGTTTAAGTTTAACCTTTTCCTAAACAAATGTCCGTATTCCGAGAGCATCTAAGTCAAAATTGGTATCGGTGATGTAAAAGCTTGGGAAATCATTAGGGAAAAAGAAGAAAATGCTGATGATTCTGTCTTTATCAACCCCCATTTTGTCGTCAGCAGAAGATCTCACAATTGCCTTTTGGGAAAGGATTAAAAAGCCGTACTGAACCTTTATCAAGATTCCAGCTAATGCATGTAATGGCAAAAGTCGCTTTTTAACAAAACAAAACTTTTAGAATGCAGCTTAAATTAAACTACAGTTACTAGATTCATGTTGAACTACAGCTTGTTTTAAGCTACAGTTCCTAGTTTTTTTGTGTTTTTTTTTCTAAACTACAACTTGTGTTAAGTTTTTTGTTCAAAAGCGACAACATCCACTCACCTCCCCCGTTTTTATAACAAAGATAAGGAAATCTCCACAAGTTCCCAAGTCCTACAGCGTAACCAAGACAACTGAGAAAAAAGTCAAATCTTCCTGACCAGTTCCCTCTTTCTTCATTTTCGTCTTCTTGATACTGAAATTAGATATATCTATTAAAACAAACTGCAGTTAAGATGTTTTTGTTGAAAATTAAAATTCTTTGAAATCTCTAATAAAAATATGATACAAAATTAGGCAATTTCGATTTCTGAAGATAAATGAAAATACTTTGATCATTGCAATAGATGCTACATGTACACCGATTTCGAGTCCCAGGTCTAGCTTGCTTTTGAAAAAGGTAATCGTATTTTGTCCTATTATCTCAGCATGTTATGTAGGCCCTACTTTAGAATGCATAAATCATATCAATTATACCAACATTCTTCTTTTTTCGTCTGTAGAAGCTTTTAAATGGGACACGTATAAAAAGTTTGAAACTAAGAAAAATTCGTAGAAATAACACTTACAAATAAGGCGGTTCTCTTCTTCTTTTTCTGCACGGCGTTAAGAATTACTTCATTTTGGGCCTCGATCCTCACATTTTGGGCCTCTATATGTTTGAGTTGAGCCTCCATATCGGCCGACATAGTTTTCCTGATTAAAAATGTAAACGTGTTTAAGTAAACTACAGATTTCATATGACATGACACGGAGTTTTATGCAAGAAATGTTCATATCTTACACACGGTGGATAATCACGTGATAAAATATTTTCAGAAAATCTTCAATAACTTTGTAAATACTGGACCGATTTGAATTCGGTTTGAAGCAGAGAATGTGGACAGACGTCACGCATTAGATGTACGTGATTGATTTTTTTTTAAAAAAAATCATCTGATGAAAAAGGTTATTGAAGATAAACCAAAATAAATTTGGTTATCTTCAATAACTTTTTTATCAGTTGATTTTTCAAAAAATCCAACACATCTAGCTTATTTCTGGCATTTACTCACCTTCTCTGCTTTTAACCGACTTCAAATTGGTCGAGTATTAAAAAAAAGATATTGGCGATTAAATCGGAAATTCTGAGTCACGTGATTATACACCGTGTTACAAAGATTCTTAAAAAAAAAACAAATTAGATAAAAGTACACGGATATAAAAGAAATGTTGAAGAAGTATTTCTGAACTATATTTAGGAAAAAATTCAAGTGTTTAATTTATGATAATAGAAAGTACAGCTGCGCAATAGCAATAACAACCCATAATTAATCATCAAACACTTCGTGCTTCTTCGGGCGTCATCCATGACAACGGAACTTGGCGAGAGATACACTCTTCAATTTCCATTGCAACGGATGACACCCACAGATGCACGAAGTGTTTTGTAGTTTATGATTAGTTGTAATCCTTAAGTAAGGATTGAATTTATCATGTAGGATGTATACATTTACAATCCTTAATCGTTATTTGGACATTTCCTATGGACAATAACTGCTTCCTTCGATAGTGCTAAAATTATTGTTTGAATAAGCCGTAGTTAAAAGTTGCCCAAATAATGCTGAACTTTCCTTATTTTACACTGACATTTCTAGGGGAAATCTAATGAAGTCCCTTTGAGACCACACATAGGGCAATAAATGAAAAGGTTCGTATGGCAGAGTTACGGTTCTTGTACAAGAAGCTTCTCCATAATGAGATCTATAAGTGTACCAAGTTGCTAGCACTATGCCTATGGCTAAGAAGATATGGTTCTGACAAAAGTGTGACGAGCCGACAGACGGACATACAGACGGACAGAATCAAGCAAACATATAGTCCCCCAGCCGGTAACCGGTGGGGGACTAATAAGCTTGTGTAACGAGGGTCTTTTATGAAAAGTGACGTTATATCAGACTTTACAATACCTTCTTTAGATTTCTGTCTCTCAAATCGGTCTTGTGTGTTCAAAGGGTTGGGCACCAAACCGTCAATAATAGACTAAAATTCCGGAGTTCTTGTTCCGTTCGAAGGATTGTTTAGCGCTGTAACAGCTTAGAACTGTATTTGTGGATACGCTCAGCAGGCGATATCCGCAACAATGGCTGGATCGGACGAACTAGTTTGAAAAAAGAAACAATAAGTTTGAGTGTTGAAAATGTTTATTCATGTCATAGATTTATAGCATTAAAATTGGGTTCAACTTTATCAAGTAGACGGAGAGGTAAATTCGGACAAACAATTACAGCATTTCGTAAGAGTTGTAAAATCTCGTGACTACAGCTTAATTGAAGCCGTAGTTACGAGATCTTATAACATCACCTACAATTTATCAAAACATAACAGTCCATATTTAGCTCAAAATTCATTGCTATTGAAAAGTTAATCTTAAATCAAACGTTCAAACTTGGCCTAATAGGGAATTTTACTAAGTTCGTGAAGTTGGCAGACCAGCAGAGTAGCAGAGTAGCAGAGTGAAGTTGGCAGACCAGCAGAGTAGCAGAGTAGCAGAGTGAAGTTGGCAGACTAGCAGAATAGCAGAGTAGCAGAGTGAAGTTGGCAGACCAGCAGAGTAGCAGAGTGAAGTTGGCAGACCAGCAGAGTAGCAGAGTAGCAGAGTGAAGTTGGCAGACCAGCAGAGTAGCAGAGTAGGTGACAATTTGAAGTAATTTCTTATAATGACTTGTATGATCTTAAAAAACGCTTTGAACAGTTGTTTTATGGTATAATCTTCCGAAATACACGAAAAAACAGTCACTTTATACTGATTTTGCAAATTGCATTTTCCCTCGGCACACTTGCAAATTAGTAGATTTCGTGCGTTTCTTTCATGAAAATGCGTTTTTGAGAGACAAGAAGGCTTTCTATCAACATTTTACCGAAAAAAAATGCGAAAATTTTTCAACTCAGTTTTACTCTGCTACTCTGCTACTCTGCCAACTTCACGTTTCTAGCAGACTAGCAGAGTAGATGACAAATTGGATTTCTTTGATCTAATGACTTGTATGGTCGAAAAAATGCTTTTAACAGTTGTTTTATGGTATAATCTTCCGAAATACACGAAAAAACAGTCACTTTATATTGATTTTGCAACTTGCATTTTCCCTCGGCACACTTGCAAATTAGAAGATTTCGTGCGTTTCTTTCATGAAAATGCGTTTTTGAGAGACAAGAAGGCTTTCTATCAACATTTTACCGAAAAAAACTCGAAAATTTATCAACTCAGTTTTACTCTGCTACTCTGCTACTCTGCCAACTTCACGTTTCTAGCAGACTAGCAGAGTAGATGACAAATTGGATTTCTTTGATATAATGACTTGTTTGATCGAAAAAATGCTTTTTACCGTTGTTTTATGGTATAATCTTCCGAAATACACGAAAAAACAGTCACTTTATACTGATTTTGCAAATTGCATTTTCCCTCGGCACACTTGCAAATTAGTAGATTTCGTGCGTTTCTTTCATGAAAATGCGTTTTTGAGAGACAAGAAGGCTTTCTATCAACATTTTACCGAAAAAAATGCGAAAATTTTTCAACTCAGTTTTACTCTGCTACTCTGCTACTCTGCCAACTTCACGTTTCTAGCAGACTAGCAGAGTAGATGACAAATTGGATTTCTTTGATCTAATGACTTGTATGGTCGAAAAAACGCTTTTAACAGTTGTTTTATGGTATAATCTTCCGAAATACACGAAAAAACAGTCACTTTATATTGATTTTGCAACTTGCATTTTCCCTCGGCACACTTGCAAATTAGTAGATTTCGTGCGTTTCTTTCATGAAAATGCGTTTTTGAGAGACAACAAGGCTTTCTATCAACATTTTACCGAAAAAAACTCGAAAATTTATCAACTCAGTTTTACTCTGCTACTCTGCTACTCTGCCAACTTCACGTTTCTAGCAGACTAGCAGAGTAGATGACAAATTGGATTTCTTTGATATAATGACTTGTTTGATCGAAAAAATGCTTTTTATCGTTGTTTTATGGTATAATTTTCCGAAATACACGAAAAAACAGTCACTTTATACTGATTTTGCAAATTGCATTTTCCCTCGGCACACTTGCAAATTAGTAGATTTCGTGCGTTTCTTTCATGAAAATGCGTTTTTGAGAGACAAGAAGGCTTTCTATCAACATTTTACCGAAAAAAATGCGAAAATTTTTCAACTCAGTTTTACTCTGCTACTCTGCTACTCTGCCAACTTCACGTTTCTAGCAGACTAGCAGAGTAGATGACAAATTGGATTTCTTTGATATAATGACTTGTTTGATCGAAAAAATGCTTTTTACCGTTGTTTTATGGTATAATTTTCCGAAATACACGAAAAAACAGTCACTTTATACTGATTTTGCAAATTGCATTTTCCCTCGGCACACTTGCAAATTAGTAGATTTCGTGCGTTTCTTTCATGAAAATGCGTTTTTGAGAGACAACAAGGCTTTCTATCAACATTTTACCGAAAAAAACGAGAAATTTTTTCAACTCAGTTTTACTCTGCTACTCTGCTACTCTGCCAACTTCACGTTTCTAGCAGACTAGCAGAGTAGATGACAAATTGGATTTCTTTGATATAATGACTTGTTTGATCGAAAAAATGCTTTTTACCGTTGTTTTATGGTATAATCTTCCGAAATACACGAAAAAACAGTCACTTTATACTGATTTTGCAAATTGCATTTTCCCTCGGCACACTTGCAAATTAGTAGATTTCGTGCGTTTCTTTCATGAAAATGCGTTTTTGAGAGACAAGAAGGCTTTCTATCAACATTTTACCGAAAAATATGTGAAAAATTTTCAACTCAGTTTTACTCTGCTACTCTGCTACTCTGCCAACTTCACGTTTCTAGCAGACTAGCAGAGTAGATGACAAATTGGATTTCTTTGATCTTATGACTTGTATGGTCGAAAAAACGCTTTTAACAGTTGTTTTATGGTATAATCTTCCGAAATACACGAAAAAACAGTCACTTTATATTGATTTTGCAACTTGCATTTTCCCTCGGCACACTTGCAAATTAGTAGATTTCGTGCGTTTTTTTCATGAAAATGCGTTTTTGAGGGGCAAGAAGGCTTTCTATAAACATTTTACCGAAAAAAAACGCGAAAATTTTTCAACTCAGTTTTACTCTGCTACTCTGCTACTCTGCCAACTTCACGTTTCTAGCAGACTAGCAGAGTAGATGACAAATTGGATTTCTTTGATATAATGATTTGTTTGATCGAAAAAATGCTTTTCACCGTTGTTTTATGATATAATCTTCCGAAATACACGAAAAAAACAGTCACTTTTTACTGATTTTGCAAATTGCATTTTTCCTCGGCACACTTGCAAATTAGTAGATTTCGTGCGTTTCTTTCATGAAAATGCGTTTTTGAGAGACAAGAAGGCTTTCTATCAACATTTTACCGAAAAAAAAATGCGAAAATTTTTCAACTCAGTTTTACTCTGCTACTCTGCTACTCTGCCAACTTCACGTTTCTAGCAGACTAGCAGAGTAGATGACAAATTGGATTTCTTTGATCTAATGACTTATATGGTCGAAAAAACGCTTTTAACAGTTGTTTTATGGTATAATCTTCCGAAATACACGAAAAAACAGTCACTTTATACTGATTTTGCAACTTGCATTTTCCCTCGGCACACTTGCAAATTAGTAGATTTCGTGCGTTTTTTTCATGAAAATGCGTTTTTGAGAGGCAAGAAGGCTTTCTATAAACATTTTACCGAAAAAAACACGAAAATTTTTCAACTCAGTTTTACTCTGCTACTCTGCTACTCTGCCAACTTCACGTTTCTAGCAGACTAGCAGAGTAGATGACAAATTGGATTTCTTTGATATAATGATTTGTTGGATCGAAAAAATGCTTTTCACCGTTGTTTTATGGTATAATCTTCCGAAATACACGAAAAAACAGTCACTTTTTACTGATTTTGCAAATTGCATTTTTCCTCGGCACACTTGCAAATTAGTAGATTTCGTGCGTTTCTTTCATGAAAATGCGTTTTTGAGAGACAAGAAGGCTTTCTATCAACATTTTACCGAAAAAAATGCGAAAATTTTTCAACTCAGTTTTACTCTGCTACTCTGCTACTCTGCCAACTTCACGTTTCAAGCAGACTAGCAGAGTAGATGACAAATTGGATTTCTTTGATATAATGACTTATATGGTCGAAAAAACGCTTTTAACAGTTGTTTTATGGTATAATCTTCCGAAATACACGAACAAACAGTCACTTTATATTGATTTTGCAACTTGCATTTTCCCTCGGCACACTTGCAAATTAGTAGGTTTCGTGCGTTTCTTTCATGAAAATGCGTTTTTGAGAGACAACAAGGCTTTCTATCAACATTTTACCGAAAAAAACTCGAAAATTTATCAACTCAGTTTTACTCTGCTACTCTGCTACTCTGCCAACTTCACGTTTCTAGCAGACTAGCAGAGTAGATGACAAATTGGATTTCTTTGATATAATGACTTGTTTGATCGAAAAAATGCTTTTTACCGTTGTTTTATGGTATAATCTTCCGAAATACACGAAAAAACAGTCACTTTATACTGATTTTGCAAATTGCATTTTCCCTCGGCACACTTGCAAATTAGTAGATTTCGTGCGTTTCTTTCATGAAAATGCGTTTTTGAGAGACAAGAAGGCTTTCTATCAACATTTTACCGAAAAAAATGCGAAAATTTTTCAACTCAGTTTTACTCTGCTACTCTGCTACTCTGCCAACTTCACGTTTCTAGCAGACTAGCAGAGTAGATGACAAATTGGATTTCTTTGATCTAATGACTTGTATGGTCGAAAAAAAGCTTTTAACAGTTGTTTCATGGTATAATCTTCCGAAATACACAAAAAAACAGTCACTTTATACTGATTTTGCAACTTGCATTTTCTGTCGGCACACTTGCAAATTAGTAGATTTCGTGCGTTTTTTTCATGAAAATGCGTTTTTGAGAGGCAAGAAGGCTTTCTATAAACATTTTACCGAAAAAAACGCGAAAATTTTTCAACTCAGTTTTACTCTGCTACTCTGCTACTCTGCCAACTTCACGTTTCTAGCAGACTAGCAGAGTAGATGACAAATTGGATTTCTTTGATATAATGATTTGTTTGATCGAAAAAATGCTTTTCACCGTTGTTTTATGATATAATCTTCCGAAATACACGAAAAAACAGTCACTTTTTACTGATTTTGCAAATTGCATTTTTCCTCGGCACACTTGCAAATTAGTAGATTTCGTGTGTTTCTTTCATGAAAATGCGTTTTTGAGAGACAAGAAGGCTTTCTATCAACATTTTACCGAAAAAAAAATGCGAAAATTTTTCAACTCAGTTTTACTCTGCTACTCTGCTACTCTGCCAACTTCACGTTTCTAGCAGACTAGCAGAATAGATGACAAATTGGATTTCTTTGATCTAATGACTTATATGGTCGAAAAAACGCTTTTAACAGTTGTTTTATGATATAATCTTCCGAAATACACGAAAATACAGTCACTTTACACTGATTTTGCAACTTGCATTTTCTGTCGGCACACTTGCAAATTAGTAGATTTCGTGCGTTTTTTTCATGAAAATGCGTTTTTGAGAGGCAAGAAGGCCTTCTATAAACATTTTACCGAAAAAAACGCGAAAATTTTTCAACTCAGTTTTACTCTGCTACTCTGCTACTCTGCCAACTTCACGTTTCTAGCAGACTAGCAGAGTAGATGACAAATTGGATTTCTTTGATATAATGATTTGTTTGATCGAAAAAATGCTTTTTACCGTTGTTTTATGATATAATCTTCCGAAATACACGAAAAAACAGTCACTTTTTACTGATTTTGCAAATTGCATTTTTCCTCGGCACACTTGCAAATTAGTAGATTTCGTGCGTTTCTTTCATGAAAATGCGTTTTTGAGAGACAAGAAGGCTTTCTATCAACATTTTACCGAAAAAAATGCGAAAATTTTTCAACTCAGTTTTACTCTGCTACTCTGCTACTCTGCCAACTTCACGTTTCTAGCAGACTAGCAGAGTAGATGACAAATTGGATTTCTTTGATATAATGACTTATATGGTCGAAAAAACGCTTTTAACAGTTGTTTTATGGTATAATCTTCCGAAATACACGAACAAACAGTCACTTTATATTGATTTTGCAACTTGCATTTTCCCTCGGCACACTTGCAAATTAGTAGATTTCGTGCGTTTCTTTCATGAAAATGCGTTTTTGAGAGACAACAAGGCTTTCTATCAACATTTTACCGAAAAAAACTCGAAAATTTATCAACTCAGTTTTACTCTGCTACTCTGCTACTCTGCCAACTTCACGTTTCTAGCAGACTAGCAGAGTAGATGACAAATTGGATTTCTTTGATCTAATGACTTGTATGGTCGAAAAAACGCTTTTAACAGTTGTTTTATGGTATAATCTTCCGAAATACACGAAAAAACAGTCACTTTATACTGATGTTGCAAATTGCATTTTCTGTCGGCACACTTGCAAATTAGTAGATTTCGTGCGTTTCTTTCATGAAAATGCGTTTTTGAGAGACAACAAGGCTTTCTATAAACATTTTACCGAAAAAAACGCGAAAATTTTTCAACTCAGTTTTACTCTGCTACTCTGCTACTCTGCCAACTTCACGTTTCTAGCAGACTAGCAGAGTAGATGACAAATTGGATTTCTTTGATATAATGATTTGTTTGATCGAAAAAATGCTTTTTACCGTTGTTTTATGGTATAATCTTCCGAAATACACGAAAAAACAGTCACTTTATACTGATTTTGCAAATTGCATTTTCCCTCGGCACACTTGCAAATTAGTAGATTTCGTGCGTTTCTTTCATGAAAATGCTTTTTTGAGAGGCAAGAAGGCTTTCTATCAACATTTTACCGAAAAAAACGCGAAAATTTTTCAACTCAGTTTTACTCTGCTACTCTGCTGGTCTGCCAACTTCACGTTTCTAGCAGACTAGCAGAGTAGATGACAAGTTGGATTTCTTTGATATAATGACTTGTATGGTCGAAAAAATGCTTTTAAGGTTTACGAACTGAGAATGAAATGCAGAGCCAGAGGCGAAATTTGAAAAGTGCCAGTAATTCCTAAACTGCGTTACATTTCCATTCCAAATAGCAACATAAGCATTTTGTATGGTTTAGAATTTTGAATTAATACATACTTATGGAAATATTTGACAAAAATGTTCAAAATTACCTCCCTTGCATATGAATGTAGAGTAAAATGATATTTGTAAATTATTTTCTTCTTGAAGCATAATCTTGAAATCTGGCATGGTGAATCAACTTATATGGAGTGTATGTACAAGTGTGTGTAATTTCATGCAATTTGTATGGCTAGAAAGTGGTGTTTTCATTCTCAGTTCGTAAACCTTAACAGTTGTTTTATGGTATAATCTTTAGGATCTGTGTAAATTAAAGCAAATAATGGAGAAAATGATGTTGATTAGCATTTTTTGCTCAATACTTTTCAAAGCCTTTTCTATTAGGAAAATTAAAACAAGTTTTTGTTTGGGAACGTTTTTAAAAAATTAATGTCATTGACCCATTAGTTAGTTTTTGGCTAAGGTTTATTTCAAAGCAATTGTTAATCTGAAGAAAAAAAATCGACCGTATTTCAATACAGTTAGTGATGATTTGTAAAAATATATCGTCGGTGTAAATGCAAAACCTAGTATTTCGATTGTCGCAATTCTTGTGATTATTGAAGGTTTTTAATTAATATTACAGACCATTATTAATGACACATTATTTGTGAACAATATGCCCAAGTTTAAAGTAAAACATTTTGGGAAAAGTTATTACACTCTTTTCCTCCCCTTTTAATTTTTTTCGAAACGAGATACGAGGTTTTGCATTTACAACGACGATATTCTAATAATTTTTCATTTATTCTCGACAAATTATATTACATTTTGCCTTAGAACATTGTAAGAAATAATATTTTTTTTCTTTTCCCTCAATAATTTCCATGCATTAGGTCATACCATTCATGTTTCCTATTTTCAAGATCATTTACTTAGTCGTGTGTAAACTCATTTACAATGGTTATATTTTCTAAACCAAAAAGCTAATTGGGAAATATTTAATGTATCCGCATTGTCATGGCTATAAACATAGAAACCCTTTTTTGCACTTCTTTTTTCAATATTCTGTCCAGATTTCATTCTTATAGAAATATCCAGCCTTGTAAATCAAACTTCTACATGGTATCACAGTATGTGCTTTTGACAACTCACAAGTAGCGCTTTGCAAATTATCTGTCAAAATAATAATAATAATAATAAAATTAGACAGCCCTGGCGGTCTGGAAGCGATCCTGAGTGGTTTGTCTTTTTAAATGTCATTTCAAAAGTTTAGGACGCAAAAAAGTAAACACATGACTGCTTTTACAAGAATCATTTAACTTCGCCAACCTGATTTAATATTTGAATGATTGATCATTATTTGTGGATATAACAAGGGCAAAAACAACTATTTTGACAAAGTCAAGGGCACATAACTCTGGATATAAGATTCAGATCAAGCTGCAAATTATAGGCATGTAAGATTGTATGTTAAGTAAGATTCTATTCAGTTTTTTTTTTTTTTTTATTTATTGGTTAATAATTATGGTTGTTTGGGTGAAAATATAGCCGAAAATAGAAATTTTGTCAATTACAAGGGCACATAACTTATGAGGTGAAAATTAGATCAAGCTGAAAATTACACTCTGGCAATATCTTTCAGTTACCAACAATCTGTCAAGGTTTTGTCTTGACTGGTCAATATTTGTATTTACTAGAGTAAAAACAAAGTTAAGATAAAGCTGAACATGGCAAATTTGTCAATTTGAAGGGCACATAACCCATGATGCAAAATTCATATCAAAGTGAAAATTATACAAAGGCAAGACCCTATAGTTTTTTTTTTGTTTTGATTGGTCAGTATTTGTAGTTGCTAGAGTTAAAACATAGTCAAAGGGCCATTTTTGACAGTCAAGGGCAGATAACTCCAGACTCTTTTCTGCATTCAGAATTCTTAGATGGAATCTGAGAGAGGGTTAAACAAGGATCATTCCTGTGAAGTTTGATTGAAATCCATCCAGTAGTTTTTTTTAAAGTTTATTCGGCTATGAATAGATTTATTGGCCTAAAGTGGGTTCACACTGACGAATTTTCGTTACGAATCCTTACGAATTGGTCATTTGTAGGACATTCGCGAACATTCGTAAACAACTCGCTTGCATCCGTAAACAACTCGTAAGTATAAAATGCCTTCTTTCTCAATACCAGCTGCTGAATGATGACATGGAGATAATATCTTATTGTTTACAACCAAAAAAAATGAAAAAAAGTAAAGAAATCGTGCATACGCATAGATTTCGTTTTGAGTGGTCCATTCGGAAGGCCTATCGTATTTTACACGTAAGTATTCGTAAACAACTCCTATGCATTCGTAAATAACTCGCAATAAATCGGTGACAATCTTACCGATTCGTACTCATACGGGAACACTTTTAGCATGTCACGCATTTTCTTACGAATGTTCACGTATTAAAGGTTCCGTTATATTCATCCGTAAACGACTCTTAGTTAATCGCAAATCACACGTGCTTGATTCACGAATGTATTCGGCAACTTTACGAATATAAACCATCCGAGATATCTAAAAATGTGCTCTAATGGTTTGAGATCCCAAGAATGATACTAAAACTGATCAGGCTCCGCAAAAGGCCTGCTGGGGGTTGTGTTTGATAGAGAAGCTCCAATAGGACAGTGGAGATTGTGTATATTATTGAATAGAAAATTTTGAACAAAAACAACGAATTGCATTGCTGATTATCGCAGCAATTTCATCTTTTCTCTCAATATTTTCCAAAACTAGGGTTTTGTTTTTGGAAAGGCTTAATGGTTTTAATGAAAGTGTTGGTACAACCCAAGCCTATTTCGTTTGTTAGACATATTGTATTGTCTAATGTCACATGTTCAATAACGAGGTTACATTTTCACAACAACAGAAAAATAATAACAAAGGACTTTCGTAACTAAGTCGGTAACACTCTAAATGATTCGTTAATAAACCGTAACCAGCCCGTAAACTAGTCGTAGAAATACGTAAACCGTCCGTTAGATTAACTCAAATCGTAAAATTTCGTGTCCTTATCGGCAATGTGATTACGAATGCCCAAATCGTAAGGAATCGTAGGAAAATTCGTCAATGTGAACTCACCTTTATCGGCTACCTGGGTCAAGTGCTCAAAAAGATAACAGTTATATTGAGGTACCCGTTTTTGATCGTGTTGGAATTGACGCATGGGAACAAGAACGGTGTTTTCCAAGGATAATCCGATAAGCCGATTGATTGCTGGCGTATACTAGTAATTTATTCAAAGCCTGTTGTCTTAAAGTGAGGCTCGTTAGCGGGTACAAGTGCTGACTATAATGGAATGAATTATATTAACAATTTTACAAACGACAAAATTTTGACTTTTTCAATTCAAATTCGACTGTAAATTACAAAATTGGTATAAATTCATATCAAAATTGTGTAATATTATGGCTCAGAGAACATTGAGGCAAAAGGAGAACATGATGATCATCAGTATTTTCTTCTTTTGTCTCAAGGTTTTCCCACACCTTTATTATAAGGGACGTCAAAACAAGGTCTTGTTTGGGAAAGGGTTAAGATATTAAGAAATTAGAGCAATGTCTAATCTTTTTGCAAGAATGTTTCCAAGTCGCTACTTCTGTTATGGTTCTCAAGATCTCAAATTCATTGTGATGTAAAATTTGGTTTGCACGAATGAATACATTTTTAAGAATACATTAAGTAGAAAATGTTGAAAAAAATATTTTAATCATGTTCAAAATATGCAGACAATGGTCATTATGTGAGCCATGAAAATGCGGACATAAACTGACACGATTTAAAAACGCAAAATAGTACTTTTACAAATGGTATCTCCTACATCTTACAAAACCGATGTATAGCCATGTAAAATTGTAAATGTTACAATTATTAACATAACAGGACAGAAAATGACCGTTAAAGCCACGAATAATGCCTGAATGGACGTCAGATTATGCCAAAATGCACGTTGGGTCAAGAGCCTGGTATTGAACATCGACGACAGCGAACCCAGTGTTTTCACAGAAGATTTATCACCATGTCGCGATGTATAGGCCGCCTGCGATTACCAACCATAGAATTTGCTGTAGACTGGGACGTCACAAATCTGTTGCGTTAGTGACGTTGACGTATACAATTATGTTGACGTACAGTTGTTACATGCAGTTGACCGGGACATGGGTGGTCTGTAAATCTTCCTTTTTCGTTTACACGTCTCATAAACCTTAGAACCGTTGATTCGGCTACATTAAAGCGTCTAGCTACCTTCATTTGCGAAACACAGCAAACCAAAAGCCAAAAAACTCGGTTCCTTTTTCGCAAAGTAAGCCTCAGCATTTTATACACAATTTTCTTTTGTTGTTCTCGTATGTTTTCAATAAGTAAATCAAAGTGACAATTTGTACACAAAAAAATCTTAGTGATTTACCACGTGGTCTGAATGCACGAGACACACGAGCATTTAGTGATGGTCGGTTCAGATGTCCGGATAGTGTACAGAAAACACGACAAAATCGCTGGGGCGTGAAGCGTATACGTTTTTTCATACATGTCCCCAAATATGGTGCCGATCGAGGCAATAGGAAAGGAATGGTTAATAAAAACGTGTTTTGCGTTTTTAAATCGTGTCAGTTTAGTAACTGTTTTACAAAAAAAAATCTTTCTTAAAACATACACGGCTTTCATATCGACACAAAATGTATATTTTAGCTCAGCCACCCTAAATCTTTTATGGAAACCTAGCAAACCTTTAACTAAATTACTTTCCTTCACAATTACGATATAAAGGGAAATTGTGTTTTAAATTTTAATACATATGACAAACGCGGATCCAGATAATTTTCCCAGGGGGGGGGGGGCATCCAATTTTAAATCCCTTTTTTCGCCAAATCCCCCCCCCCCCGCGGTAACCCCCCGCCCCGTCTTGATTCGCATGCAGATTCATGTCATACTATGAAGGACTAGATATAACAACGGTTTGTCGTAGCACACAGGGGCAAAAGACGCAGCTTGTTTGGGACATAGCCAGTAATCTTTTTGATAACCCCCTTTTTCGCCAAATTCCAGGGGGGGGGGTCATGACACCCTATCCCCCCTCTGGATCCGCGCATGTATAACAAACAATGAAATATGCTATGTTCTATTTCCTAATATTGTCTGATACAAGATGAAATAAAAAAAAATTCGAGAAAACATGCTCAACTTCAAAGGACTACTATCCAACGTTGAAGGGTATTCGATTGAAGTTCGCGTGAATTTCGTGCGATTTGAGCACGGTGCTCAGATTTGAGCATAAGAACGAACTTAAGTATTTTCCAGAAACCGGGCCCTAATTGAAAAGGGTTGGCAAAACATTGAGGCAAAATAAAAAACGGCTTATTACCAGAAGTTACTCCTTTTCCCTCAGTATTTTCTATGTTACTTTGTACACAAATCCAATCTTTATCAACACCCATTTTGTCCTTTCCAGAATCTTTCGATTTGGATTAACTTATTTTTTGGTCATTTTATGCCGGAAAGGGTTAATCAATAAATTTAACATACCTGTTTCCTTGGCTGTACTTGTGTACTTCTTTTTTTGCTCCCGAACGTCTATGACCATTTCTGTGAAATGTTGCATCTGTAACAGGAGATGGATAACATTTTAATTAGGAAAGTAAAATTTAATCATTAATGGCTAACATTATTTTTCAAATATAATGTGTAATTAATACTATTAATTGAATTTCATACAGTACTTTTGAGAAGAAAACTATTAAAAAATATATGGGCTGGTGTACAGACAGACGTAAACAGTCATGGAAATGGCCCGCTGGCAGGGCCGCTATTTAGACTAATATATAGTGTTAAATCTCTTTAGGAATTACAGTAATAAAGAAGTTGTTGATAAAAGAATTAATTAAAATCTTTAAACTTGAAGTATTAGCGAATTTTCATACTAATATCAAATTAGCAATTATTGATAATACATTTTCACAATGGCATCAAATTCGGGACGACAAAGACCGCGTCAATAATTTTACGTCGGTGTAAATGCAAAACCTCGCATGTCGATTTTTGAGATTTTCAAAGTAAAACCTTGTGTGCCCAGTTAAGACAATTCTGGCAGGTTTTCAGATATTTTTACTAATCAGTAATAATGCTACAATATTTGTGAACAATATGTCCAAATTACAAGTGAAATCTTTAAGTTTGGGAAAAGTTAATACACTTTCTTCCTTCCCCTTTAAAATCTTCCGTAATCGAGATACGATGTTTTGCATTTACAACGACAATATCTGTATTTGAGCGGCATAAAGACTAATGGTCAGTAGCAATTCTTATCGGTTTCCAAGGAGATCGTCACTTTACCCGATCAACACTCTACAATACAAAGTGCGTGATAACCACTAGTCATTACGTACAATGTTTAGTGCAAAACTGATGTAAATGCACTGAAAGTAATATACAAATGAAATACATGTATTTTAACGTCAAGCTCTTGATAAAACTAAGCAATTTGTAAACCAATGCAAAACTGCTTTATGTGCATTATGGTTTCTTGTTTAAGTACATCGTTATGACAATCGAAAAAATAGAAACGCTAAAATAATACGCAAAACGCTTAAATTTACAGAATACTGTGTGCGAGCATTCATGTTTATGTGCGTGCGTGTCTGAGTGCGTTTGTCAAATTATGTTATCATTTCAAAACTTTCGGAATTTAAAGTTATGATATTGTTACAGCAACAATCAGTGTTTTTTTTTTTTGTAAGCTGTAAGAAAATGTGTATTAGAAAAAGATTGTTTCTTGAACCATTATCAAACGAAATATTTTCATAAGAATGGGATTTCCAAGATCTTGCATAATAAATATTGAAATAATAGAAATTTGAACATTTCGAATTGTTATAGCAACACAATTATAATTCATAGCTATGATGTGAAAGACCCTTGTCTTCTAGAATGCGAAAAGTCCTTATTGTTCGGGTATTGGGTTAAAATGAAAAGGATTAGATTTGATTGAAGAAATATTTTAGGGGTACATTTCAATTTCGTTACAGTTTGGATTCGTTTAAACTATTCCATTTATAAACAACCCCCTGGGAAGTAAAAATCCGCATATGCGTAAGGACAGTACTTGTAATTTCCAATCCCCAAAAAAGTTTCTCGAACTTTTTTAACCCTTTCCCAAACAAGACATGGTTTTGACGTTCCTAATAGAGAGCCCCCCTAATAGAATAGGCTTGGATAAACATTGAAACAAAAGACTTTTGTTTCAATATTTTCTATGCCATATTTTACACAAATTCTATCTTTAGTAACTTCCATTTTGTCATTTGTGGCAGTTTTTGAAGCTGATCATGCTAAAATTGTGCCGTTTGGGAAAGGGTTAAAACAAGTAACATATTTCGAATCTGTACATGGTGAATAGGGAAACAAGTGTAAAACAGTTTGCCAACATTAACCTTTCAAATTGATTACTGGTTATTTAAATAAATGTACAAAATTAGGAAACAAAAAATGTTATTAAAAGTAAAAGTAATTCTAAATTGATGAGAGACCCCAAATTGAATGTCTTTCTTGATAACCACCCTTGTAATGTTAAAGGCAAATAGAGTAACAAGAAAAAGTAACGGGAAAAGGTCATATTCTTGCTAAGAAAAAAAGTAACTATGTACATTTTTTGTGCTTGTTGTAGCCTCTTTATAAAAAAAATATAGAAATTTAAAATTGCCTCTTGTATTTGTGTACGCGAAACATATATCGTTGGTGGGGTGTCAAAACCTCGTAACTACAGCTTGAAAAAAGCTGGAGTTGCGCGTTTTGACTCCCCACCGACGATATTGCATCTTGAAATATCAAACAACTAAAACACGCTTTGGAATTCAATATGTTTAAACAACATTTTAAAAGGAAATAGGAAATTACCTGGATGCGCTTCTTCTCCTTCTTTCTTTTCTTCATTTCTTCTATGTTGTAAACACCACCATGACACACAACGACCGTTGAAAAGACAGTGTCAAATATCGGGTAAACTTTCAAGGCAATATACACACGCGTTACGCAACGAATCCTGTTATGACGTACAAAATGGGCCGAAAGTCTATATAGAGCGTGCACGCATAAAATATACGCGTCGACGCATAAAATTTTCGCGAGCTGTTGAAAATTTATGCGTCGACGCGTAAATTTTCAACTGCTCGCATAAATATACGCGTCGACGCGTATTTTATCTATTAACCAATCAGATCCTTCGTTCCATCCATCAATTTTATGGTATAAAGGGAAAGGTTTGTAACCGCCTCTCCCATTGGCCAGCCTCGGTTTCACATTTGTTACTACTGCTCGCGTAAAATTTACGCGTCGACGCATATTTTTTCAACTGCTCGCGTAAATTTTATGCATATACGCGTCGACATATAAAATTTATGCGTCGACGCGTATATTTTATGCGTGCACGCTCTATATAGACTTTTGACCCATTTAGTACGACATAGCAATATAGTGGCATCAGAAACGGGAACCAGTCTATAGTGTTAATTAACCCTTCACTTTAATCGGTACGCTAATTTATAGTTACGTACATGTATTTTTATCCATTCTCTAACAACCGGCTGCAGAAGTATTTTGTTATAAATTGTTGACTGAAACAGTTAGGTAAACTATGCACATAAAGATGATGCCTGATAAATGTTGAAGATTTTGAAAAAAAATAAGATATTCAATAATAGCTTAATTTCGGATTTCTAAATTTTCTTTGCAGTGTCGGATCCAGGATTACTGTGAGGGGGTTCGTTTTTACAAAAAGGGGGGTTTGTTTTACAAGTATTACACAATTGTGTCTGAATTTCTGCATGAAAATGGAATAATTAGGCTATCGAGGGGGTTCGTTTGACCCCCCCCCCCCCCGACCCCCCCTGGATTCGCCACTGCTTTGGCCTAAATGATTTCAAACGAGGTTAATATAAGTATTCGTTATATCAATTACATTATGGTCACATTCTGGACAATAAATGTATATGAAAATAATTATGTTTTTTTATGAGATTGATTTCAGTAGTTTTGTTTGCTTGTGAGGTTACTTGGCGTCCAATGCTTGGGATTGGGTGTTGAAAAGCAAGATGGAATAAAATAAAATGACGGAATAATCACATTTTAAAATAATAATCTAAATGGGGTTCAAAAATCAAGATAACTTGATGGGATTTTTTATTTTCTATTTCTTTTTTCAATTTAAAAAATATGTTGAAAATCATTTCATATGTAAAAACTGGCATTTAAACAAGGGTTTAAGTGTATCTTTTTTCTGCAAGTTCAAATCTAGTTTACTATGAATGTTAATATTATCAGATTCTATGTGATAATTATCTTAGAAAATGTGTATAAAAATGAGATCGGCAAAAAGTCATTTATAATAATAATAATAATAATAATAATAATAATAATAATAATAATAATAATAATAATAATAATAATAATAATAATAATAATAATAATAATAATAATAATAATAATAATAATAATAATAATAATGATGACTTTATTTTCTGAAGGTAAAACATTAAGATAATTACATAATAATCAGCATTAGAATGAAAAATCTTTTTTACAATGTTGCCTTCAATATGATTTTGTTGTGATGAAATGGTTTTACCCATTCCCGAAAGAAAACAAGAACTGGTTAAATACGTTCCAAAAGGAACAGTTTTTGGAACATTCGGGCGAAACAACGAAGTGCTTGATATCAAGCGCTTCTCCCTTTTGTCTAAATTTCCAATGTCTTATATTGTACACAAATCTTTTCCCCAAATTGTTCTGAATTGTTTTATGCTGCATCCCTCAATTTGGAGAAGTCTAAATATTACCGTTCGGGAACGGGTTAAGAATGTAATATATTTAAAAACATGTATGATTTGATTAAAATAATACAACAATAATCATGATGTAACTAATATATAGCTCGATACTGAGAGGCAAAATTAAGTATACACCCTAGTTCTTTTATGTTTTTGGAGAAACCGATTAATACATTGTGCACGTTTTTTAAACGCCGCCGAAGGTATTCGTCTATTGGATTCCCGTCTATTGATGTAACCTTCTTAGCCTATCCGTCCATCTATTTTTTCTTTCGATGCGACGGTTTTTCATAGCATACAGAGTCATCGAAAAGGGGAACTCAGGCCCATAATTGAACTTGTCCGAGAACTTATGATCCTACTTGTTTGGCCAAGTTTGATCAAGATTGCCTAATTTTTGTGGATGCTATAGTGTAAACACTCCAAATGTTGACGGACGGACGGACGGACGGACGCCGGACAAAAAGTGACCACAATAACTCACCTCGAGCACTTAGGTCACTCGAAAAGGGGAACTTAATCACTTAATTAACGCAAGCCTATACGATAACACATCCCCTACATTTATGAACGGATTTTGATAGAATTTTCACAGAAAAAGTCTGGTCACCTAGGCAAATGCGTACATTGTCGGTGTTTTTGCATATAACGGTGCGTTATGGCAAAATGGGACTTGATGCAAAGGGGTGATCATTGACGGATTTTGATAAAATTTGCATAGAATGTTCCTAGTCACCTGACTAAGTGAATATAGAGTCGTGTCTCTATCATTATTATGCTGCGTAATAAAAAATGGGTCTTAATGCAAAAAAGTGGCATATTGATCGATTTCTACCAACCACCGAGAATTGTGTTAAAATGTTAGAGAAAATTTTACATTTGTGATTTGTTGCTATAAGGAATGAATAAATCAAATATGGATTAACGACAATATTTGAGGCTCCACTAAGTTTCACGTGCAAAGTTTAGATAATCGCCATGTGGCAAGAGTATGGGTAATCAAGCAATTGCAGATGAAAATTATTAACACTATGCTATTGGTTTATGGATAGAAATTGGTAATACAACATTTTTAGTCGGTATGATGGAAATAAAGAGAGATGTTGACAAATAAAAAGTGTATACTTTCTTTTGCCTCCCAGTATATTAATGTTCGACCCAGATAATTTAGTTGGTTTAATGACGTCCATGGCAGTGAAAACTTTCGAAAACATTGATAGGGACGACGTTAGCCTTCATAACCGGCTTTTTCGTATTTCCTATTTTGATATTCATATTGAGTGACATTTAATTACAGACAAGCACTTTTATTTTTTATACGGACCAGTGTTAATACTTTATTATCTGGGTAAGGTTTATGATGAAATCTACGGACTGATTCACACTTAGTTTTGTCAATTTGCTTGTTAAAAAGATAACGTTTATATTGGTTTTTGAAGATTGATAATGAATCTCTAATGGAGGTTGGTATTTCATTCCATACACCCATACTGAAGTATGAAAATGCTCTTTTTTGTAAGTTGTTGTAAATTTCGAGTTAACAATATCAGAACGAGCAGATGACCGTAAATTATAGATATTGTTATTCGAAAATGATTTATGTCTTTTACATACCTCACGATAAATGACCTGGCAGAGCAGCCCATGCTAATCGAATTGAGTGCTCTGCCAGGTCAATTCTTGTCCGCTATATATCCCGGCGAAAGGTTGTTGCGGCATTTGTAAATTAACATAGCAGTATGATTATTGCATCTGTTCTCAATATGAGGGGGGGGGGGGACATCCGATCTTTAACCCCTTTTTTCGCCAAATTTCAGGGTGTCAGGCCTCCTGACCCCCCCTCCTCTTAGATACATGTCATACCATGAAGGACTAAATATAACAACGGTTTGTCGTGGCACACAGGGACAAAAGACGCAGCTTATTTGGGACATAACCAGTAATCTTTTTGATAACCCCCCTTTTTCGCCAAATTCCAGGGGGGGTCATGACCCCTTATCCCTCTCTGGATCCGCGTATGTTGAGGTACCCCACTGGTGACGACACGTGGAGATGAAAATGTTCCAGTACATTTTATAAATTGTTTTCTATCAGTTAGGTAGGATTTGAAAAGTAATAAGGCCTTGTTAGAGAAATGGTACAGCCTTAACTTATATAGAAAAATTTCATGATCAACCAAATCGAATGCTTTCTGTAAATCAACAAAAACCGAAACAACACATCTACCAGAATCCAGGTCTTTGTACCATTCATCAATCAGATGAATGCGCGCTGTTTGACATGAATGTTTTGTTCGGAATCCTGATTGGTGTTTTGATATCAAATCAAATTCGTCTAGAAAAGGTATAAGTTGATTGGAAAGATGACGTTCATAAATCTTGGATATTGTTGTCAGTATGGAAATGGGGCGATAATTATTTGGGTCTTCTTTCTTACCCCATTTGTGAAGTGGTAGGAAATATGCTTCTTTTAGTGAATTTGGGAAATTGCCATTAGCGATGCTGTTATTGATTATTGAAGTTAGGGTATGATTATATGGTCCCCGCAATATTTAAAATATTTGCACCTAAATCGTCAATTCCCGTTGCTTTAGTGACGTCCATCTTATTAATTATTTGAAGTACCTGGGGTAATAAATTTTACATCAAACTGTTTGCCTTTCATTTTTTTTTTATCTAAATGTGATCGTAAATTCATAAAGTTGTTTTCGCTAAACTTCGTCTTTTTATACATGTTTGCTTTATTAACAAAATGTTCGTTTAAAGAATTGAGGATCAATTTTCTTTCGGTTACATTTTTCCATCGAAAATCATTTCTGAAGGGATTACTGATCCTTCATTAATGATCGTGTCATTATTCTGCACCTTTTTAATATTTCTCCACAAGTCTTTACTGTTTTTGCATTTCTTAACACCCTCATTACAGTAGTTTTTCTTATTTTTACGGATTAAATGTACAACCTTGTTTCTTATCTTTTTATAATTTGTTAAATCTTTCGATTGATGCAAACGATCTCGTGCCCTCATCGTTTCGTTAACGTCGGGTGTAATCCATTCAGGAAGACGAAAGCTTTTATACGTTTTGATTTTATGGGAGCATGTTGAGATAAAACAGTATTGAGGATAGTATAAAGTAAAGACAATGCTTTGTCGGGGTCGTGCTCAGTTTCTATAACATGAAGCGAGGAAGTACTCAAATCTTTTTGGAAATCAGGCAAATGGAAATTCTTATAGCTTCTATACATCATTGAAAAATGACCCTCTTTTTTTACAAAACTTTTGTTTACTTTTCGTGTCATATAAGTTGGTAAATAATCACTGAGGGAAGGGGAGGAAACTAATACTTCAGTTAGTCTGTCTAACGCATTGAAATTGTATACTACCCTGTTAATGTGAGTAGAAGGTTGCTTTCATCTCAATGTTTAGCTGTTGACGCCCGGTCAAAAAATCTCCAAACCGAAAGATATTCTACTGAACTAATCTGTTATCTCGATTTTGGGGGTAAAATGTTTTTAGAAAGACTTTCTTGCATCATAAAAACGCATTTTCAGGAAATCTACTAATTTGCTATTGTGCCTGCGGAAAAAGCAAGTTACAAAATCAATGAACATTACCTATTACTTCTTTTATTTTGGAAGATTTTAACAGAAAACAAGGTTAAAAAGCGATTTTTCGATCATACAAGTCATTATATCAAAGAAATCCAATTTGTCATCTACTCTGCTAGTCTGCTACGTGAAGTTGGCAGAGTAGCAGAGTAGCAGAGTAAAACTGAGTTGATAAATTTTCGCTTTTTTTTTCGGTAAAAAGTTGATAGAAAGCCTTGTTGTCTCTCAAAAACGCATTTTCATGAAAGAAACGCACGAAATCTACTAATTTGCAAGTGTGCCGAGGGAAAAAGCAAGTTGCAAAATCGGTATAAAGTGACTGTTTTTCGTGTATTTCGGAAGATTATACCATAAAACAACTGTTAAAAGCATTTTTTCAATCAAACAAATCATTATATCAAAGAAATCCAATTTGTCATCTACTCTGCTAGTCTGCTAGAAACGTGAAGTTGGCAGAGTAGCAGAGTAGCAGAGTAAAACTGAGTTGAAAAATTTTCGCATTTTTTTCGGTAAAATGTTGATAGAAAGCCTTGTTGTCTCTCAAAAACGCATTTTCATGAAAGAAACGCACGAAATCTACTAATTTGCAAGTGTGCCGAGGAAAAATGCAATTTGCAAAATCAGTAAAAAGTGACTGTTTTTTCGTGTATTTCGGAAGATTATATCATAAAACAACGGTGAAAAGCATTTTTTCGATCAAACAAATCATTATATCAAAGAAATCTAATTTGTCATCTACTCTGCTAGTCTGCTAGAAACGTGAAGTTGGCAGAGTAGCAGAGTAGCAGAGTAAAACTGAGTTGAAAAATTTTCGCGTTTTTTTCAGTAAAATGTTTATAGAAAGCCTTCTTGCCTCTCAAAAACGCATTTTCATGAAAAAAACGCACGAAATCTACTAATTTGCAAGTGTGCCGACAGAAAATGCAAGTTGCAAAATCAGTATAAAGTGACTGTTTTTTCGTATATTTCGGAAGATTATACCATAAAACAACTGTTCAAAGCGTTTTTTCGACCATATAAGTCATTAGATCAAAGAAATCCAATTTGTCATCTACTCTGCTAGTCTGCTAGAAACGTGAAGTTGGCAGAGTAGCAGAGTAGCAGAGTAAAACTGAGTTGAAAAATTTTCGCATTTTTTTCGGTAAAATGTTGATAGAAAGCCTTCTTGTCTCTCAAAAACGCATTTTCATGAAAGAAACGCACGAAATCTACTAATTTGCAAGTGTGCCGAGGAAAAATGCAATTTGCAAAATCAGTAAAAAGTGACTGTTTTTTCGTGTATTTCGGAAGATTATATCATAAAACAACGGTGAAAAGCATTTTTTCGATCAAACAAATCATTATATCAAAGAAATCCAATTTGTCATCTACTCTGCTAGTCTGCTAGAAACGTGAAGTTGGCAGAGTAGCAGAGTAGCAGAGTAAAACTGAGTTGAAAAATTTTCGCATTTTTTTCGGTAAAATGTTGATAGAAAGCCTTCTTGTCTCTCAAAAACGCATTTTCATGAAAGAAACGCACGAAATCTACTAATTTGCAAGTGTGCCGAGGGAAAATGCAATTTGCAAAATCAGTATAAAGTGACTGTTTTTTCGTATATTTCGGAAGATTATACCATAAAACAACGGTAAAAAGCATTTTTTCGATCAAACAAGTCATTATATCAAAGAAATCCAATTTGTCATCTACTCTGCTAGTCTGCTAGAAACGTGAAGTTGGCAGAGTAGCAGAGTAGCAGAGTAAAACTGAGTTGATAAATTTTCGAGTTTTTTTCGGTAAAATGTTGATAGAAAGCCTTGTTGTCTCTCAAAAACGCATTTTCATGAAAGAAACGCACGAAATCTACTAATTTGCAAGTGTGCCGAGGGAAAATGCAATTTGCAAAATCAGTATAAAGTGACTGTTTTTTCGTGTATTTCGGAAGATTATACCATAAAACAACTGTTAAAAGCGTTTTTTCGACCATACAAGTCATTAGATCAAAGAAATCCAATTTGTCATCTACTCTGCTAGTCTGCTAGAAACGTGAAGTTGGCAGAGTAGCAGAGTAAAACTGAGTTGAAAAATTTTCGCATTTTTTTCGGTAAAATGTTGATAGAAAGCCTTCTTGTCTCTCAAAAACGCATTTTCATGAAAGAAACGCACGAAATCTACTAATTTGCAAGTGTGCCGAGGAAAAATGCAATTTGCAAAATCAGTAAAAAGTGACTGTTTTTTCGTGTATTTCGGAAGATTATATCATAAAACAACGGTGAAAAGCATTTTTTCGATCAAACAAATCATTATATCAAAGAAATCCAATTTGTCATCTACTCTGCTAGTCTGCTAGAAACGTGAAGTTGGCAGAGTAGCAGAGTAGCAGAGTAAAACTGAGTTGAAAAATTTTCGCATTTTTTTCGGTAAAATGTTGATAGAAAGCCTTCTTGTCTCTCAAAAACGCATTTTCATGAAAGAAACGCACGAAATCTACTAATTTGCAAGTGTGCCGAGGGAAAATGCAATTTGCAAAATCAGTATAAAGTGACTGTTTTTTCGTATATTTCGGAAGATTATACCATAAAACAACGGTAAAAAGCATTTTTTCGATCAAACAAGTCATTATATCAAAGAAATCCAATTTGTCATCTACTCTGCTAGTCTGCTAGAAACGTGAAGTTGGCAGAGTAGCAGAGTAGCAGAGTAAAACTGAGTTGATAAATTTTCGAGTTTTTTTCGGTAAAATGTTGATAGAAAGCCTTGTTGTCTCTCAAAAACGCATTTTCATGAAAGAAACGCACGAAATCTACTAATTTGCAAGTGTGCCGAGGGAAAATGCAATTTGCAAAATCAGTATAAAGTGACTGTTTTTTCGTGTATTTCGGAAGATTATACCATAAAACAACTGTTAAAAGCGTTTTTTCGACCATACAAGTCATTAGATCAAAGAAATCCAATTTGTCATCTACTCTGCTAGTCTGCTAGAAACGTGAAGTTGGCAGAGTAGCAGAGTAAAACTGAGTTGAAAAATTTTCGCATTTTTTTCGGTAAAATGTTGATAGAAAGCCTTCTTGTCTCTCAAAAACGCATTTTCATGAAAGAAACGCACGAAATCTACTAATTTGCAAGTGTGCCGAGGAAAAATGCAATTTGCAAAATCAGTAAAAAGTGACTGTTTTTTCGTGTATTTCGGAAGATTATATCATAAAACAACGGTGAAAAGCATTTTTTCGATCAAACAAATCATTATATCAAAGAAATCCAATTTGTCATCTACTCTGCTAGTCTGCTAGAAACGTGAAGTTGGCAGAGTAGCAGAGTAGCAGAGTAAAACTGAGTTGAAAAATTTTCGCATTTTTTTCGGTAAAATGTTGATAGAAAGCCTTCTTGTCTCTAAAAAACGCATTTTCATGAAAGAAACGCACGAAATCTACTAATTTGCAAGTGTGCCGAGGGAAAATGCAATTTGCAAAATCAGTATAAAGTGACTGTTTTTTCGTGTATTTCGGAAGATTATACCATAAAACAACGGTAAAAAGCATTTTTTCGATCAAACAAGTCATTATATCAAAGAAATCCAATTTGTCATCTACTCTGCTAGTCTGCTAGAAACGTGAAGTTGGCAGAGTAGCAGAGTAAAACTGAGTTGATAAATTTTCGAGTTTTTTTCGGTAAAATGTTGATAGAAAGCCTTGTTGTCTCTCAAAAACGCATTTTCATGAAAGAAACGCACGAAATCTACTAATTTGCAAGTGTGCCGAGGAAAAATGCAATTTGCAAAATCAGTAAAAAGTGACTGTTTTTTCGTGTATTTCGGAAGATTATATCATAAAACAACGGTGAAAAGCATTTTTTCGATCAAACAAATAATTATATCAAAGAAATCCAATTTGTCATCTACTCTGCTAGTCTGCTAGAAACGTGAAGTTGGCAGAGTAGCAGAGTAGCAGAGTAAAACTGAGTTGAAAAATTTTCGCGTTTTTTTCAGTAAAATGTTTATAGAAAGCCTTCTTGCCTCTCAAAAACGCATTTTCATGAAAAAAACGCACGAAATCTACTAATTTGCAAGTGTGCCGACAGAAAATGCAAGTTGCAAAATCAGTATAAAGTGACTGTTTTTTCGTGTATTTCGGAAGATTATACCATAAAACAACTGATAAAAGCGTTTTTTCGACCATATAAGTCATTAGATCAAAGAAATCCAATTTGTCATCTACTCTGCTAGTCTGCTAGAAACGTGAAGTTGGCAGAGTAGCAGAGTAGCAGAGTAAAACTGAGTTGAAAAATTTTCGCATTTTTTTCGGTAAAATGTTGATAGAAAGCCTTCTTGTCTCTCAAAAACGCATTTTCATGAAAGAAACGCACGAAATCTACTAATTTGCAAGTGTGCCGAGGAAAAATGCAATTTGCAAAATCAGTAAAAAGTGACTGTTTTTTCGTGTATTTCGGAAGATTATATCATAAAACAACGGTGAAAAGCATTTTTTCGATCAAACAAATCATTATATCAAAGAAATCCAATTTGTCATCTACTCTGCTAGTCTGCTAGAAACGTGAAGTTGGCAGAGTAGCAGAGTAGCAGAGTAAAACTGAGTTGAAAAATTTTCGCATTTTTTTCGGTAAAATGTTGATAGAAAGCCTTCTTGTCTCTCAAAAACGCATTTTCATGAAAGAAACGCACGAAATCTACTAATTTGCAAGTGTGCCGAGGGAAAATGCAATTTGCAAAATCAGTATAAAGTGACTGTTTTTTCGTGTATTTCGGAAGATTATACCATAAAACAACGGTAAAAAGCATTTTTTCGATCAAACAAGTCATTATATCAAAGAAATCCAATTTGTCATCTACTCTGCTAGTCTGCTAGAAACGTGAAGTTGGCAGAGTAGCAGAGTAGCAGAGTAAAACTGAGTTGATAAATTTTCGAGTTTTTTTCGGTAAAATGTTGATAGAAAGCCTTGTTGTCTCTCAAAAACGCATTTTCATGAAAGAAACGCACGAAATCTACTAATTTGCAAGTGTGCCGAGGGAAAATGCAATTTGCAAAATCAGTATAAAGTGACTGTTTTTTCGTGTATTTCGGAAGATTATACCATAAAACAACTGTTAAAAGCGTTTTTTCGATCAAACAAGTCATTACATCAAAGAAATCCAATTTGTCATCTACTCTGCTAGTCTGCTAGAAACGTGAAGTTGGCAGAGTAGCAGAGTAGCAGAGTAAAACTGAGTTGAAAAATTTTCGCATTTTTTTCGGTAAAATGTTGATAGAAAGCCTTCTTGTCTCTCAAAAACGCATTTTCATGAAAGAAACGCACGAAATCTACTAATTTGCAAGTGTGCCGAGGGAAAATGCAATTTGCAAAATCAGTATAAAGTGACTGTTTTTTCGTGTATTTCGGAAGATTATACCATAAAACAACGGTAAAAAGCATTTTTTCGATCAAACAAGTCATTATATCAAAGAAATCCAATTTGTCATCTACTCTGCTAGTCTGCTAGAAACGTGAAGTTGGCAGAGTAGCAGAGTAGCAGAGTAAAACTGAGTTGATAAATTTTCGAGTTTTTTTTTCGGTAAAATGTTGATAGAAAGCCTTGTTGTCTCTCAAAAACGCATTTTCATGAAAGAAACGCACGAAATCTACTAATTTGCAAGTGTGCCGAGGGAAAATGCAAGTTGCAAAATCAATATAAAGTGACTGTTTTTTCGTGTATTTCGGAAGATTATACCATAAAACAACTGTTAAAAGCATTTTTTCGACCATACAAGTCATTAGATCAAAGAAATCCAATTTGTCATCTACTCTGCTAGTCTGCTAGAAACGTGAAGTTGGCAGAGTAGCAGAGTAGCAGAGTAAAACTGAGTTGAAAAATTTTCGCATTTTTTTCGGTAAAATGTTGATAGAAAGCCTTCTTGTCTCTCAAAAACGCATTTTCATGAAAGAAACGCACGAAATCTACTAATTTGCAAGTGTGCCGAGGGAAAATGCAATTTGCAAAATCAGTATAAAGTGACTGTTTTTTCGTGTATTTCGGAAGATTATACCATAAAACAACGGTAAAAAGCATTTTTTCGATCAAACAAGTCATTATATCAAAGAAATCCAATTTGTCATCTACTCTGCTAGTCTGCTAGAAACGTGAAGTTGGCAGAGTAGCAGAGTAGCAGAGTAAAACTGAGTTGATAAATTTTCGAGTTTTTTTCGGTAAAATGTTGATAGAAAGCCTTGTTGTCTCTCAAAAACGCATTTTCATGAAAGAAACGCACGAAATCTACTAATTTGCAAGTGTGCCGAGGGAAAATGCAAGTTGCAAAATCAATATTAAGTGACTGTTTTTTCGTGTATTTCGGAAGATTATACCATAAAACAACTGTTCAAAGCGTTTTTTCGACCATACAAGTCATTAGATCAAAGAAATCCAATTTGTCATCTACTCTGCTAGTCTGCTAGAAACGTGAAGTTGGCAGAGTAGCAGAGTAGCAGAGTAAAACTGAGTTGAAAAATTTTCGCATTTGTTTCGGTAAAATGTTGATAGAAAGCCTTCTTGTCTCTCAAAAACGCATTTTCATGAAAGAAACGCACGAAATCTACTAATTTGCAAGTGTGCCGAGGGAAAATGCAATTTGCAAAATCAGTATAAAGTGACTGTTTTTTCGTGTATTTCGGAAGATTTTACCATAAAACAACGGTAAAAAGCATTTTTTCGATCAAACAGTTCATTATATCAAAGAAATCCAATTTGTCATCTACTCTGCTAGTCTGCTAGAAACGTGAAGTTGGCAGAGTAGCAGAGTAGCAGAGTAAAACTGAGTTGATAAATTTTCGAGTTTTTTTCGGTAAAATGTTGATAGAAAGCCTTGTTGTCTCTCAAAAACGCATTTTCATGAAAGAAACGCACGAAATCTACTAATTTGCAAGTGTGCCGAGGGAAAATGCAAGTTGCAAAATCAATATAAAGTGACTGTTTTTTGTGTATTTCGGAAGATTATACCATAAAACAACTGTTAAAAGCGTTTTTTCGACCATACAAGTCATTAGATCAAAGAAATCCAATTTGTCATCTACTCTGCTAGTCTGCTAGACACGTGAAGTTGGCAGAGTAGCAGAGTAGCAGAGTAAAACTGAGTTGAAAAATTTTCGCATTTTTTTCGGTAAAATGTTGATAGAAAGCCTTCTTGTCTCTCAAAAACGCATTTTCATGAAAGAAACGCACAAAATCTACTAATTTGCAAGTGTGCCGAGGGAAAATGCAATTTGCAAAATCAGTATAAAGTGACTGTTTTTTCGTGTATTTCGGAAGATTATACCATAAAACAACTGTTCAAAGCGTTTTTTTAAGATCATACAAGTCATTATAAGAAATTACTTCAAATTGTCACCTACTCTGCTACTCTGCTGGTCTGCCAACTTCACTCTGCTACTCTGCTACTCTGCTGGTCTGCCAACTTCACTCTGCTACTCTGCTGGTCTGCCAACTTCACTCTGCTACTCTGCTACTCTGCTGGTCTGCCAACTTCACTCTGCTACTCTGCTACTCTGCTGGTCTGCCAACTTCACTCTGCTACTCTGCTACTCTGCTGGTCTGCCAACTTCACGAACTTGTATTATAACGTCAAGCTATTGATAAAAGTAAGCGATTTCTAAACCAATGCAAAACTGCTTTATGTGCAAATGTTTTCTTGTTTAAATACATCATTATGGCAATCGAAAAAATAGAAACGCTAAAATAATAAGCAAAACACGCTGAAATTTACCGAATACTGTGTGCGTGCATTTGTGATCATGTGCATGCGTGCCTGAGTGCGTTTGTAAAATTATGTTATTTATTTCAAAACTTTCGGACTTTAAAATGTTCATATTGTTACAGCAACAATCAGTTGGGTTTTTTTAAAGCTGCAAGTAAAAATGTGTAATAGCAAAAGCTATTCTTAAACCATTAGCAAACGAAATATTTTCAAAAGAATAGGATTTCAACGATCTTGCATTATGAATATTGAAATAATAGAAATTTAAACATTTCGAAATGTTATAGGAACAAAACTATACTTCATAGCTATAATGTCAAAGACCCTGGTCTTCTAGAACGCGAAAAGTCCGTATTTTTTTTCGGGGGGGGGGGGGGGGTGTTAATGGTTAATGGATTCGTTTAAACTATTTTATTTACAAACAACCGCCTGGAAAGTAAAAATCCGCATATGCGTAAGGACATCACTTGTAATTTCTAATCCCCCACAAAAGTTTCTGGAACTTTTTAAAAAGAAGTAACCTGTTTCGAATTTGTAAACGGTGAATATGGAAAGAAGTGTAAAACAGTTTGCGAACATTAACCTTTCAAATTGATTACTGGTTAATTAAAGTAAATGTACAAAATAAGAACAAATATATGTTATAAAAAGTAAAATTAAAGTTAAAGTTATGAGAGACCCCAAATTGAATGTCTTTCGTGAAAACCGCCTTTGTTATGTTAAAAGCAAATAAAGTAACAAGAAAAAGTAAATGTAAAAGGTCATAGTGGTGCCAAGAAAAAAAGTAACTATGTACATTTTTGTGCTTGTTGTAGCCTCTTAATACAAAAATATAAAAATTGCCTCTTATATTTTTGTACGCGAAAAAACATATTAGCATCTTGATATATCAAACAAATAAAACACGCTTTGCAATTCAATATGTTTTTAATCAACATTTTAAAAGGAAATAAGAAATTACCCGGATGCGCTTCGACCTCTTCTTTCTTTTCTTCATTTCTTCTATGTTGTAACCGGGGTACGGACAAAACCCCCTCGGACAAAACCCCCTCGGACAAAACCCCACAAATAAATTTGCATTTGATCAAGTATTGTAATAGTATTGCTTTGAAATTATTTTCTATTCTTCTCATTTTTGATGTTTGATGAATACAAATTATAGGAAAGAAAAAACACTCATAATACTATTATAATGTAGGACTCATGTTATTTTTTCCATGGTATATATTATCATTGATTTATTTGTAAAATATTCTTAGATTTATGATTTTTTTTTAAGTTTTTTATGAAGCCTAAAAATTTGTTTTTGGAACAAAAAAGTATTTATTGCTAAATCATAAATTGATAATGAATGAAGAAGTTATCCCTGGATATCATGAATATGAAATGATTTTTCCCAAAAAAGTTTCAATTGAATAATGCCTTTGATAAATATTGATAAAGGTGGGTTCACATTGACGAATTTTCCTTACGAATCCTTACGAATTGGACATTCGTAGGACATTCGTGAACATTCTTAAACAATACGTTAGCATCCGTAAATAACTCGTAAGATTGAAATGCCTTTTTTCTCAATGTCAGCTACTGAATGATGATATATAGATAATATCTTATTGTTCACAACAAAAAAAAAATATATGGCATTGTAAAAAAATCGTGCATACTCATAGATTTCGTTTTCAGTGGTCCAATCGGAAAGGCATACGTAAGTATTCGTAAATAATACTTAAACATTCGTAAATAACTCGCAATAAATCGGGGACTATCGCAATGACTCGTGTTCATACGGGGAAGGCTTTTGGCATGTCCAAAATTTTCTCACGAATGTCCACGGATTGAATGTCCCGTTATTCATTCGTAAATGACTCTTAGTTTATCGCAAATCACTCGCAAATCATCCGTGTGTGATTCACGAATATATACGATAACTTTACGAATATAAACGAGCCGGGATGTTTAAAAAAGCGCACTTATGGTATGAGATTCCGAAAATGGTACTTAAACAGACCAGGCTCCGCAAAAGGCCTGATTAGGGTTATGTTTGATAGAAAAGCTGTAAAAGGGCAGTGTGAGTCCTGGTAAGACCTTGTGTATATACATAGTCTTATGATGATAGACATCCTAGATTATAACAGATATGAACGTCGTCGTTTGTTATATGTTTTGTTTGTGTGTGAATAGTCCGTATATCATTTTGTACATGATGTGAACAATAAAAAAAATATTTGATTTGATTTGATTGAGTATGTCAAAATTTTTGACAAATAAAATTAATGATAGAGGAAATACTATTTAATGTTTTGCTAAACGCCAAATGATTTCTCATTGAATTTGCAAAAATGAGGACTAAGAGCCCATTTTTTCAATGCGTGTATATGCACTGGGGTCATTTTTTTATCCCAGCTCAAAATTGCCGATAAGTCCTTCAAACGTTGTTAGATGTCCAAGACAAGTTGACTTATTATCGACGAATATTAGATACAAAAAGTAAAAAAAGTAAACGCGCATCGGAGAACAACTTTGAATATATCAAGCATAAATATATTTCTGGGGTAACCGTTATAAATGACCCAACACTATGTATGAGAGTTTATACAGTAGAAACACATAGGGTTTCTTTCCCAAAATGGCAAGGTTTTTTATTGTTTCAATTTAAATGGAGTTACAGACGACACAATTAATTGATGTAAGAAGTGGAAACTTTGTATGATATTGAATAGAAAATTCTGAGTGAACAGAAAGAATTGCATTGCTGATTATTCAGCAATTTATTCTTTTCTCACATTTTTTTTCCAAAACTATGGGACGTCAAAACTAGATTTTGTTTGGGAAAGGGTAAATTACTGTTTTGAAGAAATTGTTGGTACAACATAAGCTTATTTCGTTCGTAAGACATGTTGTCTTGTCGAATGTCAGATTTTCAATAACGAGGTTGTCTTTCTTACAACAACAACAACAACAACAACAAAATAATAACAAAGGACTCGTAAACATTCGTAACTATAACTCATCGGGTTTAAATGTACACTTGTATACAAACACTTTACTTCTTTTTGTTTATAAATTGCCCAACACAAACACTTCATCTTTTGGGATTAAACGAGTTAGGACATTAATTCTCTCGTATAGCTCACGATAAATGGTTTGGTAAATGTTAAAACTATGTATTTGTTTTTTAGTGTTTGTATACAAGTGTACTTTTATAGCCGATGAGTTATAAGTCGGTAATACTCCTATTGATTCGTAAATAATCCGTAACCAGCCTGTAAACTAGTCGTAGAAAAACGTAAACCGTCCGTTAAATTCGCTCAAATCGTAACAATACGTGTACCTTTCGGCAATGTAATTACGAATGTCCAATTCGTAAGGAATCGTAAGAAAATTCGTCAATGTGAACCGACCTTAAGCATGATTCATGAGAAAAAACTTATTTAAAATACATACATACATATATTTTATTCGGCATAAAATAGTTTACAACATATTTATAGCCACAAACATTACAAAACATAATTCACATAGAGTGGAACGTACATCATAACAGAGAAGTAGCTCTCTTTCTTTGGCGCGGAAGGGACTGTTCACGTCTCTTTCGCTCCAAACAAAGATTACTAGTCAAGTTTAATCATTTATTATTCGAGAGGTATAGAATCTGATGGTCCAATAAATTTGCAGACACATGTAGATTGAAGGCTGCATTTCATGTTTTAAGGTTCCAGATTTCGAGGCCTCCCTGTAACCTTTTGTGAAAAGGGTACAGTTCGTCACGAAATCTTAAACCGCTGGTGGTACATTATCCGAGTAACGCTATTGTTGGCCTTTCCTCGAAACTAAATTGGAAGGGATAACGAGCGTTTCTTGGTCAATAGAGAACAGATTAATCATATTGAAAGCAACATATCAAGATAAGTGAATTGACATACAGTATTCAAATATTTGACAGAACAACATATGGATATTTTGACAACCAAAGTAATGAGCATCTTTCTTCAATGATTTCACGTATGGTTATTGAACATATTATATAAACGTACAAATATACAAATAGAATGAACAAACATGGAAAATGAATGGAAGACTGAATGATCGAATGCAATGATAATGGTGAAATGGAAAACATTCAACAGTTTAAAGAAAATTCGATATTATTAACAAAACGTGTTTGTTAACCCTGGAATTTCCACAAAAGTCTGACAACTACAACTTTAGAAAAGCTGTAGTTACGAGATTGTTGGGAGAAAGCATCGGAATGTATTATCATGATTTAGCTCTCTCTTTGAAAGCATAGTGGATAAATTTAGACAAGTTGAATATGGTTTTGGGGCTTTTGCTTGACATGAGAGATTCAAATTTTAAAAGACTAGGCCATTTACAGTAGTAGGGTTTTAGAAATTTTGTTCTTAAATTATAGAAGCGCGGGCATGTCATCAAAAAGTGGTACTCATTTTCTACTAGTCCTGTATTACAATGTGTACAGATACGATCTTCTCTTGAAAATATGAACTGTTACTTTCTTCTGAGGTGTTAAGTCTTCTGATGTCATCTATTGTCCTGATTATGATAGGTGATAATTGATTTTGTAGATAAGGGAATGATATAATGCATGCCAAATGACTTATACAGGTGACAAAAAATGTCAAGATAATATTTGGCTTCATCTTATTCCCAGTTACCTCTCCTTTTCCAAAAATTGTTCCCATTTTTAAAGCAACATTTTTTAAATTGCCTTGTTTGGATATTTCAATAAATACAGAATGGGAAATAAGTATGAAAAAACAATGCTTTTAAAACACAATAAATTCAAAAATACAATATAGATCTAGATCAATTTTTTGAAGTTTCAAATAAATAACTAAATTATAAAGTATTAAATTGTGAAACATAATCAAATCTCTTATATTTAAAAATATTTTTCTAACCAAATATTTTTTTCTATTTCATAAATTTGTTGTACTATATTTCATATATTGGTGGGATTTTGTCCTGGTGGGGTTTTGTCCTGATGGGGTTTTGTCCTGGTGGGGTTTTGTCCGAGGGGGTTTTGTCCTGGTGGGGTTTTGTCCTGGTGGGGTTTTGTCCTGATGGGGTTTTGTCCTGGTGGGGTTTTGTCCGAGGGGGTTTTGTCCTGGTGGGGTTTTGTCCTGGTGGGGTTTTGTCCTAGGGGGTTTTGTCCTGGTGGGGTTTTGTCCTACACTCGTTGTAACCACCACCATGACACACAAATGCCGTTTAAAAGACACCGTCAAAGATCTGGTAAACTTTCAAGGTAATATATTAATAAAACACATTGACATGATTTGACCTTTATGCAATGAATAAATTCTCACTTGAATACATTTATCCTCGAGGAAGTCCGTTTATCTCCGAAAATCCTCGTTAAAAATCGGCATGTTTTGGTCGTAAAGTAACATTATTATAATCTAATGAACCGTACAGCGAATGATTGGCTGAGTGGTCGAGAGGATAAGTGTACTGTCTTCAACCTCCAAGAATCGAGGTTCAAGACCCCGGTGTTGTTTATATTTTTTGCTTTTTGTGATTTATGTTGAACTCTTTGATGAGATTGCTTTAAAGCGTCGAAATACGCAATAGAGAACGTTTCTATTCAGTTAACTGTGCCATTAATTCGGGCAAACAAAAAGTAAATTTCGTTGGAGTTGTCATAAAATCTCGTAACTACGGATTGATTCAAGTCGTTGTTACGAGATTTTATAACACCACTGAGGGTTAATTAAAATACTACGGCAAATCCAGTCTATTTTAGGCCTTGCACAAAATGCATTGCTGTTCTCGTACTTACATGCAAACACTTGAAAATACACTCGGGTTTCTCTTTTTCGGGCTTAGATATTGAAGGATAGCTTTACGGATACAATACATTTTAACCCTTTCCCAAACAGGACCTGGTTTTGACGTCCCTAATAGAACAGGCTTGGGAAAACATTGAAACAAAAGAAGAAACTGCTGATACCCAGCAGTTTCTTCTTTTGTCTTAATATTTTTCTGTGCCATATTTAACATAAATCATGTCTTTATATCATCATTTTTGTTGTCTGCACCAGCTTTTAAATTGGATCACCCTGAAATTTTGTCGTTTGGGAAAGGGTTAAGTAGATAAACACATAAAAGGGAAAATCATACCACAAAATTTGATAACTGCTCAATATATTAAAAAGAAAAGTCCATCGAAAAAAAAACGAAATCGAGAAAAAAAGAAAGAGATCGTTCGTGTTTCGAACCTCGAACCTCCAGGTCAGAGGAACTCATTCCTGTATAATTTCAACAAGCGCGTAGTTATGTAATAGCCCGTTTAAAAGGTACATAAACTTTCAAACATGCTTCACGGACTTGAACGAGAACTAACGAAGATACACTAGGACAATCAGTCAAGCGTGTAATTATGATAATAGAGGTTACGCTCAATCAGGTCATTCTGCAGCGGTAATACACATGCGTTACGTAATGGATCCTGTGCCTTAGAGTGTTACGATACCAGTGTCGCTAAAATGGTATCCGTTGTAAACGATGTATTACACTACAATATAGTGGCAACAGGAACGGGAACCAGTTTATAGTGTTAATTAACCCTTCACTTTAATCGGTACAGCTTAATCAACGCTAATTTACAGTTACGTATTTTTACCCATTCTCTAACAACCTGCTGTAAAAGTATTTTGTTAAGAAATGTTGACTGAAAACAGTAGGTAAACTATGAACATATGAGGATGATGCCTGATTTATGTTAAAGTTTGATTTTGCAATAATTTTTAAGATATTCAATAACAGCTTAATTTCCGATTTCTAGATTTTCCTTGGACTACATGATTTCAAACGAGGTAAATATAAGTATTCGTTATATTAATTACATGGTGGTCACATTCTTGACATTACATGTATATGAAAATATGTTTCTTATGAGATTGAGTTCAGTAGTTTTGTTTGTTTGTGAGGTTACTTGGCGTCCAATGCTTGGGATTGGGTGTTGAAAAGCAAGACGGAATAAAACAAAATGACGGAATAATCACATTTTAAAATAATAATCTAAATGGGGTTCAAAAATCAAGATAACTTGACGGGATTTTTGATTTTCTATTACTTTTTTCAATTTAAGAAATATGTTGAAAATCATTTCAAATGCAAAAACTGGCATTTAAACAAGGGTTTTAGTTTATCTTTTTTCTGCAAGTTCAAATCTAGTTTACTATGAATGTTAATATTATCAGATTCTATGTGATAATTATCTTAGAAAATGTGTATAAAAATGAGATCGGCAAAAAGTCATTTATAATAATAATAATAATAATAATAATAATAATAATAATAATAATAATAATAATAATAATAATAATAATAATAATAATAATAATAATAATAATAATAATAATATTATTATTATTATTAATAATAATAATAATAATAATAATAATAATAATAATAATAATAATAATAATAATAATAATAATAATAATAATAATAATAATAATAATAATTATAATAATAATAATAATAATAATAATAATAATAATAATAATAATAATAATAATAATAATAATAATAATAATAATAATAATAATAATAATAATAATAATAATAATGATTTTACTTTCTGAAAGTAAAACATTAAGATAATTACACAATAATCAGCATTAGAATGAAAAATCTTTTTTACAATGTTGCCTTCAATATGATTTTGTTGTGATGAAATGGTTTAACCCATTCCCAAAAGAAAACAAGAACTGGTTAAATACGTTCCAAAAGGAACAGTTTTTGGATCATTCGGGCGAAACAACGAAGTGCTTGATATCAAGCGCTTCCCCCTTTTGTCTAGATATCCAATGTCTTATATTGTACACAAATCTTTTCCCCAAATATTGAATTGCTTTATGCTGCATCCCCCAATTTGGACCAGTCTAAATATTGCCGTTTGGGAACGGGTTAAGAATGTAATATATCTAAAAACGTGTATGATTTGATGAAAATAATACAACAATAATCATGATGTAACTAATCTGAAAATATACTGAGAGGCAAAGTTAAGTACACACCCTAGTTCTTTCATGTTTTTGGAGAAACCGATTAATAGATTGTGCACGATTTTTAAACGCCGCCGAAGGTATTCGTCTATTGATGTAACCTTCTTAGCCTATCCGTCCATCTATTTTTTCTTTCGATGCGACGGTTTTTTCATAGCATACAGCGTCATCGAAAAGGGGAACCTAATCACTTAATTAACGCAAGCCTATATGTTAACACATCCCCTACATTTATGAACGAATTTTGATAGAATTTTCACAGAAAAAGTCTAGTCACCTAGGAAAATGCGTACATTGTCGGTGTTTTTGCATATAACGGTGCGTTATGGCAAAATGGGACTTGGTGCAAAGGGGTTATCTGACAGAACCCCTTCTTAATTCATTGACGGATTTTGATAAAATTTGCATAGAATGTTCCTAGTCACCTGACTAAGTGAATATAGAGTCGTGTCTCTATTATTATTATGCTGCGTAATAAAAAATGGGTCTTAATGCAAAAAAGTGGCATATTGATCGATTTCTACCAACCACCGAGAATTGTGTTAAAATGTTAGAGAAAAATTTACATTGTGATTTGTTGCTATAAGGAATGAATAAATCAAATATGGATTAACGACAATATTTGATGCTCCACTAAGTTTCACGTGCAAAGTTTAGATAATCGCCATGTGGCAAGAGTATGGGTAATCAAGCAATTGCAGATGAAAATTATTAACACTATGCTATTGGTTTATGGATAGAAATTGGTAATACAACATTTTTAGTCGATATGATGGAAATTAAGAGAGATGTTGACAAATAAAAAGTGTATACTTTCTTTTGCCTCTCAGTATATTAATGTTCGACCCAGATAATTTAGTTGGTTTAATGACGTCCATGACAGTGAAAACTTTCGAAAGCATTGATAGGGACGACGTAAGCCTTCATAACCGGCTTTTTCGTATTTCCTATTTTGATATTCATATCGAGTGACATTTAATTACAGACAAGCACTTTTATTTTTTATACGGACCAGTGTTAATACTGTATTATCTGGGTAAGGTTTATGATGAAATCTACGGACTGATTCACACTTAGTTTTGTCAATTTACTTGTTAAAAAGATAACGTTTATATTGCTTTTTGAAGATTGCTAATGAATCTCTAATGGAGGTTGGTATTTCATTCCATACACCCATACTGAAGTATGAAAATGCTCTTTTTTTGTAAGTTGTTTTAAATTTCGAGTTAACAATATCAGAACGAGCAGATGACCGTAAATTATAAATATTGTTATTCGAAAATGATTCATGTCTTTTACATACCTCACGATAAATGACCTGGCAGAGCGGCCCATGCTAATCGAATGGAGTGCTCTGCCAGATCAATTCTCGTCCGCTATATATCCCGGCGAAAGGTTGTTGCGGCATTTGTAAATTAACATAGCAGTATGATTATTGCATCTGTTCTCAATATGAGGGGGGGTCATCCGATCTTTAACCCCTTACACGGGGACAAAAGACGCAGCTTATTTGGGACATAACCAGTAATCCTTTTTATAACCCCCCCTTTTTCGCCAAATTCCAGGGGGGGGGGGGGTCATGACCCCCTATCCCTCTCTGGATCCGCGCATGTTGAGGTACCCCACTGGTGACGACACGTGGAAATGAAATGTTCCATTGCATTTTATAAATTGTTTTCTACCAGTTAGGAAGGATTTGAAAAGTAATAAGGTCTTGTTAGAGAAATGGTACAGCCTTAACTTATATAGTAAATTTCATGATCAACCAAATCGAATGCTTTCTGTAAATCAACGAAAACCGAAACAACACATCTACCAGAATCCAGGTCTTTGTACCATTCATCAATCAGACGAATGAGCGCTGTTTGACATGAATGTTTTGTTCGGAATCCTGATTGGTGTTTTGATATCAAATCAAATTCGTCTAGAAAAGCTATAAGTTGATTGGAGAGATGACGTTCATAAATCTTGGATATTGTTGTCAGTATGGAAATGGGGCGATAATTATTTGGGTCTTCTTTCTTACCCCATTTGTGAAGTGGTAGGACATATGCTTCTTTTAGTGAATTTGGGAAATTGCCATTAGCGATGCTGTTATTGATTATTGAAGTTAGGGTATGATTATATGGTCCCCGCAATATTTAAAATATTTGCAACTATATCGTCAATTCCCGTTGCTTTAGTGACGTCCATCTTATTAATTATTTGAAGTACCTGGGGTAATAAATTTTACATCAAACTGTTTGTCTTTCAGTTTTTTTAATCTAAATGTGATCGTAAATTCATAAAGTTGTTTTCGCTAAACTTCGTCTTTTTAACCATGTTTGCTTTATTAACAAAATGTCCGTTTAAAGAATTGAGGATCGATTTTCTTTCGGTTACATTTTTTCATCGAAAATCATTTCTGAAGGGATAACTGATCCTTCATTAATGATCGTGTCATTATTCTGCACCTTTTTAATATTTCTCCACAAGTCTTTACTGTTTTTGCATTTCTTAACAGCCACATTATAGTAGTTTTTCGTATTTTTACGGATTAAATGTACAACCTTGTTTCTTATCTTTTTATAATTTGTTAAATCTTTCGATTGATGCAAACGATCTCGTGCCCTCATCGTTTCGTTAACGTCGGGTGTAATCCATTCAGGAAGACGAAAGGTTTTATACGTTTTGATTTTATGGGAGCATGTTGAGATAAAACAGTATTGAGGATAGTATAAAGTAAAGACAATGCTTGGTCGGGGTCGTGCTCAGTTTCTATAACATGAAGCGAGGAAGTACTCAAATCTTTTTGGAAATCAGGCAAATGGAAATTCTTATAGCTTCTATACATCATTGAAAAATCACCCTCTCTTTTTACAAATCTTTTGTTTACTTATCGTGTCATATAAATGGGTAAAGGATCACTGAGGGAAGGGGAGGAAACTGATACTTCAGTTAGTCTGTCTAACGCATTGAAATTGTTTACTACCCTGTTAATGTGAGTAGAAAGTTGCTCTCATCTCAATGGTTAGCTGTTGACGCCCGGTCAAAAAATCTCCAACCCGAAAGATATTCTACTGAACTAATCTGTTATCTCGATTTTGGGGGTAAAATGTTGTTAGAAAGACTTTCTTGCATCATAAAAACGCATTTTCAGAAAATCTACTAATTTGCTAGTGTGCCTGTGGAAAAAGCAAGTTACAAAATCAATAAAAAAATACCTATTACTTCTTTTATTTCGGAAGATTATACCATAAAACAACGGTAAAAAGCATTTTTTCGATCAAACAAGTCATTATATCCAAGAAATCCAATTTGTCATTTACTCTGCTAGTCTGCTAGAAACGTGAAGTTGGCAGACCAGCAGAGTAGCAGAGTAAAACTGAGTTGAAAAAATTTCGCGTTTTTTTCGGTAAAATGTTGATAGAAAGCCTTCTTGCCTCTCAAAAACGCATTTTCATGAAAGAAACGCACGAAATCTACTAATTTGCAAGTGTGCCGAGGGAAAATGCAATTTGCAAAATCAGTATAAAGTTACTGTTTTTTCGTGTATTTCGGAAGATTATACCATAAAACATCGGTAAAAAGCATTTTTTCGATCAAACAAGTCATTATATCAAAGAAATCCAATTTGTCATATACTCAGCTAGTCTGCTAGAAACGTGAAGTTGGCAGAGTAGCAGAGTAGCAGAGTAGAACTGATTTGAAAAATTTTCGCGTTTTTTTCGGTAAAATGTTGATAGAGAGCCTTCTTGTCTCTCAAAAACGCATTTTCAGGAAAGAAACGCACGAAATCTACTAATTTGCAAGTGTGCCGACAGAAAATGCAAGTTGCAAAATCAGTATAAAGTGACTGTTTTTTCGTGTATTTCGGAAGATTATACCATAAAACAACTGTTAAAAGCATTTTTTCGACCATACAAGTCATTATATCAAAGAAATCAAATTTGTCATCTACTCTGCTAGTCTGCTAGAAACGTGAAGTTGGCAGAGTAGCAGAGTAGCAGAGTAAAACTGAGTTGAAAAATTTTCGCGTTTTTTTCGGTAAAATGTTGATAGAAAGCCTTCTTGCCTCTCAAAAACGCATTTTCATGAAAGAAACGCACGAAATCTACTAATTTGCAAGTGTGCCGAGGGAAAATGCAATTTGCAAAATCAGTATAAAGTGACTGTTTTTTCGTGTATTTCGGAAGATTATACCATTAAACATCGGTAAAAAGCATTTTTTCGATCAAACAAGTAATTATATCAAAGAAATCCAATTTGTCATCTACTCTGCTAGTCTGCTAGAAACGTGAAGTTGGCAGAGTAGCAGAGTAGCAGAGTAGAAATGAGTTGAAAAAATTTCGCGTTTTTTCGGTAAAATGTTGATAGAGAGCCTTCTTGTCTCTCAAAAACGCATTTTCAGGAAAGAAACGCACGAAATCTACTAATTTGCAAGTGTGCCGAGGGAAAATGCAAGTTGCAAAATCAATATAAAGTGACTGTTTTTTCGTGTATTTCGGAAGATTATACCATAAAACAACTGTTAAAAGCATTTTTTCGACCATACACGTCATTATATCAAAGAAATCAAATTTGTCATCTACTCTGCTAGTCTGCTAGAAACGTGAAGTTGGCAGAGTAGCAGAGTAGCAGAGTAAAACTGAGTTGAAAAATTTTCGCGTTTTTTTCGGTAAAATGTTGATAGAAAGCCTTCTTGTCTCTCAAAAACACATTTTCATGAAAGAAACGCACAAAATCTACTAATTTGCAAGTGTGCCGAGGGAAAATGCAAGTTGCAAAATCAGTATAAAGTGACTGTTTTTTCGTGTATTTCGGAAGATTATACCATAAAACAACGGTAAAAAGCATTTTTTCGATCAAACAAGTCATTATATCAAAGAAATTCAATTTGTCAACTACTCTGCTAGTCTGCTAGAAACGTGAAGTTGGCAGACCAGCAGAGTAGCAGAGTAAAACTGAGTTGAAAAATTTTCGCGTTTTTTTCGGTAAAATGTTGATAGAAAGCCTTCTTGCCTCTCAAAAACGCATTTTCATGAAAGAAACGCACGAAATCTACTAATTTGCAAGTGTGCCGAGGGAAAATGCAATTTGCAAAATCAGTATAAAGTGACTGTTTTTTCGTGTATTTCGGAAGATTATACCATTAAAAATCGGTAAAAAGCATTTTTTCGATCAAACAAGTCATTATATCAAAGAAATCCATTTTGTCATCTACTCTGCTAGTCTGCTAGAAACGTGAAGTTGGCAGAGTAGCAGAGTAGCAGAGTAGAAATGAGTTGAAAAAATTTCGCGTTTTTTTCGGTAAAATGTTGATAGAGAGCCTTCTTGTCTCTCAAAAACGCATTTTCAGGAAAGAAACGCACGAAATCTACTAATTTGCAAGTGTGCCGAGGGAAAATGCAAGTTGCAAAATCAATATAAAGTGACTGTTTTTTCGTGTATTTCGGAAGATTATACCATAAAACAACTGTTAAAAGCATTTTTTCGACCATACAAGTCATTATATCAAAGAAATCAAATTTGTCATCTACTCTGCTAGTCTGCTAGAAACGTGAAGTTGGCAGAGTAGCAGAGTAGCAGAGTAAAACTGAGTTGAAAAATTTTCGCGTTTTTTTCGGTAAAATGTTGATAGAAAGCCTTCTTGCCTCTCAAAAACGCATTTTCATGAAAGAAACGCACGAAATCTACTAATTTGCAAGTGTGCCGAGGGAAAATGCAATTTGCAAAATCAGTATAAAGTTACTGTTTTTTCGTGTATTTCGGAAGATTATACCATAAAACATCGGTAAAAAGCATTTTTTCGATTAAATAAGTCATTATATCAAAGAAATCCAATTTGTCATCTACTCTGCTAGTCTGCTAGAAACGTGAAGTTGGCAGACCAGCAGAGTAGCAGAGTAGAACTGAGTTGAAAAATTTTCGCGTTTTTTTTCGGTAAAATGTTGATAGAAAGCCTTCTTGTCTCTCAAAAACGCATTTTCATGAAAGAAACGCACGAAATCTACTAATTTGCAAGTGTGCCGAGGGAAAATGCATTTTGCAAAATCAGTATAAAGTTACTGTTTTTTCGTGTTTTTCGGAAGATTATACCATAAAACATCGGTAAAAAGCATTTTTTCGATCAAACAAGTCATTATATCAAAGAAATCAAATTTGTCATCTACTCTGCTAGTCTGCTAGAAACGTGAAGTTGGCAGAGTAGCAGAGTAGCAGAGTAAAACTGAGTTGAAAAAATTTCGCGTTTTTTTTCGGTAAAATGTTGATAGAGAGCCTTCTTGTCTCTCAAAAACGCATTTTCAGGAAAGAAACGCACGAAATCTACTAATTTGCAAGTGTGCCGAGGGAAAATGCAAGTTGCAAAATCAATATAAAGTGACTGTTTTTTCGTGTATTTCGGAAGATTATACCATAAAACAACTGTTAAAAGCATTTTTTTCGACCATACAAGTCATTATATCAAAGAAATCAAATTTGTCATCTACTCTGCTAGTCTGCTAGAAACGTGAAGTTGGCAGAGTAGCAGAGTAGCAGAGTAAAACTGAGTTGAAAAAATTTCGCGTTTTTTTCGGTAAAATGTTGATAGAAAGCCTTCTTGCCTCTCAAAAACGCATTTTCATAAAAGAAACGCACGAAATCTACTAATTTGCAAGTGTGCCGAGGGAAAATGCAATTTGCAAAATCAGTATAAAGTTACTGTTTTTTCGTGTATTTCGGAAGATTATACCATAAAACATCGGTAAAAAGCATTTTTTCGATCAAACAAGTTATTATATCAAAGAAATCCAATTTGTCATCTACTCTGCTAGTCTGCTAGAAACGTGAAGTTGGCAGAGTAGCAGAGTAAAAATGAGTTGAAAAAATTTCGCGTTTTTTTCGGTAAAATGTTGATAGAAAGCCTTCTTGTCTCTCAAAAACGCATTTTCATGAAAGAAACGCACGAAATCTACTAATTTGCAAGTGTGCCGACAGAAAATGCAAGTTGCAAAATCAGTATAAAGTTACTGTTTTTTCGTGTATTTCGGAAGATTATACCATAAAACAACTGTTAAAAGCGTTTTTTCGACCATACAAGTCATTATAACAAAGAAATCTAATTTGTCATCTACTCTGCTAGTCTGCTAGAAACGTGAAGTTGGCAGACCAGCAGAGTAGCAGAGTAAAACTAAGTTGAAAAATTTTCGCGTATTTTTCGGGAAAATGTTGATAGAAAGCCTTCTTGCCTCTCAAAAACGCATTTTCATGAAAGAAACACACGAAATCTACTAATTTGATAGAGAGACGACAGAAAATGCAAGTTTGAAAATCAATATAAAATGATTGTTTTTCCGTGTATTTAAAAAGATCTTAACATAAAACAATTGTTTAAAGAATTTTTTCGGTCATTCAAGTCATTATAAGAAATTACTTCAAATTGTCACCTACTCTGCTACTCTGCTGGTCTGCCAACTTCACTCTGCTACTCTGCTACTCTGCTGGTCTGCCAACTTCACTCTGCTACTCTGCTACTCTGCTGGTCTGCCAACTTCACTCTGCTACTCTGCTACTCTGCTACTCTGCCAACTTCACTCTGCTACTCTGCTACTCTGCTGGAAACGTAAAGTTGGCAGACCCAGTAGAGTAGAACTGAGTTGAAAAATGTTCGCGTTTTTTTTTTTTTCAGTAAAATGTTGTTAGAAAACCGTCTTGCATCTCAAAAACGCATTTTCATGAAAGAAACACACGAAATCTACTAATTTGATAGAGAGACGACAGAAAATGCAAGTTTAAAAATCAATATAAAATGATTATTTTTCCGTGTATTTAAAAAGATCTTAACATAAAACAATTGTTTAAAGATTTTTTTCGGTCATTCAAGTCATTATAAGACATTACTTCAAATTGTCACCTACTCTGCTACTCTGCTAGTCTGCCAACTTCACTCTGCTACTCTGCTGGTCTGCCAACTTCACTCTGCTACTCTGCTACTCTGCTACTCTGCTAGTCTGCCAACTTCACTCTGCTACTCTGCTACTCTGCTAGTCTGCCAACTTCACTCTGCTACTCTGCTACTCTGCTGGTCTGCCAACTTCACTCTGCTACTCTGCTACTCTGCTGGTCTGCCAACTTCACGAACATAATTTTACTGTCAAAGCTGAGCGAAGTAAAGCTGACATACCGGAGCTGCCGAGAAGAGAACGATGTAAATAGTCCTATCTATTTGGTTAACATAAAACTTATTGTAGATTTTCTTAAATTTTTAATCGTAACTGCAACTAGTTTAAACCGTTCTCAAACGACAAAACTAAAGGTTCATCAAAATTGAAAGTTTCTGCAGACGAGACATGGTTAGTGATTAGAATAAAACGTGTAAACAATATAGCACAGAAAATATTGAAGCAAAAGGAGAAACTGCTGATGATCAGAATTTTCTTCTTTTGTCACAATGCTTTCTCAAGCCTTTGTAGTATATAAAATCGGTTATCAAAAAATGAGAATGAATTTCATAGAAAAAGAAAAAAAAAAAAGAAATACGAAAATTTAATGAGTGCTTGAACAAAACATTATCAATAAGTTTTGGAAATTGCGTTAAAATAGACAACCACAGAGTAAGAAAGGAAAGTTAATTAATAAGCCCAGATAAAAATGTCATTTACTGAGATTTTACCCCTTCCGTTACAGTTGAAAAAATAGACGGATTCAAACTGATAAAATAAATGCAGACGAATTTTTTTCAGTTGATGAAAATTTAAATTTTCGTAACTTTCAGGATAGGAAACTGAAAATTTTACACAACATCCGGGATCAGCTCACATTAATCGACGTATTAGCACACATTGTGAATCGACTAATCAGTTTATCAACCCATTACTGCACGGTGACGACTTTTCACTCCCCAACAAGATAAGACTTGGGAAAACATTGTGGAAAATGAAGAAATTGCTTGTGACAAGCAATTTCTTCATTTTCTACAATATTTTCTACATAGAAAGACCAAAAAAGTGTAGAATTCCATTCACCTAAAATTGTCGTCTGTAAAATCTTTGAATTTGGAACAGTAAACAAAATGCCGTCTGGTAATGGGTTGATTTATGTTTTCATTATTTACTCATGTCCATCTATAACAGACACGAGTCTAATCATACTATAATTTGAGCAACGTTTGTCCGTTTGTCTGTTTGTCCGTTTGTTCCCCTACTCCTCCCAGGTCCTTGGGCCGATCTTCACCAAACTTGGAGGGAAGGTGGAGGGCGGCCCCGGATATTAGCTTGAGGGGTTCATTTTTTGAAAGGTCAAGGTCATCGAGGTCAAAGGTCAAATTTATGTTTTTACGGGTTACGGGTATCGTTTTTACGGGTTACGGGACGGGATTGCTTACGGGTTACGGGACGGGATTAGGTGGAGGGCAGCCCCGGGTTACGGGACGGGATTAGGTGGAGGGCAGCCCCGGATAGGTCAAGGTCATCGAGGTCAAAGGTCAAATTTCGAGACGGGTAAAATTGCTAGTAATTGTAAAATGCAAAGAAATGAGAGAAACTATCCGTTCAGAGTCCCATAAATCGTCAGCCAATCAGATGCACGAATCTAATGAGAAAGCTTCCGGACTATTTGGAGTCTACCAATCACCTTTCGGGTATGAAATTTTTTGTGAGATCGTTGTTTTTGTTTATTTTCTGTTTCTTTCCCCCATTAAAATTAAACATTCTAAGAAATTATTTAAAAAATGATATCAGTGGGAGACTTATGCGCATGCACCGACATCATCAATACTAGCATGCACGAATCGCGAAGAAAACATAATAGTTTCTCCTCCTCATTTCTTAGAGGCGTCAAAAAAGCGCCAAAGTACAGGCAGTAGATAAATGTGACCCGTCGCGCTAAAAGGGACCTTATCGGGTGTGTGAAAAATATCGACCCTAGTCAGTCTGCGCATTCCGCGCAGCCAGACTAGGGCCGACACTTTTCACTTTTATGTAATTTTCTAGATCCGGAATGTTTTTCCTAATTTATTATATGTTCATTTATCGCATACAGTATCTGGTTGACCTGTGGCGAGTCTGACAAGTGTGTCAAAATTTGGATTTTTGGAGTTCGGATACGGTCCCTTTTAGCGTGATGGGTCAAAAATTATAACTGTCAGATAAAGTGTAACTGTTAAAAATAACAAAAGACATATTGGATTACAGATCTTAAACGCAATTACACATCACGACGATTTTTTAATTGTATCATTACTACAGGAAAATAATTGTAAATATTTTATCTTTAAGCAAAAAAGCTCCGAAAATTATGGTAATGTTCAGAAATGCAGTAGTATTGCAGAGAAGAAGGTCTATTAATGTAAACAAAATTTAATTCAGAAAATTACATGTATGGCGATCTTCTTAATTTTATGAAACTACAGCAAAAATGACCAGTAGAATAAGAAAAATAAATTCAGAAAATCATGGCTTTATTATTTTTAATTTTACTATCAACTACAGAAAAAAACTAAAATTAAAAAAAAAACATAGGAATACTATGTCGATATTATTGAATTACTGCTAAATAATTTAATATTAGTTGATTCAGACTTTTCTGATTGGTTGCAGTTTTTCCATAACCCTATGAAAAAATGAGATTGCAGTAACTACTTTTTATAGAACCTTCTTTTGTACTACACCGCATCATTAACCTGTCATTTTAGTTGAAAATAGTTGTTGAATAGCTGTCTTTTGTTGTTTTTCAATTGCAGAATATTGAATTTTAAGCAATGATTGTATTTTTCATGCAGGTATGAATAAAAGAAATCTTATCACACTTTGTACGAACTGCTTCGCGGATTTGTACAGTGTGATTAGACTTTTTAATTGGTAACTGAGTGAAATAAATAAAACTGCATCTATGATTATTAATATTCATTATCAAAAAAATCTAATGGTATAAAAAATCAGAAAAATATGACGTTCTTTCTACATAAAGAGAAACAAGTAATTAAATAGTATAATGAATTTTAAAACTGAAAATTATAGCGTTCTTCTAAATTGTATTATTACTAAAAATATTATAGAAAATACAAAATTCCGAAAATTTGATTTATTGTAATTTTTTTTATTGTATTATCCTTGCCGAGAAAAGAACTTATAGTATTAAACATTAAAATCAGAATACTATAACGAAATAATTCATTTTATCTTTTTTAATGCAGAAAAAATAATATCAATACACCATAAAAAGTAGGCTAAAATTCAGATTTTTATTTTCAATATAATTCATTTCATTATTTCTGCATAAAAATAATTTATAATTTGATAAAGTATAATTAAAGAAAAAGAAAATGAACAACCGAATTATGCTAGATCATAATCAATTTTTTAGAAATTACAATGAATACAACACTTGATATTTTTTTTTAAAATTTACTTTTTATTCATTAATATATTATCTATAACTGCGCACATTTCTTAATTAATAAATTACAAAAGTAAATTCAGAAAATGAACAATTATTTCTTTTTTCAATCAAACAGAGTATTCAGAATAATTTTGATATAAGTATTGCGTTTAAAATTTGTTTTTGTTTTATATCATTACCGGTATTATTTTCTATAATAATTTTAAATTATTTAAAAATAGTTTTATCACTATATCATTTCATTACTACCAACAACTTTTAAATATTAAAACAAAAATTACTTACTTATAAATCTGTAATCTTGCTCTGCTCTTCAGTCTTCTTGGAGCTCGAACACTCTTCTGCACGTTCGAAGTAACTGCTCTCCAACAGGATTCTTCTTCCTATTTATGTGCTCGAGACAGGTCCGTAGGAACAACAGGGGTATAGGAGCCCGGTCCCTTACAATTATCCATCTTTAGTAATTTATATGCATTATTAAAGCTATCAGTTTAAATAAAATCATTTTTATAATTTCGCATTTCTTTATAGCATCCGTGCTTTCCCACTTTAATTCCTGGAAATTGGCGCAATTGATATGTTTTCTTAATGAAAATCAATGGACCCCCAACTTGTTTAAACTGCCCCTCTATCCAAAAACAGCTTCCTTCGCGCCTGCGGAAGGTGTCCATTGACTAATTACGGGTGTCAACTTTATGAATATTAGCCATCCATGAATAAGACCTACTTAACGTACAGTTTTTATGGCATTGACATTGACATTGAACTTGAAAAAGCGTGTTTTCTCCTAACAAAAGGATTTTTTAGTTCACCCGTGCCAGAATCTGATGATAAACATCGTGTTTATTTTCTCTTCTCCTTTTTCTTTTTGAACTCGACTTAACTGCTTGCAATGAGCGCAGTATATTACATTAAAACATTTTCACAAAAACAAGTGGAATTAGATGGTAGATTAGAAATAAGTTGGCATGAATTTTAAAGTACAACAATTTTATTAAGAATTACGAAACCTCTGCTGGACTAATTCTGAACGACAACGTGTCGTTTTTCCCAATACAACTCCTTGAAAACGACTTCGAATGTCGCTGATATTAAGGCCATTGATGCATCTTGAGTGTTGATCTGCTTCGATGGTGTAACGTCAGGAATTTTCGAATTTCGTTGATACTTAAAAATATATATAAATAGCACAAGCCAAACCTTGAAAGAATTGCAGGCGACAAAATTTTGGTATCAAATGTAGATAATGTTTTAACTAGAAAAGAGAGAGTAACGCAAAAGGAGAAAATTATCAACACTTTCGTCTGTTGCATCGATGTTTTTCCAAGTTATTTCTACAAGAAACGTGGTAAGGTTCACGTCGTGTTTGAATTTTATAAGACTCCAAATGATTCGAAATAATCTCAAGGGGCAATAGCCCTTCTCGCTGCCCGGAGCAAATGCTGTTTGGGTCGCCCAAAGTAGTTAAAGTCATTTTATTTTCATATTTTAGACGTCGGCTTCGTTGTATCAAGAATAATTTTCTCACGCACCGGCTTTAAGTCGACAACCCAGATCTATATGAATATATTAATCTAAATACGGGCAAAAAGGTAGCTTCGAGGCCGTCTTGAATAGGTAACACGCTCGGACTTCAAGTCCATAAAATATCAAGGTTGTGGAATTTAACCGAAAATAGAAAATATTGCAAAGTGGATTTTAACAACCTTTACAAATGACACCAAGGGTAGTATCTGGCTTACCGGGCGCAAATTTTGTCCTATCCTATTTTATGCGGCTTGGAATAGGGTTTGAGATTGAAATTATGATTAATGTAAAAAGCATTGAAAAGTGTCAAGAAAAAAGAGCAGGGTGCAGGGGACGGCAGTCCTCCATAATAAAATAACCCAAAACAAAGCTGAGCATTTATTGCGCCCGGTATACCAGTGGTGCGTCGACACCAATATTAACCCTACCCAAATGTTTGGAGCAAGACACATCCCAAAATGATTTTTAACCATTTGCAATTTTTCGTCGCATCTGATGACAGATTATCAATCTGTATATCAATTCTAGACTTCACAGTCCTGCGATTCATGAAATTAGCATTCATCATGTTCCAATATATTGTCGTTCAGCTTGTCAGAAACAACATTTCATTTTCTTACACATTTTTTCCGCAAAAAATAAGGGTTTTCATTGATGAAGGTAAGACCAGAGGTATTTGGAAAAACTGGTATATTCAGTGAAGGTAAGTCTTGGAAAACCTTAATGTCGATTGTTAATCTTAAGGTATCCGACACCTCAAAAGCACCAAAGAGCCAGATGCGAATTTGAAAAGCGCAAAAAAATTCTAAACTGTGTTACATTTCCATTCCAAATACAGACATAAGCATTTTGTACGTTTTTTTAAATGGAAATTTTGAATAAATGCATACTTATGGAATATTTGACAAAAATGTTCAAAATTACCTCCCTTGCTTATGAATATAGAGTAAAATAATATCTGTAAATTATTTTCTTCTTGAAGCATAATCTTGAAATCCACCACGATGAATAAATCAACTTATGGGAAGGGTATTTACAAGTGTGTGTAGTTTGATGCATTTCGTATGGCTAGAAAGTGGTGATTTTTTCAGGGTCTGTAAACCTTAATTCTATACCTTGGTCAAAACCTGTCCCGATATTTTTTTCCAACTTCAAACTTCGAAAAATTAGTTCGTGCATCGCTAGAGTTCGAATAGATATCGAACAAAAAGACCGTGCATAATACATGTACCCCCACGTATTCGGCTAAGTAACATTATATAACAACGTCAAGAAACACAAAGCAACAGTAAGAGGGGGTGATAGTCATATATTAAGTCATAACCTGGAAGTGTGACATGAATGTTTTTTCTGTTTATTCCTGTAGTGTGTATCTTCTGCTTCAAAAATCTGACAGATGAAACCATGGTATCATTGAACATATTCAAATATTCTTGTGATACCTATTTTTGCACATATTATGTTTTCTTCTGCAGAAGAGTGTGATTTTTTCTAGGGTTTCCATCATGAGGGGTCACCAAAGTTAAGGTAAGCTTGGACTCGGGGGTTACTTTTTATCCGCCCAATGAATTCTTTTTACTTGTACATATGTTGTAAAATAACATGTCCCGAACAAAAAATAAAAAAAAAATCAGGGTAAGCTTCCTGACTCGTTTTCGTGTCAGAGTTATCTGCCCTTGACTAGTAATGACCGTTTTCGCAAAATTACCCTTATGCTTTAAAGTCATAGAGCAGGTTATTCTGAATGGATAATTTCAAATGTTATATCAATTTAGAGACTTAAGATAGGCACAATTGTGATGAAAGGATTGAAAGAAATATTGTAAAACCATTTTCTGGAAAAAAATATGGGAAAATTTGAAAAATCACTTTTTTTGAGAAAATTTTGCATTTTTTATTAATTCGCCAAATAATTACCCAATGAATATTTTTTGTTTTTGGATATTTTGAAGATAATATTAAGAGCTATTTCTACACACAAAAAAACAGCACACATTTCCAGGAAATAAAAAGATAATTGACTTTATTTTACCCCCCCATCCTGTTTTAGTCTAATTATGACAAAAATATCTATATTTTCAAAAAATACTAAAATAGTCTGGCATATTTTTACACTTAGAATAATTAAATACTTCATTTGACATTCCCCATCACAAAAAGGGGAATGTTTTGCTTTAAAAATTTGATGAAAATTGTAGCATTGGTATTTGGTGCCGTAGAATAAACACAAAAATTGCAAGTCACATGGCCGTTCTCCAAACTTACCTTAAGTTGGTCATACTGGAAGAATGGTTCAACAATCTGCTTTGTCTGTCTTGGTCTTAATACAGCGGCGGAAACAAATAACATAAATTAATTATGCCAGACGACATACTGAATGCATCCACAAATGTACAGCAGGGATATATAATTATGGTGCACATGTGCTAGTTGCATTTGGAACACCACGGACAATTCTGTCGAATCATACCTTGGATGGAAGTCGTAGAACTACTTTCAGACTATGAATAGAATAGAATAGAAAGAAACGTTCGTCTGTGACTAATGTCAACAATGAAGCGACAATGATACTGAAATACATTTTTTTGCAGTTCCAGTGTCCTCTCTTTTTAGAATGATTACAACCTGCAAGTCCCGCAAGTTGAGATGGTTGTTCATTTGGATGACCTCGAAAACTGCTTTGTGAAGCGTAGCTACTTCCGGCTAAGAAATGTGATTTTTAGGTCGGGAAATCTCTTTGAGATTTTCACGTCCTGTAGCCATCCAACGCTTCTAACGCTTTTCTACGAAAACCTCATATCTGCCGCTTGTTTTAATCTGCAGATACGAGGTTTTCGATATAATTTGGTCGCCGCATAGTCGTTCAAAATGTCTGAGTCCGCCGAAAAAGAAGACCTACCTTTGAACAATTCAAAATTACTCAAATAACATAATCATCGTAAAGACTTTCAATTCCTAATTGTTTTATCAAAACAATGCAGCAGTTTGCTCATAAGTGCGAAAACTATCAACTTCTCTTTTTGCCGGAAAGGTTGATTCGAACTATTCTAACTGGTGTGGCAGACTAGAGCAGACGAGAATTTCAACACCAAATTACTGCGCCACACAGTTCGTGTGATCGAACATTTCCGTGAAGCACTCGTAGATTCACGGAAAATCTATTTATATCCTGACTCTAGTCGAGTCCTTCTCCTTGTTCAATCGCTATAGCGCACAATCGCATTTTACAACACATGCGTTTTATCGGGTTATACGCTCACGTGTTAACACTTCGCGGTGTAAAGCTAGTCTCCTATGCTTTGACCAACTAAAGTGTTACCGTAACGGCGTTGACGGACTTTGAGCCGTCTTGAGTACATACAACGTAATTTTCGAAATTTATTCATCCTTATTAATCCAGGCTAAGGTTTAACAGGAATTTAATCATCTTTCTTTGACCGGGCTTGAGATATAGGCTATTTATGAGTTAATTGTAGGCCTCTGTCTCTGCAGATGATAGAGGTGATAGAGTTGTCTCTTTCACAAACGACAGACAGAACAATCCAAAGTGAAAGCTAATGCGAAAAGCAAAGAGGACAGCAAAAATAAAAAGAAAGCAAGATCTAGATTTGTGTGCAGAAAATACGAGCTCACTTTTTCAAATTCTGAGTTTAACACACATATTATTAGAATTGTTGATCAATGTTTATGGTCTAACCTTTACCATTATTTACAATGTGCTATATTGTAAATTTAATTATCTAAATCTGCATGGTCAGTTCTCATGCCATTTTTCTGAACCATATTAAATTTAACTTCATTCCTCATTCTGAATTTTGCTCAGAAAATTTCCCGTCATAATATTAATATTTTTCATCGTGCAAAGTTTAACCTTTGAGGCTTTCCTAAACAGTGGAATGTAAAACTGCTCTCAGGCCCGTAGGAAGCAATTTGATAAGGGGAAGGGCTAAAAACTCTGTCCGGGTTAGTGTCTGAACATCTTAAGGGCTAAATTGACCTTTTCTTCAATTTTCTATGTAAAATGAGGAAAATTCGATATTTTTGGCCAACATTCGGGCTTATCATCCCGTAGCCCCACCTGTGCCTATACGGGCCTGCATCAAAAACGGAATACTGTTGCTACATGTAATGTCAAGTTTGTGTTGATAATTTAGATAAATATTCATGTAAAGTTTAGCTGAAGAATTGTTGAAAAACAGATTGAGACAAAGAAAAATGTTGAATATCAAAATGTTTTCGTTTTGCCACCATGTTTCCTAAAACCTTTTATAATGAATATCAAAATGATATAATGTTTTACAAACTGTTAACCCAGACAATTCATTAAGGCAGTTCATCCGTAATGAGATTCATGCGACGTCGGATCTTTTCTGACGACGCCGTAAATATTTTTAACATACTGTTAGCCGTTCAACACGGACACGTTACGAGTTAAAAGAAATCGACACTTTCCATCACCGAATGTTTACGACATCACCCGAAAAAATACGACATCGTGTAATGGGTTTGGTTTATTGGGGTTTTACGCAGTTTTTATCTACTAGGGTCATATCGCGGCGGACCGTGTAATGGAGTAGATCTATATTGTTGACAATTACCCTTTCGTCTCCTAAGATTTCTTTTCTAGAAGTATCAAATTTTTGCTTAGGTAAACTCGGGAATAAGAGTATAAGGATTAATTTTAATGTAACAACAATCAGATAACAACATTGAGAATATTTTACGAATTCAATGTAAATTTAAGAAAATTGACCATTTACTGTATTTTGAATCCTCTGTTTCTCGACCTTCAGTACTATCAGTACTTTGATCTTTTTAACATTTCTTCATACACACAATTCCGGGTCGATGATTCGATCTTTGATCGACATTATCCGAGGATATCCGAACGGCGCTAGCTGATCAGTTTTCTTGTTCAGTATAGATGCAACCAAACAAATTTGTGAACATAGACTTACTAGAGCATTCACTGTTGTCGTTGAAATTGATAGATGCATGGTCTGCTAGAACAAAATTTTCCCAATCGTTATATCGTCGTTTTTCAACACGAACCTCGTAACTGCAGCTTAAACAAGATGCAGTAAGGAGGTTTGTGTTGAAAAGCATCGATATGTGCGAAGTACTGCAGGCAAGCAAACCCATGCTGCTACAAAACAATGCAATGAATCAACTTTAAGCAAGCTAAATTATTCATAATATTATGTGACCCGTCTCGCTAAAAGGGACCTTATCGAATGTCCGAAAAATATCGACCCTAGTCAGTCTGCGCATCCGCGCAGACAGACTAGGGCCGACACTTTTCACTTTTATGGAATTTTCTAAATCCGGGGTGTTTTCCCTATCTTACTATATGTTCATTTTTTGCATACAGAATCTGGTTGACTTGTGCCGAGTCTGACAAGTTTGGCAAAATTTGGATTTTTGGAGTTCGGATAAGGTCCATTTTAGCGTGACGGGTCACATATAACTGACCGTAGTTGTGGAGCCAAAGTAAATTCTCACATAATTTTCCCTTCAAAAACTTTTGAATGTTTGTAATGGAATAACAAAAAGTTCCAATACATTTATGTGTTGTTGCTTGTTCATCTTTTGTCCAATTATCCACTAGCCTTATCATCACAGAATTGTAAATGTACTCCCAACCTATATTCGTTTTCAATAAACTTACTAAATCGAGTATGTGAATCTGATCAATATCACAATTTCAACTTCGTTTGCACACATAAAGATACTTGCATGTTTGTGTCTTCATTTCTTTTATACTTCTTTAAAGAGAAGAATATTTTGCCTTTTCAAGCTCCTTATAATGTAGCGTGCCTTACTTAACAGAATTTTAACTGGAAATTATACGGCCATTGACAGAGCATCCGCTTACAAGTATGGCTGTACATAGTTTTGCATTGAAAACGAATATTACAAGTACAACCAAGATACACAGATATTCCTTCTTTTCGCGGGGCAAATAGATAGATATCATTTTGCGTGAATACATCACATCCAAAGTAAACAACGACTTATGTATGAAGTAGAGTACTTCTTGCAATGTTCACAAAGAGTTTCTATGGGGTCTTTAGATCAGAAAGAAGTAGCCAAAATATTTTCTGAGAATAGGAAGGCCTTTTTAAGTTATTTTCTGAATGAATGGAAATGATCAGAATGGGTAATTTTGTGGAATGACTGTTTCGATTTGGATAATATGTACATAAAAATCGATTACACGCCCATGATAACGTTTCAACCAATCAATCGAACTGGATATAAATTCAGTAACCGCTCCATTTCGGATATTAAGCAATACCATAGGTATACAGATTTAACAATGATACACCCACGATAATTTTTCGGCTAATGAAACTCTTATTCATTCGTCCAATTAAACCAGTGAACGGTAGGAATGGCTCTTGAGCGTTTTGAGTGAAAAATTTTGAGTGTTTGAATGAATAATCGCTTGCGTGGAATTATTTTGATGGGAATAGAATGAAATTAGTGTTAATGCCTTGACGTTTTCAACTGTATATGACCAGTATCATATCCTACTTTTTCATACACAGGTCGAGTTTCAAAAGCTCTGAACAAAGCCATGGTTCTTGCCAACCACCATTATGTACACTGAAAGATTGTTGAATCTAACAAATAAGCTATACCGTATATTAACTGTTCTGGTTTCTTTTTTTCCAACTATGCTGATGCTGTAGTATTGCTAAATACGATTCTAGAAATCGTCAGGGGCAGGCATTATCACGACCACGGTTTGTGTAAACTTATAAGAAGGCATCTGATTGCAAAAAAATCAGATTGCGCAAATCAGGGTTGTTGTTACAAGTAATTACGCAAAACGTTATCGTACTACCGTTGACAATACGGGCCCCAGAAGACCAAATTATCTATGAAAATCAAAGTAGAAAATGTAATTTGTATTTATTACTAAGCGATGTTGCGGTGGTAGAAAACGGGACTGAGATGAAAAATCAAATGTACCACTTTGCCCCGCGAACGTCTTTCCCTCCGTCTCTCCTAAGCATATTTGATATTAAGAAACTCAAAGTACATGTCGGTGGACACCACATCAAAAGCTTCGTAAAAATTCTCATTCTACGAGGTTTTTGTCGTCGTCATATGCATTTGGCCAACAATAAAAATGGTTCTAGATTAATTTATGTCCCATGTATGTTTTGCAAAATTTTATTTGGGAACTGAATTCCAACATGGTAATTATAAGTTTCCCTAGGATGAAGTTCTTTTTATTCTCTAAGAGTACTGCAAATGCGAAAGTCGTTTTTCGCATCACCGTTTTCATTCTTTTCCAAATTATTTCATCGTCAGAATTTGAAATTTGTTTTGACCTTCATACTAACAAATGCATTTCATGCGCAAATATGATCACGTGTTTGAATATCATTAAATTCCACAAGCTTTGTCAATTCACAATGCATGTGGCTCATGTTATATATTGATATGAGCCAGGATCTGTAAGAAAGGGCCCTGATAGCATTTTGGAAAATTGAGTTTCCTGACCAGTGTGTGGTCAAATGCAGTCCAATAAGGACCCATAACCAAACGACAAAATTTAAAGGCGGTCCAAATTGAAAGATCCTGCGGACGACAATTTCAAGTGAATGGAATTTTTCTTTTTCAGGTATTTTTGGATGGAAAACATTGTGGGAAATGAAGAAATTGCTTGTCACAAGCAATTTCTTCATTTTCCACGACGTTTTCCATGGCCATTATTTTGTGGGGAGTCAAAAAGAGTCATTGTGTGGCAATGGGTTAAAATAACGAAGAAGCTATCAGAGAACAACATGGTTCCTGGTCAGACTGTGCTTATGCACAGGCTGATCTGGAATCATGTTGTTCTCAAATGCATTTAAGGGACCCTTCTCCATATCCTGGCTCAATTTATATAATCGTATTACCGGTATTTAGAATGTTGAACCCTTCCTTGCTTATTGTCCTTGACTTGAATTTAAGCATGTATTGAGTGAATATCTGTGACATGCGTTTCGACAGAGAATAATTTCGACATACTTTCCATTTCTATCAGACACCAAAACTGGTATCTATCATAGCTGATACAAAATTGCATTTACAGGTATGGTAACTTTGCAATCATTTAGTTTTTAGCAGTTTGTAAGCTATTTGGCTATATATATATACCCATATATACCACTGCCGACCGGATCAACAGTTTCTCTAGAGGTCGCGTTCTTTCGGCTATAGATCGAGATCGAGAAGAAGTCATTATTTTGGTAGGGTTTGATAGGGAATTTAAGCCATCGAGTCGACGGAGTAGAATATTTGGTACATAACTAGAACATTGTTTACATGAGTACATGTTTATTTGCGTCTTCTTTCATTCTTAAGCCAATGTCTTGGAAGCTGCACCTATAATTTCATGTAGCGAAAACCGCCGCATTAAGGTAAACACACTTCACCCCGTACTTTTAGTGACTGCAATGCCATCAATTCTGATTCAGGTGTACTGTTAGCGGTTTGCATAACCAATCCATTAACAAGTGCTTATCAGTATGTAGCATCTCAAAGTGGACGGTCAGTCCCAGCATGAAAACAAATCACCCAGCTTAAATAAACAAAGCATGGCCAGGACCAGATGAGATTGCACCGACCATATTATACTACTCAAAGTTTGATAGGGATCACTTTTTTATTGCAAAATAAATATGTAACAAAGAAATATATTATATCAAAACTGTTATCATACTGAATGAAAAACATTTCAATATTCGATTAATTAAATTCTTTTGGTCAAATGTAGTCTAACTCAAGCTTAACTTAATCAAACGTCAAGGCACCCCCAAATTTTGACGTAACAGAGGCATTATAGAGTAAGTGAAGATTCACAATTTTCAATTTTTTGGAGTGAAAACACTTGCCTTATAACGTGTATGACGTTCACGAGCATCAATAACAGCACGACACCTCCTGCGCATGCTCGAAATAAAGTTCTGTATCCGGTTTTGAGGAATCAGCCTCCATTCAGCAACTAAGACGTCCTTGAGCTCTTTCAGAGTTCTGGGTTGCACATGTATCTTGCTGAAACTGCATTCTGAAGAATGTCCCAAGCATGCTCAATCGGATCAAAGTCCGGGGGTCGAGCTAGCCAGTCCATGCACTCGATTGTTTCATGCTCAAGATATGCATTTGTGACATGTGCGCGGTGTGGACGGGCGTCATCGTCCATCCGAATGAAGTCCGGGCCAATAGAACAAGCATACGGTCTCACAAACTGGTCCAGAATCTCGTTACAGTACCTCACTGCTGTCAATGTTCCTTTTTCATCAACGTACAGGTCAGTTTCCCGTCAACACTTATCCCTGCCCAAACCATAACTGAAGCCCTACCATAACAATCGTGTTCGGACACATTCAAGTAATCGAATCGCTCATTCGGGATTCTCCTCACTAATTGCCGTCTATCAGTAAATTCTATGCAAAACCTGGACTCATCAGTGAACAGCACTGGTGTCAAGTCGCGGATCGTCCATCTTGCGTGAAGTCTGACAAAGTCTAACCTGTCTTGTGCGTGCTGTCGCGTCAATGGAGCACGTATTGCCGGTCTCCTTGCATCAAGTCCGAACTCATGGAGCCTTGTTCTCACAGTCTGTGTAGAAATGCGCACTCCAGTTGCGTTTCTAAAGTCGTTGTTCAAGGCTATAGCGTTCTGGAACCGTTGACGTCGAGACTGAACTAACAGAAATCAGTCCTGAAGTTGAGTTGTTGCCCTGTCCCGACCTCCTCCATGCCAGTGCGAAGGATCTCTATGGGTAAGGTGACCATTCCACATCCGCGATACCACACTCTGTGACACATTTAGAACCCCGGTAACACGATGTTGGGAGACGCCAGATTCCAACATTACGATGCCGCGGTCCATTTCTGCGGCACTTAGACAATTCCTAAACTGACCCTGGGCCATTTCAAGGTTTCAACAATACAAACTTATCTTCTACACGTGACGAAATTGAGAAATGACAGTTTTGATATCACACATGGAATGTGTTGTTACGCAAATTTTTGGGGATGCGTCTGTTCATTTGCAAATTGTGAAAAGCGTGCAAATTCATGAATACTGTGGTCAATGTGGATCATAACTTAAGACTACAAATGATACACAGAAAGCAATTTCGGTCATGATACTATTATTCTATATGAAAAATCAACTAAGTAAAAAGTGATCCCTATCAAACTTTGAGTAGTTATATAGAAATACATGTAGTTGTGGTGCTTATGATACATTACAAAGTGTTGCTTCATATTTTCTTTTCCTCAAAAATTTGCTTCAACACCAACTTTTGATGTTATAGGTAGCCTTAATGTGATTTTGAACTCTGGAACACCTCTTGATTTCGACAATTTTGTTTTAAATGTTTTTATTAATAGGTTTAGCCCTTTCAAAAACTTGACCTGGTCTAGACATCTCTTATAGAAATCGTTGAGGAATCATTAAGACAAAAGAAGAGCATGCTTATAATCATTATTTTCTTCTTGTGCCTTATTTTTTCTGTGCTAAATCTTTATGGTCTGCAAAAGCTTTTTTATAAAATTGTACTATCCTAAACTTTAATAGTTGTTTGTGATAGGCTTAGAATAACAAAGTCTTGGCGTTTTCTGGGCTTGTATTATAACATTTTCAAGTCAAAATGTAACATTTGACTTTGTAAACCTGGAACCAAATTTCAATAACTGGGGACATTCATATAAGTAAAAATATTTCATGGGAAAATCAAGCACATTCCTATTTCTTCCTTATCATAGCTAGGCTGAATTTAATCCAGTAAACTCCCCCGGCATAATTATGTCAGCATTTGTGTGCACTTCCTGATCTTTTGAAACGGTCTAATTTTGCCATGTTATTCTAGTTTACCCTTTCTCAAAGGAGAACCGTATGAGAAAAAATCTGTGTGAATTCTTTGTGGAAAGAAGAAATTATTGCATTTATTGCATATTGCATTTTCTCATTTTCCTTCATTATTTTCTTGGCTACGGTGTACAAAAAAAGCCAACCTTCATCAATATTTGTAATGTCGTCTTTAACAGCTTTCAATATCAGAAAAATTGTTTATTTTCATAACGACAAAATAAATAGCTTATGGAAAAGAAGGGAAAACTGTTTTAAAAAGGGTCACTAGTACTACACATGCCATGATGACTACGAGGGACGGTGGGAAAGTAGTTGGACTTTTGACTAGTTCTCTAAAACCATTTAATTTTTTAACAAAATTCTTTCTACACTGTTTAAAGAAATTATCCATCTATGTCTATGCATTTTTTCCATATTCGTAGGAGCTTTACTATTGCTACTATTAACCATGACGTAGACCCACTGTATTAGGTACTGTGTAACCACCGGTATCAAAGGCGCCCTAGTCTCAAATTTCTTCTCAGCAAGCATTTTCATCAGTTCTAGACACAAACAAAAGCCGTGTGAGGTAGGGCCTGGGCTATAAGAAGAGTAAAACAACTTTTGTCATGGGTAATATTTTGATAATCTCCACTGTAGATGCGGTGGTATGGGAGCGTGCGTAATCGTTAAGTAGAAAACATTTTTCTTTGCTAATCTGGGACGCGTTTACTTCAGCATTTATTCTTTGTTTTTTTTCTGAATTACTTCAGAATTGTACTTAGCAATGACAGTTTTAACCATTTGACATGACATGACTAACTATCAGACCTCGTGAATCCACAAAAGCAACAAACATGACTACCAGCCGAATGTAAAAGCTTAATCTATTCAGAGGTGGGGAACCAGCTCGTTTCTATGACTGCTGTGACTGGGTTTTTATCCCAAGTTCGGAATTATGAACCATTATTCAATCTTCAGTGATAATGTAGTTCAAAAACTTAAATTCTTCGCGATTAAAATGACTAGACTGTTCTTTTGTTTTGGTTACCCTTGTTGTTCCTCTAACAAATACTAGTAGCCTATGGTACATAAAACCCCTTACACATATAAGTGGACAGAATATTGCATATATTCAGCTTTCTTTGAAAATAAACTGACCACATTATTGGCAAATGGATGTAGATTTCACCAATATATAATGTGTTTATACAGTTGCAAGTGGAGAGACAGCAGCACGAAAAGTCCAACTACTTTCCGACCGTCCCTCGTAGATATGATTAACAAATTTCTGATGCCACATTTAGTGAGAAATTATTTTGATAAAATAGAAAAATATAATTCTTTGTTGAAACAGAAACATTGAGTAAAAAAATATATCAATATTTTAAGACAATGTTTGGAAAGGCATAAGTTATGATATTCTTATTACAATTTCTGTTAATTCCCTTTCCCAAACAAGACACTGTTTTGACATCCATAAGGCTTGGGAAGTCATTGAGAATGGAGCAGAAAATGATGATAACCAGCATTTTATCCCTTCAAGGTTCTCCAAACTTTTCAACTTTTATAGAAAAGACAATGGTGTCTGATAATCAACATTTTCTCCTTTTGCTTTAATATTTTGTAAGCGATAAGTTAACTTACACAAATATATTTAGTTTTGTAATGAATTACCATTTTGTTGTTTCAAATCCGAGCAATCTAAAAACTGTGTTGTTTGGGAAAGGGCTAAAGTGAATATAATGTCCAGTCTTATTTATTGGTACTCTCTGAACCCTCTCCCAAACAAGACCTGGTTTTGATGTCTGCAACAGAGAAGGCTCGGAAAAACATCGAGGCAAAAGAAAATGCTGCATAACCAGCATTTTCTCCTTTTGCCTCAAAATATTCCTTGCTTTATTGTACACATATCATAATTTTATAATAATCATTTTTGTCGTCTGAAGTATCTTTGTAATTGGTCTTCCCTGCAATTTTGTGGTTTGGTAAAGGGTTAAAACAGAGTGTATTGTCTGCTTCGTTCTACCTTCATGCAATGATGCGTCGAATTTGATGATTTATTCAATGAACTCTTGTTAAATTATTGGCGAAAAAGATTTTTCTGAAATTGAACCAGCATATCATGGCTTATGAAGCTGTAGGAATTCTGAAAGCAATGAAGGCTATGTAATTGTCTATAAGCACATTCAGTAGGCAGTTTTTGCTGTGAATTTATCAATTAAATACTGGCCCTGTGGTGTCCGGTTACAGCTAATCAGATGGTGTCCGCCATTATCATAACACACCAGGAAGGCTGCCTCAGGTCAAGATAGGGTTATGACTACATTCATTACATAGCTGCTAATGTTGTGTACCGTTATCCCAAAGGTTTGGATAATCTTGGAAGAGGTACTTAAATAACAGAGTGACTTTCAAGTAGATAATCGTATATAATATTGTTTCCCCTATATTTAATAAAATGGCCTTGCAAGTTGTTTTTATTTTCCGAAATGCTAATTTTTGATAATAATACAAACTGATGCTGTTTTGTTTAACTACAGGATCATGTTCAAGGCGAAACTGTTTTATGAATATTTTATGTACTTGAAAATAAAAGAGCAGCGATCTCGAAAAACGTCCCTTCTATCATAGCATTTTGGACAGCCCTGATTCACGATCCGCGGTGAGAAAAGGAATTAATTTGCCAGAACTAAGCAATTGCTATCAATTTCTTACTACAGGGTGTCCCAATAAAAACGGAACCCTATTTCAAAGTCAAAATTTTCAAAGCGTAAGTTAAGAATCTACTTTTTGAATTTGCAGTACTAAAGATACATAACTTTTGCAAAAAGGTTCCAATTTTTACCTCAAAATATGTAATGGTTCATAAGTTATATGCAATTTAATAATGACACTAAAAACGATCTGACATAATATTGATTTGTGCGTCTTGTTTTTTCGTAAAAGTGCACTAACGGTCAGCTGTTGAATGCTTTACCGTGGTGCATGTAAGTACCGAATTTTCTCAAAATTTAATATATATGTTCTGCGCAAAGTAGGAATTAGTACAATTCTAGAATTGTCCTGCGCAAAGTAAGAATTCTTACCTTGTCCGCCGATTCCATAATTGTACCGGCCAATTCTAGAATTGCGCAGGGCTCGAAAATCGCATATTTGCATTCCTACATGTACTTTGTCCTGTGCGCAAAGTAAGAATTTTTGGACAAAGTAAGAATATTGAATCGGGTGCATTTTAGTGAACACACTAGTTTTAAAATGAAATAAATCAATCGTATTTATGACGTACATTTCTTCCCTTTGCTTGGTCTTTGTCTTTTGCAGTGTTTTGGTTATTGCTAAACCTATATTTTTCTTCCGTCAAAAAATCAAATATTGATCATGTACAATATATTGAAAAAAGAAGAAGATACTGGCATTTTTGTCTTTTGCCTCAAAGTTCTTTCAGGTTCTTTATTTAAGGGACATCAAACTTGGAATTTTGGGGTAAGGGTTTAAAAATTCTAATAACAATCTTCGGATTAAATTGTGTAACAATGCTATCGCAAACTTCTCAATCTTTATAGTTTGCCACAGCCTTTATGATTTACATAAGATAGATCTATGACTATAATACGGAATTGTCTCCTCAACATACATGTACATTCGTCATTCATTACGTGCATTTAATCGCTAAAAACTATTTAATAATATGCATTCAAATATTTTCCAATTACAAATACGCAAATATTTATTGTAAGAGATGAAAGATTCTTACTTTGTACCTACCATTCTTACATTGCGCAGGCAGTAAAAATCGATAATCGATTCTTACTTTGTCCCGATTCTTACTTTGCGCACGGCCAATTCTAGAATTGTCCGCGCAATTTAGGAATTCTTACTTCGCCCGACAAAGTAAGAATTCCTACTTTGCGCAGGACAATTCCGGAATTGTACTAATTCTTACTTTGCGCAGAACATATACACGTATAGCACCTGCAAAATTGAATCCATACCATGGCTATTTGAACTAATCTTAAAGCACTTGTCATTTGAGAGCTGACCGGCATATAAGTCAATAATAGAATAAGTGCACATGATTGATTCAAAATACAAAGTCAACTTTATCATACTTCGTCGATTTTCATGGTTTCTTTTATACATCAAGGTGTCTATGAGTTAATTTAAGAATATATAATAATAGTTGTAATAAGGAGTTGACTTTTGTCCAGTGGGCTTATGTCCAGTGGGCTTTTGTCCGTACCCCGATTGTTATGAATCTGTGATACACTTTGATATTTTGTTTGTATTCATTTTGGTTACATCGCAGCTCTACTTTGAAGTGACATTTCACATTTATATCATTTTTTAAAAGTCTGTCTTGATGCAAAGATTGTTTATTCTAATGCATAGAAATGATATCAGTTTTTTGAAGTTGTAATTTATAAGCGAAAAATACGCCTTCAAAGTTGAGACAGCAATGTCTAATTCTATATGAATCTGAACTGTTTTCCACAACAATTTGTTTAATTCTAGCACAAAAATATATATTTATCGTAAACGGTTCAATATTTTGGCTTGAAATTTTCAGAATTTTCACAAGAAAACATGTTCTTTCAGATAGAATAAAAGTGAAATTTATGTAAAAATAATTCTGAAATGTCACTTTAACAGTTGATTCATCAGCAGAAAAATGGAATGAAAATACACTATTGTGAATACAATTTTTCAAAATCACTTTTGTTTAGTATTGAATATATCAACCAATTACGAAGTGTCAATTTATTCAATGAGTGCAGGCGAGCGCTGCAAAACGGAACAATCGATATATTGTTAAAATGTTTTTCCGGGTACATTCATTTGAATGCCAATATCCTCAAACCTAATGAACATTTTTAAACCAAATTTTAAGTGCTTATAGACAAATGTCGTTTCTAATGCACATTTGAATTTTGCGGAAAAATATCACCTGGTACATGAGAAATTCACTTTCAAAAATGGGTTCCGATTTTTTGGGACACTCTGTATATCTCACAATGGATACATTCATGTCGAAATTATTTCATTTGAGACTTTTGATATCCATTGGTAAAGAGGGAAATGTATCAACACTTCGACTTGAGCATAAATTCAACTTGTCCGATGTCGATATGACGAAGCCTTATTTGTTCGGAAATAAACATACGGGCATCTTTAAAGCCATACCAGACGGCAAAATTTAAGATTAGTACAAAATCAAAAATGTTGCAAATGGGTATTTCAAGCGAAAGAAAGTTCTATATTTTGTCTTTTTGTGTAGAAACATCTGGGAATGGAAGAAATTGCACATCACTTGCAAGCATTTCCCCCTTTTCAATCATGTTACATGAAAATTGATTAATGACTAAAAATTAACTACATTAAGCTGCTTTTTAACCAAAATCTCGTAACTGCAGCTTGTTTAAAGCTTCAGTTACGAGGTTTTCGTTGAAAAGCGACAATACGTTCATCTGCTATGTCTGTGTCTTGTGTTTGTGGTCAACTTTGAGGCAGATTACTTGTAGTGGTAACACAACGGTGTTTAATCACGTGACTTAGAATTTCCGATAATCTTCAATAACTTTGTCAATACTTGAACAATTTGAATTCGGTTTGAAGCAGAGAAGGTGGACAGATGTCACGCATTAGATGGGCGCGTTGAATTTTCAAAAAAAAAATCAGCTGATAAAAAAGTAATTAAAGATCAACCAAAATTTTGGTTGATCTTCAATAACTTTTTTATCAGCTGGTTTATCAAAAATCGAATATGTTTAGCTTATTTCTGGCATTTTCCAAGCTCCTCCGCTTCAAACCGAATTCAAATTGGTCCCATATTAACAAAGTTATTGAAGATTTTCTGAAATTGTTATATCACGTGATTATACACCGTGAGTAACACGCTAGACTTGTATTGTTTAACCGAAGTTACCGTGCGCTGTGAATATTTATAAACAAATGTATAGTTGTCGCCACATCGTATGACACGTGTTTATGTTTTGTTTAACGTTCAATTATACTTCGTAAATATTGACCTGAACCTGTTGAATATGTAATGAGTAACTGTGATGCGAAATAATCACTCTTCGACGTATATTGACACGAGGAGCACGTGCAGAATACAAAGTCCCAATGCTTATGGAAACTATCGACTCTGCTCGACAGTGAGGAGTGCTGGCGAGTATTGATTATTTCGCATCACAGCTACTCATTACACATTCAACAGGTTCAGGTCAATATTTACGGAGTATACATTTGAACAAAATATAAGCATTGTGCCGTACGATGTGGCGACAACTGTAATCGTTTGCAATATTGACAATAATGAGCGCACGGTCACTTCGGTTCAACAATAAGACAGTGATCGCTTGGTTGTTGAACAATCACAAAATTGACCAAACGCCGACTGTCAATCAAAAACATCGATTAACCAACGGACAATCACAAAAATGTCATGCCCCAATCGTTCATCGTTGCACGTGTTATTGCATCGATTTATCGACTGACAATCAAAACAATCCACAAGCCAATGGCAAAGAATTTTGTGCTTACAATAGACTAGGTTTGACGTTATGTTTTGATGAACCGTCGGTGTTGTTATAAAATCTCGTAACTACGGCTTAAATCAAGTAGTTACGAGATTTTATAACAACAACTACGAAATACTATTTTGTTTGTCCGAATTTACGTCACGATTATCTGGATAAAATCGTTCCCTTTTAACGATCACATTCCCATTGTTTGTCTTAAATTCTATGTTGGGCGGAGCGATTGGCGTTTGGTCAATTGCAAAACCTCGTAATTACAGCTTTATATAAGCTGCAGTTAGGGGGGATTTATTGAAAAGGAAGTGGCGGATGCATGATTTCTGTGAGGGGAGTGGGGTTCGAATATATACTGAGTCAAAAAAGAAAGTGTGCATACTTCTACTTAATATGTCTACGTAACCGCTGCAATTAACTTTACCAAACTTCTACACGGAGCTAACTTATCAACTTACTCTTGTCCATTGACATGGGAAGCACCTTTGGACGATTAAATTGTCTGGCATATCACCAAATGCTGTTAGCACCTTTTTGCACGTGCTTATCAAAACAAACGTTTAATGATAAACTTTATTGTCTTAAAACTGTATTCAAGGTGTATAAAAGTTAAATCAAACATAAGATTTCAATATTCTGTATAGTCAAAGAGGTTACGTCTTCGTAAACACGACGGATTTCACACTTTAGTTTTGCTAGTGTCTTGAACCAGCGTAAAATATTTAAATGTCATCGTTATGGAATTAGGCGTTTGTAATCATGTTTCCAAAAACAGAGGATACATTTTTGACAGGCTCCCGTCTGATAAATCGGATGCAACAATGACTATACAAGCATGTTACACGACGTTGACGTCCATACGTCAACGTTTCAAAAATGCACCATTCATGGCAATTTAGTACAGCAAGCATTTATGAACAACATTGGAAATCCGCGAAGGCAGATGGATGACCCGTAACAGATTTGAGACCATTTGTTTGTCACATTATCAAGATGCAAAAATCTTACGTTACACCCATATTGGGCACATCGCTATCGTCACGGGACGCGTGAAAATTAGTCCTGATTGTGGTGTAGGACCTAACATCTTTTCCGCATTAGTTTCGCTAAATCTAGGGTCCATTTAAAAAATCAAAGTGCTGAGAGCACTGTAATTGGACGTCTCTGATTGATTGAGCGGGATTGTACATGAACGAAAGATATTTTATTCATTCTTCTGTGTTTAATTCTATAAGATCGGTTTCGGACATACGAAATCGGCTTTATTACCAGAAAACCCTTCTCATAATTCAAATTGATTTGATTGCCGTTTCAAGACAACTGATTTGTCTCTATGAATAATCACTATTAATTTTATTACCCAATTCAATTAAGGCCATGTGATTAGCACTTTTGTCTTCTTGTTTGGGTTAACTATGAGTATTGTCGTCAGTTACACCTTTTGTTGATTTTATAAAGGACGATACAAAGCAATTTATTCAAAATGTAAGCCAACGCGCTACATAAATGAAAGCCGCAATAGCTCACTTGGCAAGGCACTCACCTTGTACTCTTTACACATGTCCATATCTGGAAGGCCCTGGGTTCGAATTCTACTCAGACATTGTTCTTTTTCATCATCTTGTGGTTACAAAACAAATTCAATACATATTTTTCCTGAAACAAAATACCAGATGAGTTGGAGCACCTAACCATGGATTCCTCATACCAGTACTACCGCAGCATCCTTACATCTACAGATGTGCATGCAAAGAAGAAATTGGGAACGTGCCGTCGGGAAAATGGCAGTGGAGTACAATACGCAATTATAATCTTCATATCATCATCAAAAAAAAATTGAGAATATCAATGTCTCTATCTGTAAACATATTCATACGATCATCCAGGTACCATCGTCACTGTTGCAGATCTATTGCTTCATCTTCTTAGCTCAATACACGTAAACGGTTCACTTAAACGTAAAAAATACAGTTCACTGACACTCGATCATAGACTAGTAATAATCATTGTGGTCATGATCATTGATCAGTATGTAAATAGGTCATGATACTGTCGAACATCAGTGATACAGATGCTGAAGAAAAAAAATAAAACTCCTAAGAGCAACTATTTTTCTGAATAGGTGGATATCACTAGCGTCTCATCTGAGGCTGTTCAGATGGAACCCCGATTTGCCATCGAGTCGAACCCGAGTTGCCAAATGAACTCACTCCCAGATAATCCCTGTTTCCAAAATACGTCTCGGGGAAACCCCGTTCCTTTAAATATGTCAAAGACTTAAACAACAATGATCAAAGAAAAAGAATTTGTCATACACAATACGTGCATTAAATTGAGTAATCGTCCTAAAATGTCTGTTCTCAGTAAACACATCAAGAAAAACAAACGTTTTAACAAACTTTATACAGAAGAAATAATCCGAACTGGTTTCGAACCAACGGCGTCCCAAATTTCATACTGAAAAAAAGTTGCGATGTTAATCCTTTCCCGTTTACATAGTGTACATGTATCGCTTTCTAAAGATCTTGCCCTTTACACAATATTACGAAAGCCAAATCAATACAAGAAAAAATTATTAAATCGAAAAAAGATCGTAAAGTTGGTTAAGACGTGGCATGAATTGGATCGGCCAATGAATCTTATAGTGTTTGTTAGAGAACACATAGAAGGCAGGAAAAGATACGACAGTTTTCCTGTATGGTCGCAAAATCTGTTTTGAATTTTGGTCAACTGGCCATTGAGTCTGAGAAAGGGTTTTTTGGTAATGAAAACTCATTTCGCCTGTCGAAAAGTGGTTATAAGAATTGGACGTCCTTTCGGACGTCCAATTAAAAATTGAGGACATGGAATACGTCTTGCAATATGAACGCAATGAAATTCCAAACGATAAAATGAATCAATACGTTCGATCAGTGAGACCACACATTGTTACCGTCATTCATTGAACACATGTCACAATAGAAATTGAAGCAAAAATCCCAAGAAATTTTCATTATTTAATCTCCCCGCGTTCGTCAGCAAGTTCAATGAATTTTGAAATTGACCCCTGTCTCAAATATCCTAAGACACCACAAGAAATACCCTATTTCACACAGTTTCAAAAGACACCCACTTATAGGCAATTGAATTGTCTTTCATTTGATACCAATATTATCGTACTCTACCCAGGTAAAGCACGGTGGTTAATCACGTGACTCATAATTTCAAATCATCAATAGTTCTATTAACATTCGACCAATTTGAATTCGGTTTGAAGCAGAGAATGTGGATAAATGCCAGGAATCATCTGGACGTGGTGGATTTTTGAAAAAAAAACAACTAATAAAAAGGTTATTGTAGATAAACCAAAATATTTCTTTTTAAAAAAAATCCCCCACGTCCAGCTTATTCGTTTCATTTTCGCACCTTCTCTGCTTCAAACCGAATTCAAATCGGTCAGGTATCAATGCAAATATTAATGATTTTCTGAAATTCCGAACCACGTGATTATCCGTGTAAAGCCCGAGTAAAAACATAATGATTTAAAATGACATAAGGGCCTTTTCACTGGTGGTGAACTAAAACAATTTTCGCTACAACACGGTATTGATATTTTGCGTTTAAATGTGTGTTTATAGATTTTTTTTCTAATGACAATGAACTTGTTCTAAAAACAGACCGGGTTTACCGTTTTGTATAGACAAACCGTCTATGTTGTTATAAAATCTCGTAACTACGGTTTCGATAAAGTCGTAGTTACTATATTTTATAACAACACCGACGGAATACATTGATCGCGAAAAAACGCCCCTCGCTTTGGCCGAGTTAACCATCAGTGCTTTTCCTAAGGCCATGCAGTTACATTTGAAATTAGATAATAAGATACACATGAATGAAAGGTTTGATTTATTCGGGTTTACGCCGTTTTCAACTGCTATAGTCACATCGCGCAGGCTGAAGCACCTAATCATGGATTCACGTCGTTTCTCATACCTGTACTACCACAACATCATAACCGAGCCCCCAGCTGCTCGCCCACAAAGGTTAACGACATGAATGAAAGACAATACATGTAGTTCATGAATTAATTATCTACTTTACAGTTTAACAGGTGGTTTAAAAGAAAATGGATTATTGATGCAAAATATGAAATTTCATATGCAGGGTGGAGATTGAGCATCATGAGATGGATAACAACTACGGACAAAAATAATCTTGATTCTGGTCGAATATTTTTCAATGACTCTTTCATTTCTGCGCCAATTGTCAGAAGGTTTGTTGCAGGTACCCTGCTTTAATGAGCTCTTTACTTAGATATATAAATTACTCGTTAAATCCTTTTTACCTTTTAAAAAAAAATCATCCCGACCGACCAAAAAAAAACGAAATGATAACGACTACGGACAAATTTGCATCGCTTCAGGTAAGAAATTATGCAATACCTTTCTTATTTGTAATTCAATTTTCATGTGGTTTGTTGCATGTACCCCGCCGTACTGAGTTCTTTCTTAAGATGTATGATTTGTTTGAAAATTTTTCATACATTTCCCAAATATTGATCCCAACCGACCAGAAAAACGATCTGAATTTTTGTCGTTTTCCTGGTCGGTTTGGATCATTTTTTGCAAAAAAAAAATGCTTCAGGTACGTCAAACATCAGATGAAAGAGTGCAGTTAGGTGGGGTACATGCAAAAACCATTTGAAATTTGTAGATATAAGAAATCTATTGCAAAATGTCTTACCTGAAGCGAGGCAAATTTGTCCGTAGATTTACCCATCCCATCATGCACAATCTCCAGAGAAAATGATAGTTTAAGGTGTTATGCAGATGTTGTAAAATAAACAAGGCGTAAATGCACCTTTCACACTTTCTAATGCGAGTTTCCTGTTGTTCTGATACTGAATACTTGGATAAGTTGAATAGCAATGAGCTTTGTTCTAAAAACAGATTCGGTTTATTGATAGGCTATGTTTTGATAACATGTTGGGGATGTTATAAAATCTCGTATCTACGACTTTAATCAAGCCGTAGTTACGAGATTTTATAACAACACTTACGAAAAACTATTTGTTTGTCCGAAATTACGTCACTGTTTACTTGATAAAATCGTCCCCTATTATGGTTCTTTGACCAGATGAAGTAACATTCACAACTTGGTCCGCTCCTTTAACCCTTTCCCAAACGACAAAATTTTAGGGCGGTCCAAATTCAAAGATCCTGCAGACGACAATTTCAAGTGAATGGAAATTTTAACTTTTAGGTCTTTTTTTATTGAAAGCATTGTGGGAAATGAAGAAATTGCTTGTCACAAGCAATTTCTTCATTTTCCACGATGTTTTCCATTGCCATTATTTTGTGGGGAGTCAGTAAGAGTCATTGTATGCTAATGGGTTAACAAACGCAAAGGTCAGCCAACTCAGTCTGTCTTGGCCTACCAATCATGTGGTTGTAGGTTCAAACCCGGCGTTGGTCAACATTCTTTCCAACGTTTTTTTTTAATTAACCCATTTGTGCCTAGAGTCCACTTAAATGCTTATTTATGTTTGTATAATAATTTGTTTGTTTCTCATAATTTGTCTGTACTGATAAGTCATCACTCTAAAAGAAAATACAAGGTCAAGTGCTTATTAGAGGTAAACTTGCCAGTAAAAGTGAATACTAGTATTAAAATTTATATAAACGTAGATACGGTCAGGCAGATAAATGAAACAATGATAATTTTAAACCCATACCACCACCTAGTTTTTTATCTTTCTTTACTGGGGACGGCGGCAATCGAAAGCAGATTTAAATTATGATCTCTATCCTATTGGTAATGTAGATAGGTCTAACATTACGGTTTTATACACACATTTTTTTAAGAAAGCTATGATAAATAACGTGTTCGACAAACAGAAAGTAATAGTGAGCAGGTATATATCATTATTAATTAATATTAATAATAATTATTAATAATATCATTAATAATAAGAATCCGCCTGTTTCTCTGCACTGTAGAATCTGCGCTCCTCTACAATTCTGAGACTTGTCCTTAAAAAAGCAATTGGAAAAGAGACTGAATGGCGTATACACCAGGATGTTGCGGATGGCTCTTAATGTGTCTTGGAAACAACACCTAACCAACGACGAACCCTATGGCTAGCTACCTAGAGTCACTGAAAAAGTCGCACAGCGTCGCCTTAGACTTTCTGGGCACTGCATACGCCACTCAGAAAATTGTCCCTAATCTTGTTTTAACCCTTTCCCAAATGGCAAAATGTTTTGGTAGTTCAATCAAAAAGCTGCTGCAGACGACAAAATAGGTGTAAATCAAGATTGAATTTGTGTACAATATAGCTCAGAAACAATTGAGGCAAAAGGAGAAAGTGCTGATTATCAGCACTTTCTTCTTTTGCCTCAATATTTTCTAAAGCCCTATCTATTAAGGACGTCAAAAACCAGGTCTTGTTTGGGAAAGGGTTAAGGGAACCCGTCCATGGACATCCAAACCGAGGGAGGAAGCATGCCACCTACATCGCCTTACTCAAGACAGAACAGACACTGGACTTACAAACACAAATGAACTACATGAAGCCATGAGTAATAGAGAGGTTGGAAAGGTTTTGTTAATCTGCTCGACCGGGAGGTCGACCAGAGTAAAGTAAAGTAAGTAATCCCATGGATATACATGTATCACAATCACGCCGATGTTCTAAAATGTTGGCGGATATGCAAGTAATTTATAGACCTAGAGCTATCAGCATGAAAATATTCGCATTCGAAATGTTGATGTTTGCAATATTCATGTATACAGAAAACTATGTTCCAACTTCCAAAGCTAGTATTCAATTACACTCCGCAGACGAAATGGGGAATTTGGTATATAGGCCTAATCCGAGTCTTCTCTGATGAAAATTCGCTCTTTGATATTTGGATGACATCAAATTAGGGGGTATACTCGAATTCAGCCTGTCGGTTGGTTGGTTCTTGGTCAGTTGGTTGTTGTTCGACTTATTTTTTTTTTTCAAAAATGTCTTCTACGGACAATCCATCCTACAGTTTAAGTCAGATTTGCTTGGCAAGGCAGCGTCTTTCAGATGAGAAAATGCCATTTTCTTAAGTTAGGGAAAGTGCTTAATTTATTATTCATAAGTGACCTGAACATGACCCATATTTTGAAAGCGTTCTATTGTACTTGTAGGTTTGACGTTCGAGAGGACACGTAGTTCTCTGGGAAAACAGTAGACTTAATAGTAAGTGCAAAGTGAAATAATTATTTAGACTTTTTGAGAATGAAAGCCGTTGCAGATTTAATATATCTTTAAAGGGGGAATAACACTTAACATCTTGCAAATTTTCCGAGAACTTCGTACAAAAATAAATATACATTATTAAAATATGGTCTTTAAATTGCATATATGCCAAATCTTAGCTTTCTACCTTGTGTATTGGCTTAGATGTCGACGGATTTAAAACCCCATGATTTTTTGTCGGGGGGATAAAAATTATAAAAATAAAACATATGGGGTTTTAAATCCGTCAACATCCTAGCCAATCCACAAGATAGAAAGCTAAGATTTGGCATAGATGCAATTTAAAGGCCATATTTTCATAATATATATTTATTTTTTGCACGAAGTTCTCTGAAAATTTGTAAGATGTTAAGTGTTATTCCCCCTTTAATATCATTTTTTGTTTGTTCGTTTGTATTTTTTTTTGTTGTTGTTGTTTATGTTTTTGTTTTGTTTTTTTGTTGTTTTTTTTTTTTTTTTTTTTTGGGGGGGGGGGGGGTTGTCTCATTTCTTTTCTCTTTTTTTTTTGCTAAATTGTCCATTTAATTGACTTCAAAAATTAGGATTGTTTCATATTTTTGATATACGCACGCGGCAGCTATATTTTCATTTAGGTTATGCCACCCATCACAACCTCGAAGATACAAAACATTTCGTGCATCATCGGCGTCATCCCTGACTACGAAGATTGACGAGATTATCCGGTTTTTTTTTTTTGTTTGTTTGTTTTTGTTTTTTTTTTAATTTTTAAATTTCCAATTTCAGGTAAACGGTGTAAACGTACTTGGCAGCGAAATTGCACGCAATATTTCTCCTCCAATGATGTGAGGAAAACCTATAACCAAACTTTGTCTTGGAGATTGATATATTCAACTTTTTGTAGATCTATGTAATTCAAAGTTAATAAAATATTTTTAGGGTTACCCCTTTCCCAAACAAGACCTGGTTTCGACGTCCCTAATAAAAAAGGCTTGGGAAATTATTGAAACAAAAGAAGAAACTGCTGATAACCAGCAGTTTCTCCTTTTGTCTCAATATTTACTGTGCCATATTTTACACAAAACCTATCTTTAATAACATACATTTTGTCATTTTTTACAGTTTTTTAAGTGGATCACCCTATATTTTGCCGTTTGGGAAATGGTTAAAAAATCACAGAGAGAAAGTTTTCTTGTCCAGAGTTTGACACAGTTGAAGTTCGTTGTCCCAATTTGGGGACGTTAGTACGAACCTGAAAGAGATAAATGTGACCCGTCACGCTGAAAGGGACCTCATGAGAAGTGTGAAAAGCATCGACTCGATGCGCGGACTGCGCAGACTGACTAAGATCGAAAATTTTCACTCTAATAGATCTATAACTTTTTGAATGTAGAATGCTTCCCCTATCTTTCCGAAGTTGTGTCAATAACTTAATGAACTTATAGCTATTTATTACAATAAAACCGAGGCTTAGTCTTAACGTGGAAGGTTAAATATAAATGCGCATAATTATGTTTTTATTACATATCGTATTTTCTTTTACGCCTTCTTTTCAAATAAACGTATTAAATATGATATTAAAGAATGCTTAAATATAGTTTAAATTCCATAATAAATGTTTTAAAGTTTTCTTTTTTTATTCAATTCGAAAGTAATAATATATCTTTTAAACGGATAGGAAATATGCGTCGTTGACGTTTAATAAATTAGAGACAAGATGATATTCTCATTATGCAAATGTAACCTAAAGTAAGATGATAGAATATGAATAAATTTGAAATAAGTGAAGACGAGAAAGTTATCCCATTTACAACAATAGTATTATTTATTCATCTTTATATATACCTCATGATAAATGACCTGGCAGAGCCGCCCATGTTAATCGATAGAGAAGCTCTGCCAGGTCAGTTATCGTGAGGTTATACCTAACACAAAAGTTTGGGATTATTCATTTTGAACATAAATTGTATCACCATAAACACGGTGTATAATCACGTGATACAAGAATCGTAGAAAAACTTCAATAATTTTGTTACTACGCGCCCGATTTGAATTCGGTTTGGAACAGAGAAGGCGGACAGATGTCTCGCATATTAGATGGACGTAGTGGATTTTTAAAATTCAGTCGATAAAAAAGTTATTGAAGATCAACCAAAATTTTGGTTGATCTTCTATAACTTTTTTATCAGCTGATCTTTTAAAACTCCACCACGGCCAGCTTATTCCTTGCATTTTCCACCTTCTCTGCTTCAAACCGAATTCAAATTGGTCAAGTGGGCCTATTTACAAAAATATTGATGGTTTTCCGAAATTCTGAGTCATGTGATTATACACCGTGACAAATAGGGTTGAACTTCAACAAAAGGTATCAACGGTTTGTCAATTCGATGCATGCACATTATACCATGAAATTATGCAGTCTCCCTTAATTGGGTGCAAAACGCATGTTGATAATAAAAGAGAGGGGGTCTTTGAAACAATCGCAAGGTCATAGCCTAAATTCCATGAATGCATATACATTTATTGTATTATTATAGCCTTGTCCCACCTAAAGGTCGGTTCACATTGACGAATTTTCTTACGATTCCTTACGAATTGGACATTCGTAATCAAATTGCCGAAATGCACACGTATTGTTACGATTTGAGCGAATTTAACGGACGGTTCACGTATTTCTACGACTAGTTTACGGGCTGGTTACGGATTATTTACGAATCAATAGGAGTATTACCGACTTAGTTACGAATGTTTACGAGTCCTTTGTTATTATTTTGTTGTTGTTGTTGTTGTAAGAAAGACAACCTCGTTATTGAAAATCTGACATTCGACAAGACAACATGTGTTACGAACGAAATAAGCTTAAGTTGTACCAACAATTTCTTCAAAACAATTAACCCTTTCTCAAACAAAATCTAGTTTTGACGTCCCATGGTTTTGGAAAATATTGTGAGAAAAGAATAAATTGCTGAAAAATCAGCAATGCAATTCTTTCTGTTCAATCAGAATTTTATATTCAATACCATACAAAGTTTCCACTTCTTACATCAATTAATTGTGTCGTCTGTAACTCCATTCAAATTGAAACAATAAAAATTTTGCCGTTTGGGAAAGAAATCCTAAGTGTTTGTACTGTATTAACTCTCATACATAGTGTGGGGTCATTTATAACCCCAGAAATATATTTATGCTTGATATATTCAAAGTTGTTCTCCGATGCGCGTTTACTTTTTTACTTTTTTCTATCTAATACATTGTATACGTCGATAATAAGTCAAATTGTCTTGAACATCGAACAACGTTTGAAGGAATTATCGTCAATTTTGAGCTGGGATAAAAAAAACCCGACCCAAGTGCATATGAACGCATTGAAAAAATGGGCTCTTAGTCCTCGTTTTTTTTGCAAATTCAATTAGAAATCATTTGACGTTTAGCAAAACATTAAATAGTATTTCCTCTATCGTTAATTTTATTTGTCAACAATTTTGACATACTCAATCAAATCAAATCAAATATTCTTTATTGTTCACATCATGTACAAAATGATTTACGAACTATTCACACATAAATAAAACATATAACAAACGATGACGTTCATATCTGTTATAATCTAGGATGTCAATCATCATAAGACTCTGCATATACACAAGGTCTGACCAGGACTCACACTGCCCTTTTTCAGCTTCTCTATCAAAAATAACCATAATAAGGCCTTTTGTGGAGCCTGGTCTGTTTTAGTACCATTCTCGGAATCTCATACCATAAGTGCGCTTTTTTAAACATCCCGGCTCGTTTATATTCGTAAAGTTATCGTATATATTCGTGAATCACACACGGATGATTTGCGAGTGATTTGCGATAAACTAAGAGTCATTTACGAATGAATAACGGGACATTCAATCCGTGGACATTCGTGAGAAAACTTTGGACATGCCAAAAAAACTTCCCCGTATGAACACGAATCATTGCGATAGTCGCCGATATATTGCGAGTTATTTACGAATGTTTAAGTATTGTTTACGAATACTTATGTATGCCTTTCCGAATGGACCACTGAAAACGAAATCTATGAGAATGCACGATTTTTTTACAATGCCATTTATTTTTTTTTTTTTGTTGTAAACAAAAAGATATTATCTCTACATCATCATCCAGTAGCTGACATTGAGAAAAAAGGCATTTCATTCTTACGAGTTATTTACGGATGCTCACGTATTGTTTAAGAATGTTCCCGAATGGCCTACGAATGTCCAATTCTTAAGGATTCGTAAGGAAAATTCGTCAATGTGAACCCACCTTTACCGCATTTTACACCGAATGCATACCGAACTTAATTCGACATATAAAGGTTCGTTCCTGTAACGGTATATGTTCGGTATCTTATCGATGCTCTTCGGTGCTTTTCGTCGACATTCGGCGGTGTTCGCAGACGCCAACAAAAGTTTTTGAGCATGCACAAAATTTTTCACCGAATGCAGCGAATCAAAATTTCGGAATGAGTTTGGTAATTGTTCGCAGAGGGATCGGTAGGCGCGCGTCTGACATTCGCTGCGTTCGTTTTGGTGTCGGTGAAGGTGCGTTTATAAACCGATCTGACCGAAAAGGCAAACGAACAGCTAACGAAACACACCTATCCTTACGATACAATTCCGAATATGAAGTTACATTCGTAACTCAAACGGTAGGGGTTCGTTAATGTTTTGGGAACGAATTGGGATATATTTCGGAGAAACATCGTTGGTTGTTCGACACAGTCGCTAAAAGTTCGTTACGTGTTCAATGCATGGTCGGTACAAAATCGTTGAAAACCAACGGTCACCGAATAAAATGACAACGAATACTGCGAATTTCGCACTTGCATTCGGTATAAATTCGCCAGGAATGTTCGGTTTCACATGTAGGTGGGATAGGCCTATTACATGCAATTTGACAGAGTATCAAACACATTCATGGTCAAAGGTCAAAGGCGATCATTTTTGTTTTGATTAACCATTTCACTCATAATCTTTATGATCTCATTTGGTTTCATTTATTACTTGAAATTCTGTCGTCAAAATATAGCAAGCAGAAAGTTGCAATAAAAACTACATTTACCACAAAATAAAGTTTACTTTTCATCTCATTTTTATCGAATAAAAAATAAATTCAAATCAGATTATTCAGTTTACTTTATGCAAGCATGTGAAGCAAATGAGCCGCATGGCAGGAAGTAGCACGTGTGTGCATTTTAAGGGCGCTGACACCTTGAAAGTAGTTAGCCCAGAATGCCCAAATTAGACAGATGATAATCAACGTTGGCGACATCTAGTGGTAGGTATTGCCCAATAGGGATAATGAAGGAATATTTTGTCATGTGACATCGACGATTAACTATCGGTCATAGACCCAACTCGCATCGTCATCGTGCGTAGGGGAGACCGGGGCTAGTTGATGCAGGGGCAAGTTGATGCATTGGGAATAAAACTGTAAATACGTCATATATGGCATCAGCAATGACATGAAAGAAAGTCCTTGACAGCCCCCATTTTCTCCGGGTGTTTGGGGAAATTTTGGTAAGAAATGTGGATTTGGCGTGGAAAAGTTGTTTTTCACACACGAAAGTAAATTTTATGTTTTTTTGCAGAATTTCGTTTCATGCAAATGCGTCTTTGATAATTCATATTTCAATTATGCGCACAGGATGTCCAATGTGTGAGCTTCAGTATGACAACTTCTTTTTATAGGAAATACTTTGCACAAGTTGTCTACATTGCTTCATGTCACGTGTGGGGTGGTCGGGGCAAGTTGATGCAATGAGCCCGGGGCAAGTTGATGCACTCGACCTGCCAAAGAAATATACTGGAAAAAAGAAGAAATGAAGAATTTCTATATCAGTTTACATGCAGGAAGGATATAGCTTTTATATTATACAAAGACAATGGAAATTGGCCTTTCAGATCATAAGTGATAGAAGAAAGTCTGAAAAATGCATCAACTAGCCCCGTTCTCCCCTACTCAATACAGCCTAAACACAGACACGGTCCTTGTTTAGCTTAAGGACCTGTATGGTATTCCATGTGGGCACATGTTTAAACTGTTTGATTTGTCCAGACATAGTTGCAATAATGTAACGGAAATCTTTTCAAATTTTGATCTAGGTTTCGGGTACAATCTCGTCCTATTTGTTGCAATGGAGCAGGCTCCTGAGTGATTCACTCCACAGGTTTAGCATAATGCTAGTCAAACTTCAAAATAAAGTTATTGAATGTTGTAAGAATGTTACCTGACAACCAGTTAACCATTCTTTCTGTCAATTAAGCTTAATTTTAGGCCATGAAAACGACAAATTTACTGTTATTTCTAGCGCACAGACTTTAAAAGTTAACGAGGAATATATGCATCAACATGCCCCACGCATGGGGCAAGTTGATGCACTCGACCTACCAAAGAAATATACTTGGAAAAGGAAGAAATATACTACAATTCAATGATTTCTATATCAGTTTACATGCAGGAAAAATTGAGCTTTAATATTATACAAAGACAATGGAAATTGGCCATTCAGATCATAAGTGATGGAAGAAAGTCTGAAAAATGCATCAACTAGCCCCGGTCTCCCCTACGTGAGTTTTTGTTTGACCTTGACCATACGTGAGGGTAACTAGACGCTACGTAGCATTTCCGGCGAATTCGAAAAGTAATAAATTATTCTATTAAAGGGCCATTAAATAAATAATTTGACAGGGACAAAGAAAGAACGGAAATGAAATAAATACCATTCTACTCGGGTGTCCAACTTATCGCAGACAAAAGATAAAAAGGATTTCTCTGTTCATATTACTGGTATTTATTTAGGCCAAACAAATGGTACTTTGATTAAAATGATGCGAGCGGACATAGGCTTTTCTATTTTTTTTTATTTAATTTCTGGGAGATGTTGAAATTTATTAAAGAACTAAGATATGACGCACCATTTGATGCGAAAAGACCATCAGGAACGGACGTATGGACAGACGGGATATTATGTAAAATAAAAATAAAAAACGCCCATCTCCGTTGGCCTAAGCAAATTGTGGATTAATTAGAAAGTCAAAACAGCCATTTATGACATTCAATGGCATATATTTCAAAATCGGAAATTCTAATCAAGCTGAAATACGTCAACAAACAAGCTTTAATGTTCACCAACATTTCAGTCCAATTGTTCATTTAAATATAAATATTTATTTTTGTTACAGCGAAAACAAGATTGAAAACAACATGTTTTTTAAACCCAATTGCATATAAATGCCAAAGGGCAATATCCTTCTGTTGGAATATGAGATCGCTAACGAAAATACTAGAATAAACATCCTGTTGAAACTGTCTCGAACGATCAGTATGATTATGTCTATAAACAAAGTAAAAAACAACATTTATAACATTCCATAGCAGATGATATCGTGCTTTCTGTTTCAATCATATTTCTTTGAAGGATTCGATCTGATAGATATAGAAGGTAATGTAACGTTACGATTTTTTCTAAACTTTCCATGACAACTTTTAAAAATTTGAGAAAGTTTTAAATGCTGATGTCAAGAATTTTGAAAAATCAATAAATCGCAGACCCTTGCCTTTATTCACTGACCTTGAGAAAATTGCAATTTCACTATCACGCGTGACAACCCTGAGTATATTTTGAGCCAGGATCTGGAAAAAGGACCTTTAAAGTGACATTTCATATTTATTTCATTTTTTAAAAGTATGTCTTGATGCAAAGATTGTTTATTCTAATGAATAGAAATGCTATCAGTTTTTTGAAGTTGTCAATAATAAGCGAAAATTACGCATTTAAAGTTGAGACAGAAATAACAAATTCCATATAAATCTGAACTGTTGTCCACAACAATTTGTTTAATTCTAGCACAAAATATATATTTCTCGTAAACGGCTCAATATATTGGCTTGAAATAGTCAGACTTTTCATAAGAAAACATGCTCTTTCAGATAGAATAAAAGTAAGAATTTTATAAAAATAATTGTGAAATGTCACTTTAATTCTTTCCCAAACAAGAACTACTTTTGACGTCCCTATTTGAAAAGGCTGGAGAAAACATTGAAACAAAAGAAGAAACTGCTGATAACCAGCAGTTTCTCCTTTTGTCTCAACATTTTCTAAGCCATATTTTACACAAAATCTATCTTTAATAACTTCCATTTTGTTATTTGTGACAGTTTTAGAAGAGGACCACCCTAAAGTTTTGCCGTTTGGGAAAGGGTTAAAGCATTTAAGATTATCAGGGCTTCGGTTTATTGTGGTACAATTATGTACTTCTTTCGTCATGAAATGCAACGCACGTCTTCGAGAAATATAAGTGTAGGCCTATATAGCCTACAAATGGATCGTCAACAACAAAGAAGAAACAGCTCTCTTTGTACTTTTTTTAAAGAGAGAAATAAAAACAAGTTTTCTGGCAGAGACATTGATAATTGACATTTGCTATTTACCATTAAGACCCCCCCAAACAAACAAGAGCTGTCCGAAGACAGCGCGCTCGACTTTCTAAGTTGCTTAGTATAAAGGGGGCATAACTCCAAATAGAATGGTCCCAGGGTCATGGGCCCTGATAGTAAGGCAGAGGGTGTGATGGTAAATAAGTATTCTAAGTTTGGGTTGAATCCCTTTGATAGTATGGAAGTTATTGATGTTTGAAAAAACTTTAACCTTTGTTGCAACGCCGACGCCAACGCCCGGGTGACAGTATAAGCTCTCATTTTCTTCGAAAAGTCGAGCTAAAAATAACACAGTAAATAGTGAAACAAAAGGAGAAACACTAATATGAGGTTATTTAACATGTCTTTGTACAATACTGAATTCTATTGGATGAGTACAATGCAGAACGAGGCTATATTTGGACGAGCCGATAGGCGAGTCTAAATATAGACTGGTTCTGCATTGTACGAATCCAATAGAATTCGGTATTGTACAAAGACATGTTAAATGACCTCTTTATTTCACATCATTTTTTTTTCACACAAAACATGACAAAGATTAATTTTGTATAAAAGATAAGATCGAGATCTAATTACTTTTAAATAGAATTCCAACGTGAAATAAAAAAGGAAGAAAAACAACAAAGGCTTCTGTCATGAAAAAAAAATGTAGGCTACATGTACATTTCTAACACTGAAATATACATGGCATCTGACATTAAATCTATATTTATCGATTTATGTTTGTCTCAAAAGATTGAATAGACCGTCATATGACAGTGTGAAATGTACATGAAATTTGTCATACAAACTATCTATCATGCCAAGCGTAAATCAACAATGAAAACATTGACAGAAAAGGAGAAATTGCTGATAACGGCGAATCTCCTTTCCTCTTAGAACTTTTTTGTCAAGCATTTTAATGGGTATCAAATCCAGGTCTTGTTTGGGAAAGGGTTAAGTGTGATTTTTATCATTGCTGCAAATTGAATGCGCTACAATTCAGAAATGTTTTGAAATGAAAATAATCTCTTTCGTGATGTTTAAAATCATTTTCTCCTTTTGCCTTAATGTATTCCCAATGTGTTTTTTTTTCAATCACAGAATCAAAGTTATGTCTTGTTTAGGACAGTGAATTCAAAATATCATGTTGAAACAAACATTCAACTCTAATGCACAATTTTGATTTTGCAGACGAGATCTCTACTAAGGGAGATTACTCTTCGATGCGAATATGGATATTTTGTACGACAGCCTCGATTTGGGAAAAATCCATATTTGTACGGTTCAATCGATATTTGTAGGGTTCAAATGAGTGCAATGCATATTTGGACAGTTCAACCGGTGCATCGTACAAATATCGATTTTGCCGCTTTGGAGTATCGAGAATCCCGTGCGTTCACGCAATTATCTCGTGCGTACAATACGGCTCTAGGTATTGTACACTCACGTGGTACGAATGGGACGATTTCATTGGTTTACTAATGTAGGGTGTGAAATAATTACTTGTATCAGCTCTTTTCTGTTGGCTCAACGTTTTCCCAAGCTATTTTTTAATAATATCAAAACCATATCTGTTCGGGCAATTTCGTAGAAATCACATTATGGTTAGATATCAATCGGACATAATTGTTTATTTGAAGGCCAAGGTTAAACGTGATTTTAATTCGGCTGTATAAATGTACTATACAGTTTAAGATAGAAAGTACTTTAAACAAGGGCATTGCGGTTAGACGAATATCGGACAAAATATGATATTGGACGCTAGGCCAAGGCCAAAGAAATTCTAAAACTTATGTAAGCCCACAGACTCTTACCCGATAAAAGTTTGATCTCTTAAATTAGAAGAAGGGACAAGACATATAGGCAAGTGAAAAAGCGTTGAAAATTCAGTAATTTCTCCAAAATCATCAAAATTTTCAATGCTTAAATGGACAGTAGGTATATTTGATTTCCAAGCAGAGTACGGTAAAATAGCAGCCATCAAACTGTAAAAAATAATTCATAAAAAAGATAAAAGCAAGTCCTCTAGTACTGTTGTGACATTGAGCGTTCAAGAACACGAACCAGGCTCATGGTGTTGACGTTTTATTCAGTTTCAATTTAATGGGCCATGTGTCAGTTTCATATTTTCTAATTTCCAATAATAGCTATATTTGTCTGTATAAAGTAAACGTTCTAACTTATTGGAACAATGAATTGAAAATGCATGGTCATATTGTATAACCATCGATTAGTATTGAACACGGATTTAATACTTCTCTGCTTCATCCCGAATTCAAATTGGTCCAGCATTTACAAAATTATTGAAAATATTGTATCACGTGATTTTTCACCGTGAATACGCTTAAACTGTCTAACGCAGTGAAACGTAGTACTACATGTAACATTACATGGTATCATAAACACAGGTAGCAGTGTTGGCCGAGTGTTCCGAATGAAATTACCTCGTTGTTCAAATATGGCGACTAAAAAGTTTAGAGTAGTCGGCTAAATTCAAGTATACATGCACCTACACATCGTTGCTTTTCAACAATAACATCGTAACTACAGCTTGATTTAAGCTGTAGTTACGAGGTTTTTGCTGAAATGCAGCGACATGGAAAAGTTGTAGTAAGGGCCTATTCGATCGCAGCAAAAATAGAAACCCAATGTCATCTTTCCGGGCCCCCATAGAAGACACTTGAACTGGGTATATTAATTTTACAGGAATTTTATTAATTTAATATATACATTTACATAACAACAAAACAATCTGTCAGATTAAATATAGCACACGGATAAAAACGAAAAAACGGCCACCGGAAGGATAAAAACCTCGTAAATTATCGTCGCTTTTCAATAAAAAATCTCGTAATTACGGTAACTACATCTCTGCACAGTGGCGGATCAAGAGGGGGTTCGGGGGGTTCAAACGAACCCCCCTCTGTAGCCGGATTATTTCATTTTCATGCAGAAATTCAGTCAAAATTGTGTAATATTTAAAAAACGAAACCCCCTTTTTGTAAAAACGAACCCCCTCACAAAAATCCTAGATCCGTCGCTGCTGCAGTTATGACGTTTTTGATGAAATGCAGTTTATGTAATGTAAGATGGCACAATCTAATCTGCTCTGCAAAAAAGACACTCGAACTTTGTGCACTGAATACGAGTATGTATCAATTACAGATATAAATTATAACAATAAAACAAAAAGGAACATTTGTTTTCATAAAAAAACAAAAACGTCAAATTAAATTACTGGTACATTAATCAACATCAAAATCGAACAAAATAGAGACAAAGACAACACGTGAAGTAAATTTATGCTTTTCAACAAAAACCTTGTAACTGCAGTTTGTGTTAAGCTGCAATTACGAGGTTCTTTGGTTTTGTGATTCTGAAAAGCAACATAGCCAAATGACCAGCCGAAAACGCTCTAAAAAGAGTTTAAGATGCTTAACCTTTTCCCAAAATAAGACCTGGTTTTAACATCCCTATAACAAAAGGTATGGCAATACATTGAGACAAAAGAAGAAAATTGTGATACACTCCATAAGAAAAGGCAAGGGAGTACATTGAGACAAAAAAAGAAAATGCTGATACTCAGCATTTTCTCCTTTTGCCTCAATGTTTTCTGAGTTATACCATTGACAAATTTAACATTTAGTAGCATCCATTTTGTCACGTGCAGCAGTTTTCCAATTGGATCATCCTAAAATTTTGTTGTTTGCGAAAGGTTTAACTTGATTACTGCTTGTGTAGAATGTAAAATCTAGTCAAACCTTTTTTTTATTGAAATCTAAGAGTGAATAAGGAAAACATTTGAAAAATTGGCTTCGCGATAATTGAAATGTCGCCACAAAAGAACAGAAAAACTTTTCAGTAATAAGTGAAATTTCCTAGGAATTATATTCATTCACCTATAAACTTTTCTAATTAATTCATTTATTCATTCATTCCAGTCTGATCTCTCTGTCTGTCTATCTTGTTTAGGATTCATTTGACATACTCCGCCATTCTGCTTTTGTCAGCTCTGAAAAGGAAAAAAATTGAAATAAGGTGATATTTTTACTTTTTATTCCTACTACCACTTTCAGTTTTTTTCTCTTTAATACATTTCCACATAATTATCCTTTTGACGACGCACAAGATAAAGGTTTTACAAAACAATATGGAAAATTAATGTTTTCTTTTCAGAATGACTAAAACATGTAACTTTTCATTTAATTGATAAATGTCATCTGCAACATCTTTGAAATTGGACCGGTATAAAATTTGCAGTCTGAAAGGTCTTCGTGAGAGGTATCCACATGTGAAATATCAAGGCAGTAGGTGTAATAGGACATAAGATATAGCCAGGTTAAAGTTTTTCTTAAAACTGTCCAAAAGTAAGTCAAACTCCATGGTCAAGGTCCCAATTGAAAGGTGTTGGTTAGAGGTACCCATATGTGAAATATCAAGGCTGTACTTCTAATAGGGCAAGGTAAACGTTGACTGTGGATGCCCACTCTGACTCCAACATCCAAGGGTATGACAATATCTGTTCTGTGTCTTTGGTCACGGGCGAGCTAAAAAGTGTGTTGAAAAAGATATTTTTGTGTGAAAAAAAACATTAAACAAGAGGGCCAAGATGGCCCTGTATCGCTCCACTGGCTTTTAGACATTTAGACTACTAACTTCTTCAAGGAATACAATAGAGGTCTATTCAAAGAAGATTCATGCTACACCAGAATGAAATCCAATAAGTGATTAAGGAGCAGAAATGTATTTAAAATTTTCTTAAAATAAAAAATCCTAGCCCACTACGGCCATGCTTTTCATCCGATCGTGAAGGAATTTGGAAGAGATTCGTGCTAGGAAGATTCCTGTGAAGTTTGGTTAAAATTGGTCCAGTAGTTTTGGAAAAGAAGATTTTTCGAAAATCTAATTCAATTTAATTAATCAAAATTTAAGTTCTAGATAGAATTTATTTTTTTTTAAGGAATTAAGAAGAGATTAATGAAAAGAACATTTCTGTAAAATTTGGTTGAAATTGATCCAGTAGTTTTGGAGAAGAAGAATTTTTAAAGATTTTTCGAAAATTTAAATCAATTAAATTAATTAAAATTCAAGTTCTGCGCGGATTTTATTCTTTTGAAGGAATTTTTTAGAGATTCATGCAAGAAAGATTTCTGTGAAGTTTGGTTGAAATTGGTCCAGTAGTTTTGGAGAAGAAGAAATTTTAAAGATTTTTCGAAAATTTAATTCAATTAAATTAATTAAAATTCAAGTTCTGCATAGATTTTATTCTTTTGAAGGAATTTGGTAGAGGTTCATGCAAGGAAGATTCGTGTGAAGTTTGGTTGAAATTGGTCCAGTAGTTTTGGAGAAGAAGACTTTTAAAGATTTTTCGAAAATTTAAATCAATTAAATTAATTAAAATTCAAGTTCTGCACGGATTTTATTCTTTTGAAGGAATTTGGTAGAGATTCATGCAAGGAAGATTTCTGTGAAGTTTGGTTGGAATTGGTCCAGTAGTTTTGTAGAAGAAGAATTTTCAAAGATTTTTCGAAAATTTAATTCAATTAAATTAATTAAAATTCAAGTTCTGCACAGATTTTATTCTTTTGAAAGAATTTGGTAGAGATTCATGCAAGGATGATTCGTGTGAAGTTTGGTTGGAATTGGTCCAGTAGTTTTGGAGAAGAAGATGTTTAAAGAAAAAGTTTACGCACGCACGCACGGACGGACGGACGGACGGACGGACGACGGACACAGGGCCATGACATAAGCCCCGCTGGCCTTCGGCCAGTGGAGCTAAAAATCGAGGCAAAAGGAGAAAATTATGAAAATGTAAATTTGTAAACCCGTGTCATGATGGTGTTATTGAACTATCAGGCCAGCTTTTTTTAACCCATTACCAAATGACACAATTTCAGACTGGTCCAAATTCAAAGATGTTGCAGAAGACACTTTCAAGTGAAAGAAATTTTACATATTTCTGTCTTTATATTATAGAAAACATTGTGGAAAATGTAGAAATTGCTTGTCACAAGCAATTTCTTCATTTTCGACAATGTTTTCGAAAGCTATAATATTGTAGGGAGTCAAAAAGAGTCATTGAGTGATTAATCTATCAGCAGATGGCAATATTTAGGTCCTGTCCAAATTCAAAGATGTTGCAGACCATGATTTTTTATGTATGAAATTCACCATTTTTTGGTCTTTTTAGGTAGAAAGCATTAAGGGAAATGAAGACATTGCTTGTCACAAGCAATTCTTTCATTTTCAATATACCGTACATGTTTTCCAAAGCATTTATCTTATTGGGAGTCCAACAGTCCATTATTGGGAGTCCATCATGCAGGTATCTTGTGGGCCGTCAAAAGTCGTCATCATACAAAAATGGGATAATTATCTTACATACCTAATCTTTGTATGGGGTGATTAGTCTGGGTCAAGGTTGATCTGGCTATCATGGAGTTGAACGAAATTCTGTAGCTGAAATAATAGAAAAAACTTTACTTGTTAAAAAATGACAATATCAACATAACCAAGAAGTTTCCCCCAAGAATGGATACTGCATATCGGTGCCTTTCAAAAAAAATCTTGTAACTGCAGCTTAAAACTTATTGCTTTTCCACAAAAACCTCGTAACTGCAGCTTCATTTATGCTGTAGTTACAAGATTTTTGCTGAAAATCAACCATACAATTGGTATTGTTATCAGCTTACGTGTATTATCGTTTGACCAAATTTTATGTTGACAACTAGACCAAGGATTACAACAAGAGCCATCATAGAAGATGAGTTATGCTCCCCTAATAAGTGTTTGTCGCAAAAAAATGCTATCATACATTAAGCCCCCTTTTCCCATGACAGCTTTTTGGTACACACATTATTTATACAATATGGTCTAAAACATCTCATTTATCACACAAAAATAAAATTTCATTAATTTCTGCCTATTTGATGAAGAGAAATTAGAAAAAAAACTGATTTCTATATAAAGGCCCTATTTTCCACGACCCAGCCTCAAATGAAGAAAGGGAGAAAAAGGACTCTAGGGATTGTCCCAGGGAGTTCACATGTGAAGTTTCATTGAATTTTGTCCAAGGGTTGCTGAGATCACGCTGTGGTCAGATGGACAGAAGGACAGCCAGACAGAAGAACAGCGTATTGACTATATGCTCCTCGCATTTTTTTTTCAGGGAGCATAAAAACGTGGAAAAGATACAAAGTAGACCCTACACATATTTGACAGAATTTATGATAATAAGGCTACAGAGGGGGTTTGTTTGAACCCCCTCTGGATACACCACTCCATTTATCTTGTGGTGTGTCAAAAAGTGTCAACGTGCGGTAATGGGATAAAATACTTACGAGACATCTTCAATGGTAACTAGAAATGTATTTCTATCCTTTAAATAGTATCTACTCTCAATAGTTTCATTTACATCTGGTGCAAAAAACACCCAGTTTTCATCTTCTGCCTTCATCTGCCAGTAGAATTGCTTTTCTGTTTCTGAAAGTAAATTTTCTTCGACATACAGTCGACACTCGTTGTGTCGAAGTCGGAGGGTCCGTCTAAATACCTCGACATATCCAGAGTTTGACTCATCCGATTTCGTTCGGCTTCAATAAAGTTGATATTTGACCGTTTTTAAACTAATAAAGTATGATTATTATTGAAATATAGTAGAACAAGAGGACCATGATGGTCCTATATCGCTCACCTGAACCTAAATGATATGAGCAACACTTTTGTTCAATTCAATTAATATTTATTACTTTAAGACTGAAAAAGAACTTATGGTCAATAAGGTTGTGAAAATCTAACTCACCCAAGATCTAAATTATGGTGCCAAACATTGTACAGGGCTCCAGATAAGAGGGGTGGTGACTTTTCAAACTGCAATAATGCTGTCAGTGATCATCCAACCCTATGTTGTAGGTACTCATTTGTATCGTCTCGTCGAGACGGTTCAAATGAGTACCCACAACAAAGGATTTGAATTCGAAAAAACAATGTTAGTATGTCTTCACTTCCACTCATCTGTAGCCCTGATTGTATCCAAGTTTTGTCTTGATTGATAAATAATTGTAGATTCTAGAGTAAAAACAAGATCGAAAACAGCCGAAAACAACAATTTTGTAAAATTCAAGGGCACAAAACGCTCGACTTTCTGATCAGATCAGACTGAAAATCAATCTCATATGAGATCTTATGGTTCCCAACATTGTGTCAAAGTTTTGTATAGATTGATCAATATTTGTAGATTCTAGAATGTAAACAAGGTCGAAACCAGCCGAAAAATGGCAATTTTGTCAAATTCAAGGGCACATAACTCTCAACATTCTCGTCAGATCAGACTGAAAATCAAACTCGTCTAAGATCTTATAGTCCCCAACATTGTGTTCAAGTTTTGTCTTGATTGATAAATAATTGTAGATTCTAGAGTATAAACAAGGTCGAAAACAACCAAAAACAACAATTTTATCAAATTCAAGGGCACATTACTCTTGACTTTCTAATCAGATCAATCTGAAAATCGAAGTTACCTGAGATCTTATAGTCTCCAACATTGTGTCCAAGATTTGTCTTGATTGGTCAATAATTGTAGATTCTAGTGTGTAAACAAAGTCGAAAACAGTAAAAAACAGCAATTTTGTCAAATTCAAGGGCACATAACTCCTGACTTTCTGATTAGATCAGACTGAAAATCAAACTAATCCCAGATCTTATGGTCCAAAACGTTGTGTCCAAGTTTTGTCTTGATTGAATAATAATTGTAGATTCTAGAGCGTAAAAAAGGTTGAAAACGGCCGAAAATGGCTATTTTGTCAAATTCAAGGGCACGTAACTCATGACTTTCAGATCAGATCAGACTGAAAATCAAACTCATCTGAGATCTTAAAGTCCCCAACATTGTGTCCAAGTTTTGTCTTGATTGACCCTTTCCCACACATTGGCGCTTTTGGATGCCCCACAAAATAAAGGCTTTGGAAAACATTGTGACAAACAATTTCTTCATTACCCACAATGTTTTCTACCAAGAAAGACCAAAAAATGTTAAATTTTGTTCAATGGAACTTGTCGTCTGCAACACCTATGATTTTGGACTAGGCTAAAATTTTGTTGTTTGGTAATGGGTTAATAAGAGTGTAAATCTATTTATATCCTCTATCAAACTAGGTAACTCTACTTATACTGAAGTAAAGTAGTGTCAGAGTTCCTTCCCTTAGATTAACTCTTTCTTGAACACAGCAAAAAAGTGGCAATTTTGCCCAATTCAAGGGCACATAACTCTCATCTTTCTGGTCAGATCAGACTGAAAATTGACCTCATCCAAGATCTTATGGTCCCCAACATTATGTCCAAGTTTTGTCTTGATTGATCAATAATTGTAGATGCTAGAGTGTAAACCAACTTAAAAACAGCATTTTTTGACATTCAAGGGCAGATAACTCCGCCTTTTCTGGTCCGATCAGGCCCATAGTCGAACTTGTCCGAGAACTTATGATCATACTTGTTTTGGCCAAGTTTGATCAAGATTGAGTAACTTTTGTGGATGCTAGAGTGTAAACACCCCAAATGTTGACGGACGGACGGACGCCGGACAAAAAGTGACCACAATAACTCATCTCGAGCACTTCGTGCTCAGGTGAGCTAAAAAGGAAAGAAATTGCTTGTTTCGAGCAATTTCTATCCTTTTCCTACTATATTTCAATAGCTATATTCAGTTCGAAAATAATTTGTTTGAAAAAGTATGTCCATTGATGAGGACGGGACCAGATTTGAACTTCGACTGAAACTAAAATTCGACTTATCCGATGTCGACATAACGAGTGTTGACTGTATAACCATTTCCCCAACAAGATCTGGTTTTGATTCTTAGGAAAACATTAAGGCAAAAGAAGGCAAAAGAAGAAAATGCTGATGATCAGCATTTTTCCCCTTTTTGCCTAAATCCTTTCTAAGCTTAATTTTACACTAATCCAGTCTACATCAGCTACTATTTTGTTGTCTGTAGCAGCTTAGAATTACGATTTACTACCCTAATATTTTGTCAGTTGGGAAAGGCTTAAAGAGACTCATGATAATACTAGATCATTGAGTCAAAAGAACAAGAGGGCCATGATGGCCCTAGATTTCTCACCTGAAATTTCTTGCCTTGTTGAAATAAACATTTTGACCTGTTTAGCAGCAAATTAAGAATTTTGCAATAAAGCCCCTTTTCCTTAGTTTTTCAAAAGAATGAAACAAAATTCAGCCTTTTTAAAAGTGTTTGCTCTTTTGCCCTTTTTCTGATACCGCTGCACTAAGAGCTTTGGTATTGATCAAATTCTTATAACAACTTTGAAAGCCCTTCACCCAAAGGTCATTCATGTGAAGTTTTAAGAATATTGGCCAACTGCATGTAGTAAGCTAGAAGATTTTTAAAAGATCTGGCTATTTTCCCCTTTTCTCATGCCGCGGCAGTCAAAGGCTTTGATGGAATCAAAGTCTCTCAAAAACTTTGAAAGCCCTTCACCCAAGGATCATTCATGGGAAGTTTCAAGACTATTGGCCAACTAGTTGAAGGCAGAAGATTTTTACAAGATTTGGCTATTTTCCCCTTTTCTCATGCCACGGCAGCCAAAGCCTCTGATGGAATCAAATTTTTTTAACAACTTTGAAAGCCCTTCACCTAAGGATCATTCCTGCAAAGTTTCAAGAAGATTGGTCAACTGGTTTGGGAAAAGAAGATCTTTAAAGAAATTGTGGACGGACAGACGACGGACAACAACCGATCACACTTTGTGCTCAGGTGAGCTAAAAACATGAAAGCAGTTCCAGTACATACAATTGTGACTGTTTAGCCTCAGTGTCTCAAGCCACATATTTATAAGTTTCAGAAATTCATTTTCAAGATCTTACATATTGTTGCTTTTCAACAAAAACCTCGTAACAGTAGCTTAAATCAAGCTGCAGCTACGAGGTTTTTGTTGAAAAGCAACAAAATTCTGACATACCCTCTCTCTCCTTCAGCAAAACGGACCTGAAATTGTAAACAGAACGAAATGTCAGGCACTATGGTCTAGAAATAGGATTTGGTCTTTTTGGAGAGAAAACATTGTGGGAAATGAAGAAATTGCTTGTGACTAACAATTTCTTCATTTCCCACAAAGTTTTCTACACCAAAACACCCAAAAATTGCATTCATTTGAAATTGTCATATAGAAATTCTGTCCAAATTGTGAAATACTAGGAAAATGAACCCCCCTATTTGTATGTTTTGAACCCATTTTACAGAAATCCTGGATCTACCGCAGACATGTTGCAGAGTTTCAATTCTTCCATTTAGAACAGTACAAGTCACTACATCGATGCTTTTTTATAAAAAAAACCTTGTAACTGCACCTGATTTTAAACTGAAGTTACAAGTTTTTTGTTCAAAGAGGACAATACATACCTGATGGCAACATCATAGCAATGTTTGTAACCGTAACGATAATTTCCTTGACCTCCTTTCTCCCACAACACCTGAAGAGCAGATCAGGGTAAAACGCTTAGGGTCCTAACTTAAGTATTTCTTTTGCATTACTCATAATGCCTAACAAATAGTTAACACATCCAAACCAGGGTATATCAGTGAATATAGTTTGACCTTTTTTAAGGCAACAAAATTCTGTACAGGTCTTTTAAGGGACAAAGTCAAAAGAAGAAAGTGCTAGTAATAACCACTTCTTTTACTCCTTTGTTTTCCAAAGCTTTCTCAAGAAAAGATTTTGTCACTGACAAACAAAATTTGTTTGTGAAACACAAATGCCAGCAAAAAGGCCAATGTTAAATTTCACATTAAGTTTTGGACTGAGAGATGGAAGGACAGAGGGAAGGACAGACTGAAAGACAACGGTAAAAGAATATGCCCCTGTTGTTTTAATACGGGGGCATAAAAATAGGGAAAGGGAAAAGATGTTTCCTTTGTCTCAATGTATTCTAAGCCAAAATCAGGGGTATTTTAAGGAAAAATCAAGAATGGCTTAAAACAACTCACAGATACAACTTTTTTCTTCTCATCAAAACTACAAACAACCCCAGGATTACCCTCCCCTCCGTCCTGGTCTCCCCAGCGCCAGTCTGTACCTAAAATAAACAAAGTGACCTTGACATTTGACCTTAACCCCTTAAAGGTCACAGATACAACATTTTTCATTTCATCAAAACTACTAACAACCCCAGGATTACCCGCCCCTCCATAGATCCTTGTCTCCCAAATGCCAGTCTGTAGATTAAATACAATGTGTGACCTTGACATTTGACCTTTAACAATTTTAAACGTCACAGATACAACTTTTTTCTGGTCATCAAAATTACAAACAATACCAGAAGCACTCGCTAAGTTACCAGAATTTTCTTCTTTTGCCTCAATGTTTAACCAAAGCTTTTTCAAATAGTGACATCAAAACCAGGCCTTGTTTACAAAAAGGATTACAGGAAAAAGGAGAAATTGCTTCCTACCTCTTTCAACTACAGTTCCAACAGATATTCCATCTTTCCTAACTTCTGGTTCAGTATCGACCACAAAAATGTTGTATTCACCATTAACACCAAATTTGAGTCTCTCTTGTGTTCCATCTTCCCACAGTATTTTGAGGCAACCTGTAAAATTCTGCATATATCAAGGCTTTGTGTAAACCCTTTCCCAGATGACAAAATTTCAGGGTGCTCCAATTTGAAAGATGCTGCAGACAACAAAATTAAGATTGAGAACCATTGGATTTGTGTAAAATATAGCATAGAAAATATTGAGGCAAAAGGAGAAACTGCTGGATATCAGCAGTTTTTTCTTTTGTCTCAAAGTTTTCCCAAGCCTTTTCTATTAGGGACGTCAAAACCAGGTCTTGTTTTGGAAAGGGTTAAACTTTTGTAAGCAGTTGGAGTTGTTTCAATTTCTGGTTCAGTATTGACCACCACAATGTTATTTTCACCATTGACATCATATTCGAGTCTCTCTTGCGTTCCATCTTCCCATAGTATCTTCAAGCAACCTGCAAAATTCCGAATATATCAAGGCTTTGTGTAAACCCTTTTCCCAAATGACAAAATTTCAGGGTGTTCCAATTTGAAAGATGCTGCAGACAACAAAATTAAGATTGAAAACCATTGGATTTGTGTAAAATGTAGCATAGAAAATATTGAGGCAAAAGGAGAAACTGCTCAATGTTTTCCCAAGCCCATTCTATTAGGGACGTCAAAACCAGGTCTTGTTTGGGAAAGGGTTAAACTATTGTAAGCGGTTGGAGTTGTTTCAATTTCTTGTTCTGTATCAACAGTCACAATGTTATATTCACCATTAACACCAAACTTAAGTCTCTCTTGTGTTCCATTCTTCCCATAGTATCTTCAAGCAACCTGCAAAATTTGTTGATTTATCAAGTGTTTGTGTAAAACTATCCCATTACCAAACTATATGTCTGTTTTTGACATCCTACAAGGTACCCGGTAACTGCTCCGGATTTTTTTTTTTGAAAATGAAGATTTTGCTTGTGATAAGCAATTTTTGCAGTTTTCACAATAGGAAGGGCAGATCTAGGGGTGGGGTCAGGGGGTCATGATCCCCCCCCCCCCTGGAATTGGCCGAAAATTGAATTTCGACTGTATAACTTCACCTATTTAACATATTTTTAGCCATCATTTGGGCTTTGACCCCCACCTGGAAAAAAATCCTGGATCCGCCATTGTTTCCTACCCAGGCCAGAAGAGGCAAAAAATTGTGATTTAATTTACTTTAAATTGTTGTCTACAACATCTTTGGACTGGAATTTGGACTGATAAAAAGTCTTGCTATCTAGAAATAGGATGAATAAGCCGTACTTATAATAGGTTTTTGAAGAGAAGGGACAATGCATACCTTGTTTTCTGGCTGCTATAACTGTACCCAGTAAATCATGCCGTGTATGGTACCCGACCCAGTCTGGGTTGGCTTTAACATGGGAACCAAAGGCTGGTTCCACCACATCATCTATAATAACAGTCTGAGTCTCCAGCATGTCTGGTTCCCCTGTCTGGCGGCCATCTTGGATGGACTCCAATGGTGCTGTTTTCGCTTGAATTAGCATCATGATATCTTTCTGCAAGAGACTCCAGAAAGTTTGTAACAAGTTCAAAAAAATTTATAGCAAGCTTTAAACTAGAGCTTGTCACAGAATGTTACTTCATAGTCCAAAAAGTGCTTTCAGAGTAATGAGAATGTAAATAGATTGTGTTTGTGACATATGATTTACTTGTATATGACAGGGTATATATGGTCGATGTGATCAATATTTGTAATGAGTTTCATTACTATGGAATGGACAGACAGACGTTTGGTTGGCTAGAGACAGCAAAAAAGATTCCTTTTTATGATGAAGGTGCAAGAAATGACAATAATCGGAGAGTTTTGATGTTATTTTCTGTTGAAAAGGAGTAGAAAGGTAAATCTTAACCCTTTTCCAAACAAGACCTGGCCCTGGTTTCTCAAAAAAAAACTTAAGTATATAAACAAGAGAACAAGCTCAACATCAATGGAATGCTAGAGCCAACGTTGAAGGGTATTAGATTGAAGTTCACATGGATTTCGTGTGATTTGAGCACGATGCTCAGATTTGACTCATCAATGTTTTGACAAAATCTTCGTTTTGGAATTATCATTAATTATTATTATTAGAGTTATTCTAATATAAATAAAGTATATCTGGTGTGTACCTCTGATTTTTCTGTCATTCCTCTATTTCTCATCAAGTTTTTGATGAAATCTTCGTTGATGTTTTCACCTTCAGTCTCTGACAGAACTATATTCACTGTATCCTGTATCAAAAGAAAAGTGTTAACCCTAAAATTTACAAATGGACAAAACTTTCGGGTACAATTTGAAAGTAACAAAATAAATATCACTTATAATTTGGATTTGTGAATAATTTGAAGCATATAAAACATTGTGGCAAAAGAAGAAAATGCTGATTATCAGCATTTTCTTCTTTTGTCTCTATGTTTTCCCAAGATAATTCTAAAACAGATGTCAAAAGATGATGCAGATCTTTTTTGGGGAGATAATTAATTTTGGGTTAAACCATTTTAAGTAGAATTAGATCTAGGTGTAGACCTACCTAAAGGCTTGGAATCAACCGGTTACCCAACAGGAGAAAATCAACACTAAGAAATTTGCATGTTGAACCTAGACCCATATTACCAGATGACAAAATTTAGGACTCGTACATTTGAAGAAAATATCAAAGTTAAGTTTCCCCCAGTCTGAAAAGCAGACAGAAAGGTGGACAAGACTAAAACAATGTGTCCCTAAATCTTTTGATACAAAGTTTGTCACTCGTAGGGCTTCAAAAGGTGTCATCGTGTGGCTTTGGGTGAAATGAACTGAAATCTAAAGCTGATTTCTCACCTGAGCTCTAAAGAATTGAGATAAGTATAGCACATCATCAGTAGTGAACTGTCTGCCATGTCCAATCTCATCCAATAACAGCTGAAATATTTGTCAATATATGAATTGTTGCGAATTTTAAGTTATCTTGTTTATATTGCCTCTTATTAACAGAAACCTCGTAAATGCAGCTTGTTTTAAGCTGCAGTTACGAGATTTTTGTTGAAAGCAGTAATATTATCTTTGAACTAAAGCCCATTTCCGGATCGGAAAAATTTTAGACGTCCAAAATCAAGAATGTTGCTGGCAACAAATTCAAGTGAATGAAATACACATTAGTTCATCTTTTTGGAAAATATTGTGGGAAATAAATAAATTGGTTGGCACAAGCAATTTTCCCATTTACCACAATGTTTTCCAAAGCTTTTATCTTGTTGGGCGTCAAAAAATCCTTACACGGTAACAGGTTAATTTAATATCGTCGGTGCTATGACAAAATGGCGTAACAAATTAGTTACGCAATTTTGTCATTTTTTTTTTATAAATGCTTTCTACTAAGTATGTAGGAGCGCATATCCTTGTCAAAACGGCGTTTTTCTACACCTATTAGAACCCTTTCAATTATCATGTGACAAAATTGCGTAACTCGATTTAGCTGACAAAAATGCGTTATACGTAGACAAATTTACACGAGAGTAATATTGAGTTACGCAATTTTGCCGGCATATTTTTTAACATTTTTTAAAACGGCAAGAACGTTTTTGGCTCTCCTGAAAAAAATGGTTTTCGAGCAAAATTTCTATTACGCCATTTTGTCATAGCACTGACGTTATATTTTCAATACAAGACAGGGTTTAGAGATCCATTAAGGAGTTATCTATTGTTTGAGATTTACTGCCTCTTTCAATTGCTATGGTAATATTGCTTAGCTGGAGCACCTTCCCATGGATTCCTGTTGTTTCTCATACCAGTACTACCACAACATCCTTAAGCCTTTCCCAAACAAGACCTGGTTTTGACATCCCAAATCGATATGGCTTGGAAAACATTGAAACAAAAGAAGAAACTGCTGATAATCAGCAGTTTCTCCTTTTGTCTCAATATTTTTTATGCCATATTTTACCCGGATTCTATCTTTAATAACTTCCATTTTGTCACTTGTGGCACTTTTTGAAAAGGACCTCCCTAAAATTTTGTCGTTTGGGAAAGGGTTAATGAACATCCAGCTGCTTGCCTACATACGGTGACAATTTTGTCTGAAAAAGTTTTTGCAGCAGCCAGAGATCGAAGCCTGAACCTCATGAATGAGAGTCTAATGTGCTGCCAACTGGGCTATGGCCGCAGTGAATGAAGGAGAGAAGTAACAAAAAAGTAGCATCAGGGGAAGTGACCAATTCAAGTTCGCACATACACATAAAGGCTTCCAGACAGAAAATGTACAGTCAAAAAATAGTATCAAAGGGTCTACTGGTAAACATACTTTTATCCAGGTCCAAACTACCTTTTTTGTAATACACAAACCTACAGCTAAGAGGTGGTAATGGCTTTTTGAAATGCAATATTTCATTTATCTTTGAAATTCTTAAAACCGTATGTTATGAGAATCCATGAAATAGGATTTTCATCGTACGCCAACTGCAAGAGAAGCATCTCACTGCTAACAAACCACTGTATATGGCCTTTGTTGACCTGGAGAAAGCATTTGACCGTGTGCCGCGTGATGTCATCTGGTGGGCTATGCGCAAATTCGGGATAGATGAGTGGCTTGTCCGTGTGGTCCAGTCCATGTACAAGGAAGCAGAGTGAGAGTAGGCAGTAGCTACAGCGAGGAATTTGAGGTCAGGGTCAGTGTCCATCAGGGCTCTGTCCTGAGTCCACTGTTATTCTTCATAGTCCTGGAAGCACTATCGAGGGAGTTCCGCACAGGCTGTCCATGGGAGCTGTTATACGCAGATGATCTGATGATCTGCGACGAGTCCTTGGAAAATTTGCTTGTGAAGCTTAGGACCTGGAAATCAGGGATGGAGAAGAAGGGTCTGCGAGTCAACATGGGGAAGACAAAGATTATGATCTCAGGAAACAATCTTGACATTCTGAAGAAATCTGGCAAGGATCCCTGTGGTGTCTGTCAGACTGGAGTGGGAAGGAATTCAATCTTCTGTGGTGGCTGTCTGTGCTGGATACATAAGAAATGCAGTGGGATTAAAGGTCTCCTGTGCCCAGATCCTGACTTCAGGTGTGCCCGACGTCTCGGTACAGCACGTCCCATCGACGGGCGAATCTTGACGGAAGTGGTGGTAGATGGAGAGAGACTTGAAGCTGTCCCCGAGTTCTGCTATCTTGGGGACATGCTCTCTGCAGGAGGAGGCTGTGAATTAGCATCTGTAACACGTTGCAAATCGGCTTGGGGCAAATTCCACCAACTGACCCCCCTTCTCTGCAACAGAAACCTACCACTCTTAACCAGAGGACGAGTTTATTCAACCTGTGTAAGAAGTGTTCATGCTGCATGCATCAGAGACATGGGCCACAACAACTACTTCACTGAACCGCCTCCAGCGAAACGACAGAGCAATGATACACTGGATCTGCAATGTTAAAGCTACAGACGACATCAGTTCAAAGTCCCTGCTTACAAAGCTAGGTATGAAGGATCTTGATACTGTCCTACGTACCAACAGACTAAGGTGGTTCGGTCATGTGGAACGCAATACAGGATGGGTTTCCCGAGTGCGGACCTTGAATGTAGCTGCACAGAAAAGCTCAGGCAGACCTAAGAAAACGTGGGAAGAAGTTGTGCTGGACGACAGAAGAAAACTAGGGATGGTTTCCACTGACCCTCAGAACCGGTCCGAATGGAGAGGACGACTGCGCAGCAGACCTGTCACACAAGTCCAACCCTCGGTAGAGGAAAACGGACTTTAAAATGGATATGTATGTATGTATGTAGGATAAAGATTTGAAATAACAAATTTAGAAAGCCTTCACCCCTCTTATCTATAGCTGTAATACATACCTGATTGACATTTTCCCCCACTGTCACAAAGTCAAAAGATCCCACATTGCTTCTGTTCTTAGCAACTACACCTGATACCTCAATATTTCCCTGAAATTTATCAAAGCATGAACATAAATTATGTTTCTGTAACATGCGTACCCAAAAACAAACATATTAATTTATTTGTAGAGAAATGACTTAACTTAACTGAATGACATCATGGTAAGAGGTCAATTTAAACCCCTTTACCCAAGCCTTTCCAAGCAGTAGTTATATGGTTTTGACCTCCCACTCACAATATGCCAAAAACGACTTGCCACAACTTTCCTAAATTCCTGGGATTGTGTTTCTAGCCCACAGAGACTTTGAGTCAAGATTTAAGTAAAGGGGCTTTATGTCATTTTATAACATGTCATTTCTTAATAAAACTGTGTAACCTGTACGAAAAAAAGAGGCGGATTCCGCTTGGAAAACAGGCGTAAATGAGGCGTAAATGAGGCGTAAAATGGCAATTTACGCTTGTAACAGTGGCGGAGTTATATTTTACGCCTTAGTCAATGTGCAAAGTTGTGGCATAAATTAGAGGCGTAAAATGAAATGGAGGCGAAATTTTATCATAACAGGCATAATTTAAAACTTTAATTTTTCAACAGGCGTAATTTTTGGACTTAGCCATTTTAACAAGGCGAAATGGCTGTTCCTTAAAGCAGAAAATAACTTAAGCTTTCCAGGGAGACGGAATTTTTGGACTTAGCAATTTTATAATGACACGATTCCAATATACTAGCCATTTTCATTTTGCACTGCATAAGATAAAGGCAAAGAAAAGGCTTTTGTTAAGAAGGTCAAACTCCAAATTCAAGGTCACAAGGTCAAGTTCAAGATTGATGGTCTTGGTAGGAGGTATGCAAGAGTAAATTATCAAGACTCCATCTGTAATAGTGATTGAAATATAGGCCAAGTTAAAGTTCTTGTAAAGTATATACCTTATGGTAAAGGACCTAATGCCAAAGATCATGATCCTAAATGAAAGGTCTTAACAAGTTCTATCCATATGTGAAATATCAAAGCCCTATATCTCAAGTGTATGAGATGTAGGCCAGCTTAAACAGTAGGTCAAACTTCAAGGTCAAGGTCACAAGGCCTTAATTCCTGAATGAAAGTAAATGTCAGGTAGTATCTTTGTGTGAATTATCAAGGCTCTATCTAAACAAGAAATGTTTGTAAAACATATATACCCCCTCAAGGCCTACCTTTAATGTAGGTCAAAGTTGAGGTCAAGGTCACAAGGTCCAAGGTCATGATTAAATGTGAAAGGTCTTGGTAGGAGGTGTCCATGTGTGAAATATCAAGTCTGTATGTGTAAAAGCACATGAAATATAGGCCAGGTTAAAGTTCTTTAAAGTAGGTCAAACCCCAAGGTCATGGTCAAATGCAAAAGATCTTGGTAAGAGGTGTCCATGTGTGATATATCAAGGCTGTACATGTAAAAGGACATTAGATAGAGGCCAGGTTAAAGTTTTTACAAAGTAGGTCAAATGTCAAGGGCACAAGGTCCAAGGCCATGGTCAAATGTGAATAGTCTTGGTGGGAGGTGTCCATGTGTGCAATATCAAGAATGTATGTGTAAAAGGACATGAGATAGAGGCTGGGTTAAAATTTTAAACAAGAGGGCCATTGGCCCTGAAGCGCTCACCTGATATCATAACTTTGTGTATACAAAGTTTCAGGTTGATTGGACAAAAAATGTGACCTCTAGGGTGCACACAAGGTTTAACTAAGATTTGACCTCGTGACCTAGAATTGATCAAGACAATCATTCTGATCAATTTTCAGGTTGATTGGGCAAAAAATGTGGCCTCTAGAGTGCACACAAGGTTTTACAAAGATTTTACCTCATGACCTAGTTTATGACCCCAGATGACCCAATTTTGATCTTGTCCGAGAATTGCTCAAGACAATCATTCTGATCAATTTTCAGGTCGATTGAGCAAAAAATGAGGCTTCTAGAGTGCACACAAGGTTTTCTAAGATTTTACCCCGTGACCTAGTTTTTGACCCCAGATGACCCAATTTCAAACTTGTCCGAGATTTTAACAAGACAATCATTCTGGTCAAATTTCAGGTTGATTGGGCAAAAAATGTGGCCCCTAGAGTGCACACAAGGTTTTTCTAAGATTTGACCCCATGACCTAGTTTTTGACCCAAGATGACCCAATTTCAAACTTGTCCGATATTTTATCAAGAAAATCATTCTGAGCAAATTTCAGGTTGATTGAGCAAAAAATGTGGCCTCTAGAGTGCACACAAGGTTTTTCTAAGATTTGACCCTGTGACCTAAATTTTGACCCCAGATGACCCAATTTCAAACTTGTCCGAGATTTCATCAAGACAATCATTCTGAGCAATTTTCAGGCTGATTGGGCATAAAATGTGGCCTCTAGAGTGCACACAAGGTTTTTCTAAGATTTGACCCCGTGACCTAGTTTTTGACCCCAGATGACCCAATTTCGATCTTGTCCAAGATTTCATCAAGACAATCATTCTGAGCATATTTCAGGTTGATTGGACAAAAAATGTGGCCTCTAGAGAGCACACAAGGTTTTTCTAAGATTTGACCCCGTGACCTAGTTTTTGACCCAAGATGACCCAATTTCAAACTTGTCCGAGATTTCAACAAGACAATCATTCTGAGCAAATTTAAGGTTGATTGGGCAAAAAATGTGGCTTCTAGAGTGCAAACAAGGTTTTTCTAAGATTTGACCCTGTGACCTAGTTTTTGACCCCAGATGATCCAATTTCGAAATTGTACGAGCTTTCATCAAGACAAACATCCTGAGCAAATTTCAGGTTGATTGGGCAAAAAATGTGGCCTCTAGAGTGCACACAAGGCAAAGTTTGACGGACGACACACGACACACGACGGACGCCGGACACAGCGGTATCACAATAGCTCACCATGAGCACATTCGTGCTCAGGTGAGCTAACAAGAGTTGTCCGCGGACAACGTAGCTCGCCTATACGGAAGCTTGTCACAAAAACAGCTAATTTTTTAAAAGTAGGTCAAACTCCAAGATCAAGGTCACAAGGTCAAGGGTCAAGGTCACAAATGAAAGGTCTTGACAGGAGGTATTCATGTGTGAAATATCAAGGCTCTATCAATAATAGTGCATGAGATATAGGCCAGGTTAAAGTTTTTCAAAAGTAGGTCAAACTCCAAGGTCAAGGTCACTAGGTCAAAGGTCATGGTCCCAAATGAAAGGTCTTGTCAAGATGTATCCATGTATGAAATATCAAGGCTGTATCTCTAATAGTGCCTGAGATATAGACCAGGTTAAAGTTTTTCAAGTGAAGACGCGACGGGACGGGACGGTACGGGACGGGACGGTACGCGACGCCGACGCCGACACTAGGGCTGTGACATTAGCTCCCCGGACATAAAGTCCCGGCTCGCTAAAAAGTAGGTCAAATGCCAAGGTCAAGGTCACAATGTCATGGTCAAATATGAAAGGTGTTGGTAGGAGGTGTCTATGTGAGAAATATCAAGGCTGTATGTGTAAAAGGGCATGATATATCGGTCAGGTTAAGAAAACTTAAAAGTAGGTCAAACTTCAAGGTCAAGGTCACAAGGCCCAAGGTTATGATTCCAAATGAAAGGTCTTGGCAGGAGGTATCCATGTGTGAAAAATCAAGGCTCTATCAATAATAGTGCATGAGATATAGGCCAGGTTAAAGTTTTTTAAAAGTAGGTCAAACTCCAAGGTCAAGGTCACTAGGCCAAAGGTCATGGTCCCAAATGAAAGGTACTGGCAGGAAGTATCCATGTGTGAAATATTATGGCTGTATCTCAAATAGTGCCTGAGATATGTAGTTCATAAGATATAGAATTAACTTTGTGAAAATAACGTCTCCCAGTCTATTTTCTCCCAGTCTATGACCATTTCCTACTTCCTGTTTAGAAAATTGGAGGGAAGTTTGCTTCTCTGACTTTTTGCAAAGTTAATGTTTTAGGTATGAATTCAAACATTGATATTGATCCAGTACAATCCAGTACATTAAGGGGCTCACTAAATGGTAAGACAAAGTGAGGCAACATTGGTGAGTGTTCTTTTGACTAAATTAAACAAATTCAAATGTTCATTTTTACAATTCCCCACTCACATATTATGTAGTAAATATCTAGGAGGCGGGATTATGAGGCGAATTCCGCCCGTAATTTCTTAAAAATTCCAAGCGGAATCCGCCTCCTAGCAATTACGCCTGTAAAAAAATCCGCTTCATTTGCATATTCCGTCTCTAAAAATTCCGGTTAATTAACATTTTACGCCTCTAAATTACGCTTGGTTTACGCTTGGTTTCCATCTCATTCTTATATTTCTTTAAACAATCTTACTAGCGGAAAATGAGACGGATTCCGTCTCATAATTCCGTCTCCTTTACGCCTGTTTTATGGGCGTAATTTTTCGTACAGGAAAGGTGCAGTGCAATCCGATGCTGCCCTAGCAGAGTTGCTGCAGATAATGAACAAGCTATTACATGTACAGAGACCAGAAGGGATCGTCTTCAGATCTGGATCCATTCCAGTCTCAAAAGCCATAAGGACTTTGCCCTGAAGCGCGTTCTTTAGAGTGAGATTTCTTAAGATATCTTGAGATTTCTTAAGATGGTTTAGGATAAAGCGTTCTTCTGGGCAAGATTTTTAAGATGATCACTGGGAGCCGCCATTGCTCTATACTTATTTTGGAACCACTCGGTAAATTTTGTAGAATCTATATGGGAGAGAATTGACCGAGTTGTTCCAAATGCTCCATGATTTATAAACCACGGACTTCTGAATGCTCCATACTTCATACAAATGACATCATGATGACGTTATTTGTATGAAGTATGGAACATTCGGAACACCTCGCTTATAATCTTGGTCTCAAAGACGCTGTATCAAAAACATCTTAAGAAATCTTAAAAAATCTCGCTCCAAAGAACGCACCTCTGGTTTCTCGAAAAAACTTCTTAGACACAAATCAGTGCTCAAATCACACGATATCCACATGAACTTGAATTGAATACCAATCAACGTTGATTGGTTTTCAATTGAAGTTGAGCATGAACTCATGAGTATATACTTAAGTTTTTTTGAGAAACCGGGGCCTTTTTCCCAAATGCCAGATCATTTATAAACAAAAAACTTATTTGATATACCTTTTGATCTACTTGTTGAGCATCTGGGCCACCCAGCCTATTTTTCACAGATGATATGAAATCTGATATAATGATGATTCTTGGTAAAACCTTCATGGAATCCATAGTACAGGAACCACCTGTTTAAAACAAACAAGAGGACCATGATGGTCCTATATCGCTCACCTGAACCAAGATGATATGAGCCAGTTTTGTTCAGTTTTGTGACTTTAACACTGAAAACAAACTTATGGTCAACAATATTGTGTCCAAATTTTGTCTCGTTTTGTCGCTATTTGTCGTTGTTAGAGTAAAAACAGTCGAAAACAGCAAATTTGTCAATTTGAAGGGCTCAGCAAACTCAGCAAATTCTACTATGATTAAGCTGAAATTCAAACTGGTGCAAGATCTTATGTTCAGCAACATTGTGTCCAAATTTCGTCTTGATTGGATAACAATTGTAGATGCTAAAGTGTAAACAAGGTCCGAAACAATCGAAAACATCAATTTTGTCAAATTCAAGGGTGTATAACTCATGACTTTATGATCCGATCAATCTGAAAATCAACCTCATACATGATCATATAGTCCATAACATTGTGACCAAGTTTTGTCTTGATTGGTCAATAATTGTAGACGCTATAGTGTAAACAAAGTCAAAAACAGTCGAAAACGGCAATTTTGTCAAATTCAAGGGCGTATAACTCTTAATTTTATGATCCGATCAATCTGAAAATCAAACTTATACAAGATCTTATGGTCCCTAACATTGCCTCAAAGTTTTGTCTAGATTGGTCAATAATTGTAGATGCTAGAGTGTAAACAAAGTCAAAAACAGTCAAAAACGGCAATTTTGTCAAATTCAAGGGCATATAACTCGAGACTTTATGATCCGATCAATCTGAAAATCACACTAATACAAAATCTTATAGTCCCTAATATTGTCTCAAAGTTTTGTCTTGATTGGTCAATATTTGTAGATGCTAGAGTGTAAACAAAGTTGAAAACAGTCGAAAATGGCAATTTTTGTTAATTTCAAGGGTATATAACTCAAGACCTTCTCATCCGATCAGACTGAAAATCGAACTCATCCGAGATCTTATGGTCACCAACATTGTGTCAAAGTTTTGTCTTGATTGGTCAATATTTGTAGATGCTAGAGTGTAAACAAAGTCGAAAATGGTCGAAAATGGCAATTTTGTCAATTTCAAGGGCACATAACTCAAGACCTTCTCGTACGATCAGACTGCAAATTGAACTCATCCGAGATGTTATAGTCAACAACATTGTGTCAAAGTTTTGTCTTGATTGATCAATAATTGTAGGTACTAGAGTGTAAACAATGTCAAAACTAGCTATTTTTCGCATTCAAGGGCAGATAACTCCGGACTTTCTGGTTCGATCTGACCCATAATCAAACTCATCCGAGATCTTATGGTCATACATGTTTTTACCAGGTTTGGTCAAGATTGGCTTATATTTGTAGATGCTAGAGTGTAAACACGAAATTGTGGACGGACAGACAGACGGACGGACAGACAGACAGACGGACGACGGACAAAAAGTGACCACAATAGCTCACCTTGAGCACTTCGTGCTCAGGTGAGCTAAAAATAGCCACTTGTGTTAATTCATGAAATAAAGAGGCCCATAACTGTAGCAAGGACAAGCATTTTATTTCAGGGGCAATAACTCGATCATTTTTTTTTTTCAAAAATTGCATTTTGCACATCTACAGGTCCTAATATGAAGCAAATTGGACAGAAACATCTGTGTGAAAAATTGCATGGACAAGCTTATTTAATTTATTTTTTTTTAACCCATTACCAGATGGTAAAATTTTGGACTCGTCCAATTTGTAAGATGTCTGCAGACAACAATTTTAAGTGAATGAAATGTTACATTCTTTGATCTTTCTTGGCAGAAAACATTGTGGGAAATGAAGAAATTGCTTGTCAATAATTTCCAAAAGCTTTATCTTGTAGGGTGTCAAAAAGTATCACATTGTTGGGATGGTTTTTATTTCAAATCAGGGGCATTAACTCAATAATTCTTTTATAGAATACTTGCAAGTTTTGCCCCTTGCATATCTACAGGTCCCATTGAAAACTTGACTGAGGGAAATCAAAGCCACAAACTGCAGCAGAAGTTGCTGAAAGGCTTATTCAAGACAATACCCCCCCCCCCCCCCCTAAATTTATTTTGTGGGGATCGAGGTATTAGTCTACCTAAATTATAGAAAAAATGCTCTAGAAAACACCTTTGTAGGAACTTTTTGTTAATGCTCGACATCCATGCCTAAATGAAACTTTGATATGTATGGAAGATCACTAGAGGGGATGTCACCCTATAGAGGTCATTTTAAGGTCACCACGAGGTCAAAGGTCAACTAGGTGCAAAAATCAATGGTATAGCAAGAAAATCCGCCATAACTCATATAGTTCTGGGTGTAGACTAATAAAATTGGTATCAAAATGAAGCTGAGACATCTATCTTTATTTTGCAGTATAGATATGCAAATCAGCTGATTTGCATATGCATGATTTTGAAGTTTTAATTAGAAATTTTGATGATTTTTTGGGTCATATTTTTAGAGTATAGTTAGGACATGAGCTATAACTCGCTTAGTTGGTGCTGTTCATTCACGTATTGGGTACCAAAATAAAGCCTAGACATTTATCGTCAAGTTGTGATATAAAAATTTGCTAAATTGCATATGCACAATTTTTAATTAATTTTCCAATTAATCAATGTAGCCCACCTAAATCTGACCCAAAATATGTCTTGTGTGGGAACCTTTTATCAATGCTCCACTTTTAAGGACAGATCCTCCAGTTGTTACTGCGCAACTTACTGCGCATATCCAAAATAACGAAATAAAGCTATTTCAGTAATTGGCCTTTTTCAGCAAATGTATTTCTTACATTTAGTTAATGTTTGGTTGATAAATTACAAGACCCTTTTCGGTTATTTCAATTTTCTCTGTTTGGTCAATTAAAGTGTAATAGTACTCGGATAGTACATTTCGCTTTCTGTTTTGCGTTCAAAATGTGGAGTTAGCGATAGGAAACGGAGCAACAAAAGCAAAGTGGTGTCTTTATGAGATAGTCCGCTTCAGATGGACACAAAAGATGACACGTTTTATTATCTAAAGCTGGTAATAAGGAAGAAAATGGATAAAAGTAGTGAAACAATTTCGGACAGAGCTCTAAAAAGTAAACCAAATTTTACTTATAACTAAGAAAAACGCTTGGTTTGATATATTTTTCTTTTTTCGTTTTTGTAGGTATGACCAAGCACTATGTCTATACCAAAAAAGAAAAAATTCTTACCGCTGGAATATTTTTTATTATCAGAAACGTTGCGAAAAAAGAGCAACTTCAGCTGCTTTTGAAAGAATGTTTTACTAAAAATTTCAGAACCATAACTACATTTTCCCAAATTGATACTCATTTAGACAGAATAAAACATATTGAACACAATAAAGACTTATTTATGTAATCCTAGTCATTTCGAACACCTTTTTTGTGGGTATTTAAGTGACACCTCATTTTTGCAATTTAAGACAAGAGTAGTCTCCCTTGAAATTCAATAACTTTTTAATTCGCTTGGTGACCTATAGTTTTTAAGTCATTTTTTTACTTCTCATATATTTAAATATCAGTACAGAAAAAATAAAAAAATTCTTACCGTGGGAAATAAATGGAGGATCTGTCCTTAAGTTTGATATGTTATATAGGGTATTAGCAATCAACCTAGGGCGGATGTATCATTTTGAAAGGCCATTTAAGGTCATAACCAGGTCATAGCTCATAACGAGGTCAAAGGTCAAATGAGTGCATTTTCAGGTATATATGCCTTTTAAAAAGTTACTTTTATTGCATTTTGAATATAATGTTCAAGCTCAAACCACTTCCAATTGTATTATAAATGTCTGAGTTTGAAATAATGCTGATTCGGACTAATTGCTTTACTTTTGTTGGTATATGTGTTAATGATAAACACAAAATTTCCCCTGTTTTAGTGCATTTTTGTAATACGATATTTTCAAAATGTATAGAAAAGTCGTTGAACTGCTCAAAATGATGTTTTATGTTGAAATAATTAACCAAAACTACAAGCAAATGTAAATTGCAGACTAATCACATCTCATATAGTTTGGTACTTTTATAGTGGTTAAGAAACTTAAACATTTGTGCTCGTTTATTTGCATACAACGAGTAACTTGTAATTCACAGTGCCCTCGAAAAGATGAATAGGCTTACATCGCCAAATCATTGATGTACAAAACGATTTAGCAACAATCATGTGTTCCTCGTTTGTACTATAATTATATCAAAACATAATTTTGGTGTGACATTCAATCCATGAAATGTCACACAATACTAGTTTTGCGACGAATATATAAGACAGCAGAACATGTGTCTTCGTGTGTCTGAGATCTTAAACCGTGATTAAATCTTCACAAATTATACGTATAGATTTTCCATCATTGCCTAACAGGTCTAGTTAAATATCATTACAACTAATACAATTGTTGTTAGAACCTGCTAGTGATATAATTACATTGTACAGTCAAAACTGTGTTAGCGGCCACCTGTGTATAGCAGCCAAACTGTCGTATGCAGCCAGTCCAGGTCCTCCCATGCAATTTTACTCTTTAAAGTAACTGTGATTAGCAATATACTGTCTAATGTGGTCAGTGGCCACCTTTAATTGTCCCAATTGCTCTTTATCTACATCCCCTTAAGCAGCCATGCATAACTAATTGGTGGCAGGCAATGTGTGAAATATTGGCAATACATCTGGCAATTTGTCTAAGCATGTGCATAAACCATGAAAAGGTGTGATTAACAGTTAAATGTCATATAAAAGTGTACCCTTTTTCCTTTACAATTCTTGCCTTTTCTTCATATTAATAGGGCCAGTCCTACAAATAGACATTTACATCCAGCCTTCAGAATATTTTTTTTTCTGTGTTAAGCAGCCAACTGTCGTATGCAGCCAATTTGGGTGTGTCCCTTGGCTGGCTGCATACGACAGTTTCGACTGTACATGTCTATTGACGTAAAGATACATACTCACTTATTTTCAGGGTAATTTTCTTTAAGAAATATCTGTATATTATTAAATTATGGCCTTTAATCTTTCACTGTGCAACATTTCAGCTTTGTCTGACATGTAATGGCTTAGATTGTAACGGATATAAAACCCTATACATGTATATCACTTTACATGTATTTTGAAAATACTATCACATCGATGAACATACACTTAACAGCACAGCTAACTCCTCACTTTTGATTTTTGTATAACTAAGTAATCGCTCAATCAATCGCTTTGATTTTTCATATATCAGTAGATGACATATTTCCCATTTATTTTAGTCAAAAACAAATTTACTTTTACGTGCCATTTACCTCGTCCAATGTGTACGTGCGTTTAACAATTTTGAAGTGTATGAACATGCATCTTAACAAAAACCTGAATAATTAACCATGTCTTTATTCAATGTTGATCGGGAGTAATAAAAAACATAATTTCGACAAGTTTTACTAACGAAATTTTATTTAAACAACGTAACAAAGACAGGTCTATAACGTTACTTGGTCGATACGTTAGAATAGATCGAATTTAACACGTGTTAAACAGTTTGCCAGTAAATAAAATCATTGCCTACATTCACAAAGAGCAATATTAAAACAAACTACGAAGAAATCGTTTGCTTTACACTATAACGTCACAAAAGTGACGTCAACACTATAAAACTAGTAGCTTGTATGTCCGCCGTTTGCAAGGCATCTGGAGCGCATAGAATTAATGTAGTAGACAATGAAAGCATGTAGGATAGCATTCTAAGTTTGCACTAAAGCGTTTTCCAACCCCTTAAGAGTTTGAGGTTGGCGTACTTGATACCTAATCCGGCGTCTTAGGTCACTCATCCCAATGGTGCTCAAAGGGATTCAGATCCGGGGAATTCGATCACCAGGGAAGTAACCTGCTGTCGCTACATGTTCGGTGCTTGCTATGAATCGTATCAGGGTACTTCCGTGGTACTCGAAGTCCCCGGATCTAAATCCTGTCGAGCACCTTTGGGCTGAGTTAGGACGGCGGATAAGAAATTAAGCAAGCCAGTATTGTAACACTTCATGAGTAGGAAAACGCTTTAGTGCAAACTTAGAATGTTATCCCAAAAGCCCTCATTGTCAATTGAATTAGTTCTATGCGCTCCAGATGCCGTGCAGTAATAAGATCAAACCGCGGTCATACAAGATACTAGTTTTATAGTATTGGCGTTACTTTTATGACGTCATAGTGTAAAGCAAATGATTTCTTCGTAGTATGCTTTTGTATTGCACTTTGTGAATGTAGGCAATGGTTTTATTAACTGGCAAACTGTTGTACACGTGTTAAATTCGATCTATTCTAACGCATCGACCGTTTAACGTTTGAGACATGTCTTTGTTACGTTGTTTAAATAAAATTTCGTTAGTAAAACTTGTCGAAATTATGTTTTTTATTACTCCCGATCAACATTGAATAAAGACATGGTTAATTATTCAGGCTGTTGTTAAGATGCACGTGCATGCATTTCAAAATCGTTAAACGCACGTACACATTGGACGAGGTAAATGGCACGTAAAATTAGATTTTGTTTTTGACTAAAATAAAAGGGAATTAGGTCATCTACTATAATACAAAAAATCAAGGCGATTGATTGAGCGATTACTTAGTTATACAAAAATCAAAAATGAGGAGTTAGCTGTGCGGTTCAGTATATTTTACATAGTTCTACACCGCTGCATGATTATCGATTCATGTCATTTACTGTATGAATCTTGTTTTCTGTTATATTAAGTCTATCGACGGTGTGACCATATGCTAAAAGCCAACTTCTGTGGATCATTAGGGATTTAGGCCTGGGAATACTAATTGTCCTTTTACTGGACTTGCATTTTACCCATTCGCAGACAAGACATGGTTTTAACATCGCTGGTAAAATGATTTAGAAATCATCGAAACAAAAGAAGAAACTTCTGATGTCAGCATTTCCTTCTTTTGCCTCAATATTTTCTCTAGCACATCATGTTACATGTGTATTGTAGTCGTATCCTATCTTTGTAAGTACCAACTTTGTCGTCCTTAGCAACTTTCAAATTGGCCCACCTTTCAATTCCTCCGTTTGGCAAAGGATCAATGATATCATCTTGGTCAATGACCTTTAATCCAACGGGATTGACATAGTCTGTGGCTTCACAAGCACATCCAAACATGCAAACTTGTCCTGAATGATAGGATTTACAACGAGATGAGCTGTACTTTGTTTTGCATCCACATGACATGAGCTGTGTACAAGTGGAGAGAACGGCTTCCAATTTCGTCCATACAGGCTTCAAACCTTTGACATCGTCTTTCCAGCCTCCACGCTTTCAGAATCCTCCGCAGTAAAAGTTGGGATATCTGCTGATATCCTGTCGTCGGAGGTGGTAAATCAAGTGCTTTCTTGGCTTTCATAAAGAGTCGATACCTGCAGACAACAACTTAAAGTCTTCAAAGATACTGTTCTATATTCTCAGGATTCCCATGAAGCCCTACAACTTCTAACTATTCCGGACATTCAACATACATTTTCCAACAGGATTTCTTACTTATTCCACTTAAAGACGACATTGTATCACAACCTGTCAGCGAATGGAATCCAAGCAGGTTGTGAATGATGGCAGTTCCTAGTTTCCTAGTAAAACTGTGCACATAAAAATATTTCCTAGACTTAGACGTTCCTGACACCAATCATGTTTCAATATCAAGTGAACCAGCATGGTATACTCTAGTATAAGGAACAATAGTACATCAGTGTCTTTACATATATCACAATAACACTACCATACCCTGAAACGATATGGTATCTGCCTCCTCATGGCCAACACACAAGTGGAATCCTGTTGGAAAATGTATGTTGAATGTCCTGAACTGTTTAAAGATGTTGGCCAGGAATCCTAAGAATATAGAACAGTATCTTTGCAGACTTTGTAGATGGTCTGAGGAAGCTCATGATTCAGACATTTCTGTCTGCAGATAATCCAGCTTTCACTGCAGAGGATAGAAAAGCTTTGGAGGCTGGAAAGACGATGGCGAAGGTCTGAAGTCTGTATGGACGAGATTGGCTGTCGTTCCCTCCACTTGTACTCAGCTCATATCATATGGAGGCGAAACAAAGTACAGCACATATCGTTGCAAATGCTATCATTCAGGAAAAGTTTGCATGTTTGAATGTGCTTGTGAAGCCACAGACTGTACCAATCCCATTGGATTAAAGGTCGTTGTACAGGACACTGATCAAGATGATAATAATAGTTTAAATCTTTGCCAAACGGAGAGATTGAAAGATGGGCCAATTTGAAAGCTGCTACAGACGACACATTTGGTATTTACAAAGATAGGATTCATGTACAATATAGTAGAAAAACATTAATTGAGGGAAAAGAAGAAAATGCTGTCATAAACATTTTCTTCTTTAGTTTCGATGACTTCTAAAATCATTTTATCAGCCATGTCAAAATAATATCTTGCTTGCGAATGGGTTAAATACCAATCTAGTTAAGCCAATAGACATGTTATTGCATCAGTTGCAGGTTTTTACGACAAATGTATGCTTGAACTGTACATAACTATTAGTTGTAATGACATCTAACTAGATTGGTTAGGAAAAGGAAAACCTAAACGTTTAATTTGTCCAGATTTTATCATGGTTTAAGATCTTAGACACACAAAGACACGGGTTCCACTGCCTTATATAATCATCGCAAAACAATATACCGGTTTTGTGTGACATTTCACGGATTGAATGTCACACCAAGTTATATTTTGATATAATTATAGTACAAAAAAGGAACACAGGATTGTTGCTAAATCGTTTCGTACATCCATGTTTGGGCGATGTATTCATTTTTTGCGGGCTCTCTGACTTACATGTTACTCGTTGTATATAAATAAAGTAGCACAAATGTTTATGTTTCTTACGACACTATAACAGTATCAAACTATTTGTGGTGTGGTAAATCTGCATTTCATATTTGCTTGTAATTTTGGTTAATTATTTCAACATAAAACATCATTTTGAGCAGTGCAATGACTTTTCTATACATTTTGAAAATATCGTATTTCAAAAATGCACTAAAACAGGGGAAATTTTGTGTTTATTTCAACACAAATACCAACAAAAGAAAAGAAATTAGTCCGAATCAGTATTATTTCAAACTCAGACAATTATAATACAATTGGAAGTGGTTTGAGCTTGAACATTACATTTAAAATGCAATAAAGGTAGCTTTGTAAAAGACATATATCCGAAACTGCACTCATTTGACCTTTGACCTCATTATGAGCTTTGACCTGGTTCTGACCTTAAATGGCATTTCAAAATGATACATCCGCCCTAGGTTGATTGCTAATACCCTAAATAACATATCAAACTTAAAAGTGGAGTATTAATAAAAGGTTTCTACACAAGACATATTTTGGGTCAGATTTAGGTGGTCTACATTAATTAATTAGAAAATTAATTAAAAATTGTACATATGCAATTTAGCAAATTTTTATATCGCAACGTGATGATAAATGTCTATGATTTATTTAGGTTCCCAATACGTGAATGAACAGCACCAACTAAGCGAGTTATAGCTCATGTTCTAACTATACTCTAAAAATATGACCAAAAAATCATCAAAATTTCTAATTAAAACTTCAAAATCATGCATATGCAAATCAGCTGATTTGCATATCTATACTGCAAAATAAAGATAGATGTCTCAGCTTCATTTTGATACCAATTGTATTAGTCTACACCCAGAACTAAGTGAGTTATGGCGGATTTTCTTGCTATACCATTGATTTTTGCACGTAGTTGACCTTTGACCTCGTGGTGACCTTAAAATGACCTCTATAAGGTGACATCCCCCCTAGTGATCTTCCATACATATCAAAGTTTCATTTAGGCATGGATGTCGAGCATTAACAAAAAGTTCCTACACAAGTCACATTTTGGGTGAGATTTAGGTAGACTATATAACAATATCAAACTATATAATACATCGAACACAAACTGTAGCAGGAGTTGTGTGTGGACAGACTGACTATCTGTCTAAGAGGCTGATTCCATTTAAAAGTATCTATACTATAAAAATACGAGGGACGGTCGGAAAGTAGTTGGACTTTTGACTAGTTCTTTAAAACCATTCAACTTTTTAACAAAATTCTTTTTACAGTGTTTGAACAAATTGTCCTTCTATGTCTATGCATTTTTGCCATCTTAGTAGCAGCTTTATTATTCCCACTATTAACCATGACGTAGACCCACTGTATTGGGTACAGTGTAGCAGCTGGTATCAAAGGCGCCCTGGTCTCAAATTTCTTCCCAGCAAGCATTTTTTCAGTTCTAGACACAAATAAAAGTCACGTTGGGCGAGGTCTGGGCTATAAGAAGGGTAAAACAACTATTGTCATGTGTAATATTTGATCATCTCCACTGTAGATGCGGTAGTATGGGAGCGTGCGTAATCGTGAAGTAGAAAACATTGTTCTTTGCTAATCTGGGACGCGTTTACTTTAGCATTTTTTCTTAGATTTTGCTGAATTACTTCAGAATTGTACTAGGCGATGACAGTTTTAACCATTTGACATGAAATGAGTAACTATCAATCCTCGTGAATACCCAAAAGCAACAAACATGACTACAAACCGAAGGTAACAGCTTAATCTTTTCAGGTGTGGGGAACCAGCTCGTTTCCATGACTGCTTTGACTGATTTTTTATCCAAAGTTCGGAATTATGAACCATTATTTAATCTCCAGTAATAATGTGGTTCAAAAACTTAACTCCTTCACGATTAGAATGACTAGAATGTTCTTTTGTTTTGGTTACCCTTGTTGTTCCTCTAACAAATAGCCTATGATACATAAAGCACCTATCACATATAAGTGGACAGAATATTGTACATATACAACTATCTTTAAAAATAAACCTACCACATAATTGGCAAATGGATGTAGATTCCACCAATATATAATGTGTTTATACAGTTGCAAATGGAGAGACAGCAGCACGAAAAGTCCAACTACTTTCCGACCGTCCCTCGTATGTGCACCAGTGTATAATATTACAAGTGAAGAATCTTTTACCTCTTACTGAGAGCTCTGTGAGACAAAGTGCTATACCTAGCCACAGTGGGGATGGTCCATTGGCTTCTAGTGTGTCTGAAAAACAATATGGCAAAAAACATTCAACAATGTTAGTGAAATCAACACTTGGTTTGGGAGAAGAGCTAAAGATGAGAGGGTGTGGTGGCTTTTAAAATGAAACATTTCATTTAATGTCCACCAAACCCTATATTGTGGTTACTCATTTGAATGGTCTCATTGTCTCACAGTATAGGGTTTGGATTTGAAATAACAAATTCATAAAAATTTGTTCCCTCTTATAATTATGTTGCTTTATCAAAGGTTAAGTGAAGATCATGGAGGACAAAAACTGGTCTAACCAAAACTGGCTGGCCTTTTGACTCAATTCATTCCCATGTACATGTTACGATGTTTTTTGAAGCCCTCTCAAGCTAAAGGTTTTGGGGAGCATTATGAGAAATTTTCAACTATGTTTTCCAAAGCCTATATCTTGTGGGGTGTCAAAAAGCTTTATTAATTATGTAGGAATGGATATAAATTCAAAAATACAAAGAACTCACCCAATGTGTTTCGAATCAAATCATAATTATTTGTAAGATGCTGTACAACTGTATTTCCACTTCCAAACATAACCAAGGCAACATTTTCTTCTAAATTGTGGTCTGCTGCAGACTCATCGAGACCTAGAAAATATAATAGATTTTGTTAATTAACACTTTCCCAAAACAACAAAATTTTGCACCAGGCCAATTTAAAAGCAGTTATTTAAAAGCAGTTATAGACTACAAAATTGGTAATACTAAACAAACATTTTTGGCATGATATAGCCCAGAATATATTTAGACAAAAGGACAAATTCATGATTAAGAGCAATTCTTTTTTCTTTTCTCCCCATTTTCTCACAAACCATTGTCAAAACCAAACCTCAATTCAATCCCCAGTTGTGGCAAACATTCTAGTGACATTTGTCCCCAACCAATAGTTGGATGATTATATACCTATGTGAACAAGCAGCTGGAGGCTCTGAAAGGAAGGGGTAGTACTGGTAAGAAAAACAACAGGAATTCATGGTTAGCTACTCTATCTGCCAAGATATGGATACAGCAGTTGAATGAGGTGTTACGCCCATTCAATTCTCCTTTTGCCTCTACATTTTATGTGCTATACTGTACACAAATGTTATCTTTATCAAAATCCATTTTGTAGTCTGTGGTAGTTTTTAATTGAGACATAATACTTGCACCCTACAATAAAGAAATATGGATAAAATTCAAGACTTACCTTCTAAGAATCCCATGATAAATTGTTTAGCCTTTTCCAATGGATCACCGGCCATGCTCCCGGACAGGTCTAAACAAATAACTGTATCTATACCATGGGAGGACTTGGGGTCTGTGCAGTCTATGGCTGAAAGAAAAATAATGAAATGACAATAATACAGTACAGCTCGCATGGTTCTTTTGCCTAAAACCCTCACTGCAGTAAAACAAATCAAAATCAAAAATGAATCATCCATTTCGACGTTTAAAACCAGTGTCCGCAAATATCTACTGGAGTCTTTATAACAATGATTTGTACAATCTCTTTATCTGTGATATTTTGCATAATTTTGTCTTTATTTTAGCCCAGCAGATAAATTGGATTTTTCACCAAAATCATGCATTTAGTGATGCAAGCATGAAACTTAGCACACACATTCATATTGGGTCTCTCTTCAGAAAAAACCCGTTAGCCACTTGAAATTTCAACATGGCGGCCATTTTTCAAGATGGCCGCCAAATCATAATTGAAATTATACCGTTAAGATATTTAGACAGATTTTAAGGGCAAATTCCCGATAGTTCCAAAGTTAAGATTACTGCAACTTCTAAAACAAACTTAGAGTGATGTAAAAAATGACACAGAGTTGTTCTTTTGAGTCAATATGGCCGCTATTTGTCGAAATGGCCACCAATGTATTAATAGCACAGCAGATAACTTGGAATTTTCACAAAAATCATACATTTAGTGATGGGAGCAAGAAACTTGGCACACACAATCATATTTGTGTCTCTCTTCGGGAAAACCCTGTTAGCCACCTGAAATTTCAACACGGTGGCTATTTTCAAGATGGCCACTGAAGCATTATTGAAATTATACTGTTACAATATTTAGGCAGATTTTAAGGGCAAATTCCCGATAATTTCAATGGTAAATTTACTGCAACTACTATGCAGAACTTAGAGTGATGTAGGAAAATAATACAAAGTTGTTCTTATAGGTCAATATGGCCACTATTTGTCAAAATGGTCATGGCACTGGCCGTCCGTCCGTAGGTTCCCCTACCTCTGTATGTCCTTTTGTCTGTTAGCATTTTTAGCTCGACTTTTCGAAGAAAATGAGAGCTTATACTGTCACCCGGGCGTCGGCGTCGGCGTTGCAACACAGGTTAAAGTTTTTTCAAACATCAATAACTTCCATACTATCAAAGGGATTCAACCCAAACTTGGAATACTTATTCACTATCACACCCTCTACCTTACTACCAGGGCCCATGACCCTGGCTCCACTATATTTGGAGTTATGCCCCTTTATACTAAGCAACTTAGAAAGTCGAGTGCGCTGTCTTTGGGCAGCTCTTGTTATGTGCGCAATTCATCTGACAGTTAATTTCTATTGGAATATAATCAACTATGATATCTGATATCAGCTATCTTTCCGGTGACTGTCTTTCAGTCGAAACAAACAGATTTCAACATGACTAGTCTGAAATGGACAGGTTAGATACCATGAACAAACAGATTGGGATAAACAGCAACTCTTCTACAATTTTGGAAAGGTACAAATTGTCATGAAGTATATGGGGAATATGGAGATTCAAACAAAACCAATCAACAAAAAATGGTCATCCTTATGAATGACAGTTATTTCATTTTATTAGCGAAATGTAAGAATAGAAATATTTGCCCACAAAGCCACATGATGCAATTTCTCCAACTATAGAACAGCTTAAGAATAACACACAAAGTGTGCCTTGTACCAAGCAGAATCCCCTGAGTCTATAGATAACTACCCTCGAAATGGAAGTACTGAGGTACTGAAGTACTACCAGACCTCACTGAATAAGGACGGGCCCGATGAAGAATCACATGGCATATTGTCTGGATTAACTTCTATCAATTGCTGTGGCTACAAGAAGGCATTCAAAGATTGATGCTATCGGTTTAGCCTACTCTACCCTGATTGTGCAGATATAAATGATGATGCTTCCGGAAAGCATATTTGTGAACTATAGCTTACTAGCATACACAGTTATGTCCTATATCACATTATTCATAGAACTGGTATCAACCATAACACTTCCTTGAGAATACTAGAACGGTTACTAGACATTTAAAGGGTCTTAGATTAACAGATACCACCTAGAAGAAGAAAGCCTACATAAGTATTATTACATTTTTGCTGGACAGAAACAATGTGCCTCCAAGTTGATAAATTCCCATTATTTTGCGTAGTATTATTAAAAACACAGAAAATAGTAATTTTTTGCACAAAAAATGCTAAAGTTATGTTTTCTTGCGTTTGAAAACATACAATTTGGTATAAAAATTACAAAAAATAGCTTATTTCCACTAAGACTCCCCCCACACACACTCACAATGGCCACTGGAAGTCGTCCTTTGATGGCAGTTATGGCCAATCACTGTTCGTTGCTATTGCATGTGGGATGATTTGCTCGAAATTGGGTCAGAGCCTCGATCTGGCATAAAGAAAATGGCTGATGTGTTGCTATTTTTAGTAACAAAATGGAACCGTGTCTGTATGTATACAATGTTAATTTCCCATAAATCCATTGTTTGTCACCGGAAGCGGCTCATATGTATGGACTAAAACGATAATTGAAAGGGGTCAATTGGCCAATTTAATCAGGCGGCCATCTTGAAAAATGGTGGCCATTTTGTGTTTTATGCACAAAACATGCTAAAGTTATGTTTTCTATTGTCTTCAACATACATTTTGTTATAAAAAGTACAAAACCAGCCAAATATATCAGGTTTTATGGCAAAAACGGTATTCTCCATTCGTCTATGGCGGCCATCTTGAAAAGTGGAGTCCATCTTGTAATTATATGCACTAATATGACAAAATTTTATTTTCTCGTATTTAAAACATACTTTTTGTAGTAAAATTGCAGAAAAATGACAAGTTATATCAGGTTTCATCGTAAAAACTGTATTTCACACACATCAATGGCGGCCATCTTGAAAAATGGCGGCCATCTTAATTTTTTGAGTGGCTAACGGGTTTTTATTAAACTACATGGTCTTATGAATGTATGTGCCAAATTTGATGCTTGCATCACTAAGTGCATGATTTTTACACTTATTTGCTTAACTATTTAAAGCCATGTTCATTTTATTTGTGATAACTTAATTTAGTCATTTTAATTGTGATAACTTGATTTAACTTAATAACTCAATTTAGTAATGTTTGATATGCCTCTCTGTGTAAGCCACATCCAGACATGGGTCCACAATGGAAATAAGAGATCACGGATCTCTTTTTTGTGTCAACCCAGGTTTGGATGGGGCAGACATGGGTTATATAACATACTGTGATACTTTTTACCATTATGTTTTATAACATGTACCATGTATTGTCATCATCTTTTACCAAATAAAATCTAAAACTAAATTTTGAAGGGATGTCAGTGGTACAAGAATAGTATTGAAGATGAATGATAAATTGCAGTGGAAAATTCAGTGATTTCACAGATTTTAGAGGTAAAACACTCATCATTCGGGCCATGGCTACTTTTCACCTGAAACCACTCGGAATTAATCGTTAGGCTTAACCAGGTATATAGCAGGTTAAAATCATCAGCATTTCTTTCTTTAGTTTCACTACCTCTGGCCCTTTCTTCTTCATGGGATATTTATGTTTTGGAAAGACTGTTCATCATTTAGCATTTTCTTGTTTTATCTCATTGTTTTCCTAAGCTTCTACTACTAAAGGCATAAAAACAGTCTCTTTCGGAAATGGGTTAATGTTTAAGACAACCAGAATTTAAAGATTTGAAATTTTGTCAAAAATAAAGATAGCTCTCAAACCTTTTTGTTTCTCCTTTTGCACCAATAAATGTAATTCTTTATCTGAGACTCTTTTTCTGCTTTGAGGCTGGTCTTTCTTCATACCTGTGACAAAAAAAAAATTAATAGCCAGACTTAAACCCATTGCCACACACTTTTTGAAGCCCAAAAAGGATACAGCCATTGGAAAACCTTGTGGAAAAAGAGGAAGTTGCTTGTGACAAGCAATTTCTTCATTTCCCTCAAAGTTTTCTCCTCATCATGACAAAAAATGTAAAATTCTATTCATTTGAAATTGTTGTCTGCAACATTTTTTGAATTTTAACAAATATTGAATTTTGCCATCTGGTAATGAATTAAACAAGAGGGTCATCATTGCCCTGAATTGTTCACTTTCAAAAGTTTCCTTGGGTAGTTGAAATTTGGGTCAACATTGTAATGAAACAGGAATATATCATTAAGGCCCCTTTTCCCCTGTTTTCAAAAATGTCACAAAATTTCACCTTTCGATACTCTTCAATATATTCATGAATAAATGAATACTGGAGAATGACAAAGAAAAGGGAGCTTTTGATGAAGCAAATCATTGGTGTAAATGCAAAACCTTGTATGTTGATTCTTGCGATTTTCAAAACAAAATCTTGTGTGTCCAGTTAAGACAATTCTTGTAGGTTTTAGGACATAATTGCTTATCAGTATTAATGACACATTATCTGTGAACAAAATGTCCGAATTTCAAGTAAAACATTTCAGTTTAAGAAAAGCTATTACACTATTTTCCTTCCCCTTTGAAATTTTCCAAAAACGGGATACAAGGTTTTACATTTACAACAACGAAATAAGAAAGCATCTGACATAACAACCATTCCAGCATCAAAAAGCAACATTTAATGGTAATGGGTCTATCATCTTGTCATCTAAAGCAGTTTTCAAAAAGGGAACGATTGTATCTAGTTTAAAGTGAACAAGAGTGCCATGGTCACAATATACGCCGCCACTTATAAAACTTGAGACAAAAAAATGACATTGACAAGGATTTATAAATATTCACACAAAAACCTGTAAAAAGTTGTGTTCACAAAAAGGTTTTTATAAATATCCAGTCAAAAACCTGAAAGGAATTGCGTTCACGAGGCTGAAATATCAATAAGCCCCAGAGACTAAGATTGAAGGGGGCATAACTCAGGCAAAAATCAATGAACCATAAAATCCTTACTTCATGCACATCTACCAATTAAAGGTAATAACATCCACCAAGTTTCATTAGTATCCAGTCAGAATCTTAGAAGAAGTTGTGTTGACAAGGCTGCAATTTCAATCAGCCCCAGAGACTAAGTCTTAAGGGGGCATAACTGTGGCAAAAATCAATGAACCATAAAATCCTTCCTACATGCACATCTACTAATTGAGGTGATAACATTGACCAAGTGTCATTAAGATCTAGCCATAAACTTAGGAGGAGTTGCGTTGACAAGGCTGCAATTTCAATAAGTCCCAGAGACTAAGTTTTAAAGGGGCATAACTCTAGCAAAAATCAATGAACCATAAAATCCTTCCTTCATGCACATCTACCAATTGATGTAATAACATTGACCAAGTTCCATTAAGATCCAGCTAGAAACTTAAGAGGAGTTGCGTTGACAAGGCTGCAATTTCAATAAGCCCCAGAGACTAAGTTTTTAAGGGGCATAACTCAGGCAAAAATCAACGAACCATAAAATCCTTCCTTCATGCACATCTACCAATTGAGGTGATAACATTGACCAAGTTTCAAGAAGATCCAGCCAGAAACTTAGGAGGAGTTGCGTTGACAAGAAAAGTGGACGGACGTACGGACAGACGGATGGATGGACGGATGGACGGACGGACGGATGGACGGACTGACAGACGGAGAAGATGTCGCCAATATACGTCCGCCTCCGGCGGCGTATAAAAATGAAAAAAATGATATTTCGTATCTGTTGTTATAAAACATCCTATCTACGGCTTGAATCAAGCCGTAGTTACGAGATTTTATAATAACATTGATGGTTTATCAAAACATAATGGTAATAAAACCTAGTCCATTTTTCACCCAAAATTAATTGCCATTGGCACAAATAAATAATCCCATACTTACCTTCTAAGTTTGTATTGTGGGCGTGACCTTCAGCTGCAGTTTGATTGGTTGATTCATCAGATTGGTTGGCTGATGACCAATCTGGCTGAATGATGGATATGTTTCTACATCGATGTTGATTGTGCAGCCTGGAATCAGAGTGAGCCTCTTCTACAAATCTGTAATTATTGATGTAATTTAGTTCAATGCCAATCTGATTAAAATCCAGTGTTCAATTGTAACTTAGAGTAACATCTGACTGGCACCAGTAAGAGGTCATCTTCTATGACCATGGGAAAACCAAAAACTTCTTTTTTTACTCTAATCAATCAAATATTATCTTGTTTTACATGATTTAATTTCCATGACAAGCATGTGGAAACACCTAGTCCTCATGCACTTTACTGACCCTGTTTTTGGTTTTAATCACATTCAGAATTCAGTTATGCTTTTATTTAAATGTTCAGAAGAAAATGTTATAATTGAAGATGATCCCCCTTCGAATGTTGCCTATCAGATGTTACTGTAATTTAACACTGGATTTAATCAGATTTGTTCTATGTTTTATACAGAATAATACTATGCTTATAGTGTACAAAATATGTGGTAAAATAGGCCGGTAGGAACAAGGAGGGGGGGGGGGGGGCTTGGGGGGCTTAGCCCCCCCAATAGTAGGCCAAAAATGACAAATTTTCTTAATTTTACACTAAAGATTTAGGGAAAATCCAAATTAGCCCCCCCCCCCCCAATATTCAGACACTGGGGCAATAGCCCCCTCCAATATGAAATTGCATCCTACGGGCCTGTAAAAGATGCAAAAAAAATGTGAGGTGAGTCATCGCAATAAATTATTTCGACATTTTCAAAGAATTGAGACATCATCAAGGTTTAGTACAATTTTGAACAGAAAATTAATCCATTACCAGACGGCAAGATTTTAGTCTGGTCCCAAATCAAAGATGTTGCAGACAACAATTCCAAGTTCATGAATCTTCAAAATATTTCCATTTTGGGTTAGAAAACATTGTGGAAATGAAGAAATTGCTTGTCACAAGCAATTTCTACATTTCCAACAATGTTTTCCAAAGCCGTTATCTTGTGGGGAGTCAAAAGGTGTCACTGTGCAGTAATGGGTTAAAAAAAAACCTAAAATCTCATCCATGAAATTCACCATCAGAGCTAATAAAGCTATAAAATAAACTAGAACTGTCGCAAAGCGGACAAATACCCCCCACTAGCGCGTTGTCACTGAAAAAGTGCTAAAGTTCAAAGTGGCATAACTCTGAAACTACAGCCTGGATCAAGATGAAAATTGCAGGTGCACAACTTCATATGATAGGAAACAACCTGCTAAAATTTCAGCAAAATTGGTCAAAAACTGTGGGAGGAGAAGAGGACACAAAATTATGTCCACGGACGGACGGACGGACGGACGGACAGACGGACGGACGGACGGACAACCTGAATCCAGTATACCCCCCCATAACTTTGTTTTGGGGGGTATAAACTAGAAGACCTGAAGGTCTTGAGTCGCTCCACAGGCCTGAATTTCTTTAAATATTCAATCCAAGTTTTGATTAGATTGTTCAATAGTTGTGTTTCTAAGAGCAAAAAGAAAGTAAAACTAGATTGTACAAAACATGTGGTTCTTTGAGCAAAGAGAGTAAAACCCTGTTTGCCATTTGAGAAAGGGTAAAAGGAAACAAGAGAAAATTCCAGATCAGGATGATACTGGCAATGATCATTTTTCCTTCGACCAAACAGATCTAAACTATCATTGATTACTCCAAAATAGTTCATATTTCTAAAAATAGATTTCATTGTTCTAAAAATAGATTTGGGGAAATACCCTATTTATAAAATAACCAGAAAGCCCTGATTTTCTTGTAATTTCAAATCCAAGTTTTTACAAGATTTTTCAATACTTTTGGGTCTTAGAGCAATAACAAAGTAACTAGAAAGCTGAAAATACCTTCATATAAGATTTAATGGTTACCAAGATTTGTTTTGATTAGAGTGAATTTGACTGATCTAGTTTGATAATGAAGTCATAATTGGCAATTTTGTCAAATTCAAAGGCATATAACTGGGAATGTTATATTACTCTAAAGCTAAGAATCACACTAAAATAAGATCTTTGCCTCACTTACATTTTGTTTTAGGTTTTGACCTGATTGATCATTATTTGTGGTTGAAAAGAGAATGAAAATAAAGTTGAAAACTACAATTTGTCAAATTCAAGGGCAGATAAATCATGATTTACGATTCTAATGAAGCTGACAATTACATCCATGCAAGATTTTATGGACAATTAAGATTATAACAAAGTTTCCTGTTGATTGTTGGATATTTATAGTCGTTTGAGTAAAAATAAGGTCAAAAATGGTAATTTTGTCAATTTCAAGGGCACATAACTCATGATGCAATTTTCAAATCAAGCTGAAAGTTGCACCCAGGCAAGATCTTATAGTAACCATCATTCTGTCCAAGTTTTGTCTTGATTGGTCAATATTTGTAGTTGCTAGAGTGAAAACAAAGTAAAAATAAAGCCGAAAATGGCAATTTTGTCAATTTCAAGGGCACATAACTCATGATGCAATTTTCATATCAAGCTGAAAGTTGCACCCAGGCAAGATCTTATAGTCACCATCATTCTGTCCAAGTTTTGTCTTGATTGGTCAATATTTGTAGTTGCTAGAGTGAAAACAAAGTAAAAATAAAGCCGAAAATGGCAATTTTGTCAATTTCAAGGGCACATAACTCATGATGCAATTTTCATATCAAGCTGAAAGTTGCACCCAGGCAAGATCTTACAGTCACCATTAATCTGTCCAAGTTTTGTCTTGATTAGTCAATATTTGTAGTTGCTAGAGTGAAAACAAAGTCAAAATAAAGTTGAAAATGGCAATTTTGTCAATTTCAAGGGCACATAACTCATGATGTAATTGTCAGATCAAGCTGAAAGTTGCACCTAGGCAAGATCTTATAGTCACCATCATTCTGTCCAAGTTTTGTCTTGATTGGTCAATATTTGTAGTTGCTAGAGTGAAAAAAAGCCAGAACAGCCATTTTTTAAATTCAAGGGCAGATAACTCCAGATTTTCTGATTCAATCAGAATCACTTGAAGGAATCTGAGAGAGGACCACCCAAAGATCATTCCTGTGAAGTTTGATTGAAATCCATTGAGTAGTTTCTGAGGAGAAGATTTTTAAAGAAAAAGTTGACGACCGGACGGACGGACGCACGCACGGACGGACGCACGCACGACGGACACAGCGCCATGACAATAGCCCGCTGGCCTGAAGGCCAGTGGAGCTAAAAACCTGTTATCCCCTAATCCATGTTCATTCTTCAATCCTGACACTGGTATTTGTTGGTTATTCTGCATGGATACTGGCCCATTTGCAAGGTTTGTTTTGTGAAGACTGTCTTGTGAGTTGATTGATTCTGATTTGACGCCACCTGTAAAATTCGTTCTAAGTGACCATTTGATAAAACAGATGGGATGTTTTCTTGTCTACGATGGAATTATTTGATATAAAAAGTCTAAAGCACATTTTCCTATTCCTTCAACATCTTACATTCAATACTTAGTTTTGACTATTTATGTTGGGAAAAAACAACAACATGACATCGCAAGCACTTAGATGTACAATGAAATCAAATGTTAAAAAGAATGAGATTTCTAAGCTGTATCAAGTAGAAAGTTATTATAAGAACTAAACATTACAGTATTCTTTGCATCATTAGAGAATGACCTTGTGTATCAAAGATCAATTGCTTTAACTCCTCTAAAAAATTATTGAGCCTTTTTTGTCTCCTCCCCTTGGGAAAAATCGTCAGCTTTTACGCAGCTTCTGCGAAGCTTTCAAGCTGCGTAAAAGCTGCGTTTACGCAGCGGTATCACAGTCTGTTGAATGAACCTTAAACAAGTACAAAGGTTGTTGTTTTGGGATAGGTTGAAAAATGGCCATTTCCTCAAAAAGACCTAGGTTTGACACACCTAATAAATACAATTTCGGAAAACATTAACAAACAGAAAAAAGTGCTGATGATCGATAAGCATTTTCACCTTTTTTATATATATATTCCACAGTCCAGTAGCTTCAATGTCTACCTAAAGGCTTAAACCATTACCAAATGGTGGTACTTTTTAACGCCCTTCAAGGAAAAACGTTGAAAATGAAGGAATTGCTTGTAACAAACAATTTCTTCATTTTAAACAATGTTTTCTAGACCAAAATAAAAAGATTCTTAAAATTTCACCTACTTGAAATTGTCGTCTGCAATGTGTTTCAAATTAGAACCTAGGAACTTTGGGAAAGGGGTAAAAATATCACCTTTCATCACAGCTTCATCACGATCAGTCTGGAAGTCAAACATTCTGTGTAAATATTTTGGTCTATTATCCTCTCCAGTGTCTGTCTTCTGTCTTTTAAAGCAGGAATAAGTCGCTGTAATTCTCTTATTCCTGGCAACTGGAATAGGACTTTTGGACCTCCGTTTTGTAAGATCATGAGATCCAAAGTTTGGTGCAAAAGATCTCTTTCTTGAGTTTGTTTTAGAATGGCTATATTCTGAAACTTCTAACTCAGTCACATCATTTTGCTGTGTATTGTCATTGGTGTTTTCTAGTTCATCACTATTTTGTTGACTTTCATTTCTGTTGGAGTTATCTTGTTTGTTTTGTTGATCCATCTTATTTCTGTTTTGAATGTTTAAATCCTTTTGCCGATCTTCTGGACTTTTTGAAAAATGTTCTTGTGTTGTTGACTTTGTTTGCACTTCATTTTGTAGTTTGTCTGATCCATTATCATGTATTTGTTGTTGTAACTGTTCCAGTAACTCATCATCAGTGTTTGATCTGTGTCTTGAACCCCCCAATGTATCATATTTGTCATGTTCCATTGGTTCATTATCGTGACCTAAAGAACTTTTCGATGTTTCATGGTTGGTTTGTTTCATTGGTGAAGGTTCACTATCATGACCTAATGAACTTTTAAATGTTTCATGGATGTTTTGCTTCATTGGTTCACTATCATGATCTACAGACCTCTCAAATGTTTCATATTTATCTTGTTTTATCACTTCATCATTATGACCTTCATCAATATCTTCACTTTTCAACAAAAAACTCGTAACTGCAGCTTGTTTAAAGCTGCAGTTACAAGGTTTTTGTTGAAAAGCAGCGATATCATCACCATCGGAATCATCTACAACTGGTTCAACTTTGACCCTCTCTTTCTCCTGTTTATCAGGATTGTCTCTAAGTGGAAACTTTGCAGAATTTGTACTAGAGTCAGTGCTCATACCTTCTTCATTATCACTCTCAGTTCCTAAATCCCTCATGGAAACTTGTGGATTTCTACCTGGATTAACACCTGCTGCTGCTGACTGATCATGATTATTATCTGATGAGTTAAGAGCTCTAGAATTATCACCTGAAGAAATAGGCCTGTCATCATGTGATGGTATTTGAAGCTTATTTCTTTTAGATTTATTATTGTCAGTATTGAAATCCTCGACATCTGAACCAATGACATCATTTTCCAGTTCACTATTTCTAGGTTTATAATCTCTTGCTCTAACCATTTTGTATGCATTCTCATTAGTAGCATCTGGAAACTCCTGCCTCCTTCTACTCTCATCTTTGTGTTTATATTCACTATTTCTAATAGTTTCCTCTTCGTCCTTGCTTGCAGAATTTGGCAGTGCACCACAGAAGACTTGCACCTTTGTCTTTTCATCATTCCCCATTGATACATGAATAAATCCTGAATCAGTAGAGGCTTGGCTATCATCTGATAAATTTGTTTGTCTTCTCCTTAATTGACCTGCGTCAGCAACATCTAAATATTCCACATTGAAGGGATCTTGAAACTTAGATTTGTCATTGATGGGTTCTTTCAGTTCATGTCCAAATTCTTCAGGAGAACTAGGCACCTGTATGGTTATTCCTGGATTTTGTTTCATCTGTGAGATCATTGTATTGAACTTGGCTGGAAGTTCATCTATTTTGTGGTGTAAGGCTTGCAGACCGTTCTCCAATCTATCTCCCAATTCATCTATCTTTGACTCGAGTATCTGGAGCTAATAGAATAAGAACAAGAAATTAAGGTTTAACACAATCTGAGCTTAAATTAAAAAAATCGTTTTGAAAAAGTTTGGGATAAATATCATTTTCTTTCCTTGGTTTTGTATCAATAAAATTTTAAACTTTAGTTCTCGTCTTCATTCCACCTGAATTTGGTCTTTACTGTAATTTATCATGTTTGAGGAGTAATAATACTTTCTGCTTTTTACACCTTTCACAAACACAAATAGATCCTTTCCAAAACAAATCCTGCTTTTTACATACCTACAGGGTGTCCCAAAAGTAAGGTAACACTTTAGATCTAATATATCTCGGCTTATACCAGTATATCACTTGTGTATTTCTAATATCACAGAATTTTGTACAGAGGTTAAGTGTAGAAATAAATTAAAAGAAATTTCATCAAATTATCATAAAATTTGTATATTTTATTTATGATAGATCAAACACACCCTATTTTATCAATGACGTCATTTTGATAGTAAATGACGTTCTCTAGATTACGTCCCTTCTGTCACTTTCCTTGATTTATTCTTTTGCTAAAGTATTTAATTAAACTGCCTCACATGTGTCCATAGATTTTTTTCTACATTCTCTTTGAATGGTTTATAGCAACATTGTACATGTTTAATTAAACATGATGATTCTTGCTTTGGGAATTACACTTTAGACCACATGTGTCTCCACAGAAAACAGTCCAGTGAATCCAAATCCAGCATGTGTCCACCGACAACAGTCTAAGCGTTTGACTTGATCTCTCAAAGACCGTGATTTCATATGAATATGGTAAGGGGAAGTTTCAAATAAAATTTCAAAATGCATTGTACTAAAGATTTCAACAAAATTTTATTTTGTTCTGACGAAAATTTTCTCGTTGATTTTCCTGGACTTTAATATGAAGTCTCAATCTGACCGAGATTGTTCAAATTGATCTATTATTGAGTAGATGAGTTTTCTTCTTGGTGTTACGGCCTACCTTCTGTTTTGAATTAAGGTTGAAACTTTCTTTGAAAACATATAAGAAATTTAGATTAGTGATATGCTTTACATCATACATACACTGTGAGGTTGTGACGTCATTTTGATTGTGGTACAGATGACATCAAAAATGATAACGTTGGAGTGTATGGCAAACATAATTTCATGAATTATGAACGATGAATTCCGCAGATAATGATAGTTTTACGAAAGAAATCGGATGAGAAATAGCAGAGCTATTACCCATTACAAGTGTTACCTTACTTTTGGGACACCCTGTATTATAATCACTACTTTTGGGACACCCTGTATTATAATCACTAATGAAAAGTTTATAGTAGGCCTTAGATAGCTAGATACCTGTTCCACCAATGTTTCAACCGTTACTTGTTTCACCACCGTCCTATCCCCGACATTGACATTAACATAATCATGTCTAGTTGTCATAGATCTACTCCTCCGTGCTTGATGAACTTCTGCCATTTTTGATGCGGGTCAAAGCTTCAACTTGACATCAGAGCTGCATCTATAGCATTATATACTGAAAAAAGATTAAACGGACATTAGTATCCTAAATCCCTAATGATCCACAGAAGTTGGCTTTTAGCATATGTTGTCGCACCATTTATAGACTTTATTTATAAGACAGAATACAAGATTCATATGTAGTAAATGAAATAAATTGATAATCATGCAGCAGTGTAAAAGTATGTTAAATATTAAAGTGGGTTAATTGTGTTTACCAAATTATGTGATACATGAATTGGGTTTTAAATCTGTCGTAATCTAAGCCAGTACAGATCAGACTGCAGAGCTTGAATTTTGCACAGAGAAAATGTAAAGGCCATATTTTACTTATGCACAATTATTTTTACAGCAAATTACCCAAAAAATAAGTAAGTAATGGTAAATATGTATCTTTAACCAGTTCCCTGTTTCCCACATGGCAAAAACTTAAGGTCAAATTTGTGAATCATATAGAATAGGAAACATTGATGCAAAAGAAGAAAATGCTGATAATCGGCATTTTCTCCTTTTGCCTCAATGCTTTCCACACTATTTCTGATAAGGATGTCAAACCCCTTAATCCTTTCCCAAACAGTGACACATTTTGACTTACATGATTTAGGTGCCTTATACAAAAAGACTGAAAAGTTACAGTACACTGCTCGCGCGTTTTTTGCCTATTTCCGCGCATCGCCGCGATTGAATTCGGGTGGAAAAACGCGGTGGCCGCGGCGAGCGTGTTTTACCACCCGAAATTGCGGGAATCGCCGGGATTTTTTCGCCGCTATTCGCGGTGATTTGCGCGGACAGGTAAGCCTGTATTTTCTGGCTGATTATCGTAATTATTGGGTTTTATATAATTATACATGTATATTAGGTTTTGATAAGATAAGAATGCCTTTGCAGATTTGATTTTTGTTAATTTTGAATAGGTTTGTGGATTCTTCTCCTACTTCAACAGAAAAATTACCCTTTTGCCTTCTTTTCAACGTATTCGAAGTTATTTTTCTTTTATCTTTGCTACACGGCCTTCATGCATGTAGATTACAAAATAATTGCAGAATACCTATTTGCAGACACTTTGTGCAGTGATGATTGCACAAAATTAGTTTTTTTGGAAGCGCATGTAACGAACGAACGAACGAACGATGTAATTATAGAATAACACATACATACACAAGGCTTGAGAACAAATTGAGACAAAAGAAGAAATACTGATGATCAGCATTTCCCCTGCTACCGCAATATTTTCTATGCTATCTGTATTTTGTAGACAATTTTTATCGATATTTTATGATCTGTTTTCTGCAGTGCTCAGCTTTGTTATTGGATCCCCAGATATTCTTCCCCTCGAAAGAGAGTGAAGGGCTATCGTTGAAATGATTTGAGAATATTAAGATAAAAGAAGAACAATTACTGATTACTACCCTGGTCTTCTTGTGTCACATCTAGTTCCTATTGTTGTAATATAATCCTTCACAATCCTGTTTTCAGCAACATCCTACTTATCATGAGACTAGATTTTTAATAGGACGTACCATTTAATCGTAGCAATTTTGGAAATGGCGTAACTAAGAATGTAGCGTCATGCATAAAACATTGGTGTTTCTTTCAACATGCATGCGAGTTCCAACATGGTAAAAATAAAAATAAAATGCTCCAGTTTCCTAAATTTTTTCCCAGAGATAGAATTTATTTATATTTTGTATGTTGAAATTACATGTTATTACCAATTGAAAAATAAAATAAAAGTGGGTGGTCAGCGATCTTGTTTGAATTTTATAGGCACTCGTATCACATACCCCTACAGCGAAAAAATGCACAATTTCTGGCACCTGTCCAAGGTCACTAAAATGCTAATAAAAAGCTTTATAATTTCATCGTTTAGTCCCGAAAACGGATTTAAAGTAACGTTTTACATTCAATACGAACAGAAAACCCAAAATATGTGCTATTATACATGCGTAAATGTATAAAACAACATGCTCACGTGTTCGGTTAGATCAACGAATCGGGGGTGTTTTATGTCAAAATTTGCATATTTTTGGAAATATTTCAATTAGTGAATTACGGCAATTTTTATCAGCTACACATGAATAAAATGACGCAAAACAGTGGTAACTGCATACACACTTACGACTGTCTTGCTCTAAATAATCAATTTCCATCTTGAGAAAATCATTTTCGCATAATAAATACACTTTCACCGTCGAAAAGGGTAAATTGTAATGATGCGTTATATTATTGAAAATCTGGTAGCGAAACATATTGGTACGAAACATTTAATTTACTACAGTAATGTCCGAGTGTTCCGAAAAACTGGAGCATTCCCCCTAAAATGCCAGTCGCAGGTTTACTGGTTTATTTTGTAAACTGAAAAGTAGTCAAATTATACGCATTACTTTTATATGTAATTCAAACAGAGAAACTCTTCGTATTTATGACCGGGAAGCCAACATGCAGTCTACGATTTCACGTACATGTAGATCTATCTGCAAAAAACAGAATATTATGTAAAAAGTTAATTGAATTAAATCAAGCATAACAAAGCACAATATAATGTACAAAGAAGCGGAAATAACCTGTTCTATATTATATAATAACCTATAACTATATATTTTAATTTACAAAAACGATGTGTTATTACCGGACTTCATAGAACTTTATAGAAAATGTTTGTATTTAAGGACAGATCCTCCATTTATTTCCCACGGTAAGATTTTTTTTATTTTTTCTGTACTGGAACTTCAATATATGAGAAGTAAAAAAATGACTTAAAAACTATAGGTCACCAAGCGAATTAAAAAGTTATTGAATTTCAAGGGAGACCACTCTTGTCTAAAATTGCAAAAATGAGGTGTCACTTAAATACCCACAAAAAGGTGTTCGAAATGACAAGGATTACATAAATAAGTCTTTATTGTGTTCAATATGTTTTATTCTGTCTAAATGAGTATCAATTTGGGAAAATTTAGTGATGATTTTGAAATTTTTAGTAAAACATTCTTTCAAAAGTAGCTGAAATTGCTCTTTTTTCGCAACGTTTCTGATAATAAAAAATATTCCAGCGGTAAGAATTTTTTCCTTTTTGGTATAGACATAGTGCTTGGTCATACCTACAAAAACAAAAAAAGAAAAATATATCAAACCAAGCGTTTTTCTTAGTTATAAGTAAAATTTGGTTTACTTTTTACAGCTCTGTCCGAAATTGTTTCACTACTTTTATCCATTTTCTTCCCTATTACCAGCTTTAGATAATAAAACGTGTCATCTTTTGTGTCCATCTGAAGCGGACTATCTCATAAAGACACCACTTTGCTTTTGTTGCTCCGTTTCCTATCTCCAACGCCACATTTTGAACGCGTAACAGAAAGTGGTATGTACCATCCGAGTACTATTACACTATAAATGACCAAACAGAGAAAATTGAAATAACCGAAAAGGGTCTTGTCATTTATCAACCAAACATTAACTAAATGTAAGAAATACATTTGCTGAAAAAGGCCAATTACTGAAACAGCTTTATTTCGTTATTTAGGATATGCGCAGTAAGTTGCGCAGTAACAACTGGAGGATCTGTCCTTAATATAACATTCTCTTTATTTCTGAAATAGTTCTGTAAATCAATTTGAAAACACACTCAGGATGAAATAATATAAACTTAAGAAAACGCATTTAATACTGAGCGCTGTAGGATAATATTGGCCTTACCTGGCATTTCCACCCGAACGCGGCGATCGCCGCGATTTCCCCCCCATCGCGGCGAATCGCGGTGATGCAAGAAAATTTCGAGTGGAAAAACGCTGTGGCCGCGATGGCAAATCGCCGCGATTTTCCACCCGAATTTTTTTTGACCGCGGTGGGCGAGCGTTTTAGGCAAAAAACGCGCGAGCTGTACTGTACAAGACAAAAGATGAAAATGCTGGTAACCAGCATTTTCTCCTTTTGCCTCAATATTTTTTGGGCTAAATTGTAGACAAATCTTTTCATGATTTATCTGTGTAGATCATCAGCTGCAGCTCTTAACCCATTACCAAATGGCAGAGTTTTAGACTAGTCCAAATTCAAAGATGTTGCAGACGACAAATTTAAGGACAGATCCTCCATTAATTTATTTCCTACGGTAAGAATTTTTTTAATTTTTTCTGTACTGATACTTAGATATATGAGAAGTAAAAAATGACTTAAAAACTATAGGTCACCAAGCGAATTAAAAAGTTATTTGATTTCAAGGGAGACTACTCTTACAAGTCTAAAATTGCAAAAATGAGGTGTCACTTATTTACCCACAAAAAAGGTGTTGGAAATGACTAGGATTACATAAATAAGTCTTTATTGTGTTCAATATGTTTTATTCTGACTAAATGAGTATCAATTTTGGAAAATTAAGTGATGATTTCGAAATTTTTAGCAAAACATTCTTTCAAAAGCAGCTGAAATTGCTTTTATTTCGCAACGTTTCTGATAATCAAAAATATTCCAGCGGTAAGAATTTTTTCTTTTTTGGTATCGACATAGTGCTTGGTCATACCTACAAAAACAGAAAAATATATCAAACCAAGCGTTTTTCTTAGTTATAAGTAAAATTTGGTTCACTTTTTGCAGCTCTGTCGGAAATTATTTCACTACTTTTATCCATTTTCTTTCTTATTACCATCTTTAGATAATAAAATGTGGCTTCTTTTTTGTCCATCTAAAGCGGACTAGCTCATAAAGATACCACTTTGCTTTTGCTGCACCGTTTCCTATCGCTAACGCCACATGTTGAACGCGTAACAGAAGCGAAATATACCATCCGAGTACTATTACACTTTAATTGACCAAACAGAGAAAATGGAAATAACCGAAAAGGATCTTGTCATTTATCAACCAAACAATAACTAAATGTAAAAAAACACATTTGCTGAAAAGGCCAATTACTGAAACAGCTTTATTTCGTTATTTAGGATATGCGCAGTAAGTTGCGCAGTAACAACTGGAGGATCTGTCCTTAAGAGAAAGAAATTTTACATTTTTTGGTCTTTTTACATCTAGGAAACATTATGGAAAATGAAGAAATTGCTTGTCACAAGCAATTTCTTCATTTTCCAAGATGTTTTCCAAAACCATTATCTTGTGGGACTGTCAAAAGGAGTCACTGTTTTGTAATGGGTTAAATGGGGAAATTTATAACCCTTTCCTAGATGACAATATTTAAGGATCGAAGGTCCATTATTATTTCAAAGCGGCTTCAGATGACAAAATGGATGATTTTAGATTTGTGTACAATATAGCACAGGAAATATTAAGAAAAAAGGAGAAATTAGTTCAAATTTATTTATACTGATTATAATAGCACCATTGAAATGATTTATACCAATAACACTTCTTTATATCATTCTAACCAAATGTAAATAAAGGACCTTCCTTTGACACTGTTCATGCAGAACTTAAAGAAATTTATTACAGGACTGCCTGCATTATATTGCCATTATTGGGACTCTAATTGATCATTTACACGGTGGGGATTGTGCATGATGGGATGGATAACGAATATTGAGTATACGGACAAATTTTGCCTCGCTTCAGGTAAGAAATTGTGCAATAATTTTCTTATTTCTGCTCCAATTTTCAAGCGGTTTGTTGCATGTACCCCGCATTAGTGAGCTCTTTCCTCGGATATATGACTTGTTTGTAGAATCTTTGTACTTTGTCCAAAAATGGATCCCAACCGACCAGAAAAACGACAAAAAATTCAGGCCCTTTTTCTAGTCGGTTGGGATCGATTTTTGAGAAAAGTACAAGGAGTTTCTCGATAAGTAATACATCTGAGGAAAGGGATCAGTTAGACGGAGTACATGCAACAAACCGCATGAAAATTGACGCAGAAATAAGAAAGTTATTGAACAAATTCTTACCTGAAGCGTGGATAATTTGGCCGTAGTCGTTACCATTTCGCTTTCTGGTCGGTTGGGACAATATTTTGGAAAAAGTATCATGAGTTATCTAATATGTCATACATCCGATGAAAGAACTCGATAAGGCGGGGTACATGCAGCAAACCGCTTGAAAATTGATACAGAAATAACAGAGTAATTGCAAAATGTCTTACCTGAAGCGAGGCCAGTTGGCATCAAATTCTGTGCAAAAAATAGACCGAGTTTACCGTTATGTTTTGATAAACCGTCGGTGTTGTTATAACATCTCGTAACTACGGTTTGATTCAAGCCGTAGTTACGAAATTTTATAACAACACCAACGAAATACTATTTATTTGTCCGAAATTACGTCACGGTTTACTTGATAAGATCGTTCCCTATTGTCGGTAGTCGTTATCCATCCCATCATGCACAATCCCCACCGTGATTTAGCTACTCCTTTTCCTTCAATGATTTCTTTTCATACTCCTGTCAATTAATTGAATTTCAAGCGGATTTATTAATTGTTTATTAAATATCAATATCGATTTGTATCTAAACTTTTACCTCTGATTTCGAAATACAGTCTGACTCGGAACAAATGTGGAAAAAATGAAAGTGATTCTACTTTCGTTTTCAAATTTCCCTTTTTAATCTAAAAATCGGCTGAATAAAATGCTATAATGGACTTCTTGAACCTTAACATTTGAGGAAAATGATACAATCATAAGTGTGTCATCATTATGTACTCACATTTTTGTCTTTGAGCCGAGTTTTAGTTCAAAATGATTTAATCGTGTGGAGCTGTGAAAACCAAAGTTTTTTCTTCCCTGTTCGATTGTAAAAATTTAAGGGAGGTTACTCGGGATAACTAATTATTTCTTTTATTGAGGTTATTTCCCTTGATTGGAGGGGGCAGCATAATTTATCCTTTGCCCTCCAAGAATACGCCCATATTTTCCTTCAAGAAAAGTCCAAATATATAATGATGTCTGAAAGTGCCCAGATTGCAGCAAATGACTTCTTAGAATTCAAAATTTTCAGTGGGCATGCCCCCAGACCCCTTAGCAACGCTACGCTCGGTTGGGTTCCATTCACTTTTAACCCTTTCTCAAATAACATTGTTTTAGGGTGATTCACTTAAAAAACTGTGACAAATGACAAAAATAGATGTTATCAAAGAAAGGATTTGTGTAAGATATGCTATAACATAGAAAATATTGAGACAAAAGGAGAAACTGCTGGTTATCAGCAGTTTCTTCTTTTGTTTCAATGTTTTCTCAAGCCTTTTCTATTAGGGACGTCAAAAGCAGGTCTTGTTTGGGAAAGGGTTAAAAGACATTTGTCCCCCCCCCCCCCACACACACACACACATATTGTAAATGTTCATCTAGCCCTTTGTTGTGGGTATTCATCTAGAAAACATTGTGGAAAATGACAAAATTTTTCATTACACACAATGTTTTCAACCCTTAAAGACAAAAAATGTAAAATATCACCTGCAACATTTTTGAATTTGGACAAATCTAATATTTTGTCGTTTGATAACCCTAATTAATTTGACTATAGTTAGCCCATTAACAGAGGGCAAACTTTTTGACTGTTCCGATTTGAAAGATGATGCAAACGACAATTTCAAGTTGATGACATTAATAAGCCCATTTTAGGCTAGAAAACATTGTGGAAAATGAAGAAATTGCTTGTCACAAGCAATTTCTTAATTTTCCACAATATTTTCCCAAGTCTTTCCTTGTAAGGGAGTCAAAAGGCGTCATTGTACAGTAATGGACTAGTCCTATTTATAAGCCCTGACATATCTTTTTTCTTTGTCGTAATGTCAGTAATGGGCCAGAGTAAGTAATGGACCAGACGACAAATATTTAAACATGTCCAAATTCAAAGACGGTCCATACGACAATTTCAAATTCAAAGGAATCGAATTATAGGCCTACTTTTCTGGTCTTATGGTAGCAAAACATTCTGTCACATGCATTTTTTCATGTTCCACAATGTTTTCCATTAACCTTTAAATAGTGAGTCAAAGAAAGTCCTTGTTTGCGAATAGGGGTTACTGGTTCATAATCTAGTGACTTTTCAAAATGAAGAATAAAATAAATGTTCATCTAGCCCTTTGTTGTGGGTATTCATCTTGAAGGTTCCAACGAGTACGAACAAAATAGTGCTTGCATTTGTATTGACGATCTTCTGAATGTCGATTTACCTCTCTTAACCCATTCCCAAACAAGAAATGGGATTGACGTCCCCGACTCAAATAGGATTAGAAAAATATTGAGACAAAAGAAGAAAATGCTGTTAATCAGCATTTTCTCCTTTTCCTCAATGTGTTTGCTGTAATATTCACAATTCTTTAACTGTACAGTGGCTGATTCAGAGGGGGTTCAAAGGAATCCCCTCTGGATTCGCCACTGTACAACTTGATTATTTTATTTTCACGCAGAAATTCTGTCAAATTTGCGTAATACTACGAAAACGGACCCCCCCCCCTACTTGTAGATTCGACCCCCCCCCCTTTCAAATCAACCATGGGTCTGCGGTTGCTGTACATAGTAACATCAATTTTGCTGTGATCGATATCTTTCTAAAATGACCACCACACAATTTTGTCTTTTGAGAAACAATTAACCCTTTCCCAAACCAGACTTGGTTTTGACGTCTCAAATAGAGATGGCTTTGGAAAACATTGAGACAAAATGAGAAATTGCTGGTAATCAGCAATTTCTCCTTTTGGCTCAATATTTTCTGTGCAATATTTTGCACAAAGTATATCTTTATCAACACATATTTTGTTAGTTAAAGCAGCTTTCAAATTAGATGACCCTAGAATTTTGTCATTTGGGAAAGTGTTAAGCGTTACTCTGAAAAAAAAAAGAAGACAAAATTAGTCTAGACTGGCTATGTTTACTGTAAACAGAAGTTTTCTGTGAGATCAGTTAACCCATTAAAAAACAGCTAAATTCTAGACTAGTTCAAATTTCAAAGATGTTGTAGACGACAAATTCATTTGAAAACAAGAGGGCAATGGGGGCCCTTTGTCGCTCACCTGAGGTTGCATTTTCTGTCAACCAAGGTCCTTTTATGCCATGTTTCAGGGAGATTAGTCTACTGTTTTGGCCGAGCTGAAGCTTTCTACTTATCATTTAGCTATTCTTCGGCCCCCTTTTTGGTGCGATGGAAGCCAAAATTTGTAGCAAATTTTAAAGCCATTCACTCTTTCGAGAAGATTGGATGGCTGGTTATACAAAAGAAGCATTTCTAAGAGTTTTTGTAATTTTGCCCTTTTTCTCTTGCCGTGGAACTAACAGTTTGACTGAGAATCAAATTCTTTTAACAACTTTGAAAACATGTTTATCCAAGAAATATTCCTATCAAGTTTCAAGGCTATTGATCTTCTGGTTTAGGAGAAGATACCTTTACAAAATGAGCATATTTTCCCCTTTTCCACTGCTGCGACAGCCAGATTTTTTATTGGGATCAAATTCTTTTAATAACTTATAATAAAAGCCTTCCCCCCAAGGATCATTCATGCCACGTTTCAAGAAGATTGGCCCAATGGTTTAGGAGGCGAAGGTCTTTAAAGAAATTGTGGACAGGCGGACGACGGACAACGACCGACCATAATACCTCTTCTTCGTGCTCAGCTGAGTTAAAAAAAACAAGCTTTTAGATTTAGTCTTTTTACGTAGAAAGCATTTTGGGAAATGAATAAATTGCTTGTCACAAGCAATTTCTTCGTTTTCCAAAATGTTTTACCAAGCCTTTTCTTGTGAGGGAGTCAAAAGGCGTCACTGTGCAGTAATTGGTTAAAGAATATAAAACAACACGCATTTCGGTGTTTCGGATTTAATACATGTAAAAATCGTCATAACACCATTTTAACAAATCTTTAATGATATGATAAATTATATAATTTTACCACTACCCATTTCAAGCTATTAACACAGTTTTACATTTTATATAGCCAAAACCATTGAGATACCAATATGGGAAAAGAAATCAAGTGCTCTGTCATTTTGAGATCAACATAAATCCAGATCAGCCTGAGCACAAGCGCAGTCTGATCAAAATCTATTTTGTTTTCTCATGATTTACATCTAGAAGGCCATACAAAACAGCTTTAAGAATTTTGGTCATTTTTGACAGAACTCGTATTCTGTTATTGAATTAAGAAACTTTTAAAGCTCTTTCCAAAAAGGAGGCTTGGGTTCATAATAGAAATCGTCGGTGTCAAGGCAAAACCTCGTATGTCGATTTTTGCGATTGTCAACGTAAAATCTTGTGTGACCAGTTAGGACGATTCTTGCAGGTTTTGAGATGTTTTTACTGACAAATTATTTGTGAACAGTGATTGTCCAAATTTCATGTAAAACCTTTTCGTTTGGCTAAAGTCTTTTGACTTTTTTCCTTTCCCGTCAAAATATTCCAAAAAACGAGATACGAAGTTTTGTATTTACAACGACGAAATATCTTTCACAAAACATTGATACAAAATAAGAGAATGTTCATAATCATCATTTTTGTTACTTTTTTCTTAATATTTTCTGTGCTACCTTCAATTAATTCCCTTATTCTATGGCAAGATAAAGGCAAAAATATCACAAATATCAAAAGAGCGCCATCCATTTTCCCAGAACAAGACGAATTTGGACGTCCCTTATAGGAAAGCACTGGGAAAACTAAAGAGATAATGAAAAATGTTGATAATCAGCAATTTCTCCTGTTTCCAGTATTTTTATGATGTAAGATGGTTGTTCTCTGTTTTGATAAATCTTCGATGTTGTGGCAGAACCTCGTAACTCTCGAGGTACGAGGTTTGCAATTACACCGACGATATTTAATTTTGTCGTTTTCAACTCCTTTCAGAAAGGACTGGCCGAAAAGTATGGTTATGATATAGGCCTATGCTATGAGTATAGGCCTATAGGCCACTTATATATCTAATGTTTAACAGCGAAGTCGCAAGATAACAAGTTAGAAAAAAGAAAAACACAATGCCGTGATCAGAGGTGTTAAGGCTTTTTTTACCAATTCCCAAATAATGACGACTACTCGTATATTGACGCCATCAAGAAAATAATGGAAATCATTGTGAATAATGAAGAAATAATTATATTCACTTTAAAAACGTGTTGTCTGCTTCATCCTTGAATTTGGACAAGTCTTAAGTTTTCTGTCTGATAGGCTTAGTATGTTATTGCCTGATCGCCATTGTCAAGTGACCAGTAAAATAGCAATGAATTTTGTGCTAAAATAGACTGTGCTTTATCGTTATATAGTTTGATAAACCATCGGTGTTGTTATAAAATCTTGCAACTACAGCTTCAATCAAGCTGTAGTTGCGAGGTATTAGAACAACATCGTCGTAACACTGTTGTTGGTCAAAAATTTATTTGATAAACTCGAACCCTTCTAGAATCATTGCATTGGCCCTTTCCAAAACGCTGTTATAGAATATGATAATATTTGACAATATAATATTATAGTTTCATTCACAGTTTACATGATATAATATAAGGCAATGAGTTGTAGAAGCGATGACATTGTTATAAACAGACAGCTTGAACCCCCGGACGGCTCCGTCGTTCCCTCTGGCTCTGTAACAGAAAAGTTACAAATCGTCGATTTTCAATAAAAAATCTCGTTACTGCAGCTTCAAACAAGCTGCAGTTACGAGGTTTCTGTTGAAAAGTATCGAATTAGATCTATTGCATTTAACACTTTCCGAAGTAATACCCGGTTTTGAGTCTTTGGCGTACGTAAAAGAACATATTTTGTACAATATTGGCACAAAAGAAGAAAATGTTGGTAACCAACATTTTCTCCTTTTGTCTCAATTTTTTTCTGTTCGACTTTGTACACAAATCATATTTTTATCAACTTCAACTACTATAGCGAATTTTGAATTGGACCACCCTTAAACGTCATATATATAATGTCTGGGATGGGTAGCCTTTTGCTTTTTTAACCTTAAGGTTTACGAACTGAGAATGAAAACACCACTTTCTAGCCATATAAAATGCATCAAATTACACACACTTGTAAATACACTTCACATAAGTTGATTCACCATTCCAGATTTCAAGATTATGCTTCAAGAAGAAAATAATTTACAAATATTATTTTACTCTATATTCATAAGCAAGGGAGGTAATTTTGAACATTTTTGTCAAAAATTTCCGTAAGTATGCATTGATGAAAAATTCTGAACCATACGAAATGCTTATGTTTGTATTTGGAATGGAAAAGTAACACAGTTTAGGAATTACTGGCACTTTCCTAATTTCGCCCCTAGCTCTGCATTTCATTCTCAGTTTGTAAACCTTAAGTTAGAATACCCGTCATGTCGCCATTTTGAGATTCATAAAACATCGTTTTTTTCGAGCGGCGTCGTTACGTATCCGAACTTATTCGGGCGCGGTCGTAAACATTCGGCGATGGAAAGCTCGACCGCCGAATATTTTCGGCGTCACCCGAATAATTCCGACGATGCGCGAATCTCATTAGAGGTATTCTACCTTAATTCCTTGCATACCCTAGGATACCCTGTACGTGACACTTCGTACATTCATGAATACGAATACCACGCTTATCATTATCTTCTCAGAGTCCTAAGTTAAGCTAACGTTCACTTTTTCAGAATTATCACGCTACAGCAGTTGCTAACCTTGGGCAGTATAATCTATAAATAGCGGGTGTACTGGGTAGGTCATACTTTTTCCATCTTTGTTTTTGTGTTAAAGCCTTTCTCAGCTATATTTGTAGTGCACTTGGCTGGCCATACATTTGAGCACCAACATGATAAATATTAGCCCAAAGAATCCCTAAACAACAAAATTATTCAGCGACAAAGTCGTAACTTCACATTATTTTACGCAAAATCCAACTTTCAGTCCATATAATGAGAAAATGATAAGACGACCATTAGAATTAATATAACTATTAAAATAGTCAATCAATTTTCTTACACTGTGTAAATTTAGAGAACTGTCTGAATTGAATCAACTTCAGACTGACCGATTAAAACTAAACACTGATGCTGATTTGGCTATCACGAACAGCATATTGAAAATTTGAATGGCAAACCCGGACATAAGTTGATGGCAACACAGAACAATATGTCTTGTTGGAAAAGCGGCATCTCTTTCAACAAGAAGTTGCCTGAAAGGAGCATAAATAATGAATTAACACCATTTCTTGATAGAATAGCCAATTTCTGAATTATAGACATAGAAATCATCTAGATATGGTTGAAGCTGAGTAACACAAAATTGAAGGACGTATTCAACCATTAGTTGTAGATGATAGTTTGTCGGTTAAAGTGTACATCCCATCATTAAAAACACCACTTTTTAGCCGTACGAAATGCATCAAATTACACACAACGTGCTGGATTTCAAGATTATGCTTCAAAAGGAAAATGATTTACAAAATTAATATTACTTTACTCTTTATTCATATGCAGCGGAGGTAATTTTGAACATTTCTGTCAAATATTTCCGTAAGTATGCATTGATTCAAAATTCTAAACCGCTCAAAATGGTTATGTTTAGAATGGAAATGTAACACAGTTTAGGAATTACTGGCACTTATCAAATTCACCTCTGGCTCTTTAGTGCTGATGATGGGTTGCAAACCTTAAAAAAACTACACATACTTTACAGTGAAAATTGTGGATTTTACATCATGTCATCGCTGTTTCAGGCACACAATATGACTGTAATATTATTAATGGGGTTAAATTTCATTTAGTCAGACTTAACTTAAATAGATAGAACCCACGCAAATATATGTATATGAATCCTGCTATTTCAAAGTCGGTCAATGAATCTTCAAACATTTCGATCGAATGTTTTGTGCGGTACAAATTTGTATTTTTCATTGCAAAACGATTTGGTTTATTGGGGTTTTACGCCGTTTTCAACTGCCATGGTTATATCGCGGCACCTTGAGCGCCTAACCATGGATTCCTGTTGTTTCTCATACAAGTACTAACACAATAGACTAACCGAGCCTCCAGCTGCTCGCTCACATAGGTTAACAATATCAAACCATTGGTGGGTAACATTAGTTAGAAAAGATATTTGCCACGGCCAGGGATCGAACCCGGGTTCTCTCGAATGAGAGACAGATGCGCTATCAATGTTTAGCGTTTTTATCATTGCGAAACGAAGAAGAGATATCGGTGATAACGGATTATCAAGCAAGAATCTGTTGATATCGATAAAACATCATGATTGTCTACATAAAGCACATGATTGCAACTAGCCTAGGTAAGTGAATACAGAAACTAGTGAAGGATCAAAGATTAGTCAGCTAGGTAAGGATCTCTATGGATATGGCGAGAAATCTCCCTAAACGTCTGAAATGGAAAACTCAATTTTCAAAACATGAAAATTGATAAATATCTCGAGCTGTATTGTTAGATCTATACCTAAATCATATGAAAATTGATTTTGTACAATCAAAACGATCCGACATGTACAGATAACTCCGTAAAAAGACGCATTTTTTTGGAAATGGTTAAAAATGTTTATTTCTTTATTCTGTGTTATGTTTCACCTTGCATGGTGAAGTAAAGCCGATTGGTCATTGGACAAATAGACCTCTCAATAAAAGTACCCAGCCTCCAGCTGCGTTCTCACATAGATGATTCACACCCATTGGTCAGAGACAAATGACTTGTCAAATGTAAGAATAGATACTGGTCAGCCTGGGGTTCGAACTCGTGACTCCTGGATCGACAGACTCCGACGTTAACTGGACTCGGCTTAAACAGATACATGTTGCAGCAAATACTCTTTATAAAGCAAACCGCACGGAATCTCGGACAAACAAAAGAGCTTTGTCCGTATGATTCTAAAACCACACAACTGCAGCTTTAATGAAGCCGTGGTTACGAGATTTTTAACAGCTAAAACCGCTTGGACCATTCTATTTATAGCGTAAGATTTAACCCTATTAACCATAAGATTCCATTTCCTATATTATCAATAGCAATGAACTCTGTGCTAAAAGTACACTAGATTTACCGTTTTAAGTATTGACAAACCGCCAGTGTAGGCCTAGTTATAAAGTCTCGCAACTATGGCCACATACGAGATTTTATAACAACACATACGATGCACTACTGTTTCACCAAAATTGCGCCACGGTTAAGGACAGATCCTCCAGTTGTTACTGCGCAACTTACTGCGCATACCCTAAATAATGAAATAAAGCTGTTTCAATAATTGGCCTTTTTCAGCAAATGTATTTTTTACATTTAATTAATGTTTGGTTGATAAATGACAAGACCTTTTTCGGTTATTTCAATTTTCTCTGTTTGGTCAATTAAAGTGTAATAGTACTCGGATGGTACATTTTGCTTTTTGATATGCGTTCAACATGTGGCGTTAGCGATAGGAAACGGAGCAACAAAAGCAAAATGGTGTCTTTATGAGCTAGTCCGCTTCAGATGGACACAAAAGATGACACGTTTTATTATCTTAAGCTGGTAATAAGGAAGAAAATGGATAAAAGTAGTAAAACAATTTCGGACAGAGCTGCAAAAAATAAACCAAATTTTACTCATAACTAAGAAAAACGCTTGGTTTGATATATTTTTCTTTGTTTGTTTTTGTAGGTATGACCAAGCACTATGTCTATACCAAAAAAGAAAAAATTCTTACCGCTGGAATATTTTTTATTATCAGAAACGTTGCGAAATAAGAGCAATTTCAGCTACTTTTGAAAGAATGTTTTCCTAGAAATTTCAAAATCATCACTAAATTTTCCCAAATTGATACTCATTTAGACAGAATAAAACATATCGAACACAATAAAGACTTATTTATGTAATCCTAGTCATTTCAAACACCTTTTTTGTGGGTATTTAAGTGACACCTCATTTTTGCAATTTTAGACAAGAGTAGTCTCCCTTGAAATCCAATAACTTTTTAATTCGCTTGGTGACCTATAGTTTTTAAGTCATTATTTTACTTCTCATATATTTAAATATCAGTACAGAAAAAATTAAAAAAATCTTACCGTAGGAAATAAATGGAGGATCTGTCCTTAACTGGATAAAAACATTCTCCATTTATCTGATTTTAATATCAAATAAATAACAACGACATCGCTGTATTGTCCACCCAAATTAACCCGGGACAACTTAATTTTCGTGTGCAAAGTCCGTTAGTTGAGTGCCTTAACCTTAACAAGTGGGGTCATTACATATGCAGATGTCTCGGGTTAATCTTACCGGACAATATAAATGACCATTCTGATATTTGGCTAGTATAATTACCCGGTCAAGGTCAGTAATTATCCTCCAAATAGTGTTCATAATTAAAACTCTTATTAAATTCCCCTGCAAATAATCGAGTTCATAAGCAATAATTAGATAAAGCGGAAACTGGTGTGGTGTCCGTAGTCGAGAGGTAGAGCGTCGGCCTAGCGACTAAGATGTTCCGAGTTCGATCCCCGGTAGCGGAGGTTGTTCGAGGCTTCTCATTGGCCCACACATTCGGCGCGAGTACTGGTCAGTGTATTTCCAGGAAGCAGAATCGAGAGGGATTAAAATAAGTTGAAAAAACTTGCTTCCCAATCGATGTAAAATAAATACGTTCAAAGGAACGTCTGAAGATAAACTCACAATTTTAAAACTTAAATTTATATTGCTTTAATAGACGAATAACGCAATGGTATTTTTGAGCATAGGATCTAATGTTGAAGGTATTTTTTTTAAAGTTAGTCTGTGTCCGATTTTATAAACGCCGGCTAGAGTTAACCAAATGGCCAAGTATCTGTTTCGGTTATTTTTTGATTATTCACATCGGAAAATTTGAACAAATCAGTGAAATATTTTGTTTGTGCTAAACAGCGTTGATACAATCGGGCCTATGATTTGATTTCATGAGATATAACGCCGTTTTAAACCGCTATGGCCATATTGCAGTGGCTGGATCACCTAACCGTGGATTCCTGGGAAGTTCTTGCTTCATATATAGCTTATTCTTATCTGATGCTCTTTTATCAAACAAAAGTACCAGCATTCATGTATTGTTATAATTATCATCAGCAAATTTTAAATATTTCACACCATGATTTCTTGGATAATGAAAAAGAATTGTACATAGACAAGCAAAATTGTATCATTTATGCTGTCTGTGGTTGCCTATTTCAAGTACGAATCTCCTGTCGGTGATCCCCCTACGTGCTGTTCGTGATTGCATAAATTTGTAGCTCACCAAGCTTTGTTTGACTATAACGACATAACGGAATGGTTGATTGTCTTCACAAGCAATTAGTTCGTAGATAATATACTAGATATCCATTTTGTTATAAAATTTCTAACATTTGCTTCAGTGTTTTTCTGCTATTTGCATTGAAAGATGAATTTTATATGCAAATATGTGAAGTTTCGACTTTGTTAGTGAATTATTTTTCTGTTTGATGACTCTCTGTGCTAATATTTGAAATGTAGGTGCTCAAATGTATGGCAAGCCAAGGGCACTACAAATCATAGCTGAGAAACGCTTTTACACAAAACAAATATGGAAAAAGTATGACCTACCGAGTTCACACGGTATTTATAGATGATACTGCCCAAGGTTAGCAACTGCTGTAGTGATAGCCGGTAATAGGGTGTGAATTATGTCGATCGCTTTTCAACATAAACATTGCAAGCGCGGATCCAGGTCTTTTTCCCAGGGGGGTCATCCAATCTTTGTCCCTTTTTTGCCAAATTCCAGGGGGGGGGGGGGGGGTCAGGGGTCCGTCTGGATCCGCGCGTGCAGATACATGTCATACCATGAAGGACTAAATGTAATAACAGTTTGTTATGACACACACGGACGAATGACGCAGCTTATTTGGGACAAAACCAGTAATCTTTTTGATAACCCCTTTTTTCGCCAAATTCCGGGGGGGGGGGGGGGTCATGACCCCCTGACCCCCCTCTGGATCCGCGCATGCCTTGTAACTGCAGCTTGTTTTAAGCTGCAGTTACGAGGGTTTTGTTGAAGAGCAACGATTACTTACCTGAAGTTGGCGTTTGTTCTGCGTCCGCCTCTGCCTCAGCAGTTCCATTATTAGACTGGTTGGACGTTTCTTGACTGTGACAGCAGGTCGTCCAGACTAATATTAAACAGAGTACCAGTCTAGATAGTCGCATCTTTGATATGGATGCTGAAAAATACGAAAGTCGTCGCTTTTTAACAAAAACCTCGTGACTGCAGCTTGTATTAAGCTGCAGTTACGATGTTTTTGTTGAAAAGCAGCGAAGTGATATATGATCTGCCTCAGCTGTGCCATTATTTGACTGGTCCCAGACGTTTCTTGACTGTGACAGCAGGTCGTCCAGGCGCTAATATTAAACTGAGTACCAGTCTGTGACTGAAAAATATGAAAGTCGTCGCTTTTCAATAAAAACCTCGTAGCTTCAGCTTGTTTCAAGCTACAGTTACGAGGTTTTTGTTGAAAAGCAACGGGGTGACATGATGCTCTTGCACACAAGGCAAAGATTTAGGATGGTCCAATTTGAACGTCGTTGCAGACGAAAACATAAATTTATGTTGATTAGGATAATATTATGATGTATGAAATTGCTCTGAATAATTGAAACAAAAGAATAATCAAAATACTTATGATCATCATTTTCTTCTTAATTTGCCACAGTGTTTTCCAAGTCGTTTTAAATTAAGGACCTCAAACGCAAGTCTTTTTTTGGCAAAAAGGTTAAAAAATCGTCTACGGAAATTGGGATATCTCCCAATAGCACATCATCTCACTGTGTATCAACATTATTTCGCAAAGCCTGAATATTGAGGGACACCGAAAAAGTGTCATATCGTATTCGAAGGGGTTAATGCATTACATGCATTATTTTAAGAGTTATACTGCATTATAAACAACCAGTAGACAGCAATATATTTCCATTACAACAGTCCACTAGACTTGCACGAATATGGGTTCACAGAATTTCAGACTCGGTAATGTGCACGATTTTTTTCCTGTAAAATATTCCTACAATATACAATTAGGGTGGTCCAGTTTAAAAGCTGCAACAAAAATGGCAACAAAACTATTTTTATAGAAAAGAAACTGCAGTTCTTAGCAGAGGACATTTATTGGACAAAAGAAGACAAAATATTTCATTCGTTTGTTTTAAAGATACCCATGCGTTTTAGTCAGGGAGCACTCAAAGCAATGTTACATAAGAATTTAATCCCGGTTTTTTTCTCTTTACGGTCAGACGTCAAGGGGTAGAACCGGCATCAATTTGATGCCTGGGGGAAGCTTTTATATAGGGGCAGATAATGGCAAATCCCGGTCATGTCTAGATACAGGGTATAGATCTAAAATACTTCTGATTCGAACAAGGAGGGGGTGTCCATAAGGCCTTTTTTCTGTGACCTAAAATTTCCAATGATATCTTTAGTACAAATAGATACATAAAGAGGACGTGTTTTGCTGAAAAGTCTGAATCGAACGGACATTTGGTTTGGCGTATATTGTATATTGAAAGTGGGTGGGGTAATTCTATTTAGGCGCTACCCAAGGTTCTTATTCGTCAATTTTCTTTCTAAACGCAAATAATTGTCGATCATTTTCTAAAACATTATGTTATGTATATGAGCCAATATCAAGATGACACGAAATCCATTGGCTTGCTTAAAATAAATATCAAAATATTTGGTATTTTATGTAATTTTTCAATTTTGTGTATATTTTCTTTTCCCAACTCTGGGGAAAACATCAACACGTTTTTATAAAGCAACATACTTGAATAAGGATTAAGGTGAGAACTTGTCAATAAATCGTCGTTGCAAATATATAAGGGATTTTTGATAGCTAGTCGGAAAAATGAGTTACGGGCCTTAATTGCAATGAATGCACGAAAACCAATGACAAATTGAAATAAGAAACAAAATACATTTTTTCCGGATTTCCTACGTACAGAGAGGCAAAAATGTTAACTTAGCTTAGATTATAGCTAGCCTCAGCAAATAGTACTACAAATTAGCTATTGCGGTCTGTTTCGTCTGTTGTGCGTCCGTCTGTCTGTCCGCCCGCCCATAATATCAGGTTTACACTCTACAATACACAAAAATTATCCGATCTTCACCAAACTTTGTCAAAATATTTATGGTCATAAGCCCTTGTGCAAGAGTGATTTTGGACGGAATTTCTGCAGCAAGTGCTGAGTTATGTGCCCTTGAACGTCAAAAATGTTATTTTTGACATTTTTGCATTCTAAAATTTACAAATATAACACAACCAAATGCAAAACCAGTTGAAAATGCTTGAATTTATGATGTATTGGGTGAGCGTTATTTTCATCCAAATTGAAATTGCAAGTTTTGAGTTATCCGCCCTTGCATGATTTAGGCAAAATTGCATTGTTCGGCCTTTTCATCATTTTCTTATTTTGCCTCAATGTTTTCCAGTACCTTTTTTTATTAGGGACATCAAAATCTAGTCTTGTTTGGGAAAGGGTTAAAATAGGAAGTGCTTTCTACTAAAAAGGAGACACAATGCTTCGAGTAAATCGTACAAATGACTTAAATTAATGTAATAGATTTACACATCCCGATCAAACACGGTTCTTTAATTAACGACGTATTTTATCTCAAAGAAGTTAAAGTGATCAGCAGCTTTAATGAAAGTGTTGCGTTACTTGAATGATCTAAAGATAAAGCACTTGTGCGGTATCATGAGAAAATGTGCCTTGTCCCTTTCAAAAAACATGACCTGACGTTGACTCTAATTGAAAAGGTTTTAGGAAAACATTGAGGCAAAAGAAGTCGGTAGGATCAGGAAATTTTGTTGTGAATCTTATAAATGTGAAATTGTAAAACGTAGCTTTTCAACAAAAAAATCGTAACTATAGCTAATTTTAGTTGCAGTTAAGAGTTTTTTTTATGAAAAGCAACAATAATCAACATTTACCAAAATGTCCTTATGCCTTTTCTATCATTAATTATACTGCCCAAAATGATTAAAGAAACAAGTAAATTCAAGAGTTCATATCAATAGCATCTTTTTGTTTTTCAGAAAAAATGTTGTAACCCACAGTAGATATTGGCTCACAACGTTTTGAATACTCATAAAACTTGGCGTGATTTTATGCTTTTCACCGTTTCCCAAACGACAAACTTTTAGGTTGATCCACTTCAAAAACTGCCAGAAATGACAAAATTGAAGTTGTTAAAGATAGAATTTGAGTAAAATATTGCATAAAAAGTATTCAGACAAACGGAGAAACTGCTGATAATCAGCAGTTTCTCCTTTTGTCTCAATTTTTCTATATATTATACACAAATCCTATCTTTAGTAACATCCATTTTGTTATTTGTGGCAGTCTTTGAAGTGGGTCACCCTAAAATTTTGCCGTTTGGGAAAGGGTTAACCATCATAGAAACAAAAGCCATGATTGATAAATACTCCAAGACCAATCCTCATAGAAGCCCACGCGGTATTACAAAAATGAGACATTGGCGAATAAGCCGAAACAAAGTATGCATTGGATTTTTTTTTCGATGAAGGAGCATCTTCGCTAGCCAAGGTTGAATCCACCTACGTTTGTATTCTGAATACAGAAACGACGTTACGTAGATGTCTCCCTTGGCTTGCGAAGATGATGAAGGAGATGCTACTTGAGCAGAAATGTAGGCCTATACACTTTAGAATGTACGGACACAAATACCATACAATTAAAAACTGAATTTGTGTACCTTTACTTATTTTGAGCGGTGTATATGGATTAGAGATTACGCATGCATAAGTCAGTCAGAACGGTTGCACTTGAAGAGTTGACAGAATATTGGCAGCAATAATTATCAGTCACTTTTCAACAGAAACCTCGTAACTGCAGCTTGTAACGACACCGCTCGAGAAATATGGATCTCAAATTTGTCACATTATGGGTATTCTACCTTAATTAACATTTCCCCCTATGAAATATCTCTCAGCAAATTCAGTTAACCCTTTCCCAAACAAGACCTGGTTTTGACGTCCCTTATAGAAATGGCTTGGGAAAACATTGAAACAAAAGAAGAAACTGCTGATAACCAGCAGTTTCTCCTTTTGTCTCAATATTTTCTATGCTATATTTTACAAAATTCTATCTTAAATAACTTCCATTTTGTCATTTGTTGCAGTTTTTGAAGTGGATCACCCTAAAATTTTGCCGTTTGGGAAAGGGTTAATAAATCAACTTACAAGAAAGCTTCTCCTTTGGACCATGTTACATGAACCCTGGGTAAAATAGCCCAAGTGAATAAAAGTAAATCGATGCACATTTCGTTCCTTGAAATATCTCTAAGCAAACGTTAACTCATAAATATCATGTTACAAGTATTACATTGAAGTCTTCTCCTTTGGGCCTTGTTTCGTGCAATGGTTCAAGTTGATATTTCACTTACAGGAAATATTTGGAGAATTACTTTAACCCTTTTCCCCAAAAAGGAAGTTTTAGACTGTTTCGGACAAAAACAATGATGGTGCAGAAGACAGTAATTGTCAATGATATAGAATAAAAGATATTGAGGAAAGTAATAAGGAAAAGGAGGAAAATGGTGGTTATCAGCATGTTCTTCGTTTACATCTGAGGCGCATTGTCATCTCAAGCCTTTTCTACTGATGAAGCCAAAACCATGACTTGTTTGGGAAAGGGTTTACTGCCTCTTTACGTTACAACTTCTTATATATCTGTCAATGTTGATTGTTTCTTTGCACGCACAGCAACAGAAAATGATATTTATTGGATACAAAATATTACCACTTTGCCAGATTTAGCAAAAAGGCTAGACTCTATATTTACATGAAACAGTAGATCTTACATGTATAATTATGTTGTTCAGTCAAAATTAAGTTAGATCAGTGCGCATGCAAGTAGTAAAAGGAAGGAAAATAAAATCCATTACGTCTTATCTTCATTTTTAAAAAGCATTCATTTCCATTCTTCATATAGATTTATAAATACTTTTTCATAATTTTCATCTAAGATAAAAGATCGACCAAATCCAGAACCCAAATCCAATTCTTTGTCCCAAGCGTATTTTCTCCAATTATTGCTATTGAAGATTTTATGCAATTATTGTGTCACGTGACTCCCCACTATGTTAATATGTGACAAGACACCTTCAATTGGATCACCAAGGACAACTCTATCGAATCATACCTTGGATGCATCTCGTAGAACTACTTTCAGACTATGAATAGAATAGAATAGAACAACAATTCAAAACGTTCGTCTGTGACTAATGTCAACAATGACGCGACAATGATACGGAAATACATTGTTTGCAGTTCCAGTGTCCTCTCTTTTTAGAATGATTTCAACATGCAAGTCCCGCAAGTTGCCATGGTTGTGCATTTGGTTGACCTCGAAAACTACTTTATGAAGCGTAGCTACTCCCGGCTAAGAAATCTGATTATTTTAAAGATTTCTTCATACACACACATCCGAGTCGATGATTCGATCTTTGGTCGACATTATCCGAGGATATCCGAACGAAGACACCTTCTGATGTATTTATCTTTCTAAGTACTCAGTCATCCCGTATTTCCTTTATAGACGTAAATCTGGATGTGACATTGTGTTCACAAATCTAATCTTTACCAACAATCATTTTGTTGTATGCAGCAGCTTTTTAATTTGACCACCAGATAATTTGCCGTTTGGGAAAGGGTTTATAAGTGACAAAAAACTTTTGGTTTATTAATTTTTCCACACTCAGTCATCACGTAGGCCTATTTCTTTTATAGACGTAAATCTGGTTATGACATTTTGTTCACAAATCCAATTTTTATCAACAATTATTTTGTCGTATGCAACAGCTTTTTAATTTTACCACCAGATAATTTGCTGTTTGGGAAAGGGTTGATAAGTGACAAACACCTTTTGGTGTATTTATCTTTCTAAGCACTCGGTCATCCCGTATTTCCTTTATAGACGTAAATCTGGTTCTCAGACGGATTTTCTGACGTTAAAGGAATCTCTCTTCATTTCCTGTGACATGGCGTTTGTTATTGTATACTCTTTTCTAACCCAAGCCGTTTAAGTTGTAGAAAGATCCGAGTCGAAAGTTTGATATTTCAGGTAACGAAAAAAAGATATTATTATTGATATACAGATAGCATGTATACAATTTATAGGAACGAAGTCCTTTTTATCCGTCTTTATGTCATTTTCTCTCTAGTTTCTGATCAAAATTACACAAAGATTTGCCAAAGCCATGTGATGTTTGACAAGGGTTTGTAGACATGAAAGATATATCTCTCCGGGTCCCTTATATTAGCATATTTTCTTGTCATGTTGTATGAAGCTCATAATGTATATGTTAATATTACGGATTTCATTTGACCTGACACTGACCATTTTATTCAAAATGTGTTCATATTTCGCATAAAGCGTAACATTATTCTAAAAGACTTGTATCATACTGCACGTATATAATATGTATACTAGAAAATAATGCTGAATTGTTATTTTAAAAAAGTCCAGGCGTTTAATTTATGATACATGTAATAAAAGCTATAGCTGTGCCATAAGAAATGACATCTGTAATAACATCCGCTAGTTCTGTCTAAATAACATAATTTGAAAGATGGGAGACAATCTGATTAATAATCTGGCTCCGGTTTCTCGAAAAAACTTAAGTATATTCTCATGAGAACATGCTCAACTTCAAAGGGATACTCTCCAACGTCGAATGGTATTCGACTGAAGTTCATGTGGATTTCGTGAGCACGGTGCTCAGATTTGAGCATGAGAACGTAGGCTACTTAAGTTTTTTCGAGAAACCGGGGCCAGGGCCGTATTCACCGACATTTCTAAATTGATTTTCTAAAGTAAAATTACAATACAACCAATCAGTGTGACCGATAAATTTGTCTGCGTTTGTATCGGCCACTCTGATTGGTTGGTATGTAATTTTACTTTAGAAAATCAATTAAGAAACGTTGGTGAATACAGGCCCTGGTGTTAGATTAAGTTGATATGTAGCAGACACCAGTAGGGCCTCTCCTATGACCCTGGGAAAACCGAAATTGGTTATAACCCTATTTATTCTTTACAATACTGTTTCCTCAAAGTTGACTTGATGTGTGACGTGTGTTTTTCAACTTCAAGACATTTCGAAAGGACAATAATTCGACCACAACGTAGTGATTATCTATTACATTTTTAACGATGACAAAACTTAGCCAATGTCTTCATGCGACCTGAAGAATCCTTGGAGAGCATTAATTTAGAAGAAAAAAGAAAAGAATTCTCATACTTAACATTTTCTTCATTTTTACCAAATGCGTTCCATGCCTCAATATGGTATTTTTTTGTAGGTTCGATTACACATAATTATACATTTTGTACTTGTTTTACCATCAGCAATCCCTAAATCGCTGCTTTCCAGCGAAAATCTCGTAACTGCAGCTTGTTTTAAGCAGCGAAATACTGTCATCTGAGAAAGAGTTCAATTATACTTGGGTTAGATAAATAATTAGCGAATGTCGTTTTTGATCAGGGGAGTAAGACGAGATAGGAAACTTGTGGCGAGGCATCCTAACCATTGTAGCATCTTTGACTTCAAAGTTTTCTACAGACAATTTGGAACACTATATTACCACCAACATTTTATTTCTCTAAGTTCTTACTACGCTTGTTTATCAGAATCTTGAACACTTTTTTATTCATTTTGCTGTCTTCCTTTTGTTTCAATTCCGACTGCAATGTCCGGTAATAATTGATTACAAAATACACCTTTGTATTTGCTGTGGACAAATTAGGAGTTTGAGTAGTTTTAAAACTTATTATACGGAACTTTGCCCAGTTTTATCACTTTTAACAACATAATATTTGGCTCTAACCTAATGTTATACTTATGTGATGGTTTGAATCTTTCATGCGTCTACACACAACACATACAAAATTCACTGCAAGCCAAGTCGTGATGAAAATAAAGAACGATTTTCCACTTGTTTGCATGGATAAAACGTGTACATGTAGCCTATAGGTCATCTTCGCTAGCCAAGGTTGAACCCACCTACGTTTGTATTCACCCTTGGCGGATTTAGTCCGATTTTCTTGAAATCGCGAAGCGCCGCCTAGCGGTTGTTCTGCTGGTTGTTTACGTCCATTATTTATGACGTCATTAACGCGCGTTGTCTTTCGCGTCGCACGTCGTGCAGATTATGTAAAAGTTAGCTGTTTTTTCGGTCGAAAGTATAATAATTCGTCGATTAAAGTTAGAGAATTCCTGTCTATTGCAGTGAAATTCGTAGGAAAAATCGCACATCTTCGCGTTTCTGAGTTGCAAATGCAACGCTTTTCCCGCCCGTTGTCATGATTTGGTTACTCATAACAAATGTATCAGTCGACAATCTGATTGGTTCCAGCGAGACCTCGCTGGAACCAATGAAAACGCTTTCCAGGAGACCAAGAAAATCGGACTAAATCCGCCAAGGGTGAATACAGAAACGACGTTACGTCGTAGATGTCACCCTTGGCTTGCGAAGATGCCTATAGGTGTGCTTTAATATTTTGACTGGACTAAAATAGTTCCTATTGGGAAAAGAGTTCAATCAAGCCCAGGTCAGATAAGTAATTATTGAACGTCGTTTTTGATCAAAAGAAGCGGACAAATCAGATAAGATAAGAAACATGTGGCGTGGCCTTTAATTATTGTGTCATCTTTACCCTTTTCCCAAAGGATGACTGGTTTTGATGTCCGGAATCTAGATTATCATGGAAATAAATGTATGCTCTTACTTCAGAACTAACTTCTATTTGTATTTTGTGGAACAAATCGATGACTCAGTGCGTAACTGCCTACCTACAAACATAATATAAACATTATAGGTAGTCACACCTGTTTCGCGCTGAGCCATCGATATATGGCGGTGATATCCAACACAGCACGTGTCAACATTGAAATATTGCTACAAAATTCTACAGACAGAAATCACTTGAGGCTTATTTTCAATTACATTGGACGTAAAAAAGACAGGTTTGTTTTGTCTTATAATTTAAAGTTCGGAAATGCCCGTTATTTTTTCTGATTACCATGGTAATGAAACAGTCGTTAATATAGTCTGGAAGAGATAAACCCTAACACACTCTCCTTAAAGATTGTATCGCTCTTTGAATTAATACCAAGCACTCTGTACAGCTTCTGGCTTTATACAATGCAACCGAGGGTATCCCTCGCCAATTTTCGTTGCCATGGATGAAGCCCAAAAATCGACGAAGGTATAGACCCTCTACCATTGCCAATTTCCATTACAACGGATCACGACCGAGGTTGCAAGTGTTATTGATATCTAACGATGGATGGAATTCCTTAACCGATTTAATCAAATGGATTAAAACGAAGTCATCGATTTGTTAAAGGCCTGGTCATATGCACAATTTTGCGTCCACATCACGCCCGATGACGTCCAGAAATGGTCAATAATACATGTATGCATGTATGTAGGAATTTGTTTAGCGCGATTTGGACTTCCCATAGACGCGGCATTATACATGTATGTATGTAACCGGGCCGAGGAAATTTTAATGAAATCTCTCAACAAACCTCGTATGATGCAAGATTTGGAACACAAATCACCAGACCTATGGGTCCCGTGAGCTTTAAACGGGACTATGCGTATATAAACGAATACGCCATTTTATAGTTCCCCAGTCCGTATAAAATTGTCATTATGCGTGGAACTGAGATATATAGCAGAACCTATATGATAAAATGCGACATTTTGTATTTCACTGATATTCAACAAAAAATATCGTAACTGTAGCTTAAAACAAGCTGCAGTTACGAGATTTTGTTGAAAAGCAGCGATTTGTCTCTTTCCTAATCTTTATACATGTACAAACTTTTTATCATTGTCATTGGTTGTGCTCTTTTATTACCATCTTTGCTAACCAAGTAGTAGCTAGTAAGAACAATATAGTGCGTCATCACTTTTCTTAAAGGGGCCCGTAATAGGTTTTTATGGATTTCTTTTTGCCTAGATAATACTATGTACCACACAACAATGCACACTCTGACAACCCTCGTGTTGTTTTGATCCATTTAAAAAGCTATCCGATTCTGGAATTCTCTCAAACTATTTTAATCATTTGAATTTGGACTATGGAATACTAGTAAATTTGATCTTTTTTGCGCAACCCCCAGTCATTCACAAACAAAAGTCAAATGATCGATGTTTGTAATCAAAAGCTATGTAGTTCCTCTCCCCAATGGGACTAACATCATTAGTGGTCACAGAAAAGGACATCAAGACCTTTGATTTATAGTTTCTGTCTCAACTCCAGGGAGTTCCGTAATGATTCTTGTACAGAACTAATTCACTACTAGAAAAATGACATCCTCATCTGCTTATAGCAACAATTCTGTTAAGATAAAAAAATATCGTTAAATCACTGAAAAAGAGACAAAGTGCACTTAATATTATATTAGATCAGTACATTGAGCACAAATGCGTTTATGTATTTCATTTTAAGTGTTCCAATGGAATAGTTAAGCGCATCGCTGCTTTTCAACACATACCTCGTAACTGCAGCTACCAGTTTTGCGGTGAAAAGCGACGACAATGTCGTTTTTTATGCCCCCGTATCGAAAGATCGGGGCATATTGTTTACCCTTGTCTGTCCGTTTAGGTGGAAACTTAATATTGGCCTTTTCTCCAAAAGTATTCCACATACAGAGCTCGAATTTAGTATGTAATCTTCTCTCAATGACATCTTTCTCTAACTTGCAATAGGCTATGGCCTTTCTTAATGTCACCCATTTACCCTTATCAACCCTTAACATAAAACTTAACGCGAAAACTCGACGTGAAAACTCAAACATTGGCCTTTTTTCCGAAAGTATTCGAGATACAAAGCTCAAATATCTATAGAAGGTCAATGTCATCTATGTAGGTCAAGGTCAAATACCAATCAAGTCCATAACCTATAGAAATATAGCCATTTCGGGGGCATTTGTGTTTCACAAACATATCTTGTTTATAACAGCAATACTAGTTCTTGTATGATTATTGTCTTAAACATTTGATATAAGATTGGAGTGACATAGTTTGAAGAAACTAGAAAGCAGACAAACTGATGTTGAGGATTAAGTTGCATCTCCAATAGGCCTACTTTAGATCCCATCAGGAAAAAGCCTGATAGTTGTAATAGCAATTGATATTCCTGTCTGTATGTCCCCATTATGTCTGCTCCAAACTTGATTATGTCGTCTGTATCTTTCTTGATAATTAAGTTATCTGCCCCTAGGTTGGGGCAAGATGAAATTGTAATCGAAACAACAATGCAGTTTAAGATAATGCAAGTATGCTATTAGCATTATTATCACGAAGGCTTAAAACTTGTTATTTTACAACTGCTAACTAATGTATATTCAGAGGTCTCATTATAGAAAACAATATTTGTCAACATTTCCAAAATGACAACACTACGAACCGGTCTAAATCAACAGTTTAATAAGAAGCATAATTACGTATTAAAGGGACATTTCATTCTCGTTTCAATTTTTTAAAGTATGTCTTGATGCCAAAGACTGGTTATTCTAATGTCCATAAATGCAATCATTTTTTATGTTGTTGCTGATAAGCGAAAAGCACGCCTGTAAAGTTGAGATAGATATGACGAATTCACTGTATGGAAACTACTGTATGTATAGTAAGATGGGTTTTCCGAAGTCAAAATAAAAATGGCGGACGGGATTTCTGTACAAGGTAGGTGTCATGTATTTTTGGTCACATACTATTGAATATGTTCTTTCATGCAACTTTACGGATATCAGCGTGAAGGCAATTGGTTGGAGAACCAATAGATATAGCCCCCTTTTTACGAATTTGCCTCGTTTGACTGTAATGTTTGAATGAACACAGTGTCGTGTTGACCTTGAAATCCGAAGCGATAGATTTTGAAAAATCGGTTTGTGTTTTTGAATTCCTAATGTTCCTGTCAACAACACAGGGCTAGATGGGTGGAGAAATTGATATTCTTACCTGAAATGTTTCGACAGATCGTCTGTGTAGTCTACATTTGTTGTAATTACACTTTGAAAATTCGCATGCTGTACAGCTGTGTGCAAACCGAAACTAACCCGGTGTACAGCTGGGTGAAACTGTTTTTCTGTACGTGTGGGTGCAATATCTAACCCGAAAACACTGTATGTTTGGGTTTTTCTGGATAAAATCAGATACATGATTCCGAAACTCTTTTGTGTTGAACTATCGAAATATATATCCCAAACTATCCAAACGATTTTCATTAAAGAGACATTTTACATATAATTACTCATAAATTTCACCTTTTCTTTTATCTGAATTAACTGAATTTCTTATGAAAATTCTGAAAAGTTCAAACCAAAGTTTTGCGCCGTTTAAGAGACATATATTTAATCTTGAAATTAAACTCATTGATGGATGCCGCAGTTAAAATGTAAATGAAATTTGTCCTTTTCGTCTCAACTTTAAAGGCGTTTTTTTACTTATCAGCAACATTTTCAAACAACTGACAGCATTTTTTAAAAACGCATTCGAATAATCGACCTTGGCATCAAGACATACCTTTCAAAATGAACTAGCAATGTTATGTCTTTTTAGTGTGCTTCAGAAAACGTATGAAATTGATAATCTTACTTCAGTCTTTCTGTACATTTCTTTTTCCATTATCGTTTTCGTTCTGTGGCACACCCAAAGTGAATATTCACACCATCTTTTTATAACTGGTATCGGACTATCCCACAAATGAAAATATACACATAATTATATAATAACTAAATCAAGTATATCATGCTTTTTTTCAAAGTGTAATTACAACCAAAGTAAAATTACACAGACGAAATATTGAAACATATCCCTTAAGCTTACCTACGGTATCAATTTCTGCACCCATCTAGTCGTGTGCTGTTTTCAGGAAAATTAGGCATTCAGAAATACATTCCGTTTTTTAGCCTAACATTTTTTTCAATTTTTCAAAATCATAAAATTATTAATAATATTTATTCCAAACTATCCAAACGATTTTCATAAATGTGCTCCAGAAAATGTATGACATTAATAGTCTTATTGCAGTCTTTTTGTATATGTTTTTCATAGCTTTCATTATTTGGCTAAGTTGAAATTAAGGTGGGTTCACTATAACTCTTTTCAGATTGCCAGGAACCATTGATTAACCGTTTACCAAACGACAAAATTTTAGGGAGGTCCAATTAAAAATCTGATGCAGATGACAAAATGGGTGTTGTTAAAGATACAATTTGTGTATAAGAAAGCACAGAAAATATTGAGGCAAAAGGTGAAACTGCTGGTGATCAAGAGCTATTTCTATAAGGGACGTCAAAACCAGGTCTTGTTTGGGAAAGGGTTAACAAATGAATAAAATGGTATGGCTGGATAATTTAGGAATCATAACAAAGGGGGTGTCTCAAATCTGCCCACGCATGAATTTTCTTTTAATTCTGCATGGTGATAAAGGACCATATACAAGCTATAAAAATGCATTTAATTTCTTAGATAATCCAAACTGGATTCCAAAAAGCCACCTTGACTTATTCCCACTATGACATGAAACATGGCCCCTTTTTCATGTGTCGCAAAACTTTTGTTTTGTGTATTTTCAAGATCTGTCAATTGAATTTGATCCGAGACACATAAGGCATTACATTCATACCAGAAAAGGTATTTGAGGAAATTATTATGAATGTTTTTTATTGAATTAATCATGAAAAAATGCATATTTTTCAGCAAAATTTTGGAAAAGAGTAAAATTGAATTCCAAAGTTTAGTATGTTGGAGTCTTTGTCAAGATTCCATATCATCACAAAAACATGCTACACATTTCTTCTTACTTTGAGCCAAATTATATAGAAATCCAAAACCGGTAACAATGTCATATAATACATACTATTGATGAAGGTGATGTTTTGGTCCAAAACTTGTATTCAGTAAAAATTTGATTATGTTCCTAAAAACATTTTTATATTCTGTAAAATCAACTGTAGCATACAGTACAAACCTACAGCAATATTCATGCCCAAAAAACTCATTGGAAAAACATAGAATTAATATAAATATTACTTATATTTACAAAATTACGTGTATGGAAGCCAAGATAGGCATACATGTACACATTGCAAATTTTCTTTACTATTTGGTCACATTGTCTATGCACCATTTTTAGTGAGACTATGACATGCAATAAATGTCAAGCCAAATGTTATGAAAGTGAAAAGACGCTTAGAACCGGTACGGTAAAGCATCAAAAGGTGCCTTTCCGGGTAACCAATACATAACCAAATTATTTTTGCTCTAAGCGCCCCTAATGAACTAACATGATATGGAAAGCCCCCTATGATTCAGTAAAATACTGTTTCAGCATTATATCTTTTCAATTACACAGTTGAAATTTGTGCTTGTTTATTTCAAAACGTGGCTCTATTGGGATAAAACAGGGTGCAATTTTTTCCTCAAATTATTTTTCTGACCATAGCTTAACCTGTATTGATACACAATTTATACACATTTCAATGATGTCATATGATTAACATGTTGTTTAGCCATCAATAGCCCTTAATAGTCACATGGAAGCTGGATTATCTGTTTCTTATGCATCACAACAATATTTTCACTTTTGCACGATTGTCAAACGCCATCAGAGAAATCGGTGCTTTTTCTTATTTGCTTTCTCATGTTTCAAAAGATCTACAAATAACTCTTGCTGTTAGCTTTCATGAATCACGGCTGACTTGAATAATTTAAAATAATTTTTATAGAAAATTTCCTCTCTTTTTGTAAAGTAGGTACACCTGGGACAAGATCTAATGTGACCCTGGACAAAAATATTGTAACCAACTTTGAAGTCTATCCCTTAGCAAACTTACATACAAAATTTAAAACCTCATGGCTGTGTAAAGCTTTACAAAAAGAGCTTATTTTTATTATATGAAATGTTTCCCGTTTTATGCTGCCACAGCAACAAAAGTTTATGACAAAAAGAAATTCTAATACACAGAGTTGTACTCCTTTAACCCAAGGATACTTTTTATCAAGTTTCAAAAAGATTTACATATTAGATTGGGAGAAAAAAGAATTTTTGAGAAAATGCCAACAGACAGACAGACACACGGACAGATGACAGGAAATAACCGAAAAAATGCCTTGCATCTTGATTTATCCTCAGGTAAACTAAAATAACCAAAAAAGTAAACAAAACATTTGAAAAAAGTCATTTTTAAAAAATCTTAATTTTGTCCATTCTTGGAAATGTGCACTATTCAAGGGGAAATTCCAAAAGCAACATTTTACCGGTTTTACTTTTTCTCGATATTTCACGATAATCATCAGTATATTTGTGCGCAACTTTTACATAATTTTCAAATCTTGACAAAAACTGGAACAAAGAAAAATTTTGAACAGAATTTGCTTAAAATATTTAAAAACAATGAATTTTTGGGTTACCCCCTTACATCAGTTGATATAAAACAATTCTTTTGTACATAATCATATATATATATATTTGTTTCATACAGGATCACGGATTACTGGGCATTATTTTTAGAATAAATTACGCGATGAAACTAACAACCAGAACGCTTGCACACTTTTTTAATCAGGGTACCCTCTTTTTTCATGATGAAAACTTGAAATTCCGAGAAAATTGTTTTCTGGAATGTGCGATTTGAAACATTTCACGAAAATGAACCGTTATCTAGTGTACTAACTTCACGCCAAATTTCATTAAATTCCGAGCGTGGGCAGAGTCCCATGTTATTTTTCCTATTCGTAAGACACCCCCTTTTGGATGTTAGGGTCATTCTGAGCTTTCAAAATTAGTTGATGCAACACCTTATCAGACAGACATGGCTCATAGCTCTATACTTAGTTGCAATAATGTTACCGAGACCTTTTTGAATTTAAACCAAACAATACCCATCATCAAGTTTGTGGCTACGATATCACAGCTACTCTATATCTTGTGGGTTTTTTTCTGTTTTCTTTACATGTATCAAAAACAGAAAAGGCTTGGGATTAACAATAAACATTAAGGCAAAAGAAGAAAATGCTAATAATAGGCAATTCCTCATTTTGTCTCAATATTTTCCAAGTTGTATTACATAAATTCAGTAAACAAATCTTAACCCTTTCCTAAACGACAAATTTTTAAGGTGTTCCTGAACTTCAAAATTGAAAGCTGCTGCAGTAAGATTATCGATTTCATACGTTTTCTGAAGCACACTAAAAAGACATAACATTGCTAGTTCATTTTGAAAGGTATGTCTTGATGCCAAGGTCGATTATTCTAATGCGTTTTAAAAAAATGCTATCGGTTGTTTGAAAATGTTGCTGATAAGTAAAAAAAAACGCCTTTAAAGTTGAGACGAAAAGGACAAATTTCATTTACATTTTAACTGCGGCATCCATCAATGAGTTTAATTTCAAGATTAAATATATGTCTCTTAAACGGCGCAAAACTTTGGTTTGAACTTTTCAGAATTTTCATAAGAAATTAAGTTAATTCAGATAAAAGAAAAGGTGAAATTTATGAGAAATCATATGTGAAATGTCTCTTTAATGAAAATCGTTCAGATGGTTTGGGATATATATTTCGATAGTTCAACACAAAAGAGTTTCGGAATCATGTATCTGATTTTATCCAGAAAAACCCAAACATACAGTGTTTTCGGGTTAGGTATTGCACCCACACATACAGAAAAACAGTTTCACCCAGCTGTACACCGGGTTAGTTTCGGTTTGCACACAGCTGTACAGCATGCGAATTTTCAAAGTGTAATTACAACAAATGTAGACTACACAGACGATCTGTCGAAACATTTCAGGTAAGAATATCAAATTTCTCCACCCATCTAGCCCTGCGTTGTTGACAGGAACATTAATAATTCGGAAATACAGACCGATTTTTCAAAATCTATCGCTTCGGATTTCAAGGTCAACACGACACTGTGTTCATTCAAACATTACAGTCAAACGAGGCAAATTCGTAAAAAGGGGGCTATATTTATTGGTTCTCCAACCAATTGCCTTCACGCTGATATCCGTCAAGTTGCATGAAAGAACATATTCAATAGTATGTGACCAAAAATACATGACACCTACCTTGTACAGAAATCCCGTCCGCCATTTTTATTTTGACTTCGGAAAACCCAGCTAACTATACATACAGTAGTTTCCATACAGTGGAATTACATATACATAAAAAAATATGAACTGCTGTCCACACCAATTTGTTTTTTTCTTAAAACAAAAATATATACTTCTCGTAAACGGCGCAATATTTTGGCATGAACTTTTCAGAATTTTCACAAGGAAATGTGCTCTTTCAGATAAAAATAAAAGTAGGCCTAACATTTATGAAAAAATGTCTGTGAAATGTCACTTTAAAGACCAGGTAGAAAAAGTAATTCATCATCTGGGATATCAAAAATTGTTTCAAGCAATTGAGATCGCCATTTTTCAAGATCGTTCGTATTCTATGCTAGGTTCCTAACTGCCAACTTTATAGATGAAGCCCTATCAAGAGATACATATCACTCGGTCGGCAAGGGTGAACGGCAGTGGTCGGGGTGATCGCGCATGATCTGCCTTGCTCGGGTATCCTACTCCACTACTCGTCTTTTTTTGTGCGATCGAGTTTCCTAGTTTTCTGATCAAGAAGCGATTGTTATTGATCGTTTGAAAACATTGATATTAGAGAAAAATGCAGGAATTCAATATGAATTCAATATGATACTTTTTATCACAATGAATTATATGCCATAATATTCTAATTTAGATCACACTTTTACGTAATGTATAAATCTGCATTTGAAAATTCTATAAATGCCTTTAACTTGTAGTTAGCAGTGTAATTTAGCATTTAACAAGCTTCGTCTCAGAATGTTATTCTCGTTACATTCGTGAAATAGTTTCTGCATTTGCATGCCAAAATCAATAAGTCTGTCGAGAGTTGCTTCCAAAATAACAAATATTTGACATCCCTCCCTTTCCTGCAAAATGATTACTTGTTGGGCTAATGGTTCGTTCGTACAGCTATAGTTAATAGGGGGAAAATTAAAGCTAAAATTGTTAATTCAAATCTAAACCCTATGTCGTGGTTACCCATTGGAATCGTCTCGATGAGACGATTCCAATGAGTACCCACAACACAGGGTTTAATGATTGTTGAGAGAAAAACAGACAGACAGACAGATAGAAAGAAAGAGAAAGATATAGACTGACAGATGAGATAGGAATAGACATAACCTACTCACAAGAATATATGGATTGACATTAGAGACAGACAACGAAAATGGCCTATATACATGCCCGTATTCATGAAGCAATGTTATATTGGGGAGCTGTGGGGGGAGGGACTTAAGCTCCTGTCAGGGCCAGTGTCTGAATATTGGAAGAGCTTTTTTATTTTCCTTAAATTGTAAAATAAGAAAAAATCATTTTTGACCAACTTGGGTGGAGGGCTGATACACATTGAGAGATAGAGCGAGAGAGAAAGGCAGAGACAAAGAGACGTAACAAATCTAGTATTTATTCTCAGCATCGTAGGCGGAAGTATCGAGGGTTGATTGGAAAGTAATGAGCCTCTCATACGAGAGAAGGGGTCAAGCAAGCATGTTCATTTTCAATCCCTGTATTCTCTGGCTATATAAAGGTGTGCAGCCGAAAACTGGTGCCATTTGGTCAGTTTATGTTGAAGAGGTAGCACTCTAAAGTAAACCGGGCAAGTGGCTTTTGCAAAATGGACAATGTTGCTGAAAAAGCAGTGATTCAATATCTGTATAGAAAGGGTCTAATTTCGAAGGCCATCCATGCAGATATGGTTTCAACACTAGGGAATGATGTCCCTTCGTATGCTACAGTAAAGAGATGAGTAGAGGAGTTCAAGCGTGGTAGGCAGAATCTTGAGGACGACGTCCGCCCTGGAAGGCCTGTCACCATTGCAACACCAGAAATGGTCAATAAAGTCCATGGTATTGTTATGACTGACAGGCGGGTTACAGAAAGATATACAGCCAGTTAAACTGGTATTTCACAGGAAAGAGTTCATTCCATTCTCACGAAAAATCTTGAGATGAAAAAGCTCTCTGCCCCCTGGGTACCAAGGCTTCTGACAGTTGACCAGAAGCACACTTTGTCACGTGCTAATCTGAGTCTTTAAGAGGCAGACCCAGATAACTTTCTGCAGAAGTTGTGACTATGGATGAAACTTGGGTCCATCACTTCACACAGAGTCAAAACAAGTCCAAACAATGGAAGCACCCTGGCCCACCCCCATCCAAAAAGGCAAAGGCTGTCCCATCAGCTGGAACGGTTATGGCTTCGGTTTTCTAGGATGCTGATGGCATCTTGATGGTAGATTATCTACAAAAGAGCCAAACAACTAATGGACAGTATTATGCATCACTTTTAAGGCAACTGAGAGAAACCATCAAGCTCAAACGCCGTGGAAAACTCAGCAAAGGTGTACTGTTCCACCAGGACAATGCCCCTGTTCACAAATCTGCCATTGCCATGACTACCATCAATGACTGTGGGTTTGAACTAGTAGAACACGCACCTTATTCACCTGATCTTGCTCCATCTGAAAAGAGCTATTGCTGGAACCCACTTTCAGTCAAATGATGACGTCATACATACAGCGAATGCCTTTCTGAACGATCAGGAGAAAGAGTTCTACAACAGTGGCATTGAGGCTTTAAAACATCGCTTGCAAAAGTATATAGACAAAGAAGGGAATTATGTTGAAAAATAAAATCGTTTGATAGTTACAATTCAAACCTGTCTATGTGTGGCTCACTACTTATCAATCAACCCTCGTAGTAATAGTACTATAGCTTGAACAAGGCATTGGAATTTCTCTTGTGGTTTCTGTTTCTCTCAATAATGTATTTAAAAATCCCAGACAAAAAGATGGAATTTAACAGTAAAACAACGACTCGTGGGAGAAGTTTCGAAATGTCAAACCATTTAATACGATCCAGGATTGTAGCAAAAAAGACAAATTACTTGAAATCATCGTAAATTAAAAGAAAATCAATTGTTGCGTTTTGTTTGCTTGCAGAGCGGAAAATGCATCCTAAATTCAATATAATTTTGGCAGCGCAACGAAATATTCTCGTGCATTTTCTATCATTGCATAGCGGCGTGAGTCACCGGAAAAAAGAACGCTAATTTGAAAATGTCACCCGCCCCTTCAAAACATTACTGCGTTTATAACCAAAACGAGAAAAGGCTTGAAATAATAAAAACCAGCAAATAATTCTTTGTTCACAACGTTTTCCAAATAAAAAAATTACTAAAGACACCATTTTGGAGCATTTTGGAGAAACTATTTAAAGATATTGTAAGCTAGAGTTTGAGTTTACTAGGGTTTTACGCCGTTTTCAACTACCAGGGTCATATCGCGCCGGCTGGAGCACCTACCCATGGATTCCTGTTGTTTCTCAAACCAGTACTACCACAACACCCTTACCTAGCCTCCAGCTGCTCGCCCACTTAGGTTAACGATTTCAAACCCATTGGTGGGTGACGATTTTGTCAGAAAGGGTATTAGCCGCGGCCGGGTATCGAACCCGGGACCTCTCGAATGAGGGTCAGATGCGCTACCAACTGCGCTAAGGCCGCGGCCTTGTAAGCTAGAGAAATAACTTAAACATAACAATAAGTTCATGTACTTAAATTTATGTTTCAATAAAAAAGGGGGGAGAGAAATACATAAAGAGATTTGACTGTAATTCAAAGCTTTCTTCTACATAACATAAAGGCATACGTGCGTTATCCAAACCAATGGTCAGTTTTATCATTTTAAAGCATCAAGACGTTTTTGTTGTACAAATAAACGTTGAAATCGCATAACCTTAGTCGTATGTGATTAGTGAAACGAAATTCTTGCCAGAAACGTGTCGTAAGACATAGGTAAGACAATATTATGTCTTAAGGTAGAATACCTGTAATGTGGCCATTTTGAAATTAATAAAACATCGTTTGCTTTTTTTTCGAGCGTCGTCGTTACGTATCCGAACTCATTCGGGCGCGGTCGTAAACATTCGGCAGTGGAAAGTTCCACCGCCGAATGCTTTCAACGTCGCCCGAATAATTCCGACGTCGCGCGAATCTCATTAGGGGTAGACTACCTTAATCCATCCTTCGAAGTAAATTGCTACCTTTGACTTCCCACAAGACAAACGCTTTGGACAATATAGTGGAAAACGAAGACGTTTCTTTTAAACAGCAAGTCCTTCATTTTCAAAAACGTTTTCTACACAAAAAGACTCCAAATTTAAAAACCACCCACTTTAATTGTTGTATGAAACACCTTTGGATTTGGACAAGTCGAATATTTTGCCGTCTGGTAATGGTTGAATGCTTTAATAAAACTGTCCCCAGTTTTCGTTTGGGAAAGCAAAAAAAAACAAAGGAAAAAAAGACAGCGTTGATTACAAGACTAGTTTCCGTGTGGGTTTCTCTCCTTTAATTCCAATGTCTATTTCAGGTACCATTTAATTTGACGTCTACAACACCCTTTCCTAAACGAGGCATGCATTTTGCTTATCACATCACAAAGGATTTTCAAATACAATGTATTCAATTTGATAATCAATAATTTCTTCTTTTTCTTCAAAGTTTTCCTTATCAGTAAATACAGAATTTTTACACACATAAACATTTTTCGTGCATCACCTCATAAGCCTCAGTGTTCTCCCCAGAAATATTTGAAGCTGTAGTGGCCGAATCGTTGGAAGCTTACAACACTGTATCTATGCAAATAATTGTGAATAAAAACATGATGGAAAAAGTAGAAATTGCTCATTTTGAGCAATTTCTTATTTTCCCATAATGTTTTTTGCATATCTATTGTACAAAATGCCTTAATTCATCAGTTTTTTACATGAAATGTCTCATTTCCCCTATTTGGTAATTATTTTGAAGAAAATAAGCTGTGGGGTGCTTTTGAAGCTGTATGGGGCATTACACAGATTTAGATGAAGCTGTAGTGGGGCCGATACAGCTTATTGGGCTGGGGAGAACATTGAGTCTATAAAAGATGACGACCAGTCTAAATATTAGTAGTTTTGAAAGGGTTAAGACTATCCTCAACATTTAGAAAATGTTAAAGACGTGACCAGGCCATTAAAAGAAGAATGACGATTTGGAACGTCGTTAAGGTATTCTATCCACCATCAAATTCCAATCATTTCGCGCAACTACAGGTGTCATCCGTTGCAACGGAAATTAACGATGGTATTCCTTCATCAATTTCCGTACGTAATCTGCGGCAATGGAAATTCGCGAGGGATACCCTCGTCAATTTCTGTTACCACGGATGACGAAATGTTTGGCATCTAATGATGGAAGACAGGCCCGTAGGAAGCAAATTCATATGGGGGGGGGCTAAAGACCTTGTCCTGAATATGGGAGGGGGCCAATTTGGATTTTCCTGAAATTTTCGATGTAAAATTAAGAAAATTCGGCATTTTTGGCCAACTTTGGGGGAGGCTTTGCCCCCCTCCTAGCACCCCCTGTTCCTACGGGCCTGGAAGAAATACCGTAGCCTAAGCCTTTCCGTATGAAAATATCTTAGGTTTGTTCAACTTGAAAACTGCAACATGTACTTTTAAACGATTAAAAAATTGACGCACACGAAGTTTTTGCCTTATTTAGTATAACTTGTCAATTACTTTTCTTGCATAGATCCTTTTACAACTCAATATTTTGTCGCTTTTCTGCGAAAGCCTCGTATCTGCAGCTTGATCTAAGCTGCGGAAGCGAGGTTTTCAAGGAAAAACAGCCATATATAACTATCAGTATTAGCATTATTTGAAAGTAAAATGATTTACATGTATCAATTAGAGTCAATGTGATATATTTCTGTGATAAGCGTGCAGCAATATTCATTATTTAGAATTATCTCCCTAGAAATAACACATTTATCTTTTATCTTGATGGATAGTATCAGTATTAATGTTTTATTGTGCTCATGTGTTTGAAATCTATTTAACGTCACCACAGTATTTGATTCATTTCATGCCTCTCTATCCCAGGCCATCAATGTGAAGGACCACAATGGAAATAAGAGATTTATTTCTCTTTTTTGTGTTATCCTCAGCATTGATGAAACTGACATAGTTCATAACACTACATTAAATAATCATCTGATGAATTTTTATTTATTTATGTAAAGTAGTAGGCTATATATCGTATCATTGTTAAACATTGTGCTATGTATGTGTTGTTATACTGTTTGTCATGTTTTGATTAATGCTGAAATAATGCTGAAATAAATCCAAGTTCTGTCCTAGCATTTTCTTCTCTCAATACTTTCCAAGCAATTAAACCTCTTCCAAAATGAGGAGACAAGACCAATTTCCACCGCCGAATGTTTTCGATTAAGCCCGCATAATTCCGACGTCGTGCGAATCTCATTAGGGACGGACTACCTTAATGTTAATAAATTACTTCTACTTAGAGTCTGGGATCGTAGGCCTACGTATTGTCCTCCGAAAGAGGTTTCTAATTTGACCAACCTAATTCTTAGCCGGTTGGGGGAAGAGTTAAAATGAAAATGAATGAAAAATAGTAGATCTAAATAATCGAATCAAATGCTCACCTAATCTCAAATAGAAATAAAGATGAAATAATATCTGGGCCCAGCTAAATACTTCTTCAAAGCCAAGTTATCACATGTATCCAGCACGTTTTATAACACGACTGCCTCGCATAGAAGTTCGATGTCAAAATAAGGCAGTAGCAATGTCGCAGTGTCCAATACACCAAAATCTATAAGAACACAATTTTCCATGCAAGTCACTCGCGTACGCGCTGCAACTGGTCTCAAGGCCAGACGAATATTGGTTTCTGTCAAATTTTCTTCTCGGACAACAAAAACGCCCTTATAGATTTTGAGAACAACATGGAAATAGATCAGCCTGCGACTATGCGCAGTCTGATCAAGATCCATGTTGCTCTCGCGTACAAAATTTTAAGTGTGTGTACACAATTTCCAAGTAAGTCACTTACGCTTTGTAAACTGGTCTCAAGGCCAGACGAATATTGGTTTCTGTCAAATTTTCTTCTCGAACGACAACAACGCCCTTATAACTTTTGAGAACAACATGGATCTAGATCAGCCTGCGCTTACGTGCAGTCTGATCAAGATCCTTGTTGTTTTAGAGTACAAGATTTATAAGAAAAAACAAATTTCTATGCAAGTCTCGCACGAACGTTCTGTAACAGGTCTCAAGGTCAGACGAATATTGGCGTTTCCGCATTTCCTTGTCACTGTGCGAAAATTCGGTTATTCCGAGCTGTTTAGAGAAATTCGTGTAATCATATCATTGGTTTAAGGTAGTTCACCCATAACGAGATTCACGCAACGTTGGAACTTATCGTGCGGTATCATTAACATTATCCGATCTATTGGGACAAGTTACAGATTGCTTACATGTACGTTATTAACATATTAGTGCCTAAATTGTTAAGAAACAACTATCGTGTATATGTAGATTGATGTAATGGGGTTTAACGCTTATTTCACTGGCTATGGTCATATGGCACGGCTGTAGCACCTATCCATGGAGTTTCTCTCACCACTACTACCAAAACACCCTTACCAAGCCCCCAGTATATAGCAATGCTACTCGCCCACATAGGTTCACGATTACCCAACCATTGATGGGAGACAAATGCCGCAAAATCGAACCCGTGACCTCGAGAGAGTCCGATAATACACCATCAGCGATTTGGTCGTGGAACTTCCAGTATACATAAAACATTATGTAAACCCTTGATCAGTTCCTAAAACAACAAAATGTTCGACTAGTCCATATTCAAAGAGCAACCAACAATTCAACCCTTCCAAACGAGACGTGGTTTTCACGTCTCTTACAGAAAAGGCTCGGGGGAAAACAGCGAGGAAAAAAATGCGGGTCAACAGCATTGGTCACCAGCTTTTTGTTCATTTGCCTCATTATTTCCTTACACAAACCGTTTCTCTGTCACATCCAATTTCGCAGCAGTTTTCAAATACCCAAGCTAAAATTTTGTCGCTTGATAGCAGGTTAGAGTCGTTCTTCTTGTACATTGAATGAATAGACAATGGCGAATTTTGTACGTTCAACATTTTTTCGCTGGAAATATAACGCTATATAGCGAACAATATACGCGCAAAATATGAACTGTCCGTCATTTACTACTAGAACGTTACTTCCAATGTTAAAGAATCTTCAATGGCAGACACATGTGTGATCGGTTACATTCGAAACTGTCGTAACTACAGCTTAGTCAAGCTGTAGTTACGTCACTTCTGAACGTAACCAAATATAGCAGCAAGGTAAAACCGGTCTGCATCCGACCAATTGACGCCGGGAGAATGAAAATTAAATTTCAAACAGCAGAAAATTAATCTGGCTACAACCAGATTTTAATAGCCATCGTTCTAATAGATCATAGCTGGAAGGCATCCATAAGAGGTCATCTTCAATGACCCAGGAAAGTCAAATATCAGCTATTTTAAATCCAACCAATCAAATCTCTTGTTATATATGGTTTTCCATGACAAACATGTGGTTCTTCCATGAAATGATCTGTCATCATGGGGTAGTTTTCAGTCTTAATTGCTCCCAGAATCTTGTGAGCATTTTATTTGATTGGTCAGAATAAAATTTAAAAAGTCACTTAAGATGACCTAATTTAAGATGCCCTTTATTCAGTGCGCGCGAGATGTAACTTCAAAGTTAACAATAGATTTTTTTTCAATTTCATTTTTATTCAAAGACTAATTGAAGATTTCCTGCAATAGTTTTCACTTGATTCCCAACAGTAGCATAGTAAATGTAAGCCGAATCAACTTTCAAAATACGAGACATTTATTTCACATAATTAAGTTTACAATACAAATATTACAAGCTGTCGTTCCATGATTTATATCAGCGCATACAGAGCCGGGATTCTCTATCACTTGTGATGACCTAATAAAACAAGCTTGGGAAAACAAATTCAAAACATTGAGGCAAAAGAAGAAAATGCTGACAATCAGCTTTCTCCTTTTGCCTAAATGTTTTCTATGCTACATTGTAGACAAATCCTGTTTTATCAACCACCATTTTTGACGTCTGCAGCAGCAGTTTGAGTTCTAAAAATCCATAGGTATTGCAAACTTGTACAATTAATAGTATAGGCCAACACATTTTCCTAGATTTGTACAAAAAAACACGTTACTGATTACATGCATTTCAATTTTTGCCTTCTTTTTTCCCCAAGTTTTGGGATAAGAAAAGACTCTTCATCACTTTACAACCAAAAAAAATTGTAACTGCAGCTTGTTTTAAGCTGCAGTTACGAAATTTTCATTGAAAAGTGACGACATGCAACTTAGCTAGTCTGTTTTTAAGAGAGGACTAACCCTTTCCAAATAAAGCCTGCTTTTAAAGTCTGGAAATCAGCTTTTTCCTCCCTTTTTTTCATATTTGCCATCAACGTGTTTTCTTTGTGAAAAGTCAAAACATGACTTTTAAGTTTTTTGTTTGAAATAGTTAAAATCACATCCTTGCATGTAAACTGACAAAAATTAGAGCAACAGATAAGAGGGTGTGAAGGCATTCTAAATTTGTTATTTAGAATCCAAACCCTATGTTGTGGGTACTCATTTGAATCGTCTCGATGAGACAATTCAAATGAGTACCCAAAACCTAGAGTTTGATGAATAGTCAACGAAATATCGCATTTTGAAAAGCCTTCCCCCCTCTTATCTGTAGCTCTGAAGAATACACAACTGAGTCACATAAATTAATCAGTCAGTTAACATTTCTTGTAACTTTTTCCTGGCTTCCAGAACCCGGGCTTCTTGTCTGCGAATGTCGTCATCTGACACAATGAGTTGCTGTAATGAAAAACATAAACAATCATTTTGAATCTAATATTCAACTTTAAATATTTCCAAAACAGCAACGTTTTAGGGTGATTCCATTTGAAAGCTGTTGTAGATGACAGAATGGATAGAAATAGAGCTGTAGAATGATTTATATAATTTGTGTTCCATATAGCACAGAAAATAAATACTTTTTTGATGTGAGATGACAAAAATATTGTTCAAATTTTAAAGTTGTCCAGAATAGCAATGAACTTTGTGAAAAAAAAAATAGACTTGGTTCACTGTTGTGTATTGACAAACTGTCAGTGTTATCATAAAATCTTTAAACTACAGCAAGAATCAAGCTGTAGTTACGAGATTTATAACAACACCTACAGGAATAATATTGTTTGTCCAAAATTATTTCAACATTAACTGGATAAAATCGCTCCCTATTACAGTCATCTGCTCTACTATATTCTACACGAATTCAATTTTTATCATCATCCATTTTGTTGTCTGCAGCAGCCTTTATAATTCGACCACCCTAAAGTTTTGTAGTTTGGGAAAGAGCTAAACCGATTGTGCCCTGGAAAGTTTGTGCTTCATCCAATTAAAACTGTAGCTGCAGCAGTAGAGTTAAAACAAGAGTTGTCCGCGGACAACGTAGCTCGCCTATATGGGAGCTTGTCACAAAATCAGCCATTTTTTTAAAAGTAGGTCAAACTCCAAGGTCAAGGTCACAAGGTCAAGGTTCATGGTCTCAAATGAAAGGTCTTGGCAGGAGGTATCCATGTGTGAAATATTAAGGCTGTATCTCTAATAGTGCCTGAGATATAGGCCAGGTTAAAGTTTTTCAAAAGTAGGTCAAACTCCAAGGTCAAGGTCACTAGGTCGAACGTCATGGTCCCAAATGAAAGGTCTTGTCGAGATGTACCCATGTATGAAATATCAAGGCTGTATCTCTAATAGTGTCAGGTTAAAGTTTTTCAAGTGAAGACGGGATGCGACGCCGACGCAAATGCCGACGCTAGGGCTGTGACATTAGCTCCCCGGACATAAAGTCCCGGCTCGCTAAAAACTGCTAGTAGGTTGATGTCAAGTAACCTAATAGATAGCAAGATAATACATATATTTAAATTTATCCCCTGTAAAAAATAGAACCAGTGGGCCACAAAATGACATCTTACTTTCATTGATTCATTGAATGGGATTCAGCTCACTTTAAATTGATTTGGTCATTTTGCACAGCTGGAGCACTTAGCCAAAGAATTTTGGTACTACCATTGTCCAAAATATCTAAATCTGAGCCTCTAGCTGCTCTTTCATTCAGATGATTCGCTAATCATTTAGCAGGGTGCCCACCCTTCATCTGGAATAAAATTCCCTGACTTTTCACTGACTTTTCCCTGACCAAAATTCATTTTTCCCTGACCATTTTTCGCGCTAAACAGCCTCCTTATCCCCCTAAAGCGATCCAATCCACCCCTTATTTATCAAAATTTCTAACAATAACAATTTAAATGCAATGGTTGAACTTACACGTTATACGTAGAAACCTTGAAATGCTCAACTTTATAAACATGATGAAGAGAAAAAGATAATTTGTCCTGCTTGAAAAAGTTTAAATACACTTTCGTTGACAATTGAAATTTTGTTACTTATGGTTGAAGTTATAACTAGAACTTTAAAAATGTACACCTCAATACATAAAAGAACACGAGATATATGACTTCAGTCTTTGTCATGTAACTTAAACTGTTTCAAACAACTTTCAGAATGCAAAATTCTAATGAAAGGTATTTGAAGGACTGATTTGCTTCCCCTCCAACCTTTTTCCATTTTGAATATTAACAGTCCAATTAATAAGGCCCTTACTCATCTAGATACATTCCAATCTAAATTTCTTGCACTGATAGTCTTTCACATATATCATCACTTAAAATATGTCCTGTTTAGTTGTTATTTTCAGTCATTTTCTGAACAAAAATGGACACCACAATACCTCAGTGCATGTGTGAACAGTTTGTTCTTAGCACAATTTAATGCACATTTTGGACATGTTGCATGCTCAAGTGTTGCAATTTTAGAGCATTTTTAAACCAGCTTTGTGTAAAAATTGATTTTCTATCATCCAGTTAAAATTGGAACTAATGAAATTCAATGTTTATAGGAAATTGGTGATAATGGATATAGCTGTAACTTGAGGGCCTTTTTCACTTGACATAAAAAATTGAGTTGAAAGAAGACAATGGTAATATTAGTCTACTCTAGGAGGTAGATGAGGTTTAATTGCGGTAAAAGCACCATACAACTTTTAGACGGATTCTAGTAGCAAATTGTCTCAGGAGTTCGGAAATGCGCGTCTGACGCGCATCCGCCTAGATATAAGGGGAGAAAATTGAGGTTAAAGTTGTCTGCCCTTGGATTTTTAAGCCAAAAATGGAAATTTTACTAATATTTCTTTTAAGGAATTGAGTTATTACAAATGGTTTTAAATTGGTATATATATGCACATATCATCTCCATACATATTTTAATGATGTTTAATGAATGTTTTTGATCCATAAAAATCCAAGATGGCCGCCAGTGTCTATTTTTAGTAACAAAAGGGTGCTTTTTTTTAAAAAATAAGATTTTTCCTGGGATGCATAATACGCTGATATGAATTTTTATGCATGTGTTTAATAAATAAAAACTAGGAAATTGTCTCAGGAGTTCGGAAATGCACGTCTGATGCGCATCCGCCTAGGTTTAAGGGGAGAAAATTAAGGTCAAAGTTGTCTGCCCTTGGATTTTAAGCCAAAATGGAAATCTTACTAGGCATTACTTTTAAGACATCGATTCATTACAAATGGTTTTTAATTGGCAAATATATGCACAATTCATCTCCAAACATATTTCAAAGATGTTTTATGAAAGTTTTTGATCCATAAAAATCCAAGATGGCCGCCAGAATGTCTATTTTTAGTAACAAAAGGGTCTTTTTTGAAATAAGGTTTTTTTCTGGGACGCATATATGTTGATATGAATTCTATGCACGCATTTAATAAATATAAACCAATTGGAATTTGGCAAATTAGGAAAAATAAGTTTTGGATAGTATTTGAAACGAATTTTTAAGCTTAAATTGCATTTTCATGTCCCGAGAATTTTGCGAAAAGCGTTTCGATGCATTTCTTTTAGGGCATTGATTCATTCCAAATGGTTTTTAATTGGCAAATATATGCACATATCATCTCCATACATGTTTTAATGATGTTTAATGAATGTTTTTTATCCATAAAAATCCAAGATGGCCACCAGAATGTCTATTTTTAGTAACAAAAAGATGTTGTTTTTTTTAAATAAGATTTTTTTTTCTGGACGCATATATATTATGCTAATATGAATCTTTAAGAATGTACATTTATTTAATAAATATTAACTTATTGGAACATAGAAAAGTAGGGAAAATAAGTTTCGGATAGTATTCTAAACAAATTCTAAGCTCAAATTGTATTTTCATAATCCTGAGAACTTTGCGAAAAGCTTTTCGATCGGTAGATAAAAGGTATTTTCAAACAGATTTATTCTTTTCAATATGAATGTGTATTATACATTGAATATGCATTTCGCATAATCAATTATTGTAAACGGATATTTAGAACCACCCGGAAAAAATTCTAAAGCCAATATGGATAACAAGATGGCCACCATTTGGGTTATTTAGAATTACATGATGAATTCTGTGGTAGAAATGGGCTAACTCATAGGAAGTTTTCCTGATCATACAAAATGGCTTTTTGTCGATTTAAGTCTGCATGTTATTGCTTAATATCTGGCTGAATCACAATCATACATTAGATATTACAAATTTGGAAAGCAATGAATCTGGTGGAATTCTATTTTTGTTACACAGAAACTTAATATACCAGGTATTACTTTTTCCAGAATGTGGCACTTGTAAAGTTTAAAATGTACGAGTTTCGTACACAGTATCCTATGATAATAGCCTTTATTATATTATATCTTTCTGTTTCCCAGGTACACAAAATAATTGATACAATGCTGCAAAATGTTAAGACAAAAAGGAGGTCAACATGTCAGGGAATTGTACTTTATACATTGGCCAAAACTTCTGGCCTGGGGGAGTGAAACCATTTGACGAAAATACCTGGTTAAAATCACAAACATGTGCGTCTGTTAGACTGTCCAGAGGTAGTTCCTCCAATTATGCCTCGATTATTCTCCCAGACTCGTTTGATGATACCACGGTATATCACATCAATTGCTACAGCAACTTCACTGCTATAAGGGATTCTACAGGACAATCTAACACTGTAGATGAGTCGAAATCATACACAATGTGCAATGATGTGCCAGAGAAAGCTAGTCCTTCTAGTTTTGATTTTGATCACAGCTCAATTGTTGAGACAACCTACTACTTAGGAGGTTTAGTCTTAAAGCAGCCTTATTATTTAACCCTTTCCTAAACAGTGGCGTAGGAAGATAAATAATATTGGGGGATATGTTAAAGTGAATGGAAAAATGGGTGTATTATGGGGGGCCATAGGGGGGGGGGGAAGCCCTTTTTCTAAATTCATGGGGCAGCCTGGCCCCCTGTCCCCTCTTCCTACGCCTATGGTAAATGACAAAATTGTAGGGTGGTTAGGCTCTAGCAATTTTAAACTCTAAGGGTACCCCTTTGACCATGTGTAAAGCACATTGGAAAATCTAATTAAATTTCCTGGGGTATCTGCTTGGCATTTGGCAAGGGCTTCCACTGTTACAGGTTCAGACAGATCCTTGAGGTCTTTCTCTAAATCCTTCACTTAACCTCTCAAGTAGTAAATAATAAATACTTACTGATTTTTACTCCAAGACTGGTAACCTGTATTTGTTGAGCTTCATCATCCAAGAAGCTGATGTAAAGTTTGTGTAGAAATGCCAAGAATTCAGCCCCATTGCACTCTACTAGTGGTTCCTGAATGAGATTCTTTAGTAAATTAACAGTATGATCATCAGCTGAATGTGATTTGTCCATTAGATACTGGTAGGCTTCCTCAACCAGACCCTTGTCATGATGCAGGTTTCCTTGCAGCTTTGGTGATACTTGACTTCTTTTGCTATCATGCCAATGTCACTGATTTTTGCTATTAGTTTTTATCATGTTTTATCACACCTAATTCATATAATTATTATGACATTTGCTGCACTGTCAGTTTCACATTTCCCCGGATATTCCTTTTTGAACTGGCCTTTCAATTTTGCAGGACAGTCACAAAATACACAGGTTGCAGGGAATATACCAGATGTACTCTATGGACCAGCCTTCCCGTGTTCATTAGAGCAAACTGTGTATGATTTCGACTCATCTACAGTATAAGGTTGTCCTGTAGAACCCCTTGTGGCAGTTAAGTTGCTGTAACAACTGACGTGATATCCCATGGTATCATCAAACAAATCTGGGAATTGAGACATGCTTAGAGGAACTATGTAAAGGCTGTCAACCAAGTCTTTTAACAAGAGCTGTCCGAAGACAGCGCGCTCAACTTTCTACGTTGCTTAGTATAAAGGGGGCATAACTCCAAATATAGTGGAGCCAGGGTTATGGGCCCTGGAAGTAAGGTAGAGGGTGTGATGGTAAATAAGTATTCCAAGTTTGGGTTGAATCCCTTTGATAGTATGGAAGTTATTGATGTTTGAAAAAACTTTAACCTTGGTTGCAACGCCAACGCCGACGCCAACGCCAACGCCGACGCCCGGGTGACAGTATAAGCTCTCATTTTCTTTGAAAAGTCAAGCAAAAAAAAGGGAGTTGTAATAGGAATATTTTCCATGAAAAACTGGAGCTAATTTTTTTTAGCCCATTTTGAGTTACAATATAGGAGTTTAAGTAAAGTATTTTTTGTCTCAAGCATTCACATGGGCTTTCAAGCTATTATTGGAAGTGGTGCAGCATTGAAAATGCTGATTCAAACAAGCGCAAAAGGTACAAGTGGGGGAGGACACCTGAGAGACATTATCTCTGAGCATAGGGGGATGAATGTCCTCTCCCAAGAAAATTTTGACAATCTAAATGTCCTTAGATTCAATTTGAATGCGCTCTGAGAGGCCCACCAGAACATTATACAGTATGCTAATGCTATAATGGAAGACAGAAATTCTCTTACCTGAAAAATAAAGATGCAAATAGCATCTTATCATTCATTGACAATAATTTTACCAAATATGTAGGAATATTTTCAAAATATAGGAGAATTGCATACAGGAGTATACGAGGTACTTGAAAATATAGAACTTGTGCCCAAAATTTAGGAGTTTTAGAGAAAAATAGGAATCGTTTGACAGGCTTAAACTAGTTTTGGACTGTCTAAGTGACACACATGTTTATGCTTTTAATCAGGTATTTTCATCAAAGGATTTTACTTCCCCAGGTCGTGATTTTTGGACAAGATGTAAGGTTTTAATTCTTGACATGTTAACCTCCTGTTATGTCCTTCAAATTTTACAGCATTATTTCAGTTATCGTGTGTACCTGAGAAACAGAAAGAAATGATGTTATAAAGGTTATAGGATACACTGTACATTTTAAAACTTCATAAGGGCCACATCCTGGGAAATGTAAAATACCAAGGTTCTGTGTAACAATAACAGTATTCTAATAGACCCATTCTCGAATCTGTTGTTTCTAATTGTGATTCAGCCAGATAATGAAGCAATAACATGCAGACCTGCATCAACGAAATGATTTTGTATGATTAGGAAAACTTCCTGTGAGTAAGCCCATTTATACAAAAGAATTCATGGAATGGTGGCCATCTTGGCATTCATGTTGGCATTACATAATTTTTGATGGTTATAAGTATCCATACTAAGTGATTATGTGAACTGCATATAAAATGTATAATACACATGTATATTGAAAAGAATAACTATGTTTGTAAATGTGTTTAATCTATGGCTCGAAAAACTTTTGGTAAAATCCTCAGGGTTATGTAGATGCAATTTAAGCTTAAAACCTTGTTTAGAACACTATCCGAAACTTATTTTCCTACTATCTAAAACTTATTTTCCTTACTTTTCTATGTTAAAATAAGTCAATATTTATCAAATACATTCATAAAAAATCATATTAGCATATATATGTGTCTCAGAAAAAAATTTTATTTCAAAAAAGTCCTTTTTGTTACTAAAAATAGATATTATGGCAACCATCTTGGATTTTCATGGATCAAAAACTTTCATTAAACATCATTGAAATATGAATGGGGATGATATGTGCATATTTTCGCAATTAGATGCCAGTTGTAATGACTCAATGCCTTAAAAGGGATGCATCGAAATGCTTTTCGCAAAATTCTTGGGACATGAAAATGCAATTTAAGCTTAAAAATCCGTTTCAATACTATCCAAAACTTATTTTTCCTAATTTGCTAAGTTTCAATTGGTTAATATTTATTAAATACGTACATAAAAATTCATATCAACATACATGTGTCCAAGAAAAAAAAACTTATTACAAAAAAAGACCCTTTTGTTACTAAAAATAGACATTCTGGTGGCCATCTTGGATTTTCATGAATCAAAAACTTTATAAAACATCTTTAAAATATGTATGGAGATGAATTGAGTATATATTTCCCAATTAAAAACCATTTGTCATAAATCAATGCTTTAAAAGTAATGCCTAGTAAGATTTCCATTTTGGCTTAAAATCCAAGGGCAGACAACTTTAACCTCAATTTTCTCCCCTTATACCCAGGCGGATGCGCGTCAGACGCGCATTTCCGAACTCCTGAGACAATTTCCTAGTTTTTATTTATTAAACACATGCATAAAAAATCATATCAGCGTATTATGCATCCCAGAAAAAATCTTATTTAAAAAAAAAAAAAAAACCTTTTTGTTACTAAAAATAGACATTTAGGCGGCCATCTTGGATTTTTATGGATCAAAAACATCCATTAAACATCATTAAAATATGTATGGAGATGATATGTGCATATATTTACTAATTTTAAACCATTTGTAATAACTCAATGCCTTAAAAGAAATGCCTAGTAAGATTTCCATTTTGGCTGAAAATCCAAGGGCAGACAACTTTAACCTCAATTTTCTCCCCTTATACCCAGGCGGATGCGCGTCTGACGCGCATTTCCGAACTCCTGAGACAATTTCCTAGTTTTTATTTATTAAACACATGCATAAAAATTCATATCAGCGTATTATGCATCCCAGAAAAAATCTTTTTTTTAAAAAAACACCTTTTTGTTACTAAAAATAGACATTTTGGCGGCTCTCTTGGATTTTTATGGATCAAAAACATTCATTAAACATCATTAAAACATGTATGGAGATGATATGTGCATATATTTACTAATTTTAAACCATTTGTAATAACTCAATGCCTTAAAAGAAATGCCTAGTAAGATTTCCATTTTTGGCTTAAAAGTCCAAGGGCAGACAACTTTAACCTCAATTTTCTCCCCTTATATCTAGGCGGATGCGCGTCAGACGCGCATTTCCGAACTCCTGAGACAATTTGCCACAAGAATCAGTCTAAAAGTTGTATGGTGCTTTTACCGCAATTAAACCTCATCTACCTCCTAGACTATATCTAAGTACATGTAATTTGGAAGAAGAGGGCATAATATATGACCCAATCATGTTAACTTCATCACCAAACACAAAAGCAATTAAAACCAAATGGTGCAATGTCCTGTGCAAGTATTAATACACATAACACATCACATAATGTATCTACCATCTGAGTTAAAATAATTCCTCAGCCTCTTTTCTAAATGTTCCAAATTTTTCTCTTAACTGTCAGCTTCTTTCCTCTTGCTTACAGATTTAGCCCTCATAGTATTAGATTTCACTAGAAGATCCTTTTCAAATGGTAAGCCTTAATTCAACATTAAAATGATTTGTGCAGGGTCATGTATAAAAGAAAAACAATCATGTTTGTTAATTGAAACTTGAAAACTGCCATAGCTATGATTACCTGTTTAATTTCATTCCATTTTCTCCTATTTGTTTTGTTTGAACAAAAGAAAATTTCAAAATTCCCTGACTTTTCCCTGACTTTTTATGGTTTTCAGATTTCCCTGACCATTTTTCAAAATTCCCTGACTTTTCCCTGACCTTGAAGAAAATACAATTTTCACTGACTTTTCCCTGACCAGTGGGCACCCTGTTTAGAAATTGCGTGAACAATCAAATACAACACTATACCTGTATAGGGGTTGATTTATATCTACAACAAAAATATCTAAAATGGCGCCTCCAACTGCTCTCTCATTCAGATGATTCATTTGGAAATAATTTGGACAATTGGATTGAATGGAGTTTTACGTTCCACTCAACAGCTCAAGTCATATGGAGACGGAACCTCAGTTTAACCCTTTCCCAAACGACAAAAAAATTAGGGTGATCCAATTAGAAATCTGCTACAGACGACAATATGGATGTTAATTAAGGTTGGATTTGTGTACAATTTAGCTCAGAAAATATTGAGGCAAAAGGAGAAAGTGCTGATTATCAGCACTTTCTTCTTTTGTCTCAATGTTTTTTTCCAACCCTTTTCTATTAGGGACGTCAAAACCAAGTCTTGTTTTGGGAAAGGGTTAAATGAAAAATTGCAATACTGTACCTGTATGTGGGGTTGATTAATGTCTATATGTACGCCTGGGTTTTTAGTGATGGCACTTTTATTACTGTGTTGACCAATTATAGGTACAGTACCAACATGTAGGGCTGCAGATATACTCTGTAAAATATTCTCCGTCGTCAAGTCTGGGCCTGCACCTACAAAAACAATCAGAGCATGATATATATGTGGGGTTGATTTATGTCTATATGTACGCCTGGGTTTTTAGTGATGGCACTTTTATTACTGTGTTGACCAATTATGGGTACAGTGCCAACATGTAGGGCTGCAGATATACTCTGTAAAATGTTCTCTGTTGTCAAGTCTGGACCTGCACCTACAAATACATACAGAAAATGATATATATGTGGGGTTGATTAATGTCTATATGTACCCCTGGGTTTTTAGTGATGGCACTTTTATTACTGTGTTGACCAATTATAGGTACAGTACCAACATGCAGGGCTGCAGATATACTCTGTAAAATGTTCTCCGTTGTCAAGTCCGGGCCTGCACCTACAAATACATACAGAAAATGATATATATGTGGGGTTGATTAATGTCTATATGTACCCCTGGGTTTTTAGTGATGGCACTTTTATTACTGTGTTGACCAATTATGGGTACAGTGCCAACATGTAGGGCTGCAGAAATACTCTGTAAAATGTTCTCCGTTGTCAAGTCTGGGCCTGCACCTACAAATACATACAGAAGATGATTTAACTCTTCCCCAAACAGGTAGAATTCTAACTGTTTTAATTTGCTGCAGATATACTCTGTAAAATATTCTCTGTCGTCAAGTCTGGACCTGCACCTACAAAAACAATCAGAGAGAAGACATTTTATTTTTTTTTCCAAATCCAAACCATATGTTGTGGGTACTCATTTGAATCGTCTCAACAAGACGATTCTAATGAGTACCCACATCATAGGGTCTGATGAACAATTAGTGAAATATTTCACTTTAACAAGAGCCGTCAGAGACGGACAATGCTCCCCGAATAAGGCATTGTCACAATAAATATATGCCATGCAGAGCTATCAAATGTTAAGCCCCCTTTTTCCATGACATATTTTGTATACGCAAATTTTAAATAGTTTATTGTCAAGGGCATCTGATTTGCTACTCAAATATGAAATTTCATCAAATTCTGACCATTAGATTAGGAGAAATTAGAGAAAAACTGTATTTAACCTTAAGTCCCCTTTTCCCATGACGAGGCCTCAAATCCAAAAACCGGGAAAAGTACATCGGCATTTTGTCATAGGGAGTTCACATGGTAAGTTTCATTTGATTTGGCCCAAGGGTTATGGAGAAATCACTTCGGACGGACGGACGGACGGACGGACGGACGGACGGACGGACGGACGGAATGACGGACGGACAGGACGGACGGACGGACGGACGGACAGACAAAGCGGCGACTATATGCTCTCCCTTCGGGGAGCATAAAAAGCCATCATAGTGATGGCACTTTTATTACTGTGTTGACCAATTATAGGTACAGTACCAACATGTAGGGCTGCAGATATACTCTGTAAAATGTTCTCTGTCGTCAAGTCTGGGCCTGCACCTACAAATATAAACAGAAGATGATATATATGTGGGGTTGATTTATGTCTATATGTACGCCTGGGTTTTTAGTGATGGCACTTTTATTACTGTGTTGACCAATTATGGGTACAGTGCCAACATGTAGGGCTACAGATATACTCTGTAAAATGTTCTCCGTTGTCAAGTCTGGACCTGCACCTACAAATACAAACAGAAGATGATATATATGTGGGGTTGATTTATATCTATATGTACTGGTGATGGCACTTTTATTACTGTGTTGACCAATTATGGGTACAGTACCAACATGTAGGGCTGCAGATATACTCTGTAAAATGTTCTCCGTTGTCAAGTCCGGGCCTGCACCTACAAATACATACAGAAAATGATATATATGTGGGGTTGATTAATGTCTATATGTACGCCTGGGTTTTTAGTGATGGCACATTTATTACTGTGTTGACCAATTATAGGTACAGTACCAACATGCAGGGCTGCAGATATACTCTGTAAAATGTTCTCTGTTGTCAAGTCCGGGCCTGCACCTAGAAATACATACAGAAGATGATATATATGTGGGGTTGATTTATGTCTATATGTACGCCTGGGTTTTTAGTGATGGCACTTTTATTACTGTGTTGACCAATAATGGGTACAGTGCCAACATGTAGGGCTGCAGATATACTCTGTAAAATGTTCTCTGTTGTCAAGTGCGGGCCTGCACCTAGAAATACATACAGAAGATGATATATATGTGGGGTTGATTAATGTCTATATGTACGCCTGGGTTTTTAGTGATGGCACTTTTATTACTGTGTTGACCAATTATAGGTACAGTGCCAACATGCAGGGCTGCAGATATACTCTGTAAAATATTCTCCGTTGTCAAGTCTGGGCCTGCACCTACAAATACAATCAGAGCAACAGATAAGAGGGGGTGAAGACATTTTAATTTTTTCATTTCAAATCCAAACCCTATGTATTGAGTACTCATTTGAATTGTCTCGAGCCAGATGATACTAAAGAGTACCAACGTCATAGGGTTTGAAGAACAAATTCAATTAGTGAAACAAAGCATGATTTTTTTTCTGACAATTACCAAGTACATTGTCAATGAAAACATGAACACATTACATTGCCATGTATCAAGGTAGCTCCTTTCTCTCTCATACACCAGAGTTACAGATAAGAGGGATGATGGGTTTTCAAAATGTGATGTTTCATTTATTCTTCATCAAACCCTATCTTGTGGGTACTCATTGAAATCTTCTCACTGAGACGATTCAAATGAGTACCCAAAATATAGGGTTTTGATTTGATATAGAAAATTTACCTTCTTATCCATAGTTCTGTGATTACTTACCAGAAATGATACAAAGTCCATTTCTTCTTTTCCATCAATAATTTTCTTCAATGATGGCATTTCCCCATTTTGAAGTAGGGTGCAGGTAAACAGTAAATTCATAGGAATACAACAGCAAAGCTAGACTTTAACCTTTTACCAAACGGCAAAATTTTAGGCTGGTCCAAATTCAAAGATGTTGCAGACGACAATTTCAAGTGAATGAAATTTTACTTTTTTCTGTCTTTGTGCGTAGAAAACATTGTGGGAAATGAAGAAATTGCTTGTCACAAGCAATTTCTTTATTTTCCACAATGTTTTCCTAATCCATAATATTGTGGGGAGTCAAAAGGAGTCACTGTGTTGTAATGGGTTAAGGTATACAGCCAATCATCAAAAACACCATTTTCTAGCCATACGGAATTCATCAAATTACACACACTTGTAAATACACTTCACACAAGTTGATACATCGTACCAGATTTCAAAATTATGCTTCAAGGAAAAAATAATATACAAATATAATTCTACTCCATATTCATATGCAAGGGAGGGTTTTTTGGTCAAATATTTCCAAAAGGATGCATTAGATCAAAATTCTGAACCGTTCAAAATTCTTTTGTTTGTATTTAGAATGGAAATGTAACAGAATTTAGGAATTACCGGCACTTTTCAAATTTCGCCCCTGGCTCTTTGGTGCTAATGATGGGTTGCATACTTTAACCCAATAATTCAGTTTTGACCTCACCATGGTTTATTAAATGCATAAAGTGTTCATAATCCACGGGCGATAACCCAAGTGACTTTTGGGAATGTTCACACCGAAAAATTGTCCGCTTCAAATATTCATGTTTTGTATAATTTGTCTGCTATTACTCTATAGACTTTGAGGAGATAAAGTGCACTGTATGTGCCTTAAAGGGCCTTAAGGGGGGGGGGGGCATTCCTGGTTCTAACTCACTCTGCCCCAAATCCCATGGTTTCTTCAAACATTCAAAATGAATAATTTCGCTTGAATGTTTGAAGAAACCATAGGATTCCCAAATAATCCAACTTTTTGAGACCCACTCAAGATAAAAGCCAATATGCTTAAGAAAACATTGTGCGAAATAAAGAAATTGCTTGTGACAAGCAATTTCTTCACTTCCAACAATTTTTTTAACAAGAAAGACAAACAGTATAGAATTTCATACACATTTAATCATTGTCTACAACAGTTTTAAATTTGGACAAGTCTAGAACAGCAAACATTTAGGGCAGTCCAATTTGAAAGTCTCTGCAGATCACAAAATGGTGGAAAAAGACTGGATCTGTGCTAAATTTAGCAAGGAAAACATTGATTTTCAGCATTTTCTTCTTTTGCCTCAATATTTCCTAACCCCTCTGGGACCTCAAGACTACCAGGTCTTGTTTGGGAAAAGGTAAAGCAAGCAACACAAACCTGTCATATTCTTGGGCAGTTCTAAACTCTGTATCAGTTCTTCAGTGTGGTCAAACGCCTTCATTCCCTGCAATCTTTTCTCCCAAAACAACTGAAAATTACAATAACAAAACCACACAATTATGTTTGGGATACACCATATATGCCCCTATTAGAGCATTCTTTTCAAAAATTTTGTTGGCATATTAACCCAATACCAAACGACAAAATTTAAGGGCGGTCCAAATTCAAACATCCTGCAGACGACAATTTTAAATGAATGGAATTTTTAATTTTTATGTCTTTTAGTATAGAAAACATTGTCGGAAATGAAGAAATTGCTTGTCACAAGCAATTTTTTCATTTTCCACAATGTTTTCCATGACCATTATTTTGTGGGGAGTTAAAAAGAGTCATTGTGTGGTAATGGGTTAAGGTAGTCCACCCCTATTGAAATTCACTTGACTTGTGATGGACTATTTCAATGACTTTTTATCAGGATTTGTTTGAAAGATCCACCACATGCAAAATATCTCTGGCTTTTTGCACATTTTCTGCTTCAACAAAATTTATATCAGGACTGTAACATGTTAACAGATTTATTTAAGATTTTCTGCAAATATTATTGTTTTTGTTAGACAGGATTTCCTGATGAGGTGTCTCTCTCTATTTCCCTAACAGTGACACCTTTCAAAGCTAGTAGGCTACAAATAGAAAAGGCCTTGGAAAAAACATTCAGGCAAAAGAAGATTAAAGAAAGTGCTAATGACCAGCATATTCTCATTTTGTCTCAATATCTACTGTGCTAAATTGCACAAAAATTCTTTATCAAAATCCATAGTGTAGAAGCCTTCCCCTAGGAACAATGCACTTTTTGCTGTTTGAGTACCGTAAGGGTAAATTGAAAGTGATTAATGAGTTTTAATGCCATTTTCAAATGCTATTGTCATATTATATTGCAATGGCTGGAGCACCTAACCATGGATTCCTGTCGTTTCTCATACCAGTACTACCACAACATCCTAACCATGTTTCCAGCTGCTAGTCCCCATAGGTTAATGATATCAAACCATTGGTGGGAGACAATTTCGTCTGAAAGGATATTTGCCGCCACCGGGGAGTGAACCCCGGTAAATTGAAAGTGGACTCCAGAAGAAATGATATATATGCAACAAACCTGTCTGGGAGGATCCTGTGGCCCATGTTTCAGATCGGCCTTGGTTGAACTGTCCTTCCTCTTGATAACGGTTACAGGCTGTTTGAAGATTGATGCTGTTTGTCTGATGGGCAGGGTCAAATTGGCATCATGTCGGATTCCTGTAGATTAGAAGGAGACACCAGTTGATAGTTATTCATTGTTTAATCCTTTCCAAAACAAAACCTGGTTTTAACATCACTACATAGAAAAGGAATGGGGAAACATTGAGGCCAAAGAAGAAAATGCTGGTAGCCAGCATTTTCTCCTTTGGCCGCAATATTTTCTGGGCTCTAACATACACAAAATCTGTGTTTATTAATACCAATTTTGTCATCTTCAGCAGTTTTCAATTTAGAGTAGTCTAATTATTTGACATTGGAATGGGTTAACCATCCGTTCTAGAAGACATTTTGCTACCATAAACAATAAATATTCATACCTGTTGAGATCTGGAAAAAGGCCCTTATAACCCTTTCCCCCCAAAAGATGTGTTTTTACGTCCATTAATAGAAAAGGCTTGGAAAAACAAAGAAAAATGCTGATTATCAGGATTTCTTCTTTTTGCCTCAATGTTTTCTGCGCTATATCAATCAGAAATATTACCTTGAGAACATCCATTTTGTTGTCTGCATTCTGCAGCAACTTTAAAATTGCACAACCTTAAAGTTTTGTCACTTGAAAACAAGAGTGCCATGCTCACAAGACTAAGTTTTAAGGGGCATTAATCAGGCAAAAATCAATGAACCATAAAATCCTTCCTTCACGCACATCTACCAATTCAGGTGATAACATTGACCAAGTTTCAAAAAGATTCAGCCAGAAACTTAGGAGGATTTGTGCCCACTAGAAATGTGGATAGACGGATGGATGGGCCGACAGACGGAGAAGATGCCAATATATGACCACCTCTGGTGGTGTATAAAAAGGTATTGCTCTTGAAGTCTTCATCTAACCATTTATCTTGACCTTGAAGCCCAAATTCAATGAATAAGATTTCGTAATAAACATGAGTCAAATATTTCAAATACTAATAACAGTTGATTTAATACAAATTCAATGCTTTAAGATAGAAAATAATAACGGACAAACAACATGTGCTTGTGAAACACAAGTGCCCTCTGTCCCCAAGTTCTTCCCATGGTTAGAGCTGGTAGATCTAACGTTTGCAATAAAGACTAACATTCACTTATTATGTACATGTAAGCTCTATAAAACATGTATAGTTGTCATTTCATGATTTGGGCTTGGACCTCCCACCATGCCATGCCATGGAAAAAAAAATCCTGGATCCAGACAGTCCTTGTATAAATTTTTAAAGAGGGTTTTCCCTGGCGCACAAATAGACATGTGCGTTTTGGCAAACTTATACCTCTTATGACTTATGACCCTCTAAATAAATTCAGCTGGGACATAAGGAAACAAAAGGCATGACCCCCTAATTTGAAAACCAGGGGTACATAATGACCCCCTCTAGCAAAAGAAAAGGGAAAACTCTGCCCTACTAGCTGCTACTGGGCTGATCATTTTTAGAGGGTCATTTAAGTTGAAACTGTGCCAAAATGCACAGTTCTGTGCGCTAGGGAAAACCCTGCATTAGTGATGGATGGAACACATTAAGTGAGATTTTTAACAACATTTAGTTATTCCTTACCAAAAGGCAGCCTGTTTGTGATGCCGTATAGGAAACATTTTTTGGAAAACATTGAGAGAAAAAAAGATTTGTTGATGATCAGCCATTTCTCCTTTAACCACAATATTTTTTGTAAGCTACAACTCAACATATTATTATTTTCAACTTTAGAAACGGTCACTTTGTGGTCTGCAACTCCTTTCAAATTAGACTAACTAGTCTAAAATGTTGCCATTTTGGAAAGGGTTAAAATAACAGAAAAATAAACTAATCTATAAACAATAAAAAAATATGCACATTAATTTCTCACTAAAAGCCACTAATCAATGAAATTGACTTACACAAGGCATGCCACAATTCACAGTCTGAATGAGTGAGTGCATAATAAACAAAAAGAAATGATAAAGGCAGTGCTGTGATTCAAACGATAACCTTTGGATTGATCTGCTATGGTCTCAGATAAGAATAATCCCATTCTGACCATTCTTGGTGAGACCAATCCAAATCACAACTTTGATCAGAAGACACTGGTACTGATGGAGTACTTCACCATTTCCATGCTTTTCAACAAAAACCTCGTATCTGCAGCTTGTTTAAGCTGCAGTTACGAGGTTTTTGTTGAAAAGCAATGATTTTCTAGATTTCAAAAATAAACAAGAGTTGTCCGCGGACAACGTAGCTCGCCTATACGAGAGCTTGTCACAAAAAAAGCTAATTTTTTAAAAGTAGGTCAAACTCCAAGGTCAAGGTCACAAGGTTAAGGGTCATGGTCACAAATGAAAGGTCTTGGCAGGAGGTATCCATGTGTGAACTATCAAGGCTCTATCAATAACAGAGCATTAGATATAGGCCAGGTTAAAGTTTTTCAAAAGTAGGTCAAACTCTAATCCGAGTCTTCTCTGATGTAAATACGCTCTTTGATATTTTGATTTTTCACTATTTACATCAGAGAGCGTTGCTCTTTGAAAACAGCGGAACGTTCGGTAACGTTACAAGTAGTGAAGCTTTGTTTTTGTGTATCATATCGAATCACTCGGTAAAACACTGTAGGATATAGATCAATAAATAATTTTTTGTCATACCTGACCAAAAATTTCATTTCAAATCGGAAGGTCAAGGTAAACAAAGGCTGCTCAGGTGAGGGTTGTTGAAAAACATTGCCTATAAACCTTTTAGAAATACTTTTTGGCCGTAAATTTTTCAACATGTATGACAATAAATGGTTCATTGATCGAAATCATCAGGGGTTTTAACGATAGCATTTAAGATCGGACGGTGAACGATGCGCAACAATTTGTTGAGAACTTCTTGATTTTTTCAAAGAGCAACGCTCTCTGATGTACATAGCGAAAAATCAAAATATCAAAGAGCGTATTTACATCAGAGAAGTTTCGGATTAGTCAAACTCCAAGGTCAAGGTCACTAGGTTAAAGGTCATGGTCCCAAATGAAAGGTCTTGTCGAGATGTATCCATGCATGAAATATCAACTTCAAGGCTGTATCTCTAATAGCGCCTGAGATATAGACCAGGTTAAAGTTTTTCAAGTGAAGACGCAACGGGACGCGATGCCGACACTAGGGCTGTGATATTAGCTACCCGGACATAAAGTCCCGGCTCGCTAAAAAGTTGCTAAGACAAAAAAATAACAAGCAAAAAAAAAAGAAAAGCAAATAAAAGCACAACACACAAACCTCTTGCATAGTCATAGGAAGTTCCTTTTTGTCTCTTACTTTTTCTGAGTGCACTGCTGACGATCCGACCACTTCTATAGTCAAACACACTCAGATCAAAGTTCTCTCCCAAATACCTAGACAGCGCAGGTTTACTTCGTATTTTAATCCCATCAGGACTGAAAATCAAAATTAAACAAAACAGTGGTGTGGTGTTCTGACTTTTTTTCTAAATTGTGGATTGGAGAAGGGTTCAAGACCAATACTCATGGAAAAACAAGAGGGCCAAGATGGCCCTGTATCGCTCCACTGGCTTTTAGACATTTAGACTACGAACTTCTTCAAGAAATACAATAAAGGTCTATCCAAAGAAGATTCATGCTACACCAGAATGAAATCCAATAAGTAATTAAGGGGCAGAAATGTTTTTAAAATTTTGCTAAAATTACACTGTTTCATATATCGAAAAATAAGCCTAGCCCACAGCGGCCAAGCTTTTCATCCCATCGTGAAGAAATTTGGGAGATATTCATGCAAGGAAGATTCTTGTGAAGTTTGGTTGAAATTGGTCCTGTAGTTTTGGAGAAGAAGATTGTTTACGAATTATTCTAAAATTCAATTTAATTAAATCTATTAAAATTTAAGTTCTACACGGAAATAATTTTTTTAAGGAATTTAAAGGAGATTCATGCAAGGAAGATTCGTGTGAAGTTTGGTTAAAATTGGTCCAATGGTTTTGGAAAAGAAGATTTTTCAAAAAATTAATCTAATTTAATTAATCAAAATTTAAGTTTTACACAGAATCTATTTTTTTGAAGGAATTAAGAAGAGATTCATGCAAGGAACATTTCTGTAAAGTTTGGTTGAAATTGGTCCAGTAGTTTTGGAAAAGAAGAATTTTTAAAGATTTTTCGAAAATTAATTCAATTAAATTAATTAAAATTCAATTTCTACACGGATTTTAATCTTTTGAAGGAATTTGGTAGAGATTCATGCAAGGAAGATTTCTGTGAAGTTTGGTTGAAATTGGTCCAGTAGTTTTGGAGAAGAAGAATTTTTAAAGATTTTTCGAAAATTTAATTCAATTAAATTAATTAAAATTCAAGTTATACACAGAATTTATCTTTTTGAAGGAATTAAGAAGAGATTCATACAAGGAAGATTTCTGTGAAGTTTGGTTGAAATTGGTCCAGTAGTTTTGGAGAAGAAGATTTTTTAAAGATTTTTCGAAAATTTAAATCAATTAAATTAATTAAAATTCAAGTTCTGCACCGATTTTATTCTTTTGAAAGAATTTGGTAGAGATTGATGCAAGAAAGATTTCTGTGAAGTTTGGTTGAAATTGGTCCAGTTGTTTTGGAGAAGAAGAATTTTTAAAGATTTTATGAAAATTAATTCAATTAAATTAATTAAAATTCAAGTTCTACACGGAATTAAATTTTTTGAAGGAATTTGAAAAAGGTTCATGCAAGGAAGATTTCTGTGAAGTTTGGTTGAAATTGGTCCAGTAGTTTTGGAGAAGAAGATGTTTAAAGAAAAAGTTGACGCACGGACGCACGGCGGACACAGGGCCATGACATAAGCCCCGCTGGCCTTCGGCCAGTGGAGCTAACAACATGAAAACAATTTTCAATAACAAACTAGAAATCTATCACTGAAGGTGATAAAAAACAAGAGGGCCAGAATGGCCCTATATCGCTCACCTGAAAGAAGTTTGTGACACGCCCACTTTTTCAAAAATTCGTGAACAAATTTTGAAAAGGGTCACTCAAGGAACATTGTTGCAAGTTTGGTTCTAATTGGCCCAATGCTTCATTTTTAACGAGTTTTCGTATGATTTCTCTAAGTCTGATAACACTGCCCTTCCACACCCACATTTTTAGACGACAAAGAAAATTTGTGTACGCATTTTTAAAAGTAACTCAAGGAAAATTCTTGCTAAGTTTCGTTCAAATTGGCCAAACGTGTTTTTTAAAAAAATTTCTTCGGGTGTCTCTAACTTCGATAAGCCACGCCCTGCCACGCCCGCTTTATCTGACGAATCAAAATCCGCAAACAAATTTTAGAGTCACCCAAAGAATAATTCTATTAAGTTTGGTTCAAATTGGGCCAACGGTTGATTTTTAAAGAATTTTCTTAGCATTTCTCTAAGTCCGATAAGCCACGCCTTGCCACGCCCACTTTTTTTGACGAATCAAAAATTTGCGAAAAAGTTTTGAAAAGGGTCACCCAAGGAACATTTCTGCCAAGTTAAGTTCAAATTCAGGCCCAATGGTTGATTTTTAAAGAATTTTCTTAGGATTTCTCTATGTCCGATAAGCCACGCCCTGCGCTCCAACATTTTTTGGGGAATCAAAAATTCGCAAACAAATTTTGAAAAGAGTCACCCAAGGAACATTCCTGCCAAGTTTGGTTCAAATTGGACCAACGGTTGATTTTTTAAGGAATTTTCTTAGGATTTCTCCCAGTCCAATAAGTCACGCCCTGCCACGCCCAATTTTCCTCACAAATCAAAAATTCACCAACAAATTTTGAAGAGTGTCACCCAAGGAACATTTCTGCCAAGTTTGGTTCAAATTGGGCCAATAGTTGATTTTTAAAGAATTTTCTTAGGATTTCTCTAAGTCCGATAAGCCACGCCCTGCCACGCCCACTTTTTCTGACAAATCAAAAATTCACCGACAAATTTTGAAGAGTGTCACCCAAGGAACATTTCTGCCAAGTTTGGTTCAAATTGGGCCAATGGTTGATTTTTAAAGAATTTTCTTAGGATTTCTCTAAGTCCGATAAGCCACGCCCTGCCACGCCCACTCTTTTTGACGAATCAAGAATTTGCGAACAATTTTTGAAAAGGGTCTCCCAAGGAACATTTCTGCCAAGTAAGGTTTTAATTGGCCCAATGGTTGATTTTTAAAGAATTTTCTTAGGATTTCTCTAAGTCCGATAAGCCACGCCCTGCCACGCCCACATTTTTTGACGAATCAAAAATCCGCGAACAAGTTTTGAAAAGGGTCACCCAAGGAACATTCCTGCCAAGTTTGGTCAAAATTGACCAAATGGTTTAGGAGGAGAAGATGTTTAAAGAAATGTGAACGGACAGACGGACGGACGGACGACGGACGGTGAGTGACCACAATAGCTCCCCATGAGCACTTCGTGCTCAGGTGAGCTAAAAACCCACCACCACCTTTGTTCGGACAAAGTTAAAACATTTTTGTTGAATCAGGAGCCATACTCAGAAATAATTGTCAATCCGATTTTCTTGAAATTTGGTCAAGTCAGGGGCCATAACTCAGAGAATAATGGTACTATTTCCATGAAATTTGCGTCTTGCACATCCAGTGTCTGATCTAGGACGCGCGATTGCGAGAATCCCCAGCATTTCTGAAAGATCACGCATGATTTTCAATCAAGTGCGGGATGGTCGCGCAAAAAAATAAAAAAGGAATATCAATAAATCTAGCCTTTGACAGCAAGTCACGTCTAACTATTTACATTTTTCTTCGAGCGATATCATCACTCTCTTGCACACGGTTCATTCATTACATTACATTACATGTATGTGAGAGTAACGAACGACAATTCTGCTCAGAGATAGGGTTGGATACCGTTAAGAACGAAACGGTACGATACGATACTGATACTAACGAAACGATACGGTACTTTATCGATACCGATACCGATACCAAAACAGCAATCAATTCCAAGCTTTCAATATTTAGGGAGGTGCAAATCAAACCACCATTGATAATGCCATAGGTTTCATTGCTTTTAAAATCAGTAGTACTACATGTACTTGTGTTTCCTATATGATAAACTATTTTCATTTAAAATACATTAAAAAATCTGATTAATACATGACCATAAAACTGAATATTTGTGTTGCATTCAAGATATTTTTTTAAAAAAAAATATTGTTTGAACTATCTCTTAGTGTTAGAGAGAAATATATAATTTCATTATTTATTTTGTTGTCTGCAAGACAATTTGGAGAAAAGATTTTAATCTTAGTATATAAAAATCCAGATCTTTATCCAGAAAACCAAGTCATTTTTCTTTGATTTTTTTTTTTTTTTGGGGGGGGGGGGGGGGGGGGGAGGATTTCGGCATTTTAGCCCACTCCTAGTCCTACTCAAAGAACAGCCAGACAATTTTGTGTAATTTACTTATTTCTAATGGTCAAAACTTGGTAACAATTGATGTAAATATCAAAGAATCCATTTTACTTTCCCAAATTCATACCTACTGTCATAAACCAAGTGTATTGGTGGCAAAAAACGTATTTTTTCGTATCCGGAAATTGGTATATGGTCGGTTACTGGTACACTAGATTGGAATTAGAGGGTTTCGAAAAAGACTTTATTTGGACTCCAAAGTTTGTTTTAATGGCATTTAAGGGGGAATGCTCCAGTTTTTCGGAACACTCGGTCATTACTGTAGTAAATTAAATGTTTCGTACCAATATGTTTCGCTACCATAATTTCAATAATATAACACATCATTACAATTTACCATTTTCGACGGTAAAAGTGTATTTTTTATGCAAATCTGATTTCCTCAAGATGAAAATCGATTATTTAGAGCAAGACAGTCGTAAGTGTGTATGAAGTTACCACTGTTTTGCGTCATTTTATTCATGTGTAGCTGATAAAAATTGCTGTTATTCACTAATAAGTGCGCTGACCTATACATTTTCTTTTTGAATTATTACCAGAACATGTTGCTTTATACAATGAGGGAGTTTTATCAATTTCTATTATGTAGAACTTGAAATATTTCCAAAAATATGCAAATTTTGACATAAAACACTCCAGCTTCGTTGATCAAACCGAACACGTGAACATGCTGTTTTATACATTTACGGGTTTATAATAGCACATATTTTGAGTTTTCTGTTCTTATTAAATGTAAGACGCTACTTTAAATTCGTTTTTGGGACTAAACGATGAATATACAGCATTTAATTAGCATTTTAGTGACTTTGGACAGGTGCAAGAAATTTTGCATTTTTTCGATGTATGGGTATGTGATACGAATGCCTATAAAATTCAAACAAGATCGCTGACCCTCCATTTTTATTTTATTTTTCAATTGGTAATAACATGTAATTTCAAAATACAAAATATAAATAAATTCTATTATTGGGAAAAAAATTAGGAAACTGGAGCATTCCCCCTTAAGGAATATGTGTGGTCAATTAAGAAATAGAATGGCTTAATTTTCGTATTTTCCTGTCAGTTAATAATTGTTTTTCTCCATAATCATGCTTTGAAATTGGTGCCGACGAACACTAAAAACGAAGAAATTTGACAGCTCCAAAACTTTTCTGATGATAGAAACATTTGATTCTAAGCGAAATATGGTCTCTATATACTTAAAAATCAATATCTGGGAATAAAATTTCTATTTTAATCTCTCTCTTTCTTTCTTTCCTTGTTGACGTTGGTACCGATAACAGTACCGGTATTTCTCGAAACGGGATATACCGGTATTTTTTTAAACGATTTTCGGTCCGGTTCTGGTACCGGTTATCGGTATCCAACCCTACTCAGAGATTGCGATTTCATAAGAGTGACTTCCCTTATTGTTTACTACGGTTGAGTTCGATCGCAACAAAGACTGCATGTTTGTAACTATAGTTATTGATACTATCTTATTCCCACTCTAGTAGCAGTCGAAATTGACTGATGATTTACGAATTCAATCTTATTTAAACAAACTTTTGATTACATTCATTTATATATGTTCATTGTGCGAGAAAACATAATATCAATAAAAAATATCCACTTTTGAAAAAATAGATATAGATCTAGTTTTTTTTCAAAGTGAATTAGATCTACTTACAAAGAAAATTTTAAAAATTGTTTTCGTTAACAGGAAAATTCTAATTTCATGTTTGTTGTCATACACAGTAATGATCGAATCGTCTGCATTTTCTTTGACAAACAATGGATCAGACAGGGAAAAAAACGGCGTATTAACGATTTCTTTGGCCGTGAAACAAATGTGGATGACGAAAATATGTCGACCAACGTAATTGAAAGTGAGACGGCAGTAGTCAATTGTTTTGTTATTTGGTTAAGCAGACTTGAAGTCCCCCATTGTAATTACAGATCCCGCATGTTTTCAAAACTAATGCGGGAATTTCCCCCATGTTTTTCAAATCCTGGATCAGACACTGGCACATCTACAGGTCATAATGCACACCTGTGCCAAGTATGAAGTGAATCGGACAGTAACTGTAGGAGAAGTTGTCCGGACAAGCATTTTTTTGGTCAAATCAGGGGCTATTACTCAGAAAGTAATGGTAGGATTTTCATGAAATTTGTGTCTTGCACATCTACAGGTCATAATGCACACCTGTGCCAAGTATGAAGCAAATCGGACAGTAACTGTAGAAGTTGTCCGGACAAGCATTTTTTGGTCAAATCAGGGGCCATAACTCAGATAGTAATGGGCTGATTTCCGAGAAATTTGCGTCTTGCACATCTACAGGTCCTAATGCACACCTGTGCCAAATATGAAGCAAATCGGACAGTAGCTGTAGGAGCAGTTATCCGGACAAACATTATTGGGTAAAATCAGGGGCCATAACTCAAAAAGTATTGGTCCGATTTAAGTGAAATTTGCGTCTTGCACATCTACAGGTCACAATGAATACTTGTGCCAAGTATGAACTAAATCGGTCCACAAGTGTAGGAGGAGTTGTAAGGACAAAGCTTTGGAGACAGACCAACCAACCAACTAATCCTAGTCTTCTCTTATGTAAATACGCTCTTTGATATTTTGATTTTTCGCTATGTACATCAGAGAGCGTTGCTCTTTGAAAACATCGGAAAGTTGGGTAACGTTACAAGTAGTGAAGCTTTGTTTTTGTGTATCATATCGAATCACTCGGTAAAAAACACTGTAGGGTATAGATCAATAAATTATAATTTTTTGTCATACCTGACCAAAAATTTCATTTCAAATCGGCCTGCTGGAAGAGTATAACCTTTGGTTTTGAATGGAAGGTCAAGGTAAACAAAGGCTGCTCAGGTGAGGGTTGTTGAAAAACATTGCCTGTAAACCTTTTAGAAATACTTTTTGGCTGTAAATTTTTCAACATGTATGACAATAAATGGTTCATTGATCGAAATCATCAGGGGTTTTAACGATAGCGTTTAAGATCGGACGGTGAATGATGCGCAACAATTTGTTGTGAACTTGATTTTTTCTAAGAGCAACGCTCTCTGATGTACATAGCGAAAAATCAAATATCAAAAAGCGTATAAATTTACATCAGAGAAGACTCGGATTACCAACCAACCAACCATCCAACCACTGGACCGACAGGCTGATTCCAGTATACCCGCCCCCCCCCAAACTTCGTTTGCGGGGGTATAACTAGTCTGGAAATATCTATACGACATTGCCAGTAGCTGCTTTTTTCAACTTGCAGCGAGGTAAGAAAACCCACGAAATTAGAAAGATCTCCAACTTTTGCAACAGATTTTGAGAAAACCTGCCAACTCACATACCTGACATAGTAAACATCGGTTCTCCCAGAAGACAGACCAGATTGTCGCACACATTCTTCACGACTCCAGCCGGGCGGGAGTCCAGGAACGTCTTTTCTTTTGTTCACTTCCATCGTAAATTTTATGCCGACGCCATTCGTCCGTAATTTCTACTAAAGCGTGAAATTCACTCGCAACTTTTAGACTGGAAAGTTCTCGAAATATAGACTGGAAAGCCAATTAATGTCAGATCAAAAATTCTTGAAAGTTATCTTAAACCCGATAAGACTATGATCTAGGCCCGTAGGAACAGAGGGAGGGGATTGGCGACGGATAACTTAATATGAAAATAAGGCAAAACCTCTGACCGGGGTCAAATAGATCTAGTTGTTTTTTATCATATCATTTCTTTGAATGATCTGACAGTAAAAAGACAGATTAAGTTAAAGAATGGCCAATACATGTTTTGAATTTGTAAGAGCAGTCGTCTATGCCCCAAGTCATATTGTAGGCTTCTGGGCCAAATTCAAAGAAAAACCCTTACAACTCCGTTTCAGTTCGGGTTCTTAACTTTCTTCTTTTCTCTCGTCATTTTCCTTATTCTTTAGCATTTGGGAAGTCAAATTCATGACATATCAATTAAAATAAAAATACGCTAAGTTTGGTCTCGACTTTAAGTTTGAGTTTATTGGGGTTTTACGCCGTTTTCAACTACCAGGGTCATATCGCGGCGGCTGGAGCACCTAACCATGGATTCCTGTTATTTCTCAAACCAGTACTACCACAATACCCTTACCGAGCCTCCAGCTGCTCGCCCACTTAGGTTAACGATTTCAAACCCATTGGTGGGTGACAATTTTGTCAGAAAGGGTATTAGCCGCGGCATCGAACCCAGGACCTCTCGAATGAAAGGCAGGTGCGCTGCCAACTCCGCTAAGGCCGCGGCCTGGTCTCGACTTTAAAAAAAACTAGCTTCGCAAAGTTCTATTCGGTCACTCATGACTTATTAGTTCTGATTAATCTAATTAATTCCGTCGTCCGTGACTTCTTTAACCCTTTCAAAATAAGGAATGCTTTTAGTGTCACTTATAGAAGAACAACTGAGAATTTTAAGACAAAAGAAGTGATTGTTGAAAATTTCTCCTTTTGTCTGAATATTGTATGTGCCATATTGTAATTCTAAATTGAAAATAACACTTAACTGTCTTGGAAAGGTTTAAATATTATTGATGTTGATATAAATGTAATTATATTATGTTCATGGGATACAATTGTAATTGTAAACTGTAATGTTATATATTATGGGCCGGTGGCCTGAAATATGAAATAAAATATTTGTGTTGTATTGTATTGTATATTGTACATTTATCATATCTTTAATTTACCAATTGCCATTTTGTCGTCTGCAGCAACTTTCAAATTGGACGACCCTAAATTTTTGTCGTTCGAGAAAGCGTAAAATTGGACCGGTATATCGTCGTTCACGTTTAAAATTGTCGTAACTACAGCTTATTGAACATTTTCGAATGTTGCCGACGATATAGTTCCAGGCCAGTAGGAAGCAATTTCATATTGGGGGCTAAAGCCTTTGTCCTGAATATTGGGGGGCTAATTTGGATTTTCCCCAAAATTTGGCATTTTTGGCCAACATTGGGGGGAGGGCTAGCCCCCCCTAGCCCCCCCCCCCCCCCTAGCCCCCCCCTAGCCCCCCCCCTAGCCCCCCCCCTGTTCCTACGGGCCTGATTTCTATCATTTGGCAGTCTCAACTTTTATCAATTAAGTGCGAATGTATGAAAGAAACCTTAGTGGACAAAATCTTAGTAAATAGCGAAGGCAAGAGAGGACATTTCTGATAACAAGCATTTTCACATTTTAACAAGCATTTTCTCCCTTTGTCCAAATGTTTCAAAAATCCTTCCCTAGGATTAACATCGAAACTAGGTCTTGCTTATGAAAGGGTTAAAAAGAGTTGTACTCTGCGTAGGCCTATTTTTTTTGCTTTGATACAGCATTTTGGCCTAATGGAGAATTCTAAAAAATGATTAGATCTGTAAATCTTTTCCATCATTTAGATTTATTTCAATAATTCCTTCTTAAGTTCTATAATTAGAAATAGATTTGGATAAAAAAAAAAGCTACGAATGGCACAGCCATTCGATTGTGTGTAAAAGACGCGCGTTTCCAAACAACGCCACTTGACGTCTGATAACGCGCGGGAAAGGGAACGTCGCGGGAACGCAGATAAACAATGCTGACGTCACAAAGTCAAAACTGACTGGTTTACTAAATTGCGATATTTCATTGTTACGGGACCCCATGTAACGGATGTAATTTACACTAAACCAATTCACAATCTCAGTATCTTGGATAAAGCCTGGCAAAAGGACAACCGAGGGTGTCCGAAAACCGGAAAAAATTCAGAACGAGACTCGCGCAACTCAACCCAAAAACACAATATAACAAGCACTGAAATCTATACGCGCCCACAATACCGTAAGCCGTGGTCAATTCCATTGACCCCGGTATAAGCCATCTATATTTGGCCAAGAACGCAGATTTTCCCTTATTCTGTGATTAGTGCATTTGCAAGCAGCCCTTCAGTCGGTTTGAGCAGGCTAGCCATAGTGACATAACATTTGGCACCCGATCAACAAACGACAACATCTTGGACTGCTGCTGGTCACAAAAACCAGGTGTTGCTAATCATAGAATTATGTACAATGTATCACAGTTTAAATATCAAGGAAAAATAAGAAAATTCTGATTAGGCCCTATCAGCCTTTTCTTCTTTTGCATCAACGTTTTCTGTCATAGACATAAAAATTCCGGCCTTGTTTTGGGAAAGGGATTTTGTTAAACGACCAAAGAGCAAATGTGCATTTGTAGAGGTAAGTTTGTTAAAAGGGAAGAAACCAGTATTAACTTAAAAATGGACTAATCTCCCTTGACCCTCTCTAAAACAAGACCTGGCACCGGTTTCTCGAAAAAACTTAAGTATATTCTCATGAGTTCATGCTCAACTTCTATTCAATACCAATCAACGTTGATTGGTATTCAATTGAAGTTCACGTGGATTTCGTGCGATTTGAGCGCGATGCTCAGATTTGAGCATGAGAAGATACTTAAGTTTTTTCGAGAAACCGGGGCCTGGATTTGACGTCCCTCATAAAACATTGAGAAAAAGAGAAGAAAATGCTGATGACCAGCCTCTGATTTGTCTCAATATTTTCTGAGCTTTATTGTTCACGAATATCTTATTTATCATCAGGGATTTTGTTGTCTACAGTAGCTTTCAAGGATCAACCTAAACTTTCGCTGTTTGGGAAAGAGTTAAATAATTTAAATACTAGTACTGTCAGTAAGGAAGACATTCAGAAAGCATTGATATTGGCCTTTTACCCTTTCCCAAACAAGACCTGGTTTTGACGTTCCTTACAGAAATGGCCTGGGAAAACATTGAGACAACAGAAGAAACTGCTGATAACCAGCAGTTTCTCCTTATGTCTCTATATTTTCTGTGCTATATTGTACACAAACTCGATCTTAAACAAGGTCCATTTGTCGTCTGCAGCAGCTATTGAAATGGAAATTTTGCCGTTTGGGAAAGGGTTAAAACATTTTCACTTTTTCTCACAACATATTCTGTCTATAAATCACCTATCGTAAAGCAATTCGTACCAAACACTAACAAGCATCGTTCACTTGAAAAAGTCGTCTGCAACACCTTTGAATTTGGACAAGTCTAACTTTTGCCGTTTGATAATTGGTTAAATAGGCCTAATGGAAAAAAAAACACCTAAAAGATTCATTGTTCAAAGCGAAGACTGTCGCCTAACAAGACCGACTAAATAAGCATAAGTTAGCTTACTTCGTATATTAAATTCCAGCGGTTCAAATATTATCGTGACGGAGAAGGTTGCATACATCAAGCAACAATATTATAGAATTTTCAGGTAGAATACTCGTAATGTGGCCATTTTAAGATTCATAAAACACCAGATTTTTTTTCAAGCGACGTCGTTACGTATCCGGACCTATTCGGGTGCAGTCGTAAACATTCGGCGGTGGAAAGTTCCACCGCCGAATGTTTTCGACGTCACCCGAATAATACCGACGTTGCGAGAATCTCATCAGGGAAGGACTATCTCAATTAAGTAAATAAGTAAATTTATCGTGACGGAGCACATTGCATAAATCAAGCAATTGGAAAGCAAATTTGCAAAATTTGCTTTTCTTTCCAGTCGTGCTTCTCTGCACTTTAAAGGTCAAATGTAACGTCAAAATAATCTACACTTATTATTAAGACGAATGAAAAATATTAACAACGCAATATTTGAAAATTTGATATTCATTATAATAAGGGAGAAATTCACAATTTTCTAATCGCTTACCTGTACAGGCTTTGAGAAAGTCAAATAAGCGTGACGTCACCGTAGGCGGACGATAAATTGGCTGCCTATATGCTAGGAAGAATAACATTGCATATCGTCGCTTTTCAACGAAACCCTTGTAACTGCAGCTGGTTATAAGCTGCAGTTACGAGGTTTTGTTGAATAGCAGCGATATTTATATTTTTCCATTGGTATAATATGAATCTGATATACAAAAGATCGGGATGTGTTGTATCGTCAAATATCTTGTCACTGTAGAGATAATAAACATAATAGCATTCTGTTTATTGGCATTTGGTAATCGGGTTACAGGGAGTCATTTCTTACTGTTAGTAAGTCTGTGTTCAAAATCTCGCAACTACGATACATTTATAGTGCAGTTGGTTCATTTTAGATATGGAATCTGGTCTACATAATTATGCAATTATATGCGCATTTATTAGTTAAAATTCTATTTCAATCAATGCCATGGCATATGCAGAAAATAACGAGTGAAATGAAATCTGATTATAATTTGCTTGAGTCAGAAGAAATCAATGTATTTTAGCACAGAAAATATCGAGCGAAAAGAAGAAATTGCTGATTATCAGCATTTTCATTTACCCTTTAATATTTTCTAGAACAATTGCCACATGAGACTTTAGAAGCAAGTCTTTTCGGAATGAGTTAAGCAAATATATTATTTGGTGAGTGAAGACGTTTAGATAGAATGATAAATGTACAGAAAAGTCTGGAAATAATGCAAAAACTTCGATAAATTACATGTTATAATCTAGAGACAGAGAAACTTGTGAAAGATCTATACAGTAACTTGTCCATTTATATATTCATATTTGTATATTTTAGGTACAAAAATTACTAAAAAAGAATAATACAATTTTATTAAAGTTCATTTATTGGAATAAGGTGGAGTTATTTGTCGTCGATGGTTATATTCATACGTGTAAATACAAAGGACCTAAGTCCTTTCAGACGTTTACTACTAGTACTTGATATGATTTTATTGATGTCTATTTTATAATAAAAATCGATAACACGCCCACCATAATCTCTCAACCAATCAAACGTGATCTTAGAATAGTATCGGAATTTTACCAATATTATCGATATGTCAATTTATCGATAACACGCCCACGGTAATTTTTCAGCCAATGAAATGCCTCCTTTTTTAAGTGTCAATTAAACCAGGAATCCTGACGTGCGAACGTCAACGTAGGTCTCTTTGGCGCATGCGCGAAATATCGATTTCGGCCAGGTAAAAATTTCCGATAAAACACGCTGTGTTATTTGTTAATATCGTCTGTTTGGAATCGAACTTTTGAACGCGGATTTTTCATACCGATTTCTGTTATCTTAAAGAAATGAAAATAATTTTAAACGGGTGGTCCAAATTTTTGATTTCCTTCCACCTTTAACATTCTCTGCATACCACACAACATCTCCCGGTCCTCCTCACTATAAATAGTTCTATCAAAAGCAAAGATCAATGACAAGAACAACCTTTCGAATATTCAATATTGAATTCTATAGTTGTACACAAGATATTCAATTGTGTGACCGATGATAAAACATCCAATTAAACATGTGTTAAAAGAGGAGAAACGATCACGTAGTAATTTGCTTTCATTACGGTTCAATAGCCAGTCCAATATCTTTCGTTGAAAATGGGTCAGTCAAGTTTACTGAACTATGAAATATGCGACCCACTTCAAGCGCTAAAAATAGGAACTAGGACACGTCTATTTTTAGAATCTTTCTATGCCCAAATTCTTACACGTTTTAATGTCCGAAACTAAACAATGATATCCGATAAGGCATGCATTTAATCGCGTTCACAATAATTGATTGATCAACTAAGTGGTTATTTTGAGGTTAATGACATAGACATCTTGTCTAATAGGCCTTGCTAGTATTCGCGTGTAGCTATATGCATTTCAAAGCGAAAGTAGAAATCTGGGAAACCAGAATATGTGATGGTATGCTCAAAATGCATAGAAATCAGACTAACAATCCTTTCACCACTTGGTTTAAAAAAACGGTGTTAACTTTTTAATCTATAGATATCACGGTGGATAACCCATGTGACTTTTGGGAAGCGTTAACACCGTAAAAATCGTCCGCTTCAAGGTATGTTTGTTTTAATTTCTCAGCTTATACTCTGTTGATTTTGACGAGATAAAGTGCACGGAACGCGCATTTGAGAGGGCTATTCCCGTTTGTAACTCTGCTCCGATCCCGTGATTTCTTCAAACAGTCAAGCGAAAGTTTTCTTCGGTGCATGTGAATGCTTACCACTTTCGTTTTGCACTTACAAACACTTTGGCTCGAATGTTTGAAGAAACCACTGGATTTGGAGCAGAGTGAGTTAGAGCCGGGAATAGCCCTCTCGAGGGCGCGTTCCGTGCACTTTATCTCATCAAAATCAATAGGGTATAAGCTGAGAAATTAAACAAAACATACATTGAAGCGGACGATTTTTTCGGTGTTAACGCTTCCCTAAAGTCATGTGAGTTACCCACCGTGGATTTAGATCTAGATGAATAGGCCTACATAGAATCAAATCAATTTACATTGTTGGTATGTTAAACATTTCCCAAATAGAAACATTTCAGATTGGTCAAAATAAAAAAAAAGCCGTAGCAGACGACAAAATTGGTACATACCTAGATAAAATTAGAACTATTTGTAGATAATACCAAAGACAATATCGAGGTTAAAGTAAACAAATTCTGATTATCAGCAGTTTCTTCTTTCTTCCCAATATTCCCCCGAACATTTTCTTTTCGGGCTGTCAATCCCGGTCTTATTTGGGAAAGGGATAAAGTAGTGACGGAACACATATTTTAGCAAGTAAGACATGTAGTTTTCAGAGATCAAATGCTTTCTAATTAGGGTATAGACTCCTTTCATTTATGTTTTAGTCCGTACCCACAGAACACTTCCGGTAATCCGAGACTTCTCTGATGAAAATTCGCTCGATGATACTTGGATGTCGCTATTTACAACGGAACGCTGTCCCAGTCAAACACAAAAGAAAATTCCGACACAGCGACATAACTTGTGTCGGAATTTTCTTTTGTTTTTGAATTGGACAGCGCTCCGATGTAAATAGCGACATCCAAATATCGAAAGAGCGAATTTTCATCAGAGAAGACTCTGATTAACTTCCGGAGGCAAACAATGGGTTTATGGGAAATCAACATTGTATACATGTGAATTGTTACTAAAATAGTAACAAATCGACATTTTCAAAACGAGGCTCCCACAAAATGCGGAGAAATCGATGACGACGCACGTGCATTCAATATACAGCGATTAAGCACACGTGCATTCAATATACAGTGATAAAGAGAAGTTTTAAGTGGAACAAAAACTACGAAATTGAATGAATTCGTTGATAGCCGGTAAGATGGTTATTTTATTTGATTTACAGTCAAGAAAATTCGGCATTTTTGGGCAACATTGGAGGGGCTTAGCCCCCCCCCTAGCCCCCCCCCCCCCCCCTGTTCCTACGGGCCTGTACATCAAATAGATTTATGAACCGTGACCTGTCGCACTAGTCTATTATACAAGAAAACCTACTTCAGAACATGACATTGGGTATAGGAGAACATATAGAGTGCTAGAATGCCTTATAGTCGTTTTCGGCTGGGGGAATTCGACATTTTAAATTCCCTATTTGTTTATGTCAAAGGGGGGTGATTCACAAAATTGACAGATTAGACCTTTATTTTAGAGCTTGCTACAAGTGACAAGAGAGATGTTTTGTGTTTTTTTGGCAACCTGGATATGACCAATTCCGTAAAAATAATGAATCGTTTATCGCGCGTATGTGGCATTAGATGAAATTAGCTGTAAATGCATTAAGGGCCGTAACTCTGACATTAAAGGAGACAAGGCAATGAAACTTCGACAAAACGATTGCCGAATGCCATGGAAATATTGTAAAAATAAAATCAGGCTTTTAGTTCGATACTTTTTCAGAAACAAGAAATCTTGCAGCGTAAAGTTTTCTCTTTTGTTCAGTATATTTTGCTGATATGGAACAGACATTATCCTTTCATAATTTGTATTTTGTAACTTTCTAAAGAATCAAATTCAATTAATTACTTTTATCAAACTCCGTGTAATTCATATTGCTAACAACTAGAAAGGCCTTTAGACATAATCAGCAAATTTGCTTTCCAACAGTACTTTCAGTACTTTGATTAAATGTTAGGGTGGTCCAATTTGAGAGCTGCTGCAGACGAATAAAATAAATACTGATAAACGTTGACAAAACAATGACAAAATCGAGACACACGGCGAAAACAATGCTGGTCATCAGCATTTATTTCTTTTACCATTATGTTTTACAGAGCATTGTCTATTAGGAGCATTAAGACCAGGTCTGTTTTGGAAAAGGATCATGCTTTTTTTTTCTTTTCTTTTTTTTCATAACCAGTAAGATATAGCATGTTTTAAAGAAATCCCCAAAGGTGACCCCTTTTGACACTCATAAATAGTAAAAGTTTTGAAATTTATGCTGAACATCAATTTCAATAAGTTTGTTAATATTCGACCAATTTGAATTCAATTTGGAGCAGAGAAGGTGGGAAATAGCCATTGATTATCTGGAAGTGATAGATCCTTTAAACATCAACTGATAGAAAACTAATTGGCGACCAACCAAAACTTTGGTCGGTCTCCAAAAACTTTTAATCAGTTGATTTTTACAATATCCGTCGCATTCAGAAAATCCCTTGTGTTTTTCTAGCCTTCTCTGCTTCAACTATTTTTTTTCAACAATACGGTCGTATTTTGACATATTTATTTTAAAAAAGAAAAATGTTGTAAAACGTGATTCCTCGCCATGGTATTCGTTGATGCTCTGACATATAGGCCCACATGTACCTGAATATTGAATTATGCATTTTAATTCATCCAAGTTGAAGTATTTTGAGTAATGTGCTTCTATATTTGTCATAGTCATGGCCCCATGTGTCTCACTCCGTCAAAATGTCACTCGAAAACTGAAATCTGAAAATATATTTGAATAAGAAATATTTTAGACCTTCTGGTTGTAACGGAGTTTCAGATCACACGAAAAGAAATTGAGTTCCGTCCTTGACGATGGAAATAAAGAAATATACATGTAGTTCTATCACAAAAATATTTCGAAAAATACCCGGCAAAATGATAAAAGAAACGCGGAAAAGGGGCGAAATATTGTCACAGGTTTTACCATAAAACTTGATGAATATTGCAATGAATGAAATGGACAACTTATTTATTTATTTAAAAGGGAAACGATTCCGTAATATTTCATTTTGCACATTTATAATAGAAGGATTGATTTTTACCAGATTGTCTTTCGATTCTTTTACGGTCAGATAGGCTAACTGACAAGTTAGGTCACGTGACACAAAAAACAACGACAACAACAACAATTATAGAAAATATCCAATGTTCTGCTGATACGCTACCGATTTCAAAACGGTTTATAGCAAAGAAAAAAGCCAACAATTTTCAAAATTTTGGTTGGTGATCAATAACTTTTTATCACACAGTTTTTAAAAGATCCCTCTCTTCGGCAAATCCTTGTCGTTTTCTCGCATCCTCTTCTACATTGGCTAGCCTACTTTTTTCCAATCGGCTATATCATATGCATATATTAACAGAATTATTGAAAAATATAGGAGATGATGTGTCACGTGATTCTTCGGAGTGTCTATGCTGCTTTACCCCTTTTTGTTAGACTCGTATTTTTATGTAGATATAGGACCTATCTCATCAATAGGGCCTATATGTGTCTTTTGCTACAAAGTCAAGTTCAATGTAATAGTTCACGTGTTATTGACAGGTTTACGTGAAAAGGTAACCTTTCTGTTAAAGTTTAGTACTTTATAGTTTACAGGAAGACTTAACCTATTCCAAATCATTGACTCATTTTGACTCCCGAAAAGATTTTTTTCTTCAAAAACAGGTATTTCTTTTAAACGTATATGAACGGGAGTCTCGAAAATGATTCAATATGACATATCAGACCTCTATTGCTTCAGATCAGTCTATACATAACACCAGTCTTTTAAGGCAGTCTACATGTACCCCTAATGAGATTCGCGCGACGTCGGAATTATTCGGGCGCGGTCGTAAACATTCGGTGGTGGACCTTTCCACCGCCGAATCATTTGGAACACCTCGTATAATTACATCAAAGATCGAATCATCGCCTCGGAAGTATGTGCATGAAGAAATGTTAGAAAAATCGTATTTATTATCGGAAGTTATTACGCTTCATAAAGTAGTTTTCGAGGTCATCCAAATGAACAACCATGGCAACTTACGGGACTTGCAGGGTGAAATTATTCTAAAAAGAGAGGACACTGGAACTGCATACAATACATTTCCGTATCATTGTCGCTTAATTGTTGACATCAGTTACGGACAAACGTTTCTGTTCTATTCTATTCATAAATTGAAAGTAGATCCACCACTTACATCCAAGGTATGATTCGACAGAATTGTCTGTGGTGTTCCAAATGCCGCCGAATGTTTACGAGCGCGCCCGAATAGCTTCGGATACGTATCGACGTCGCTGGAAAACATCCGACGTTTTATCAATCTTAAAATGGCCAGATTAGGGGTATATTACCTTAATCATCTTCCATTGCTGTGAACCTAGAGTTACTCCAATTAAGGGTGAATAGCCGTAATGAGGCCATTTTGAAATTCATAAAACATCTGACTTTTTCGGGCGGCGTCTTTACGTATCCGAACCTATTTGCGCATGGTAGTAAACATTTGGCGATGGTAAGTTCCACTGCCGAATGATTTCGACGTCGCCCGAAACATTTCGAGGTCGCTCGAATCTCATGAGGGACAGACTACCTTAATGAAGATTGATTAATAATTGAACAGGGTTTGACGCCATTTTATACATCTATTGTTTTCCCAAGCGTTTTCTAATAGTGATCTAGTCAGTGGACATGATTGGAAAAGAGATAAGGAACTGAAAATATAGAATATTAATCAAAATTAATTGGCATGAAGTCACAAAAAATCTGTCTAATTTTAGAAATTCGTATATGATTATGCCATAAGCATATCGACGGATGATTAATGGTTAAGCAAACAAGAATTGATCGATTGTGCTGTAGATAAATGTCAAATTCAGATCAATTATGATCAATTTTAAAACTTATTAATATTAATATATGATGTAACCGTTTACCCTTGTAAAAATAAATCGTCGCTTTTCAACAAAAACGTCGTAACTGCAGCTTAAAACAAGCTGTAGTTACGAAGTTTTTGTTGAAAAGCAGCGATATGATGTAACCGTTAACCCTTGTCCTGATAAATATTTCTTCGTGGAAGGTCATTGCTTTTTCATATATATCGAAAATGCGCGTGAAGTTGACAGGGCATTCGCCAGACGAATGTATAATACGGAAATAAGGCATTCAAATATGAGAGTTTAAATATCCGAATTAGACATGTGGTGAAACATCCGACCAAACCTGTTTTGAATGTCTAAATACCTTAATTAGACATGCGATTAGACATTCGATCAAACCCGCTTTTGAATGTCTAAATTCCCAAATTAGACATTTGATTAGACATTCGAACGAACCCGTTTTTTATGTCTAAACCACTTAATTTAGTTATTCTAAGCCATTCGATGAAACATCCGACCAAACCCATTTTTGAATTTCCTAAATCAGTTTTTAAGACATTAGACATTCGATAAGACATCCGACAAAATCCGTTTTTACATATCTAATACTCAGAATTAGACATTCGAGTAGAACGCGTTTATTGATGTTTTAACCGTGAATTAGATATTTTAAACATTCGATTAGACATTCGACACTACCCGTTTATGAAAGTCTGAAAATCCAAATTTGACATTAGATATTCAATTAGACATTTAGACATTAACAATTTGGTTCATTTGAATTTATTTTCGAATTCATCATGTCTAAAAACAATGTCCCGTACGTTTAATTATTCATAAAAGATCTCTAGCACTGATTGGATATATAGACGATCCTTTGCCGGGAATTTCCAAATGGTTGGACTTTCGTTCGACTGACTATAGGATCGAAACCTTTCACTCAAATCATATTTTAATTTAGAGCTGTTTCCCTACTTTAAGGATTACGAACTGAGAATGAAAACACCACTTTCTAGCCATACGAAATGCACCAAATTACACACACTTGTAAATACACCTCACATAAGTTGATTCACCATGCCGGATTTCAAGATTATGCTCCAAGAAAAAAATAATTTACAAATATTATTTTACTCTATATTCATATGCAAGGGAGGTAATTTTATACATTTTTGTCAAATATTTCCATAAGTATGCATGAATTCAAAATTCTAAACCATACAAAATGCTTATGTTTGTATTTGGAATGGAAATGCAACACTATTTAGGAATTACTGGCACTTTTCAAATTTCGCCCCCGGCTCTGCATTTCATTCTCAGTTCGCAAACCTTAAGTCCAATTTTCAAAAACCTCATCTGGTTCACATTTTCTACGGCTGAACTATTTTTATACGCCGCCGGAAGCGGGCGTATATTGGCGTCATCTTCTCCGTCTTTCCGTCCGTCCATCCGTCCGTACACGTACGTATGTCCACTTTTCTTGTGAGCACAACCCCTACTAAGTTTCTGGCTGGACCTTTTTGAAACTTTGTCAATGTTATCACCTCAATTGGTAGATGTGCATGAAGGAAGGATTTTATGGTTCATTGATTTTTGCCTGGGTTATGCCCCCTTAAAACTTAGTCTCTGGGAGTGGCGGCATATATTTTGACCATGGCACTCTTGTATATCTAGTTTTTATGGACTTCCTAGGAGAACCCGTCACGGGTCACAAATATGTTGTCTGTACCCAATAAATTAAGTTTGTGAATCATCGTTTATCTCAAGTTTGTTTCTGTTGACTCTTTTCCCAAATAAGACCTGGTCTTCGTGCACCTAAAACGCAATGCTTTTGGAAAACATTGAGACAAAAGAGGAACAAACTGATAATCACCGTTTTCTTCTTTTTGTTTGTCTCAATTTCTTATATACATAAGTTGAATATTTAAGTTATATGAAACAAATGTTCCTAAATCCTTTCTTCGTCAACACACATTTTGTCGTCTGCAGGTGCTGTCATATTTAAGGGAAGTCTGCAATTTTGTCGTTTGGGAAAGGCTTAGACATTCAAATTTCCTTTAGATAGTAGACTGTGATCTAAATTTATTAGGATCGCATCATCATCTGTCAACAAATGTCAAATAAGTGCAAAGCACCGTTTAATACACATAGAAATAATTTGAGCAATGACCTGAGAAAATGACACTAAATATTTGAGACAACAACATTTCGCTGCTTGTCAACGAAAACTTTGTAACTGCAGCTTGTTTTAAGCTGCAGTTACGAGGTTTTCGTTGAAAAGCGACGATTTCTAGATCAGTATTCGCCTTGATTGAGGCCCTGTATTTATGTTTTTGTCTCGAAATATCAAGGGAGATTGGTACGTGTATATGTCATGAAGGAGCTATTTATTAGATAGCGCAGTGCATTGAATGTTTATATCGCGTAAAATCTACTATATAGACTCTATCTGACTAAAGTGCTCGCCAGTGGTTCACTAAGTATTAGATGACTCTTAGAGTCTGTATAACTACTAGTAGATTCTACGCGACATAAACGTTCAAAGGCTTTTGAGCGTTTATATCGCGTAGAATCTACTATACAGCCTCTATCTAATAGTAATACATAGACGTCACATAAAGAAGCTGGCGGTCTCGTTTATGAGAAATATAGCGACGAAATTTTAAAATATACTGCAATTTCATTGGTCCAAAAAGTAGGTCGAACACTTAGAGAGGATAACATGGATTTTGGTCACACTGTGCGTATACCTGGGTCGATTTGGATATAGACCGGTCTAAAATCGTCGCTTTTTGAACATCGAAAATCCCGTAACTGCAGATTAAAACAAGCTTCAGTAACAAGGTTTTCGTTGAAATGTTAAATGGATCCTTTTACCAGATATCGGCTGATTGTATAAGCACATGTTATTCAAATACAATGTAGAATTAGTCAGAACGATTATTTATTCCATAGCAGAGAAGATCTATAAAATTTAAATATGCGGAAACATTGCGGTTCGCTCTTAAATCTTAGGCTATGCCTAAATCGTCGCTTTTCATCGATAACCTCGTATCTGCAGATTATTTTAAGCTGCAAATACGACGTTTCGTTGAAAAGCAGCTATATGTTCGATCATTAGCATTATTTATCAGGTTTCTCAACCGAATAATCTGAAGTGAACCAGTGCAATGAAAGCAGTATCATCGACCTACATGTAGTTCTTGTGAAAATGGAAACGTAAGTAAACATGATGAAAGAGGGTGGAAAGAATCACAGGTTCTTTCAAACACATTAAAATGTACTAAAAATAAATTGGTGGTGATTCAAATTAAAACAGAGCACGATATAAATATATTGTAAAATATGACAATAATTATTGTAATAACAAAATGTCATTAATAAAAAATCTCGAAAAGGCAAAGTTGGTAGGACATTACCAAACCTCTTGAGCCACATTCACCAACATTGTTTGATCGAAAGTCGAATTCTAAATCACAATATGTACATGTCATACAGTTGGACGAGCTGTATGTCTAGGCCAATCGTAGAGATTGTTGAATAATTTCACAGGTAAACTTGGAATATGGAACACTTTTATCAAGTTATTTTGTTGATTTACTAGCCCAGATTTCTTTTCTAAAACGACTTTGGATTTGTTAGATACTGTCGACTACATCACTAGCCAATGTAGCTGAGTTCCTAGCAAATACCATTCTCTGAATCTAGATTTTGGTAATTTTGGTTATAAAGTGGCCTTAGAATTGAAAGTTTAGTGTCTGCTATAGGACTAACAAGTTGGATTGAGTTCCTATCTGATACCGTTCTCTGAATCCAGATATTGGTGCAAATGGGCCTGGGAGCAGTGATGAGTGTCGCCTTTAGAGCTAGCTTATTTTGTTGATTTACTACTAGACATCATACTATGAATCCAGACTTTTGTCTAAAATGGCCATGGATTTGTTAGTTGCTGTCGACCACAGCAATAGCCAATATAGCTGAGTTCCTAGGAAATACCATCCTCTGAATCAAGATTTTGGTGCAAATTGGCCCGGGTGCTGTTAATCAGTGTCGCCTCTAGAACTTGCTTATTTTGTTTATTCACTGCCAGAAGTCATACTCTGAATCCAAATTTTTGTCTAAAACGGCATTGAATTTGTTAGCTAGTACTGTCGGCTACAGCACTAGCCAATGCAGCTGTGTTCCTGGCAAATACTATTCTCTGAATCAAATTTTTTGGCAATTCTGGTATAAGACTGCCTTTGAATTGCGAGATTATTGTGTACTATAGTACTAACCAATGAGATTGAGTTCCTATCGTATACCATCCTCTGGATCCAGATTTTGGTGCAAATGGCCATGGGAGCTGTTAATCAGGGTCGACTATAGAAAACTGGCTTATTTTGTTGATTTACTACCAGAAATCATACTCTGAATCCAGATTTTGTCTAAAACGGCCTTGGATATGTTAGGTAATGCCGACTGCAGCACTAGCCAGTCTAGCTGAGTTCCTAGAAAATACCGTCATCTGATTCAAGATTTTGGTAATTTCGGTATAAAACGGTCTTTGAATTGAAGGTTTAGTGTCTACTATATAGGACTAACCAATGGGGTTGAGTTACTATCAGATACCATCCTCTGAATCCAGATTTTTTGTCCAAATGAGCCTAGGGGCAGTTAATCAATGTCGCTTTTAGAACGTGCTTTTTTGTTAATTTACTATCATATACCATCCTTTGAATCCAGATATTAGTGCAAATGGGCCTGAGAGCTGTTCATCAGTGTCGCCTATAGAAGTAGCTGAATTTGTTGTTTTAGTTTCAGATACCATATTTTCAATATAGATTTTTTTCTTAAATTTTTATTGGCATTGTATTTGTTAGGTACTGTCGACCAAATCACTATAGCCAATGCAGCTGAGTTCCTAGCAAATACCATCCCCTGAATCCACATTTTCTTTATTGTTGTATTAAATGGCCTTGGAATTGAAAGTTTAGTGCCTACTGTAGTGCTAACCAATAAGGCTAAGTCCCTTTCAGATACCATCCTCTGAATCCGGATTTTGGTGCAATTGGGCCTGGGAGCTGTTAATCAGTGTCAATTATAGAACTAGCTTATTTCTTTTATTTGCTACAAGATATCATACTCTGAATCCGGATTTGTGTATAGAGCGGCCTTGCATTTGTGAGGTACAGTCGACACTCGTTATGTCGACATCGGATAAGTCGATTTTCGCCTAAGTCGAAGTTCAAATCTGGTCCCGTCCTCATCTATTGACATACTTTTTTCAAAACAAAATAATTTCGAACTAAATGTAGCCATTGAAATATAGCAGGAAAAGGATAGAAATTGCTCGACACGAGCAATTTCTTTCCTTTTCCTACTATATTTCAATAATATCCGTACTTGATAAGTTTAAAAAACGGCCAAATATCAAATATTTCGAAGCCAAACAAAATCGGATGAGTCGAACTCCGGATATGTCGAGGTATTTTGACGGCCCCTCCGCCTTCGACACAACGAGTGTCAACTGTACTATAGACTACAGCACTAGCCAATCTAGCTTGGTTCCTTGCAAATACAATCTTCTAATTCAACAAATTTGTAATTGTTTTATAAAACGGCCTTGGAATTTCAAGAACATTTATTGTCTACTATATGACTAACCAATGGGGTCGAGTTCATATTAGATACCATCCTCTGAATCCAGATTTTAGTGCAAATGGGCCTTGGAGCTGTTAATCAGTGTCGCCTATAAATCTAGCTCATTTATTTTAATTACTACCAGATATCATACTCTGAATCCAGATTTTTGTCTAAAACGGCATTGCATTTGTTAGGTACTGTCGACAACAGTTTTAGCAAATATAGCAGAGTTCCTAGCAAATACAATTATCTGAATCCTGATTTTGGTAATTTCAGTATAAAACGACCATGGAATTGATAATTCAGTGTCTACTAAAGGGCTAATCAATGGGACTGGGTTCCTGATAGATGCCATCCTCTGAATCCAGATTTTGGTGCAAATGGGCCTTGGAGCTGTATATCAATGTCGCCTATAAATCTAACTCATTTTTTAATTACTACCAGATATCATACTCTATATCTAGACTTTTCGTCTAAAGCGGCCTTGGATTTGTTAGGTGATATCGACTACAACACTAGCCAATATAGCTGAGTTCCTAGCACATACCATCCTCTGAATCCAGATTTTGGTAATTTTGGTATAAAACGGCATTGCAATTGAAAGTTTAGTGTCTACTACAGGAATAACCAGTTCGGTTGAATTCCTATCAGATACCATCCTCTGTATTCAGATATTGGTGCAAATGGGCAAGGGATTTTGGGTGTGTTAGGTACTGTCGACTACAGCACTAGCCAATATGGATGAGTCTTAGCAAATAGTATCCTCTGAATCCAGATTGTGGTGCAAATGAGCCGATGGGCTGTTGATGAATGTCGCTTAATATGAAATTATTATTTATTATCAATTATTATTTTGTTGATTTACTACCAGATATCATACTCTGAATCCAGATTTATGTCTAAAGCGGCCTTGGATTTGTGAGGTACTGTGGACTACAGCACTAGCCAATATAGTCGAGTTCCTAATAAATAACATCCTATGAATCCAGAATTTTGTAATTTTGGAATAAAATGGCCTTGCAATTGAAAGTTTAGTGTCTACTACAGGACTAACCAGTTCGGTTGAATTCCTATCAGATACTATCCTTTGAATCCAGATTTTGGTGCAAATCGGCCTGGGAGCTGTTAATCAATGCTGCCTATAGAACAAGCTTATCTTCTTGTACTACTACCTGATATCATACTCTCAATCCTGATTTTTGTCTAAAGCGGCCTTATATATGTTATGTACGGTCGAATACAGTACAAGCCAATATACCTGAGATCCTAGCAAATACCATCCTCTGAATCCAGATTTTGGTTATTTCGGTATAAAACGGCATTGGAATTGAAAGTTAAGTGTCTACTATAGTACTAATCAATGGGGTAAAATTCCTATCAGATCCCTTCCTCTGAATCTAGATTTTATACAAATGGTCCTGGGAACTGTTAATCAGTGTCCCCTACAGAACTAGCTTTTTTGTTGATTAATTATCAGATATCATACTCTGAATATAGATTTTGTCTAAAACGGCCTTATATTTGTTAGGTACTGTCGACTACAGCACTAGCCATGGTAGCTGTGTTATTGGCAAATACAATCAATTGGAATTCAGATTTTGGTACATTTGGAATAAAACGGCACTTGAATTGAACATTTAGTGTCTACTATGGTACTAACCAATGGGTTGAGTTCCTATCATATACCATCCTCTGATTCCAGATTTTGGTGCAAATGGGCATGGGAGCTGTAAATCAGGGTCGACTATAGAACTAGCTTATTTTGTTGATTTACTACCAGATGACATACTCTGAATTTTGATTCTTGTCTAAAGCGGCCTTGGATTTGTTTGGTACTGTCGATTACAGTACAAGTCAATGTAGCTAAATTTCTAGCAGATACCATCCTCAGTATCAAGAATTTTGTAATTTTGGTATAAAACGGTCTTTGAATTGAATATTTAGTGTCTACTGTAGGACTAATCAATGGGGTTGGGTTCCTATCAGATACCATCCTCCGAATCCAGACTTTTTGTGCAAATGAGTCTAGGGGCAGTTAATCAATGTCGCTTTTAGAACTTGCTTATTTTGTTAATTTACTATCATATACCATCCTTTGAATAAAGATATTAATGCAAGTTGGCCTGAAAGCTATTCATCAGTGTCGCCTATAGAAGTATCTGATTTTGTTGTTTTAGTTTCGGACATCATACTCTCAATATATATTTTTTTCTTAAATGGCATTGAATTTGTTAGGTACTGTCGACCAAAGCACTTGCCAATGCAGCTGACTTCCTAGCAAAACCATCCTCTGAGTCCATAATTTTTTTTATTGTTGTATAAAATGGGCTTGGAATTGAAAGTTTAGTGTCTACTGTAGTACTAACCAATAAGACTAAGTACCTTTCAGATACTATCCTCCGAATCCGGATTTTGGTGCAAATGGGCTTGAGAGCTGTTAATCAATGTCAATTATAGAACTAGCTTATTTCTTTTATTTACTATCAGATATCATACTCTGAATCCAGATTTGTGTATAGAGCGGCCTTGCATTTGTGAGGTACAGTCGACACTCGTTATGTCGACATCGGATAAGTCGATTTTCGCTTAAGTCGAAGTTCAAATCTGGTCCCGTCCTCATCTATTGACATAACTTTTTCAAAACAAAATAATTTCGAACTAAATGTAGCCATTGAAATATAGTAGGAAAAGGATAGAAATTGCTCGACACGAGCAATTTCTTTCCTTTTCCTACTATATTTCAATAATATCCGTACTTGATAAGTTTCAAAAACGGTCAAATATCAAATATCTCGAAGCCAAACAAATTCGGATGAGTCGAACTCCGGATATGTCGAGGTATTTTGACGGCTCCTCCGTCTTCGATACAACGAGTATCGACTGTACCATAGACTACAGCACTAGCCAATCTAGCTGAGTTCATTGCAAAATCTTCTGATTCAACAATTTTGTAATTGTTTTATCACGGTGGGGATTGTGCATGATGGGATGGATAACGGATACGGACAAATTTGCCTCGCTTCAGGTAAGAAATTGTGCAATAATTTTCTTATTTCTGCGTCGATTTTCAAGCGGTTTGTTGCATGTACCCCGCATTACTGAGCTCTTTCCTCAGATATATGACTTGTTTGTAGAATTTTTGTACTTTGTCCATAAATTGATCCCAACCGATCAGAAAAACGACAAAAAATCAAGGTCATTTTTTTAGTCGTTTGGGATCGATTTTTGAGAAAAGTACAATGAGTTTCCCGATAAGTAATGCATCTGAGAAAAGGGCTCAGTAAGACGGAGTACATGCAACAAACTGCATGAAAATTGACGCTAAAATAAGAAAGTTATTGCACAAATGCTTACCTGAAGCGTGGTTAATTTGGCCGTAATCGTTACCGTTTCGCTTTCTGGTCGGTTGGGACAATATTTTGGAAAAAGCACCACGAGTTATCTAATAAGTCATACATCCGATGAAAGAGCTCGGTAAGGCGGGGTACATGCAACAAACCTTTTGAAAATTGACGCACAAATGAGGACGTTATTGCAAAAAATCTTACCAGAATCGAGATTATTTTGTCCGTATTCGTTATCCATCCCATCATGCACAATCCCCACCGTGTTTATAAAACAGCCTTGGAATTGAAAGTTAAGTGTCTACTATACGACTAACAAATGGGATTGAGTTTCTATCAGATACCATCTTCTGAATCAAGATTTTGGTGCAAATGGTCCTGGGAGTTGTTAATTAGTGTCGCCTATAGAACTAACTTATTTTTTAATTACTACCAGATATCATACTCTCAATCAAGATTTTTTTTCTAATAGGCCTGTCCCAATTAACCGAATATTGGTACCGAATTCGTACCGAATGTCAAGTGCGAAATTCGCAGTGTTCGTTGTCATTTTATTCGGTGAACTTTGGTTTTCAACGATTGTGTACCGACCATACACCGAACACATAACGAACTTGTAGCGAATGTGTCGAACAGCCAACGTTGTTTCTCCGAAATATACCCCAATTCGTTCCCAAACATCAACAACCCCTGCCGTTTGAGTAACGAATATAACGTCATATTCGGAATGGCATCGTCAGGATCGGTGTGTTTCGTTAGCGGTTCGTTTAACCTTTTCGGCCAGATCGGTAAAGAAACGCACCTTCATCGAAGTGCAAACGCTAGTCATTCGGTGAGATCATAACGAATATACCGAACAGGAATTCGCCTGCGAATTGTTACCGACACCAAAAGGAAAGTAACGAATGCCAGACGCAAGTCTACCGATCCCTCTGCGAACGATTACCGAACTCATTCCGAAATTTTGATTCGCTGCATTCGTTGAAAAATTTGTGCATGCTCAAAAACTTTTTTAGGCGTCTGCGAACACCGCGCAATGTCGACGAAAAGCACCGAATGGCACCGTAAACATACCGAACACAAACCGCTTGTGGAACGAACCTTTACCGAATACACCGAATTATGTTCGGTACGCATTCGGTGTAAAAATTCGGTTATAGGTGGAACAAGGCTATAAAATGGCATTGGATTTGTTTGGTGCTGTCGACTAAAACACTAGTCACTGCAGCTGAGTTACTAGCAAATACCATCCTCCGAATCAAAAATTTTGGTAATTTCAGTATAAAAGGGCCTTGGAATTTAGTGTCTACCTTGGAGCAAACCAATTGGGTTGAGTTCCCATCAGATACCATCCTCTGAATCCAGATTTTGGTGCAAATTGGCTTAGGAGCTGTTCATCGGTCTCATCTTTTGAGCTTGCTTATTTTTTTTTAAATTACTACCAGATATCATACTCTGAATCCAGATTTTTGTCTAAAACGTCCTTTGGGTTTGTTAGCCACTGTCGACGACAGCACTAGCCAATGAATCTGAGTTCCTAGCAAATAACATCCTCTGGGTCCAGATTTTGGTAAATTTTGTATAAAACTGTCTGGGATTGAAAATTTATTGTCTTCTATAGGACTAACCAATAGGGTTGAGTTCCTATCAGATACCATCCTCTGAATCCAGGTTTCGGGTTCAAAGTATAATATCTGGTAATAAATAAATGAATAAAATAAGCTTGTTCTATAGGCGATACTGAAAAGAAAAACTCCAAGGCCTATAGAGGATGGAATCTGATAGTAACTCAACCCTATTGGTTAATCATATAGTAGACACTAAACTTTCAATTCCAATGCCGTTTTATACCACTATTACCAAAATCTGGAGCCAGAGGATGTTATTTGCTAGGAGCTCAGGTACATTGGCTAGTGCTGTAGTCGACAGTACCTAACAAAACAAATGCCGTTTTAGATAAAAAAAATCTGGGTTCAGAGTATGATATCTAGTAAAGAAAAAGTAAAGGTGTTTTATTTTTCGGACAAACAATAGTATTTCGTAGGTGGTGTTCTAAAACTGGAATCAAGCCGTAGGTGCGAGATTTTGTAACAACACCGACGGTTTTTCAATACATAACAGTAAACCAAGTAGTCCATGGGCCCACAACCGAAACCCTCCCCCCTAGTGGGATTTTTAAAGACCTATATTTTCTTGAAGCTTATGATGTATAATAATGGATTCAGGTTGTTGTTCAATTTAAAACTGCTGGATAAGCAAATGGCGGGCTCGTTACCATGGCAACCGTCCATTTTTCTACATTCCAGCGCTTGGATCAATTAATTGCAATAAAATTACTTATTTTTGTCATAAATCTTTCAAAATAGTTTTAAATTATTACCAAGATATTTCTCTCACAATATAGATATTTTTTAGAAAATTTGCTAATTTGCATATTCATGAATATTGATGAGAAAGTAGAAAAATAAGTTTAATTTGCTAAAAACAAGACTTTACTAGTGAATTTAAACCTCCCTATCAGGTAGAATTTTTGAAGATCTATATTTTCTTGAAGCTTATGATGTATTGTAATAAATTCACGTTGTTATTTGATTTAAAAATGCTGGATAAGCAAGTAGTTGGCTTGTTACCATGGTAACCACCCATTTTCATTTGTTCCAGCGCTTGGACCAATTAATTGCAATAAAATTACTTATTTTGGTCAGAAAACATTGAGGCTAGTTTTAAAATGTTGTCATTACATTTCTCTCACAGCCAAGATATTTTTCAGAAAATTTGCTAATTTGCATATTCATGAATATTAATGAGATTGTGGAAAATATGTGTATAATTTGCAAAAAGACGACTTTACTAGTTTACTAGTGAACAGAAACCCTCTCCACCATGTGGGATTTTTTAAGACCTATATTTTCTTGAAGAGCAGGAAACATGTTAATGAATTCAGGTTCTTGTTTGATTTGAAAGTGCTGGATAAGCAAATGGCAGGCCTGTTACCATGGCAACTGCTCATTTTCCTACGTTTCAGTACTTGGATCAATTAATTGCAATAAAATATTCTAAAATACTTATTTAAGATATATACTTATTTTGGTAATAAAACAAGACTAGTTTTAAAATTTCAAATAGACATTTTTCTGGAAAACATTTTTATTTAGCTAATTTGCATATTCATGAATATTAATGAGAAAGTAGAAATATGTGTTTAATTAGCTAAAACAAGGCTTTTCTATGGAACAAATATGCTGAGGCGACACGTTTTTATAAGGCTTAATGTTTCAAATGAATAAGAACACTAATAGATCAAAAATAAGTTCATAAACCATTCATCAGCTACACAGAACAAGCGAAAACGGACTTATTCACATTCACAATTATTTACATATTTTTCTCTAAATGGCAAATAAAATCTCAAATATTTTCTAATTATGTTAATGACTTTCGTTTTTGCATCTTTTTCCCTTAACTGTGTACTTGCTTTGTTTGAAAACTAAAATTTCATTATTTACCAATTAAATGGGAGAATCTTAACAATATATATGCTCTGAAAAATTACCGTATAAATGACTATAAAATTCCATTTAGCGTAAATGACATGCTGAAAACTTTAACCTACTTTCTTTGATTTTTTTTCTATGTGAACTACAGTTTTCTTTTATATAAGAAACTTTATTTTGTTAACGTTAAGTACTAAAAGAAATTGTAATGCATTTTTAATAATGAATTCCCATTGGAGTGCATGTATAGTCACCTTTGATTTATACCATTTTTGCCTTTATGATTTTTTACATTAAAATTTTGCTCCAAGTTTAAACTTAACAATACTATTTGAGACATGCTGTGCAGAAGAGAAATCTTCCCGACCACTTCTATTAATTGGAATGCTATGTTACAGGAACACAGTTTACCAAATAAATTTATATTCTAATAAGGGATCGTTGAAACTGGACAATTTCATATTTGCACTGTCATGTCCATTAATTGATTATTTAAAATTGCCTATAACATAGCTACTGAATTATTCATTTCTTTATCAAATTGCATTCGAGTGACATCGTTTTACACCTTTATAATTCAAAATACTTATATGTGATAATATAAACAGTTATAAATTGTACATAGATGTACCTTATTGGATGCCAGTACTTCGAAAACACTTCATTTGTGAGGAATCCTCTTATCCGTGTAACAAAATATTGTTTTGAAAGATTTTGTTTAAATAGCAAACACAATTTGCAATTTCTGTTTATTATGATGAGAGGGAAACACATCATATTCCAACTTGTCGTGTTGCAATATGTCGCTGGCAGAAAATTTGAAATCCTTTGATTTGTTATCAGTTTTTAGATATGCTTGTGCATTTCTTAATTCATTTCAAACATCTTCACCACAAATTAGTTTTTGGAATTCTTTTTGGACCTTTTGTGGAAGACAACAAGCTAACATCAGGATGAGGTAAAATCCATAAAACACAAGGGCTAACTATGAATAATACATATAAGCAATTTCCAATCAACCAAGGAATCTGCTATTTATATACGTCATTATATGTGCACAAAATTGTCTAAATATACGGTTATTAGAAAACCTTTTCCAAAAAAAGGAGTAGCCTGTTATGGTTGGACACTTGTATTGACACGGGAATGAATGTAGAACATGCATGATGAGTTTACTGGTGTTCTGTACCATCTTATTCTCAAGTAAAATATCGTGGCTGGGGGGAGCGGGGGTTATAACGCGATAGAGAAACTTAAGAAGATGATGCTCGGTCTGAAGGTAAAGTTGCAACCACTGTCGACGGTATGTGTCATAAATTCACAGATCTGGTATACTTGATGAGCGAATTAAAGTAAGAAATTGTCCATGCATTATCTTTTTCAAGATATTGCTTGATCGCAAAAAGATGCACAAACTTACAGACTGTTGGGTCTAAAATTCCTCGGCGATAAGCAAATGACAAAGAGATTACCAGTACTTGTTGCATTCTTATGAACAAGAAAATGTCCAGAGTCCTAGGTACGTTGGTAAGGAATCCCAAAGGCCAAGAAAATTATTCAATATTTTACAGACAAGGTTCAGTATTCAATGTTTTGGGACAATTGGGGGTTGCAATGAAATATTTTGTTGGACATATTACCCAAGAAAGGTACAATTAACGAAGCATACTATGCCAAGTTGCTAGACAATCTGAAGCAGACCATGCGTGAGAAACGTTGCGGCAAACGCTCAAAATGTGACCGCTGCTTGCAACAGGAAATTATATTAGTACACAATTGCCAAAGTACAATGGATGCTGTCGAAAAAAATGGGTATCAATTTGATCACACCCTTCCTATCCACATGACCTTCTTGCTATCGACTTCTTTCCTACAAGGGATATGAATGGTTGCAATTTTAAGTCGCATGTAAAAAGTTATTGATGCAGTTTAGGTGTGGTTCAAAGTTCTCGGACTTCTTTACTTCTGGACTGATGTCACTTGACCACCTTTAAAGTTTATTAATTTGAGTTTAACTCCTTTTTAAACTGCTATGGTCATATTGTTTGGTCAAAGCGCATAGGCCTGGATGGAAAGTATTTCAAGAGAAAAGATGTCGATCTAAACATAAAAAAGATTAGGTCAATTATTCATTGACCCATGCTCGTATTTGAGCATTTAGTCAGATTACATAAAATACATGTTATTGTATTGTATTATATGTCATGTAAATTAACAGTGAAGAAGCCATTTTTAGCGTGGCAAAACTGTTGATATTGTTTTGTATTCAACATATCCACACCCATAAAAGAGCTTAAACGCTTTATGACCAAAATATGCCTTAATGTCTTTATACCCTCTATAACACCTATTATCCAAAGCGTCCCTTGTCCATGTAAGACTTAAAATCTTCATGCAAAAAGATGCCAGTGACGTACTCCAATGTGGACTCATTATCAAAGAATCGGGTACATGGTTTCTGTCAAAGAGGGAAAATGTTTATCTCTCCTAGAAAATAATCAATTTGGATTTTCTTTAGTACTTTATTTATGGGAATGGGGATTTATTACCATTTATACGGTAATTAGGACCGTTCTGGAAATATATATTTTCAAGGTTGTGTCATTTATTCACTTATTGAATCATGTAGTTTTAATAAGAAATTGAAATACATCTGAAAATACAATATTAAGTGCAGAAGATTTGCAGAAATGAAAAACTTTTACGTCATTTTTGCATATTTGAGATTTTGGCGGCCATTTTGAAAATTTTAAAAAATGACAAAAAAGCTATATTATAAGCATGGCAACACTCTTTCAGATTTAATAAACTCAATTTCCCTATAAAAAGATCTCATTTACATACAGAACATGATAACAAATTATAGGGCAGTGATATTTCGATATTTAGTCAAGTGGTCATTTTGCGGCGGCCATCTTGAAAATCATTCGAAATGTCGAGTATATCCTAGAATGTCGATAGTCAACACTTTGATTTTTATTACAGGGCACCTAATAAACACTTTAATACAAATTCTAGCAATTATTCGCTGTGGAAATGATTTTCAAATGCAAAGTAAATATAAACAAAGGCAATATCTATACTATTTTTCTCTTGTTTTACATATTCAATGGGCATAATTTGTGCTAATTTTGGTGTGAAATTATCTTTAACTAATTAACGATGTGAATTGATAAAATCTATAAGCATTTTGGTCATTTGCGCTTAAATTTGGGTTATTTTGGATCCCATGAATGTGTATATGGTGAGTTATGGACAAGTATTTTTTGTAATTCAAGGGGAGATAATAAATCGTTCCGCATATGCTTATCCAGCATTTATATATCAAACAACAAGTTGCATTTGAAAGGGAATTCATCAAGCTTTACAATGATATAGGTGTCATAAAATCCCGGTAGGGGGGACCTAGGGTGTAGCCAGCCCACGGACTAAAGTCTATTTTAGCACAAGCATTATTTCCATTATATACTATAATATCGCTATAACACAAACAAAACAAACGACAACAATTATTTTGAGTCAGTTAATTAATGGACCAGAAATGCAAATGTACCAAAACAAACAATAACTACTTTTAACACAACAATTAAGACGAATTAAGAAAAAGCGGCAAAATTTGCAATAAATTTCAATAAATATACGACAAAATATGTCTTTTTCCGGGTTCATTCACGAAATTAATTCGTAGGCTGCAACCGAAAATGTCGTAAATTCAGCTTTATTAAGTTGTACTTACAGAATTTTTAACGTACAACCCACGAATTTTATTGTTGTTCTTCACATACTAATTTAGGCAGCCGAAGTGTCTCAAGCATGCAAAATTCCGACACTTTCTGCTTCAATACGTCAGTCATGTGACAAGTCGTTGACTGAAATATGTCACATAGTAAAGTAATTTCAATTTTGGCTAGTATCTGTGAACGAAAAAGGTACCCTTACACACTTACATAAATAGTATTTGAGACCAACATGGATCTTGATCAGCCTGTGCATACGCACAGTCTGATCAAGATCCATTTTGTTTTCTTATTGTATTTTTATAACCTGTAACAATTGCAAGAGAACAACATGGGTCCCAACTAGACTGATTTGGTCGCATGGCGGTCTAAAAAGCTATCTGGGTCATTTTCCCAGGCCCTGCTTGTTTGTTTATTTATGAAGACGACCTTGTTACGAAATGTGCATTTTTCTTAAGTTATTACAAGGGCATGTTATCAGCGACATTTCATGTAGGCTAAATCGTTTCGTTTATCAATTCTGAATGAAGTACATTGTAACAAGCTATCTGATTGGACTGTACGTATGTCTTAGGCAAGAAGATAGGCATAATTCTACCATCAGACTGGAAGCTAAACTGGTCAATGAATTCCACACAAAGTCGAAAGTTATAGTTTTTAAAGGTGTTAAGAATTGAGAAATTGTCACAATGCATGTTAATATTGATAATATTGATAACACCGATTTGTCAATCGATCTAATGGAATTATTCTTTCAGAATTTGTAATGCGTAAAACGATTGTTCATTTTCAAGATCTTAATTTTAATGTATTCTATGGCTTAAGAGGAGAAATAAATAATACACAAATAGAAATAAAGTAAACACAAGGAAATATCTAATTGAAAACAAAACAACGTTATAATTATTGGTAGTAGGCCTCGGTTTCTTTGGCTGGATCACTGTACGAAACGCAAAGTTTTATTGGAAACTCCAATAATTTATTCAAACGCCAACCTGAAATTTAAAACACCTTTTTCGATAAACTCAAAATTGTCAAGTACCCACAAGGCTAATAAAAGCCCATTCATTGTTTGCTATCTCGCAGAGACAGTGCTAGATCTCTTGATGCATTCAAAATATGTGGTAACCACTAACATCTACTTTTCTTATATTTTTTCAAAATATTTTACCCTTAGATTTTAGCCTGCACAATTGACGAAATACCACAATCCAACGACATTCACTTTATCATATGTTACAGGGTACCAGCTGAAACAAATAAACCTTCCCTTTTTGGGTGCACTTTCGGTGAATTAAAAGGTTTAATGAAGTAAATGGTATACAAATGCAATCTATTTTGAAGGCATTGTATTTTGGCGCACCGAAATGGTCCTAAAGTTCGATTCACTGAGCGCATACAGACGTGCCTATGGCAAGGATACAGTCGTGCAAGTATCATTATATAGAGCTTCATCTTCGATAAATGCAATTTTGAAACCAATTTTGTCGCATTCATAGGCCTATGAAATAACGGACTGTGTTGAAAAGCCATGTGGAGTAAATGCCCAATCTGACAATTACATACGTTTCCGCATCCATATCGCATATCGTTCATTACGTCTTAAAATACACTGCACGGGTCCCCAGTTTAAGACGTGCTGCGGCCGTGATGTGGACGTGAAATTGTGTTTGTCTTTTAACATACAAAGGTTATATACACAGCTGTAAGTAAAGTGACCGATCCCTATACTTTGAGAAACCGTATAGAAACTCTATATTTATGTACACGTCCCAAAATATCCGTATGAAATGCACGATAATCGTATATGCCTTGTTTAACAATACGGTTTGGTGTTGAGTTTGAAATATGATTAATAAAGATGTCGAGAATAACTTGAAGTTTCCGACGTCCCATGTCTAACAGTTGCAGTATATTTTAATTGCACATCATATATCGTCGACGTGAAGGCACTGCGGTAGAACGAATGTTATGTTAGTAATGTTACATGCATCTGCTATATTTAACCCTTTCCCAAACAAGAACGGGTTTTGATGTCTCTGGCAGAAAAGGTTTGGGAAAACATTGAGACTAAAGAAGAAAATGCTGATGATCAGCATTTTCTCCTTTTGTCTCAATATTTTCTGTGCCATATTATACGTAAATCATTTCTTAGTAACTGCATTCTTTGTCGTCAGCAGCAGCTTTCAAATTGGGCCATCGTAAATTTTTGCTGTATGGAAAAGGGTTAAACAAATAACAGGCTTGGTGTCTCTAGTGTACTACATGTACATGTGTATGGCATTTTCGAGAGACAAGGATTCTATCTCAACTTTATTTCTTACGAACGTAAGGGACAAAGAGGGAATTTATTCCTACGCTTGCAAAGACGCTGGTGTGGCTAAATTGTCACAGTTGCAGTAGGCCTCATTGTACTCGTACGTCTTATTTTTTACGTAAGGCGCTGTGGTATAACGAATGTTATGTTGGTAAATTTATTTGTTACATGGATCTGCTATATTTATGTCGCAACATGGCCAACCCCTTTCCAAGGAGCAATGTAAATAGTTTAAACATATTTTATTGCCATCAAAGTATACTTACATGTGCATATTTTTTCAACAAATGAATAATCGACAGTTGGCAAAAGGGTCTGGCCACAAGTTCTGACAACTTAGATACGGTCATTCCCTCAATGTAAATCATGCGATTTCCAATGTGCTACATTATTTCGACGTAAATTACATTACGTTTACATTAACAACTTCTTTTTTCATTGTTTTGAAACAACTTCTTCTTTCCACTTTACAACAACTTTTTTCCATTGTTTTACAGCAACTTCTTTTCCACTGTTTTACAACAACTTCTTTTTACATTGTCTAACAACAACAACAACAACTTCTTTTCGATTGTTTTACAAAAACTTTTTTTTCATTGTTTTACAACAACTTCTTTTTCCGTTGTTTTACGACAACTTCTACGACAACTTCTTTTTTTTTCCATTTTTTACAACAAATTTTTTTCCCTTTGTTTTACAACAACTTCTTTTCAATTGTTTTACAAAACTTCCCCTTTTCCGTTGTTTTACAACGACTTCTTTTTCCATTGTTTTGCAACAACTTCTTTTTCCATTGTTTTACGATAACTTCTTTTTTCCATTGTTTTACAACAACTTCTTGAATTGTTTTACAGAAACTTCTTTTTCCATTGATGTACAACGACTTCTTTTTCCATTGTTTTACGACAACTTCTTTTTCCCATTGTTTTACAAAAACTTCTTTTTTCCATTGTTTTACAATAGTTCCTGATATCACCAGGAAGCATCTGTGATAGATTTCACGTGTCATATGGTTGAGTCGACATGCAGGTAGCACCGTAGGTGACGAGCATATTCTAAGAAATTCTTTTTGTCAAGATAACGCCATGGCATTCTAAAGAATATTCGGTCCCGAAATGTACTTTATTAGTAAAAACTTGGTACCACAATGGCACATGGGTCAATTCTTCAACGTCAGACTGCACTGAGGCAAAACTGACATGGATTCATATGGATCCATGATTGTCTAAATGCCAAGAAGGTTCTTTTTTCTAGGTCCCGGTCTAGGATTGGAATTGCGTCGTCTTCCTGTTGGCATAAATTTGTCATATGGTCGAACACGAGGAGTCACACATGATTAATCCTGTCCCAAAGAGTGACACAATTCGACACAATTAAGTGTTAAAGCTTTATAAAATGTTGTATAAACGATTTACTCCTGTAGTAAAATAGACGAAAATGCTGAAAATCAGCACTGTCTACGTCTGTCTCACTATTTACTACATACCTACTTGGAAAAGGGTAAAAAGAAAAAAAAATCCGCATTGTTTTCAGCAGTAGAGTTTTAATGGAAACAGTCTAATTCCTGCCTTTTTGGAAAGGGTTAAGTATATCACTGGGTCATTCGGAAGTTGTAATAAATTAATGTTTCAAAGACATGAGGCATTTTAAATCAGTGTAAAAATATGTTCAGAAATTTCCTCATGTCAATAAGATGAAATGACGCCCTTATACTTTAAAAAAAAATTGGTGCACTCCTTATTGGCCCGTTGGAATCAATTGGGGAGAAGGGGGGGGGGGGGCTCAAGCTCCTCCTGCCCGAGTCAGTGTCTAAATATTGGAGGGACTAAATTGGATTTTCCCCAAATATTTATTGTAAAATACGGAAACTTCTGCATTTTTGCCATTTTTGCCATGTTTGGGAGAGGTTTACCCCCCCCCCCCCTTCCCCCCCCCCCCCGCTGTTTCTACGGGTATACCGTGCACCTTCAAACCACCACCGGTATGTTTTATTTGTCATTATAGAACATGATTTTGAAGGTATTCTGTACACGAAAACTGAGAACTAAAATAGTTTGGGAAAAGAAATTAATATAATTTAATGCTATTAGATTTTTCTTTTGAAATGTTTACATATATGTATGTTCATGAACATTAGAAAAATATGTTTGGGATTAACAATATACAAGGATGTAAAATTTTCACATACAGAAGAAATTAGACCCCACTCCCACCCAAAGTGAATGCTAATTCAGACAATAGAATGGATAAAAAATCAAAATGGATAAAATGGGTGTTGGCATGGACAGTATTTGTGCGCAATACGTGGGAAAGAAAGTAAAAAAAAAAAAAAAAAAAAAAAAACAAGAAAATTTCTTTTTCCTGTTAGAGTTTTCCTTGACAAAATTGTGATCTTTTCTCTTACTTTTACCTGCTACTTTCCTTCAGGTTATTTTTGTCTACAATATAAAACAGAACATACTGAGACAAAAGATAGAATGCTCATTATATTGGGTTTCAAAACCAGGGCGTGTAGGATAAATGGTAAAGTATATCAGTGTGTCATTCGGAAGTTGTAATAAATCAATGTTTCAAACACTGTGAGACATTTAGTAATAATTGCAATAAAATTGTTTTCATGTTACATTAATAATTGTTATGTAATACAATGACAAACGAAGCTTTGTCAACGGTTCGGCACTGATTCACCGAATTAGCATGTATACTCTAAAAAACCTTTATTCTTAAAGTGTGACCCGTCACGCTAAAAGGGACCTTATAGGAAGTGTGAAAATATCGACCCTAGTCAGTCTGCGCAGTCCGCGCAGCCAGACTAGGGCCGATACTTTTCATCTGTAAGTATCTTTCTAAATCAGGAAAGTTTTCCCTATCTTAATACATTTTTATTCATCGCATGCGGTATCTGGTTGACATGTGCTGAGCCTGACAAGTTTGTATAAATTTGGAATTTTGGAGTTTAGATAAGTTCCATTTTAGCGTGACGGGTCAAAAGTTTAAAAAGATATGTACATGCATGCCTATCCTCATTGATGTTACAATTCCGCGAAACGATCAATTTAAATACAAGACAAAATTTTGACGCATAGCATCAAAGAGGCCGGCAATTTTTTGGTAGCCATCCATGAAAATTTTGCTGCAGTGATATATTTCAACCATGTCATGTTAATTATATCTTTCCTTTTCTTGTTGAACTTACAGTATCAAGACACCAACGGAATTATCGTGGACTTGCAGTAGCAATTATTTGATAGCGTATTGTTTGTTTGCAGTTCAAGTGACTTCTACTTTTAAAATGTATACATTCTGCAAGTCCCGCAAATTGCCATGTTTGCTCATTTGGGTGACCTCAGGTGCAATAATAGAGTATGCTGCCTTTAGATTTCTCAGCGAATGGTCCTGCACCACCTACACAAGTTCACATTACCATGGTTAACTTAAAACAAATACCAGCTCGCATAACCATGATTAACTTAAAAATACCGAATTTTTAACAACAAAATTGAAATCTATTGTTCTGAACCTAACTAAATATTTGTTCATTGCTTTACTTCAAAGAAATGGATATTTTGTTCACGTTACTAACATGTTCTTATAAATCCGTGTTTTTTTTGTTTGTTTTTTTGTTTGTTTGTTTTCTATTTTTTCAATTGTTTCATTGTTTGATGTAGAATTTGTAAGTATCTAAAGGTGCTCTATCTCGAATTTTCTTCGAAAAATACAACCATTTGGTGGTCATTCGCAGGGTCATTAATAATATTTTTTAAACAATACACCTTTCAAGCTCAATGGTACTCCAATTCAATGAAATTCTCCTTCAAAACGAAATGCCGGAGGGTTTTTTTCCACAAATTACCGCTTTTAATTTTATAGAAAAAGTATTTCGCAGGACTTTGATGATGTCATTCTCAGACACCCCTCCAAGCGTCTTCTCACGTGACCACTATTAATGGATCGATCAGCGTTTTGGCAACATGATTCGATTCGTGTCAGCTTCGATTAGGCCTATCCTTTCACCTTTCCATCGCTCTGTTTGATCCCCGATAAAGATAGGCTTGGTCTAAATCTCCTGCCGTTTGAATTTTGATTTCTTCTATAGTTCGCGCAAGATCCTTTGGCACATGGATAACACAATACATTTTTTTATATTTAGTGGCGTAATGACTAAGAAAATTTAGGTTGATAGGTAAAGCGGTCAGTTTACAATTATGGAGCCCCGAGTTCGAATCCAGCTGTCTGCAGATTTTTTTTATACTTTTTTCTTCGTCTTCAATGGCTCTTAGCTACGAAATTTCATTTGCTAGGCAGATGACAGCTTGTATTTTGTGTAAAAATGCAAATGATGGATGAAAAGAAAAGAAAAGAAAAAAGAGAGTAAAAGAATCGCCGAGACCTAGGATAGAACTCGGATGTCCTGTACAGTACACATACCACTCAATCACTCTACCTAAATTTTACCCGTATCTACGTCATTACTTTATAAGAGTTTTATTGTGTTTTATATAAAAATGTTGTGTTTACATCTGAGCAAAATGTAAACAGTGAGGAAAATAGATTCGAAAAACGTGACAAACGTTTATCTTTTTTTCCCCACGGATTTCCCTTAATTTCGGCAATAACTATCTTATTTTTGTTTGATTGTTTGTCTGAACCGCCTTCCGTTACTATTCCAAAGGTGATCATTAAAAGAATTATGCGTTTCATTCCATTTTTTTCCGGTTTTTTTGCAATTTGTATAAGCGAGGGACTGCAGCTTTAATACAATGCAATATTTGTATTTTACTGACTAAAGAATTACAGATAGTATGATTTATCTCAAAAATACAGCAACTTCGTAATAAGGTCATAATAGTCATTTTCATTGCGAGATGAAAGTGTTAATTTATAATTTTTTAAACAATTTGTAAGCTTCAACTTTAAATTGATGCAGCCAAAAAATAAATCCAGGCCCCGGTTTCTCAAAAAAACTTAAGTATGTTTTCATGCTCAAATCTGAGCATCGTGCTCAAATCGCACGAAATCCACGTGAACTTCAATTGAATACCAATCAACGTTGATTGGTATTGAATAGAAGTTGAGCATGAACTCATGAGAATACACTTAAGTTTTTTCGAGAAACTGGGGCCTGGTCACTGTTGACTCGTGCTGTCAGAGTTATTTCCCTTTGTTGGAGAACGTTGTTCTCAGCCATCTATTGGCATTCTGTCAAGTCAGGCTGTTTTCATGTGTGATTTTTATCACAATGAAAAGAAAATGATATCAAAAAACGCTTTATATGCAAAAACATATTAGAAAAATAAACACACACAAAAAGAAATCAGATTGGATACCTACTAAATATATAACAAAGGACAAAAGTTCCTTTCAAAAAAGTATTTGAGAAAAAGTTTACACAAGCGTCGGTGGGTTTTGAACCCACACCGTAGAATATAATTACGAAGTCCTGTATGTACGAGCGGCTAACCGATTGAGCTACGGCGTTCGGTTGAAATTGTAAACAAATTACAACTTACTTATCGGGTCCTTCAAGGGGCGGTAACCCAGTATATCGGGTCCATAGAAATACCGAAACGCATGAGTAGGCTATTTCATGATCGGATGTTTTCAACAGAGACGTTCACGTGGGATTGGGTTAAGTGCCGGATTTGATACGCGTTTCGATAACTTCCAAAGCTTGCCGATAACGTTTAATTGATAATATATATCGACATTCTATGTACGTCTCGGTTTTTGTGCATTCCGGTATTTCTATGGACCGTGGTTAATCTGATAGTCACGTGATCGGGGGCGGTCAGTTATTGGAATTGGAACGATATACGAATGCGGTCAATTTTGCTATATTTTTGCTCGCAAAGGAGAAAATATTTAAAAAAACATAACTTGCAATGTGAACGTCAATTATTGACTTACAAATCAGTCAGTTCTAAACCAATATGTCGAAAATGTTCTAATTGTTAGCCTCCCACATCCTACATGTCTAAATTGAAAAAACCATTCCAAAGAAGGCCGGCTTTAAGAGGCCTTCAAAAACAGATTACATCGTTGATAAAAAATGTGTGGTTTAATGGTCCATTCATCCAGTAATAGGTAACATTTTGTACTGTTGTAGTATTGCTCAGTGTCATTACCAATGGGTGCGTTCAGGGTTCTCCCATCGGTAGCCATTGGTGCCGTTGGTAACCATCGGTAGCCATCGGTAACAGTCGGTATACCGATGGATATTTTGTTGGTAACCAATTGTCCCGAGAGTAGACAAGTCGGGTAGCATCGGTAGCCTCGTTTTCATTACAGTAAGGTGGCGGATAACAATCCAACTACGGCGATCCTAATCATGTATTTTCTTCAATAGCAAGCGAATCGCATTCTAACCGTTCTTGATAGAATTTATTGTAATAGTTGAAGCAACAGTTATTTTATTTAGCCATTTATTTCTGGAAATATCTTGTTATTCATAATTTTTGTAAAAAACGATCACTCTGCGGGGAGAATACGCTCTTGGTAATTGATTATCCGCCTTTTTTACCGATCGGCACAATTTTCGTTCAGAGTCTATTGGTTGCCGACGGTGCCATCGGCTATCGACGGTACCATCGGTAGCCGACGGCAAATACACTCGGTTACCGATGGGAGAACCCTGAACGCATCCAATGATGAATCGGTGCGTTAAGGGTTCTCCAATCGGTACATATTAGTATTGTTGGTAGACATCGGTAGCAATCGGTAACCATCGGTATACCGATGGATATTTTGTTGGTTGCCATTTGACCCGCGGGTAAAGTCGATTGCCTCGTTTTGATTACATGTACTTTAAAGATGGTGGATAACAATCCAACTACGGCGATCCTAATCAAATACATTTTTTAGTTCTTGATATATATTTTTTGCGATAGTTGAAGCAACAGCAATATCTAGCCATTTATTTACGAAAATACATGTTTATTTATAATATTTATAAAACTCTAAAGCAAGGCATCACAGTTTGTTATACTGGATGTAACAATACTAGAAGCAAGCTCACAGCTTTACTTTTGAATTTATTTTTTACATCTTAATTTTAAAAGTATTCTTTGATTTAGACTAGTAGGTGAATACCGCCCCAAGTGACATTTCGCTTTTTTATACATTTTACTTTTATCTTTTATCTGAAAGATCAAATTTTCTTATGTAAATTCTGAAGATATCAAGCCAAAATATTGAATCGTTAACGAGAAATATATATTTTTGTGCTAAAATTAAAAAAAAACCAACATTGTTGTGGATAACAGTTCATATTTATATGGAACTTGTCATTTCTGTCTCAGCCTGAAAGGCGTATTAAATAAGGCATATAAATAACAACTATAAAAACTGATATCATTTCGAGGCATTTGATTAACCAATCTTTGCATCAAGACATACTTTAAAAAATAATATTGGAATGTTATGTCCCTTTAAGCCGCGAATTGCATGTAGGTGGTATTCCTAATAATATGGTTATTGCACGTATTGTAGTTTATGTCACTTCTGAGCACATACAACCTTACTCCTACATGACCAATTGGAAGGTTTTATTGTGTTTTATTGTATTTTTATTATTTATTTACATTAAGAACAACGTGATACAATTCATTAAATTTGACCCTTATTTGACCCACTCTGTATTCATTTACTTATCATAATTGACATCTTAAACCTAATTTATATCATTACATACCAAATTAATATTGGGTTTTGACTTCCCTATTGTAAAAAGTTCGGGAAATCATAAGACAATTAACGAAGAATATGCTGACAATTAGCATTTTTCTTCTTTTTTCTCATTTTTGTCTAAGCTATATGTTTTCAAAGATCCTATCTTTATTTATAGACATCCATTTTTGTCATCTGAAAAAGCTTCAAAATTGGATCTCTTCATACTTTGCCGATTGGGAAAAAGTTCACGTTAGAAAATTCTCTTAGAAAATTCTATGTAATACAATGTCCGGAAAAAAGTCAATGCTGATAATTTGCATTTCGTCGTTGTAAATGCAAAACCTCGTATCTCGTTTTTGGAAAATTTTAAAGGGGAGGGAAAAAGCGTAATAACTTTTCCCAAACTGAAATGTTTTACATGAAATTTGAACATAATGCTCACAAACAATGTGTCACTAATACTGATTACTAAAAATATATCAAAACTGGCGAGAATTGTCTAAACTGGGCACACAAATGTGTTCTTTGAAAATCGCAAGAATCGACATACGAGGTTTTGCATTTACACCGACGATTTGCTTCCCTAGTCAAAATATTATCTACCTGGTCAAATCATCGTGTCATGCTCATAACTGCATTTATTCTTTCGTCTACAATTTTGTGGTTAAACCCTATCCCAAATAAGGTCTGGTTTTCACTTGTCTAGATCTATATGGGAAAGCTTGGCCAAACATTGACACAAAAGAAGAAAATGCTGATAACAAATAAACATTTACTAATTTTGCCTTAATATATTCTGTGTTATACCATGCACACATGCCTTCTTTAACAGCTTTCAATTTGCCGTCCGCAGCGTTGAGTTTGGAACACCCTAAAATTTTGTCGTTTGGGAAAGGGTTAATAAGGCTTAATTATTCACGACATGTAGACGTCTTCCTAGTCATGTCAAGCAGACCTAGTTTTATGGACATCACGACCGGGAATCCTGTGACACAACAATATCAGGAAATCATCCATAGTCATGTTGATTCTTAACTTACTTGATTCGGGAAGGTGGGAAAATACCAGAAATTAGCTTGATGTAAAAAAGAAATCTGTCAAAATTCAGTTGATAAAAAACTTATAAACGACCAACCAAAAATTTTAATCGGTCGTCAATGATCTTTTAGCTTTTAGCTAGAGATACTCTGCCAAGTCATTTATCGTGAGCTATACATGGCTTCATTAAACGGTTTGTTGATCATGAAGTTTTGTGAGACGTCGCGTTTATGACTTTGCACACAGTCGCTTTTCAAAAAGAAAAACTCGTAACTGCAGCTTGTTCTAAGCTGCAGTTACGAGGTTTTTGTCGACAAGCAGCGACATGTAATAATGAATAATAATGTCAGGGACAACAATAAAGGTGTCCATGTTCACACCGTACCGCCACGATACATAGTCACTTTTCAGCAAAAACCTCGTAACTGCAGCTTCTTTTAAGCTTCAGTTACGAGGTTTTTGTTGAAAAGCAGCGACATGTAGTTATCAACAACTTACTGCTATCATTTTTATGATTGTCTGCATGTAAATTGGCACGTAACGAAGGTTTCTAGAAGAAAACTCCTGATGGAAAGAAAACTTGTTATGTTATATCACTGCATTTTTATTTTCATTTTATTTATTTTTTCATGTTACTGTTGAGAACTTCCTTACAACAGCTTTAAACAAGCAAGCTGTAATTATAGTAGAGTTTTTGAAGAAAACCTACGTCAGATCTATCATACTGTAATAGCCAGTTCGTAGTCGAAGACTGTAATATCCGGATATAGGTGCACTTGCATAAACAAGATCGCATTTTACGTCGAAACCAGCATTTCACGATCTCATCCGGGTATAGGAAGTTAGATTAATGTTTTCACTTACGAGGCAGCATAGATTTATGTGTTGACAACCCATATTTTAGCCGTAATCGTGATCACCAGCATTGTTTTTCTTCGAATTGGCTCCGGTCATTTTCCGGCCTATTCGTTGCTAAGAACGCTGGCGTAAGGAATTTGTCATCTTCGCAGCAAGCAATATTTTAGCATTTGTTAATGTCGAAACGGATAAAATTTGGGTTGATAAGTGATTTTGTGTATATTTTATGCCATGTTTTAGTTGTTTTTGATACGTAATTGTAATGCTGCCGAAGAACTATTTTGTCGCGTAATGCTGCCGATAGGGCCGAATGCTGGCGATACATTTCGGTCGTTCTACTCGGATAATCGGGTCATGCAAATTATATGATTTAGAACGTTAAAACACAGAGAATATTTCTTTGTACATTCCTATCCTGTTACTTTAAGGAATTTGCGTCAAAAACCCTATGTTGTTGGCCTTGACCGAATCACCCATTCCGGCCGGCTCAGCCGAAACGGAATGGAGGATTCTGATTGGCTAAGGACTTCGCCAGCATCGCCAGCATCCAATCGCCTATAAAAGCGCTGAGCCGAGAGCGTTCCACATCAATTGCTCGGACGGCATCAACAAGTCAACATGGGAAAATAGAATAGATCTTCAATCATCAAAGCCTTCAGAGGCTGAGAGACAACAATGAGCTTCTTTTCATCAATATAGTTTAATAAGAGATCAACAAATAGAATCGTCAATGAGTAGAATAGAAGCGCCGTCGTCTGTAGCAATTGGTCATGCCCCTTTTAAGCTTTTAACCAGTATTGTTTGTTTATTTTAAATGGAGAAACTACAGAAAAGAGTAATTTAACAATGATTTTTATACTTTGATTCAATCTTGTGTTTTTATTTGGCCCTTCCTGTTTAACCAGTAAGTCAACAGAAGCAGATCAGTGTTATTTGTAGTCGACCAGCCAAATCAACTCAGCCATCAAATCCTGACAGATAGAGAGAAACGGCTGGTTGATTACAATTTTGGTGTCAGAAGTAAAGGATTAGAAAACTTCAAATTTTGTCATTCTACCTTGCTGCATGTTCAAAAATTATTTGAAATAGTCAGTTGTCATATATGTAGAGAAACTTTTATAGTAGGAAAAGCTTATTTTCATCATTATAGTACCTTATCATTGACTATGGCCTCCCCAGACTCTGAAATTTCTTTCAATTTACCAGCACAAGAATCACCACAAGATGTTAGTGACATAGAAAGAGAGAATGATTACATCATCACTCCAATGAGATCTTTTTCGCCTCATCATGATGAATTACAACACACAACACATAGAGAATCATCATGCAACGACACTCGACAAGTTCGTTTTCGAGATGAACATCATCTGCATCAGCAAAACATGAATAATTGCCACAATTATACATGTCACAATAGATCTAGTTCACACAATACACATTTTGACCAGGGTGACATTGACAATTCATACACAACTAGACATTTTGAACAATTGTCATCATTTAGACCTCTACATTCTTTTAAGCCTGACACATATGATGGCAGCAGCAATTTTGAGCAGTACCTCTCACACTTTGAGGACTGTGCAGAACTATCTGAATGGGATTCTAGGACGAAAGTCCTGATTCTAGCAACAAGTCTTAGGGGATCAGCCAGAACTTTCTACATGAATTTGTCAGAGTCTGAGTGTCGGCATTATAAAACGCTAGTAACAAGATTGTCTGATAGGTTTGGTTTCAGTAGTAAAAACCAATGTCATTGGCTCAGCAAGTTTGAAAACCGACACAGGAATAAAGGCGAAAACATCTTTTCTTTAGGAGATGATCTTCTTCAGCTTTCCCAAAAGGCCTTTATTGACTTTGATAGGTCTGCTCAAGAACGTCTAGCCTTAAATCAGCTCTATAAATTGGTTGGCCCTGAAATGAGATGCAGATGTATGGATAGAAATTGTACCACTATAAATGAAGCTGTTTTAGAAATTGAAAGGTACGAGTCTATCCTAGGAATCCAAATGATTAGAGCAACTAACATAAGTGAAGACAGAGAACAGCAGTCTAATCTTAGTGCAACATTAAAACGCATTGAGGATAGACTTGATAAAATTGAATCCAGGTCCCAATTAAATGTCCAGTCTTTGAACAGAGGTCCAAAGGCCTGTTTTGGATGTAAATCACTTGAGCATCTGTGGAAATCTTGCCCATTTAATCCAAACCTAGGTGTGCAAGAATTTCCCCAACAGTAAAATGAGATTTCACCACTCGTGTAGATAGAAATCAAACGCCTGCCTTGTTTTGTAATTGTTATTGTTGTTGAAAACTTAAAGACTGTTGTTGTAGGCTTGTATTTGGAAGTTTTGAGATGAAGAAGCCTAATCAACAGTTTAGAGTTTTAAAATTGTTTTAGTTATTTAAGTGTGGCAAATGTACCTTTGCATAGCCATATTCTGTCCAGCTATTTCTTTCCCCTTGACTCAATACCCTTGCTATGGTAGTTTGAAGAATCGTCAACACCTCTGAAACCTCACATCAACAACTCATCACCTGAAAAGAAGAATACTGGTTTTAGACAATATCAATGATCCAACATCCGTGGAAATAGCTACAGGGAGAGTTATTTTGTTGTAGGCTAAGGGTCTCTCTTATTGGAATGATGTAAGAGAAGTCAAGCAGTGGTTATTTTTAGTTAACGTGTATTTTTGGACCATTTGGATGTCGCGCATCCTGAGTAATGAGGGAGGATTGATCACCCGTCCCACGATTTACTCAATGTAGGGTCAACTTTTATTTTATATTTATTTTTGGAGATGAAGAACCACGAGAGAGGCTTGGGCTTAGAGTACATCTATCATGATTGAGATTGCTGCAACAATGAATAATGGGTTAGCTACTTCTAATGATAACTTGGTGGAGTAAGACTGCTAGACATATTAGCGGGTTCCGATATGGGCTGTGGCAGTAGTTGTGAGTTGAGAAATGACCAGCATATTTCCAGTTAAACAGTCTTCCTATTAGATCACCTGTTACGTCACATAATACATCAGGTGTTATCGACTGCCCCTACGCTAAACCTCAACAGGCAGTCGATTCAATCCATCCAACTTGGGAAGTGGATTCGATCCATCCAACTTGGGAAGTCGATTTGATCCATCCGATTTGGGAAGATAACCGATGAACCTACCGTGAGCCATGACGAACCGATCTAGGGTGATGTCTCGCTAGCATACCATTACCATACCAACCGGGAAGCCAGGACCAATCCATTCGAGTGTAAAGGACATACATAGACTCTGAAATGAAGTGGAAGAAAATCGATGAAGTGCATATTTAGGGAATATGAATTGTGATTTTCTTAAGATTTAGTGACTATGTAATTGAGTCTTTCAGTGTAATAGGGATTTTTACTGATGAAATATTTAGAATTTGAAAGTGTAAGTATGATAAAGTATCAAAAGTGATAAATTTAATAGTGCTAATTTGAAGTGACTGAACTGTTCCAGTGCTGAATTCTTACTTTTCCAATCCAATGTAGACTTTTCCGAGGACTGTGCGTTTTACTAATTGAACCAATTAGTGTTACATTTTGTGATAAATATTTGTAATATTCATGTTTTTAAGCTAAGTAAGTAATATTAAACTATAAGTCGTTATGCACTTACTCCATCTACGATGTGGAAACTTCGGGAGAAGTTTGTATATTAAGGTGGGGGAAGTGTAATAGCCAGTTCGTAGTCGAAGACTGTAATATCCGGATATAGGTGCACTTGCATAAACAAGATCGCATTTTACGTCGAAACCAGCATTTCACGATCTCATCCGGGTATAGGAAGTTAGATTAATGTTTTCACTTACGAGGCAGCATAGATTTATGTGTTGACAACCCATATTTTAGCCGTAATCGTGATCACCAGCATTGTTTTTCTTCGAATTGGCTCCGGTCATTTTCCGGCCTATTCGTTGCTAAGAACGCTGGCGTAAGGAATTTGTCATCTTCGCAGCAAGCAATATTTTAGCATTTGTTAATGTCGAAACGGATAAAATTTGGGTTGATAAGTGATTTTGTGTATATTTTATGCCATGTTTTAGTTGTTTTTGATACGTAATTGTAATGCTGCCGAAGAACTATTTTGTCGCGTAATGCTGCCGATAGGGCCGAATGCTGGCGATACATTTCGGTCGTTCTACTCGGATAATCGGGTCATGCAAATTATATGATTTAGAACGTTAAAACACAGAGAATATTTCTTTGTACATTCCTATCCTGTTACTTTAAGGAATTTGCGTCAAAAACCCTATGTTGTTGGCCTTGACCGAATCACCCATTCCGGCCGGCTCAGCCGAAACGGAATGGAGGATTCTGATTGGCTAAGGACTTCGCCAGCATCGCCAGCATCCAATCGCCTATAAAAGCGCTGAGCCGAGAGCGTTCCACATCAATTGCTCGGACGGCATCAACAAGTCAACATGGGAAAATAGAATAGATCTTCAATCATCAAAGCCTTCAGAGGCTGAGAGACAACAATGAGCTTCTTTTCATCAATATAGTTTAATAAGAGATCAACAAATAGAATCGTCAATGAGTAGAATAGAAGCGCCGTCGTCTGTAGCAATTGGTCATGCCCCTTTTAAGCTTTTAACCAGTATTGTTTGTTTATTTTAAATGGAGAAACTACAGAAAAGAGTAATTTAACAATGATTTTTATACTTTGATTCAATCTTGTGTTTTTATTTGGCCCTTCCTGTTTAACCAGTAAGTCAACAGAAGCAGATCAGTGTTATTTGTAGTCGACCAGCCAAATCAACTCAGCCATCAAATCCTGACAGATAGAGAGAAACGGCTGGTTGATTACAATACATAATGGCGTCTACTGGTCCCATGCTTTCCTTTGGCATCGATACTGTAATTCATAGAAATTAGGATAAACACTCAATCTCTTTGAAAGATGTTTTTGAAATAATTTGGCTCCATAATGGTGTTCTTTATTTAATCTAATTTATGCATAATGTATATATATTATCTACGTTTAATTAGCTTTTCAAACATGCTTCTAAAAACAACAACAGCACAACAACAACATAACAGAGAATGATCCTAAATGTAAAATCGATCATGAGAGGACAAATTCGTTACCTTTAACTCTTTCCCAAACACAACATTTTAGAATGGACCAATTTGAAAGCTACTGCAAATGACAAAATAAGTGTTGATAAAAATGAGATTTGTGTTAAATATAGCGAAGAAAATATTTAGGCAAAAGGAGAAACTGCTGGTTATCAGCAGTTTCTTCTTTTGTCTCAATGTTATCTAGAGCATTTTATACTGAGGACGTCAAAACCAGGTCTTGTTTGGGAAAGGGGTAAATGCATTTTGTACTGAGGACGTCAAAACCAGGTCTTGTTTGGGAAAGGGTTATAAGCCAAACTTCTACTGCATTGTACATATCTTATAAGGATCAGAACTGATCATGCATAAAACGGAATTTGATTTTATGTTGGTTTCATGTTGTCATGTTTCTTCGTGTGTGAAAGTGTTCCTTGTCCGGAATTGATTCTCATCCCACGCATGTCATTCATTCGTCGTTATGTACAGTGATAAAAACATTACCGCATATTGACCACAACTCGCTTATTTTCGTCAAAAATCTCGCAAATATAGTATTAAACAAGCTGTAGTCCCGAGTTTTCTAATCGACTTCATTCACATTATAGCTCAAGATAAATTACCTGGCAGAGCATACGTCATTGAAAATTTTTAATTTTTCAATAAAAAGTTTTGAAAAAATTGAAATGCATCTCTAGCTAGAGATGATTTGCCATCATAAGCTATACCGTACCATTAAAGGAAAACGTTCTTGTTTGTCGAATCCAAACAGGTTAAGTATATTAGTTAATTAACAAGGCATAAATCATGAATTGGTGAATCTGTACAGACTAAAGGTTACTAGTCAGAAAAAAAAAAGATTTTCCTCCTAAGTTCTAAATCAATATTTTCCTCACGTCATTTGTAGAAGATTTGAAATTGAAGCATTCTGATTTCATACCCTTTCGAAATGATTAAAGGCTACCAAATAATACCATCCCATCCCATGGCGTGTACAAGTACCTTCTACCTTTCATGATACCCAAGAACTTGTGACGAGTGAAAATGTAGCTTTCGTTGTTCACGAAATGAAATATCAATCGATCTTTCACGAAAAACAAACGAATATTCTATTTCTTTAATGCAAAAAATAGACAAAATGCAAAGATTTTATGACAGATTTTCTTATAGCGCGTCATTTTGCACGTGACTACTATGCAACGCGTATGATGACGTCACTTATTTGGCCCGGCTTATATGACGTCAGATAGGGTGAAATGAACGAAAGCGGGGCACACGTTTTTGATAATTTCACTGGATATGCGGTGAGTTTATCAAAATGATAATCTGCTGTAATTTCTCGATAATCCACCGAAAAGCATTAAAGAAAGGAATTTCATTACATTGTATCTTGTTTATATACTATCTTTCAATGTCCATTTTCCATCAATAAATAAATGCGGGTATGTAAAGTTAGATACAGACATGAATTAGTTTTCATTCGAATATTCCATGGACAGAAATGATCTACAGGTTGGCCAATCCATACGATAATTTCTAAATAATATTTTACCTGATAGGAACTATGTTCGACTACCAAACATGTAAGACATTTTCAAGGTTTGTATTTGGACCCCAATTGGATTGCGAATACAATCAACTCGTTAATTTAATCACGGCATGATCCATGATATTTATTGAAAGGTCAGTCAATCTAAATTTATTCTTAATATTTCAAATGATCGATCTCTGTCACCTTTAAGAAACATGGTGGTACATGTATAAATGAACCGGAATCTGGAACAGATGGCCCTCGTGGCATCTTTGGCTACTATGGGTGAAGATCAGCTTGCCACTGCGAGCAGTCTGGTCAGAGTTAATGCTGCTACCCCGGACTTCCTACAGGTAGTATAGGGTCAGTTCGGGTAAATACGGACAGGCGGGTAATACGGACACCTCACTTTGAGCGTCTATATCAGGATTTTCTACCGTAGAGGCATAAAAACGGACCGATTCTGTTTAAATTTTAACCATTCTATAACTCTTTAGTTTGTAAAGCAATCGTTATTAATTGTTTGAAACGACGTAATCTTTCGTTTATTCGGAGCATCCCCTGCTTTCCAACATTTTCTGACGAGACTTGAAACTGCGGGAGCATTCAAAACATAAAAATCATTACATGAATAAAGGTAGTTTTACTGACTTCTTTGATGCTGATTTTGTTTTAAACAAATCATAAATCATTCAGATTTGACCCTATACAATTGTCTACCCTGAGAAAATGATGAATTTTCAAAAATAAGCCAAAATATGAACTGTCCGTATTTTACCACCTGTTTTGCTAGGGTAGGGAAAATATGGACTCCATTTTTGCAATGGCCTTTCGTACGGGCGGAGCAGGTATTTTGTAAACGCGACGGTAGTTGTGGGTGAAGTAATATGACCCGGTCTTACGGGACGAGCAAGTGAGGAAAGCTGCTTAATGAATCGCCGACGTGTCAAAAACGTCCGTATTTACCCGAAAAAGCATGTTTCTTACAACAATAATGTGTCCGTATTATTATCCCTATCTGTTTTATATAGTTTTATATAGTGTCCGTATTTTCTCACCCTGTGTCCGCACTTTCCCTACCTCGTCCGTATTTACCCGATTTTACATCATGCACATTTTTGCCGTTTTTTTATAAGTTTCCGTCAATAAAGCGTCTTTCCGCGATCACCAGCGTAAAGACAAGATTTTGACCGACCCAAAAAACTGGTACCCGGTCTTATGGGACCAGCAGGTAAAGCACACGGCCTAGTGAATCACCGAAGTGTAAATAGCGTCCGTATTTACCCGAATTGACCCTACCGCTGCTTTTCATCAAAAACCTCGTAACTGCAGCTTAAACAAGCTGCAGTTACGAGTTTTTTGTTGAAAAGCGAGGATATATTGTAACTAACCTACATAAGAGAACAATATGAATCTTGATAAAATTGCGCATATTCGCAGTCTAATCTGTATCCATGCTGGTATCAAATACCATGGACCTTTTCGTAGATCCCGGCAAAAATGATTGATGGATAAATAGCGCCTAATATGTAAATAAGAGCCATGATATTTCCTTTTAATACAGAGTTATTCTTACACTCTTCAAAAACTCTAAAACAATGCATAGTTTTTTAACCCTTTCCCAAACAAGACCTGGTTTTGACGTCCCTCATAGAAAAGGCTTGGGAAAACATTGAAGCAAATGAAGAAACTGCTGATAACCAGCAGTTTCTCCTTTTGTCTCAATTGTTTTGCCAAATTTTAAACAAATCCTATCTTTTGTAACATCCATTTTGTCATTTTTTTCAGTTTTTGAAGTGAACCACCCTAAAATTTTGCTGTTTGGGAAAGGGTAAAAGTCCGTTTTATGGTGAATCTTAGCCCCACACGTAGCTTAGAACTTATTACAAGTGTAAATGTCCTTTTAAAATTTTTTGAAAAATATTCCAGAGTTATCCACTCAAAGAAAGAAATAATTATGTGGTAAACATTTTGGTAACGTTTGTGTTCAATCTGATTAAAATCCTAGTAAAAAGAAAACATCTTTGATTTGAATCAAAATGCGTTTGTGTTAAAGGGTGATGGTAACAGATGGTCTAATTGCAAAAAATAATTTTTTTTTTTGAAAAAATATGCAAAACTTTTGTGTTGGCCACCTCAGAATGGTTAATAATATGCGATTCAGACAGAGATTGAGCCGAAATTATAAGAGAGATAGCCGAATTTAGGGAGAATCCAAACCAAAATTCAGCCCCGTCTCAGATGCGGTTGAATTTATTTTTTAACTGTCACGCATGCGTATACAGCGCGGACCAAGATTCAAACGAGATTCATGCTTGAATTTCAATATGACGTAATCATGTATGTTGTGACGTCATTTAAGAAAGTCGCAGGTCCTACTGTTTTTGACCTACTTTCGACATCGCTTCATGAATTCAGTATCAAATTGCGAAAAAATGAGTCGTTGCTTCAATAGTTTGTCGCAATCATTTAAGGGGGAATGCTCCAGTTTCCTAAATTTTTTCCCAATAATAGAATTCATCCATATTTTGTATGTTGAAATTACACGTTATTACCAATTGAAAAATAAAATAAAAATGGATGGTCAGCCATCTTGTTTGAATTTTATAGGCGTTCGTATCACATACCCCTACATCGAAAAAATGAACAATTTCTTGCACCTGTCCAAAGTCACTAAAATGCTAATAAAATGCTGTATATTCATCGTTTAGTCCTGAAAATGGATTTAAAGTAAAGTCTTATATTTAATAAGAACAGAAAACCCAAAATATGTGCTATTATGAAAGCGTCAATGTATAAAACAGCATGCTCACGTTAGATCAACGAAGCTGAAGTGTTTTATGTCAAAATTTGCATATTTTGGAAATATTTCAAGTTCTACATAATAGAATTTGATAAAACTCACTCATTGTATTAAGCAACATGTCCTGGTAATAATTCAAAAAGAAAATGTATAGGTCAGCGCACTTATTAGTGAATTACAGCATTTTTTATCAGCTACACATGAATAAAATGACGCAAAACAGTGGTAACTGCATACACACTTACGACTGTCTTGCTCTAAATAATCGATTTCAATCTTGAGGAAATCAGTTTCGCATAATAAATAGACTTTTACCGTCGAAAATGGTAAATTGTAATGATGTGTTATATTATTGAAAATATGGTAGCGAAACATATTGGTACGAAACATTTAATTTACTACAGTAATGACCGAGTGTTCCGAAAAACTGGAGCATTCCCCCTTAATCAGGTCATATAAAGCTTAAAAAGTTTACATTTCGTTTGTTTTTGACAAATTTTGGTCCAAAATCTGGGAAATAGTAGCTTTAAGGAAACATTGGACAGCGATTATGTGACTTATAGATTTTGTGTTTATTCTTATGCCCTGCCTATGCAACATTTTTTATCAAATTTTCAAAGCGAAACATTCCCTTTTTTGTGGTGGTAATTGTCAAATGAAGAATTGTGTTGGTCTAAATGTAAACATCTGCCAGAAAATTTAAGATTTTTTCTTTTGAAAAAATAGATATTTTTGTCATAATTAAGCCAAAACCAGCTGGATGGGGTAAGATTAAGTCAAATATCTTTTTATTTGTATGGAAAGGAAAATTGATTTTTTGTGTAAAAAAACAACTCTTAGTAATATCTTCCAACTATCCTAAAACAATTAATATTCAATGGGTATTTTTTGCGAGTTGAAAAAAAAAAAGTTGCAAAATTTTCTTAAAAAAATGTGATTTTTCAATTTTTCCAATGATTATTACTTTTCCAAGAAATTTGTTGAATAATAGTTCTTGCAATCATACCAGTACTTAATGGGTACATATACCGTCCATTAAGGGTAACTTGCCAAATGACTTTAAAATACAGGGGTAATTTTCTAAAACATGCTCAATACTAGTCAAGGACAGAAAACTCTGGTACGAAATTGAGCATGGAAAATTAACCTCATTTTCTAATATTTTTTTCAGGACATGTTAATTCACAACATATGTAAAAAATGAAATAATTCATTGGGCGGATAAAAAGTTACCCTTGAGCCCAAGGTTACCTTAACCCATTACCACACAGTGACTCTTTTTGACTCCTCATAATAAAATGACTATGGAAAACATTGTGGAAAATGAAGAAATTGCTTGTCACAAGCAATTTCTTCATTTTTCACAATGTTTTTTCCCAAAAAGGACCAAAAGATTTTAAATTTTCTCGATTTGAAATTGTCGTCTGCAACATCTTTGAATTTGAACCAGTCCAAAATTTGTCGTGTGGTAATGGGTTAAACCTTCATTTTTCCTAGCATAATTACAGAATTCGAGACAATTTCTAGCGGAAAAATAGTAGTGATTTGGCTCGTTGTGTTATAGAATGAAGGAGAAGCCTAACAAGACTATTCATGTGGTCAGAAGAGTGATAAAATATGCTTTAACCCTTTCCCAAACAGCAAAATTTTAGGGTGATTCACTTAAAAAACTGCCACAAATGCATTAACGGAAGTTACTAAAGATAGAATTTGTGTCAAATATGGCACAGAAAATATTGAGGCAAAAGGAGAAACTGCTGGTCATCAGCAGTTTCTTCTTTTGTCTCAATGTTTTCCCAAGTCTTTTCTATTAAGGACGTCAAAACCAGATCTTGTTTGGGAAAGGGTTAAGCTATTCAGTGTACAGTACCCTTGCATTTGATCCTGATATATTTTTGTCTGGGGTCAATTGGGACACGTTGTTTTATGCAAAAAACACATGTAGGCAATTAAACAAGCATTTCCATATTATGTAAGCAAGACAGGGACGGTGTCGACTTAACATCTTTTTGACATTTTTATCATTCTCACTAGATGTACATTATGTTTTGATTGCCCAATTTACAGGTCGTTTGGAATACATAATGTTAAAGTGACTGAAATGTTATATACCGTAATAGCTTTTTAGCGAGCCGGGACTTTAAGACCGGGGAGCAGCCCTAGTGTCACATTAAGTTTTCTAGGATTGGGTTAATGCCATAGTTAAGGCGAGACTACGCCTCTTTTTATCTGCCGTGTGGTTTAAATTGGCTGCTTTAATACATTTTCTGGTGGCTAGTAGTTTTAATTGTACATTATGTAAATTAGGTTGCTTGATGTTGCTTGTTTGTTTGTAACAACCTACAATATATACTGAGGTCGTATAGGCGTGAGAGGTGTGATGGCTGGAGACCTGACTTGTGGAAGTAAACGTGTAGTCCAGACCGGGAAACTTGGGAAGTATGTCGAGCCGGCGTCAGCGTCATCGGGAAAGGACGTTTGGGATGTGACGACCGGGGAACAACATAGTAATATATATCAAACGGCTGGACAATCACATTATCTTGGTGATATAGGCGCGGTCAGGCGACAGTTTAATCTAAGAAAGTTTGTGTTGTTGATGTTTTGGAAGAAAATAAGTATTTTTCAATTGCATTAATTTAGAAATCTTGTGAAGAAACGTGGACATTTTTGGGACATTAGACGTCAACCTAAAACATACCGTGATAGTGGACTCTCAAAATTCTTTAGGAACTTTATTGGTTTTGGTTTAACTTGTTTACATTTTGATAATTTGGTATTTGTTTATGTAAATAAAATTTGGAAATGCACATCCTGACTCTTTACTGACCCGTATCCAAGCCAACCGCTCAGCCGTCTTGTGACATTTGGTGTCAGAAGTGGGATTGTTTGGTTTGGATACACTGGCTAGTCTGAGATTTTGAATTATTTCTTTAGTAAATTTGATAAATATTCTTTAGGTCATTTGTTTGATAAAAACTTAAACTTTTTGGTTGTTAATATTGACTAGGTTTATGTTAAGTAATTTTCTTATAGTACTTTACATACTAGGGATTTTGATTGTCGTATGTGTGGATCATTATTATAACATGTTGTATTTTTCTTTAAGCTAAACGTTAACAACGTTGTCAGGAGTCTACCCCATAGCCTGTCAGGGTTGTTCAATGTTTAGTTACTATTTTTCAGTTGTGTTTTGTTAAGCAACCCCAGGAGGAAATTTTTGGCGAGATTGGTGAGATTGGTTACATTTGTGATTTTGTTGTGAACCTACTTGGGTGGGGTATTCTTTTCCATACTGTAGGTATTGTTTATTTACATTTAGTTGTTGATTTTTGTCATGGCTGACATAACTAGGTTGGTTGAGGCTGGGAAGGCTTTTGGTTATGAGGGGGAGGAGCTGAGGGCTTTTGTAAAGGACGAACAGAATAGGTTGAGAGATGAGAGGGCTCAGGAAAGAGAGTTTATACGAGAGGAGGAGGAGAGAAGGGAGGTAAGAAGGCGAGAGGAAGAGTTAGAAAAGAGAAAGTTTTTATTGGAACAAGAGGAGAGGGAGGAGGTAAGAAGGCGAGAGGAAGAGTTAGAAAAGAGAAAGTTTTTGGTGGAACAAGAGAGAGAGGCACGTGAACATGAGCTTAGGAAGATGGAATTGGCTAAGAAATGTGGTGTTTCTTTGGGACAGACAAACCCTAGGGGACCTAAGATTCCACCCTTTGACGAGGCACATGATGAGATCGATAGCTATATTAGAAGGTTTGAGATCTATGCCACTGCACAGGGCTGGGACAAATCCCAGTGGGCCATGTATTTAAGTGCTTTGCTTAAGGGGAGGGCTTTAGACGTGTATGCTTTAATGCCGGTCGAACAGTCAAGCGATTTTGAATACTTGAAGAATGCTTTACTTCAGAGATATGATTTGTCGGAGGAGTCCTTTAAACGTAAGTTTTGGAGCAGTAAGCCGGAGACAGGTGAGAGTTTTGCTCAGTTTAACACTCGGTTGCGTAGCTATTTTAGCAGATGGATTGAATTAGCAGGATTGGAGAAGGACTACGAAAGTTTGGTTGATTTTATGGTACGGGATCAATTTTTATTTATTTGTAACACCGATTTGAGAACATTTCTTGCAGAGAAGAGATGTTTGACATCAGATGAGATGGCACAGATGGCAGATTGGTATCGTAATGCTAGATATACCTCGGCAGTGAGTTTAACAAAGCAGAATAAGAGACAAGAGCAGGGTAAGGTAGAAGCGACAGGGAATAGTCAGTCAAGTAGGCCTCAGGGCCAGCCTCAAGCAAACGGTGAAGGGAAGAGATGTTTTAAGTGCAATAGCCTAGGTCATTTAGCTAGAGATTGTCCTAGTACTGTAAAATGTTATGTCTGTGATAGGAAAGGTCATGTAGCTAGGGAATGTCCAAAGAGACAAAAGGTAGCGAGCATATTGAGCCAGGAAGATGACGATGACATGGAAGATCAACAGCAAGGGATTTCGAATTGTGGAGCCTGTACCACTGATGATGTCGGGGAGAGTCGTAAGTCAACTGGGAGGTCGATGCCCGTACTCGAGGGAAAGGTAAGTGGTAAGGTAGTTAGTGTCTTGAGAGATACAGGTTGCAGTGGAGTAATTGTACGGAAGAGTTTAGTTCCAGTTGAGGCCCTAGAAGGCGAAACGCAGGAAATAAGATTGGCTGATAGGTCAGTAGTTAGTGTGCCAGTTGCTAAGGTTGAGATACAGACTCCATTTTATACGGGAAAGGTAAGAGCGTGGTGTTTTAAGAATCCTTTATACGACGTGATGGTTGGGAATATTCCAGGGGCATTAGGACCAGATAGGCCAGCAGAAGCTGTGGAAGGAGAGACTAGGAAAGACGGTCAGACTAAGGTAAGACTATCAGATGAGGTGTCGTTTCAGAAGACGCCATCTCAACGAATCACTGATAAAGCGTCGGGGCCGAAGCGGCCAGGTAGGTGGAAGAGTCATATGTTTGTGTTGGGTTTGATTTTGAGTGTTTTGATGGTGGTATTTTCGAGTGGGAGTTTAATTGCTTGTAGGGAAGTAGGTGGTTTCGGTAAGTTTGGGAGAACAGAAATCAAGTATCCTTATGCTGATAAAATTGAGGCAAACCATTCGGCTGATGGACACATACTATCATGTTTAGGCTTGATAGGATTTGATGGCAGGTATGTTCCTAGTTTCAGCTTGTTTGCATTGCAACTAACGGACCAGAATAAGCAGAAAAGGGTATGTATGGGAGATTGTCGGGGGAAACAAATACATAATATGCCCTACAGTGCAGGGAGTTTTATACTCCAGACTGATGCCTCAGAGGGAGGATTGGTTGCAAGGTTGTGTCAGGAAGATGCGTTAAGGAAGTTGTTGGTAGCTGAAGGTAATAGGAAATTAAAGGCTGGGGAATTGAACTATTCCATAATAGAGGTAGAGAGGCAGGCAATTGTTTGGGATGTTCATAGGCTTGGAAGTATCGGTCTGGGAAAGGATTCTTTTTGGAGGCTGAGTCGTTTGTTGGTTTTGGCAGAGTTATCATCCGAAAACTTAATGTGGGAACAAAGTACTGCGTACTCTTTTGGTTGGGGGAGGTATGTCACATTAAGTTTTCTAGGATTGGGTTAATGCCATAGTTAAGGCGAGACTACGCCTCTTTTTATCTGCCGTGTGGTTTAAATTGGCTGCTTTAATACATTTTCTGGTGGCTAGTAGTTTTAATTGTACATTATGTAAATTAGGTTGCTTGATGTTGCTTGTTTGTTTGTAACAACCTACAATATATACTGAGGTCGTATAGGCGTGAGAGGTGTGATGGCTGGAGACCTGACTTGTGGAAGTAAACGTGTAGTCCAGACCGGGAAACTTGGGAAGTATGTCGAGCCGGCGTCAGCGTCATCGGGAAAGGACGTTTGGGATGTGACGACCGGGGAACAACATAGTAATATATATCAAACGGCTGGACAATCACATTATCTTGGTGATATAGGCGCGGTCAGGCGACAGTTTAATCTAAGAAAGTTTGTGTTGTTGATGTTTTGGAAGAAAATAAGTATTTTTCAATTGCATTAATTTAGAAATCTTGTGAAGAAACGTGGACATTTTTGGGACATTAGACGTCAACCTAAAACATACCGTGATAGTGGACTCTCAAAATTCTTTAGGAACTTTATTGGTTTTGGTTTAACTTGTTTACATTTTGATAATTTGGTATTTGTTTATGTAAATAAAATTTGGAAATGCACATCCTGACTCTTTACTGACCCGTATCCAAGCCAACCGCTCAGCCGTCTTGTGACACCTAGTGTCGGCGTCACGTCCCGTCCCGTTGCGTCACCTTGACCTGTGACATTGAAAAAAATCAGATAGCATTTATAAACATAAGAATAACCAATTTTGGCATCAAGACATACTTTTGGAAAAATGGAGAAAAGGTTAAATAGCTAATCGAATGAGTAATTGTCTGTTTGTCATGCAAGTTTATAATGTCATTAACCCATTACCAAACGACAAAAATCTAGGTTGATCCAAATTCAAAGATGTTGCAGACGACAATTTAAAGTGAATGAAATTTAGTATTTGTTGTTCTTTTGTGATAGAAAACATTGTGGGAAATGAAGAAATTGCTTTTCACAAGCAATTTCTTCATTTTACACAATGTTTTCCCAAGCCATTTGTGTTAGGGGAGTCAAAAAGAGTCACTGTGTGGTAATGGGTTAAGTCATGATCTTGAATCATTATAAAATTAGGTATGATGTTAATGAAGTTCGAGAAAGGTTTAAACCCTTTCCTAAGTAAGACATTGTTCCTTACATCCCTTATGGAAAAGACTCGAGAAAACGATGGGACAAAAAGAAAAAAATACTAATAATCAGCATTTCCCCTTTTGTCCGAATATGTATATGTACTGAATCGTACACATACTAGTACCCTATATTTTTCCAATGTCTATTTTGTCGTTGGCAGTAGCCAACTTTGCTGTTTAGGTAAGGACTAATTAGGTTCAAAATAGTTTGATTTATAAAGTCATGAACGTTAAAATGCTATATCATTTGCTATCGTGAATCATCCAATGATAATGCAATGCAAGTTTGTATTCTTTGAAAAGGGATAAACAATTTACGCCTTCTACCGATGGATTGATAATCGTAAACGTAAATGAGCTAAATGCGTTCAGTAAGACAAAACGTTCGCTCACATGAGCTAACAATTTCCTACTGAACGACCTGTTAACTTTGCCTGTTAGTAACATTTGGCTCACAAGGTGGTGTGCCAAAGCCAACAAAAATGGCGGCCGGGTCCGATTTACGAATGTATTTTTTTCATTTGTACATAGATTATGTATTGCCTTACAGTAACTGTACAATACATGCTTTTTTGTAAATGAAAATATAAATATTTTATATGTAAAATTTGCTTTAGGTAATTGCGTTCGGTAAATCCCGGAGGGTTACGGAAAGACCAGAGACTGGTTACCGCCCCCGAAATCTACTACGGGCACCCGTTTATTCTGCAGAGCGTTCAGTAAGACTGTTTAGTAAACCATCTGCTAGCGGCTAACGTTAAATTTAATTGAATGCAAGTCAGTTTGGGGAATAGTGAGACGCGGGCTTTGGGATCGAAGGATGCTGGGTTCAAATCCCGCCAGTGCCACGGGTATTTTTCTGAGCAAAAAAGTTACCACACGTTGTTCCTCTTCACCCAGGTGTATAAATGGGTACACGGGAGAGTTGAAAGCCAAAGAGCTGTGGCTGCCAAAGGCGCTGACTGTAAAGAGTGGGCTTGAGACTCAGTGATCATGTGTTAGAATAAAAATAGACTTTAAATAGAAACTTTTTTAAATAGTGTTGGTGAAAGGAACGACAGGAATCCATGGTCAAGGCCTCCAGCCCTCATAGTATAACTGAACTACTGAAATAATTAACTTTTCAAACAAACACTTTTGCATAATTATACATGTATATGCGATTTTCTGTAAGCTATGTAAGTCAATTTATATCATTGAATAACCGAAATAACTCATTACGACACGAGTGTGTGAAAGCATGGTGGGGAATCATCTGATACAACAGTAACAACAACAACTGCAATAGCATTGTATTTCGTGCTAAAATAGACAAGGTTTACCGTTATGTTTCGATAAGTTGTCGCTGTCGTTTTAAAATTTCGTAACTACGGCTTGAATCAAGCCTTAGTTACGAGATTTTATAAAACACCTACGGAGTGATATTGTTTGTCCGAAATTACGTTACGGTTAGCTGGATTAAATCGTTCCCTATTGCAGAAAATCTTCAATAATTATAATGTAAAACTTATTTGATTTTAAAACGCTTTAAATCAGAGAAGGTGAAAAACACCTGGGAGTTTCCGGATATTGATGATCTAAATCAAATGTAAAGAAAATTTAATAAAAAAGTTATTGACGTGCAAAAATTCAATGTTATTGTAAGTCAAAACATTTTTAGCGTGTGCTAGTTTAAAGAATTATATTCTCTGCTTCAAGCAAAATTCAAACGGTCACATAATATACTTTTATTTTTTATCTGAAAGAGCATATAAATTTTTCTTATGAAAATTTTGAAAATTTCAAGCCAAAATATTGCACCGTTTACAAAAAATATATATGAGCCAGGATCTGGAAAAACGTCCCTTAAGGCTTTTGAGCCCAACATAGATCCAGATCAGCCTGTGCATACGCACAGTCTGATCAGGATCCACATTGTTCTCTAATAGCTTCTTCGTGACCTGTAGTAACTTAAAGAGAGCAGCATGGATGCATATTGGACTGCATTTGACAACAGGCTGATCTTCAAACTCATTTTTTAAAAATGCCATGAGGGACGTTTTTCCAGATCCTGGCTCATATATTTGTGATAAAATTATTCATATTGTTGTTGACAACAATTCAGATTTATATGGAATTTGTCAATTCTGTCACAACTTTAAAGGTGTATTTGTATCTTATAACTAACAAATTCAAACAAGAGGTCCAAGAGGGACTGAATCGCGCCACTGGCTTATTAATCAAAAGATTTATCTATTGATTTCTTGATTTATCTAAGTCTGATAAGCCCCGCCCTGCCATGCCCACATTTATGGACCAATCATTTTTTTCGCAATTTAAGTAAAGCACTACCCAAGGAACATTTCTGCCAAGTCTGATTAAGATTGGTCCACTGTTTTTAGAGAAGAAGATTTTTTAAGAAAAGTTTACGTTTACGAACGGACGGACACACGCACACACGCACGCACGACGAACACACAACCATTACAATAGCTCGCTGGCCTTCGAATAGAGGAGTTAAAAACTGATATCATTTTTATGCATTAGAATAACCAATCTTTGCATCAAGATATGCTTTTAAAAATAAATTTGGAATGTTTTATCCCTTTACATATTCAATTATTCAAATCGCTATATGCACAAGCAATCGATGCATGCGTATACACGTGCCTTAATTTATTTCATAATATTAAAACGGAAGTTGTAAATGAATAAAGAAGTTTATAAAAATAAAAAGAATAAATAAGCTTATTCTCTTGATCTCAATTAATTCCATAAATCAATGTATTTGCATACTCCTGTCAAGTTGAAATTCATTAAAAGTCATTAAATTTATTAATTTCCTAATTAAAATGGTTATGAAGATTAAAATGATAATAACGGTTTCATGTGAATGTACGCATAGTCATTATTACCTAGGTCAAAGTAGCGTATCTATAGGCGATGGGGGGGGGGGGGGGCACTGAAATCTATGGGAGGACACCACTGAAATGTCATTAGTGTTCATCCTAGTTTTTGGACCAATGAAAATGCAGTATATTTGAAAATTTCGGCGCTATATTTCACATAAACGCACTGTCGGTCAGTTTTATAAATACATAGTCACGCCCCCGTTTCCTGTGCAGTTATGAAAAATGATGTAATATTTTGGGGAAAATGGTGTAATTTTTGGGAAAATGATGTAATTCCAGTAAGATCCGCTTGATAGTAGCTCCGAGCTGAGGCGTGGTTTGAAGAGCGTATGTTTTCATTGGCTGACGAACACTAAGTCAGATAGAGTCTGTATAGTAAATTCTACGCGACATAAACGTTCAAAGGCTGTGCCTTTTGAACGTTTATATCGCGTAGAATCTACTATACAGCCTCTATCTAATACATACTAGATCATCTAAATCAAAACCCTATATAACATGGCTTTCATTTGGATCGACACAAGATTACGCTTAAATAATGTTTGCATTTTGAAAAACAAAATTACACATGTATCGTGTATGCAGCTCCGAAAGGATTTATCGCCGATTTCGATAATAATAAATGTGACCCGCCATACCAAAAGGGACCGTATAGGAAGTGTGCAGTCCGCGCAGCCAGACTAGGATAAAAACTTTTCACTTTTATACAATTTCTTGAATATAGAATGTTTCTGCTATCATGCTACATGTTCATTTTTCAAAAAATGGTTAATACTATATCAAGTTGACCTCTGCTTAGTCTGATCAACTTCTCCAATTTTTGTTTTATATGGCTTCTCATGAGGTTCCTTGCAGTGTGACGGGTCACATAAGCAAAACAAATGATCCATTCACGTGTATGTACCATGTGTGTCTTCGAATCTAAGTTTGTATGCCACAGATATTTTATGCGATGAAGTATTGGACAGTAGGAGCATCCAAAAGAAAGAACCACAATGTTCTGATCGAAAGAGCTTTAAACTCATTACCAAATGGCAAAATTTTACATTAATCCGAATTCAAAGACGTTGCAAATGACAATTCAAACTGATAAACTTTTAAAAAAATATTTTATCTTTTTATGTATAAAACATTGTGGGAAATGAAGAAATTGCTTGTCACAAGCAATTTCTTCATTTTCCACAATGTTTTCCAAAGCCATTATCTTGTGGGGAGTCAAAAGAGTCACTGTGTGGTAATGCGTTAACACAGTCTAGTTCCTTTCCAGCTCCAGTCTTTTTCCCCGTATCGCTGCTTTCAGAAAAATTCTCGTACGTCTGTAACTGCAGCTTAAAATAAGCTGCAGTTATGCGGTTTTTGTTGAAAAGCGACTATATTCTGTAGATTACCAATCACTGGTACCAAGTATTAGATAGAGGCTGTATAGTAGATTTTACGCGATATAAACGTTCAAAAGGCGCAGCCTTTGAACGTTTATGTCGCGTAGAATCTGCTATACAGACTCTATCTGACTTAGTGTTCGTCAACCAATGAAAACCAATGAAAACATACGCTTCTACTGTCATTCTTCAAACCACGCCTCCGACCAAACGGATCTTACTGGAATTACATAATTTTCCAAAAAAATACACCATTTTCCCAAAAATTACACCATTTTCCCAAAAATTACATCATTTTTCATAACTGCACAGGAAACGGGGCGTGGCTATGTATATCCGCGACATAAATTGACCGGCAGTGCGTTTATGTGAAATATAGCGCCAAAATTTTCAAATATACTGCAATTTCATTGGTCCAAAAACTAGGACGAACACTAAATCTATAGAAACCAACGTCTTAGTATTAGATAGTGGCTGTATAGTAGATTATACGCGATATAAACGTTCAAAAGGCGCAGCCTTTGAATGTTTATGTCGCGTAGAATCTACTATACAGACTCTATCTGACTTAGTGTTCGCCAACCAATGAAAACATACGCTTCTACTGTCATTCTACAAACCACGCCTCCGACCGGAGCTACTATCAAGCGGATCTTACTGGAATTACATCATTTTCCCCAAAATTACATCATTTTCCCAAAAATTACACCATTTTTCTTAACTGGCTGTACAGGAAACGGGGGCGTGGCTATGTATATCCGTGACATAAATTGACCGGCAGTGCGTTTATGTGAAATATAGCGCCAAAATTTCCAAATATACTGCAATTTCATTGGTCCAAGAACTAGGACGAACACTAAGTACACTAACCAGTCATTGTCACCAGCAGCAGACAACTCATCAAATAAATGCTGTCTTCTTCTTCAGGTGAGACCTGGGTAATGGGCTGTGTGACCAGTTATGGTACGAAATCTGTATGGTGCGATTAGATAATTTCAACGGAAGTAATTTTTACTGCTCTCAAAGTTTGAATGTTTGTCTTTTGTTGGTGTTTTTGCCTAATCTTCATACAATTTAAAACATTTTTACAAAAATTGTTTAGAATATTCCCCGTAAATCTGAACACGCTCAATTATTTCTGATGATACGAAAACAGGCGATATTGCAACTAACGGTACTTTAAAAAGCTCGGAATTAAGAACGTCACGGAATAAATCGACATATAACGATTATACCGGAAGTGCATTACGCCTTCCCGGGTCTTACCTTAATGTATTCAGCATCGCCAGAATCCCGTCAAAGTAGGCCTATTTTACTTTTAGAATTTTACTTGGTCGTAAATGACTTTTTAATCAGCTGATTTTTGTCAAAGGGCCTATCTCATCTAACAAATCATGACATCCCCCTTCTCTGCTTTAAACTATTCTCAAACCGTTTACATAACTATTGAAGATTTCCTGAAAATATTTGTCACTCGATTCCCGGCGTGTTTTACGTGAACATCGCTTACGTTTCGTAAATTCTCTCAGCATTTCATTTTTTTTATCTCAAAGTTTTTCAAATTATGTTCTACTAGAGATGTGAAAACGAGGTCTTGTTTGAGAAAAGGTTAAGAAAAGAAGGCCACCGTGGTAAAATTAAACCTTTCCCAAAATTGGTGCCAAATTTAAAATATGAGGGAAGACGATAAAACGGATATTGATATTTTGATTCGGTGCAATGTAGCTCAGAAAGTATTGCGACAAAAGGAGAAAATGCTTTCAGCACTTTCTTCTTTTGTCTCAATGTTTCTCACAAGCCACTTAACCTTTCTCGAACAGCCAGAAATACAACAAGTAAAATTTGAAATAATGCTGTAGACGACAAACGGGAGACAAAGGGAAACTGCTGATTTTCACCATTTTCTTCTTTTGCTTTAATGTTTTTCCATGCCTTTTTTATTGGAAACGTCGAAACAAGGTCTTGGTTTGGAAATGGTTAAAATAGGGACGTCAAATTCAAGTCTTGTTTAAGGAAGTGTTAAGAAAGGTAACGACTGTCTAGCATTTTACACTACCGTTGTATACATTCAACGTTATACCGTTGACAATCAGAACAGCTTTCTACTGGCAAGCGGTGTGGACGTACTATACTGTCGCACTGGTGCCTAGATATACCTCTACGACGTAGTTCTCCAAAATAACATCTACATCTGAACTTGGAAGTTATCAACTCAACTTGGAATTTATCATTGGAAACAAGATTAACATTGGACACGAAATAAATACCATTTGGATTTTATGCGTCGTATCTCGTATTTTAAGTTCTCACCGTCAACCAATTGAACATAAAAGTATTCTTGAAAATAGATTTTTAGGCCATAACTTAAATTGGTGTTCAGCTTGGAATTAAATTGGAATTTAATTTTCTTGTACGATTGGAAAGCATCAAACGTGCGAAAGAAGTTATACGAGTTATATGGCCTATGCTTACATAGGTAAAAGGGTCAACAATAAAGCACGTTGATGCTATTCGATTATGATTGATTCTACCAGGAAATATCCAGAGAGCACATGTTGTAACTAGAGTCGGTATACTTGGAGACATTCGTGATCAACGGAGACTGGATTGTTTTTGTACAATTTCTGTGATATTTTAAATGAAAATACGATACAAAATGTCAGTGTGATTATGATTGAGTAGCCTATTCATCTTTTCTTCTGTGGAATTCAAATTGTAAAAGGTTATTCCTAAGACGAGATAATTTATTAGGATACATTCGCTTTTAAATTAACGATTTTAATTTGCATTGGTGCCAAACTGGAAAAGTGACTGTTATTTATATATTAATTCAGAGTTTGCATTTTGTTACGGACACGAAGAGAAACAAACAAGGATTTTAAAAAGCCGTAAATTAATTAGTGTAAAAATTTGACTATCAAAGAAAGATGGGATTGCTCAAATATCTCAGAAGATAACCCAAGAAAAGGAAATGAATGCTGCATTTGTCATCGTATCGCTACTTTATTTCGCCATTGCTTACGGTAAGCATTTTTTTTCAACATTTCGATTGTTTTGGAAACGAAGACATTGGAAAATTAGCTTTACTCATTGCCAGACTACAAACTTTTAGACTTGTTCAAATTCAAAGATGTTGCAGACAACATTTTTGCGTGAATGAAATTTTACATGATTATTTTGATCTTTCTTGATCGAAATTATTCCACAAAGTTGGTGTTTGTCTTTCATTGTTTCACATTAGAATGTTCTTCATAATCAGTGTCAGTCTGCAATCCTCAAAGAGATTTTTCCAAACAAAGAAATATTAATATAACATTTCCGACAAATTCCAAGATGATGTCGATAATGCCATAAATTGTGGCTTTTGAGAATTTCATGGATCGCAGTATAACATTCATGTCAGGGAAAGTTATTTGATTACTTAAATTGTTGGAGCAACAATAAAACGTTACGATGTAAAAAGAATGTGCATTTACCTATGCCTGCGAGCATATTTTAAGTTTTTTTGCGGCGCATGTAAGCGAATGTGCATCATGTCAAAAATACATATGACCTCGACCGAACTAGATTCAACTGTCATAAAACAATGTTTTAAGCAAATTAGAGCTACAGATAAGAGGGGGTAATGGCTTTTCAAAGTATAATATTTCATTTATTGTTTACCAAACTCTATATTGCGGGTACTCATTGGAATCGTCTATCGAGACGATTCCAATGAGTACCACAATACAGGGTTTGGATTTGAAATAACAATTTTAGAATGCTTTATCCCACTTCTTATCTGTTGCTGTGTCAAATATCCATGGACTCTACATTACATACAGAGGAAATAAGGTCTATAAGGTCGAACAGGGCAAACGTTTGAAGTCATCGACGAGTTATTTGAGTTGACGAAATGCACTTTTTAATTTGCTTTATATTTAAACCTTTCTACTGTTGTCCTAATTCAATGTTCATGCAGAATCATGACAGACCTTATCAAGGTGATATAGCTCACGATATTTGACCCGGCAGAGCAACCCTAGCCAATAGGCTAGGATGCTCTGCCGGGTCATTTATCCTGAGGTATAATTAGTGTGTATATTAAAGCATGGGAAACACTGGGGAAAAGACGAAAATACATCTACGTGTACCTCTAGTCAACATTTTTTTTCTTAAGGTTTTAGCTTTAAGCTTTTCAAAGCCGATGTCCGAAACACATCGATATATTAAAAAGTTAAATTACACTCTCAAACACAAACCTGTTATCAAAAATACATTGTGTTCGCAAGAATGAGTAGTAAAGCTGCATAAGAAGCATAGTTATTTACATGCTAACACTAAGTCAATGAAATATTATACGATAGAAGATATTCGACATGGCCGCGAAAACTAGTGAAAATTTGACTGTTTTCATGTAAACACCAACTTGCTCTGTACCCACACGGGAAATGATAGTCCATTCAAGGGGTAATGTCTCTAGAGCCGAGACAGTGCTTCATCTCATAATTAATAACAAAAAATGTGGTACTATCCATCTACCTTTTGCACAATTTTTCAAAGTACTCTTACCTTACGATTTTAGTCTGGATAGACGACAAAGTTCCAATACCCCACCTCTTTCCTTTTAACTTGTGTTATAGGGTTCCAGTCTAAATGAAATGAAGCTATCCTATGCAGCGCGCATTCTGGAATGGTCCTACATAGAAATTTGTACTGATTTAAGGAAATCTGTCTGTTCTTACCATCAACCATGCATTCAAAACTTCCATTTCCTAATATTTCTAAATTTTGCCCTGGCCACTTCGAATTTTTTTCCAAGTGCTCCGAATATTTCACATGAAACTGCAATCTGCTACTTTATGTTGATGCCCAAAATACTTACTAAATATTATTAGCATGGGTCCCTGTTGAAAATGACGGTCATTGAACGAATTCGTCCTCGGCTGTGTACGTAGAAATACTTCGCATTTATCAAAACACCGGAAATCATAACACCGTAAAACTTATGAATGAAACTGACACGAAATATGTTGGGCTTGACATGGGAAAATAAATAACCGTTATTTGCGACTAAAACAGACAAAATGTAAACACCTTGTAAAGTGGTCGGACGACTCTATAAACGTCACAATCCAACTAAATTTAACCTATTTTTAAGATAGGTAAGTTATGTAAAAGTGATTTATTTGCATCTATTCTGGGAATCTTGCATGTAAACTTTGAAATCAAATGTCTCTGCTTTTTCAACAAAAACCTCGTAACTGCAGCTTTAAACAAGCTGCAGATACGAGGATTTTGTTGGAAAAAAACCGACGAATTACATGGAATTCCTCGAGATTTCTTAAAAATGATTTCGAATGAATGCCTTTTGTTTGACCCACTAAATACATAACAATGTACATGCACATGTAATCATCTGAGCTTAGATCTGGAAAATGCATTTGAGAAAAATATGGATTCAGATCAGCATGTGCACATGCATAGTCTGATCAGGATCCATTTTATTCTACAAGGGCTTCTTCATTGCATGTAGGAGCTGTAAGAAAAAAGCATAATTCTAGGCTATACTTATGCACAGACAGAGAAAATCGCTGCTTTTTTCACCAAAAATCTCGTAACTGCAACTTAAACCAAACTGCCTTTCTGACAAAAATGTCACCCATCAATGGTTTGATATCGTGAACCTATGTGGGGGAGCAGCTGTAGGCTCGGTTAGGGTGGTGTGGTAGTACTGGTGAGAGAAATACCAGGAATCCATGGTTAGGTACTGCAGCCGCCGCGATATGACCTTAGTAGTTGAGAACGGCGTAAAACCCCAATAAAGCAAACTAAACTGCAGTTACGAGGTTATTGTTGAAAAGGAACGGAATGGTGCTTTCACAAATGCTACTAGTGACATTTTTCCAGATCATATTTGACATATTTGCAGTGCAACGTATAAGGCCTACAAAACAAAACTGTGACCCGTCGCGCTAAAAGGGACCTTATCGGGTGTGTGAAAAATATCGACCCTAGTCAGTCTGCGCAGTCCGCGCAGCCAGACTAGGGCCGACACTTTTCACTTGTATGTAATTTTTTATATCTGGAATGTTTTCCCTATCTTACTTTACGTTCATTTTTCGAATACAGTATCTGGTTTACCTGTGCTGGGTCTGCATTTAGGCTCAAATTGATCTGGAAACATGGTATTCGGATAAGGTCCCTTTTAGCGTGACGGGTCACAACTGCGCAGTTTTGTTGAATTAGCTAAACCCTGCCTAGCCTTGACAACCTTGTAAAAAGATACTTGTAACAACTGAGACAAAATTGTGGTAAAAATAATCAATGAAAAGCTACGACTCCGGAAAATGTCACGATTAACGTTTGAATATACCCCCACCTCCCCACCACCACAAAAAGTCTGTTTTTGATGTTCCTTATAGAAAATAGTTTGCGAAAAAGAGAGAATAGAAGTCGATTAAAGCATTTCACGGATATATTTTTTTTTCGTGATTTTTACTTTATTTTTTATCTGAAAGAGCATATTTTCTTATGAAAATTCTGAAAATTAAAAACCAAAAGATTGCACTGTTTAAGAGAAATATATATTTTTGAAATAAAATTAATCAAAATGATGTCCACAGCAATTCAGATTTTTATATGGAATTTGTCATTCTTTCTAAACTTCAAAGGTCCGATAGCATTTATACGCATTACAATAACCAATCTTGGCGTCAAGACACACTTTAAAAAATGAAAATGGAATGTCATGATGTCCCTTTAAGATGTCTTTTAACTGTTTGACCTATTTTATTTAACAGATGGCCTGTATGGACAATTGATAGATAGTTTACTAGAATAAGTGTTTGAAAATTCAATGAGTAGTTAAATAAATGATTCGAGACATGATTGGATAAAATAAAATTTGTCGCGAAGGTTGCACCTCTTTTGTCATTTAAGACTAAAACTGTCTCATGGAAACGTGTTTTAGAGGAAGCAAGTATGCGAATTTATAACGCTGCACATGACTTATGTATTTACTTCATTTTTGTTTGGACTCAATATGTCATTTCGTCGCTTTTCAACAAAAACCTCGTAACTGCAGCTTGTATTAAGCTGCAGTTACGACGTTTTTGTTGAAAAGCATCGATTTGTTGATTCATTGTAATGAATCAGTAGCTATTACACGCTTATTTTTTGTTCTGTGTCCGAAAAACATGATCATGCTAAACCAGTCATTTTTCTTGTGGTAAACCCTTTCCCAAACAAGACATGGGTTTGACGTCTGATGGGGAAAACTTGGTGAATCATTGAGACAAAAGACGAAAATGTTGATAACCAGTTTCATACTACATTCGCCCTAATAGTTTAAGTACACAAACCATTTCGATGCCAATACACAGTTTTGACACTAAAATCTAGCTGTTTGAAAAAGGCTAAGTAGCAGGACATAGTGGCACAATATCAATGAGCCAGAATATGATAACAGGTCCCTTAAGGCTTTTGAGCACAACATGGTTCAAGATCAGCCTGAGTATGCACACAGTCTGGCCATGAACCATGTTGGTCTCCAATATATTCTTGGTGACCAGTAGCAACGATGAGACAGCAGCAAAGATACCAGTCAGGCTGCATTTTAGCCCAAATTGATCTGGAAACATGGTAGTCTAAAATGCTTTACGGGCCCCTTCTCCAGATTTTAGCTCAAATGTACAAATTTAGATGCTGGTGATCCATGTGTCATTTGTTTCGTCATTCATTCATTGATTTTGACTAATTGTCACATACATTGTAAGAAAACCACACAACTTATCACTGTTTTCAACAAAAACACGTAATGGCAGCTTTAAACAAGCTGCATTTACGAGCTTTTTTTTATTGGAAAGCGACGTTATGTTCATGTGGTCACAACTAGTTAGTGGCTACTTATATTTGACCACCTACATCCGAGGTTCAAATTAAAACCACAGACTCATAAAATAATAATACGAATATGACAATAACTCGCTACAGTATTAGTACATCTCAGTTATCATACTTAATGATTATGAGGTATTTGAGGTATTATGGTTAAAGTGACGTTTCACGATAACTTTAACATAAATTTTACTTTCATTTTATCTGAAAGAACATATTTTCTTATGAAAATTCTGAAAATTTCAAGCCAAAATATTGAACCGTTTACGAGAAATATATATTTTTGTGCTAAAATTAAACAAATTGTTGTGGACAACAGTTCAGATTTATATAGAATTTGTCATTTCTATCTCAACTTTAAAGGCGTATTTTTCGCCTATAAATAACAACTTCAAAAAACTGATAGTATTTCTACGCATTAGAATAAACACTCATTACATCAAGACATCCTTTTAAAAAATGAAATAAATGTGAAATGTCACTCTAAGTTTGTTTGTAAACCACATGTACACCACATATTATTTTCTTTACGGCTGTTTTCCATCTAGGTCATGTGAGACTTGTTTCATTCAGTTGTTTGTAATGTATGTCTATGTGATCTGTCACTGTCATTAATGGTCTCCCATCATTACACGGCTGTCCGGCCGTCTATATAACAATTTGTGCCGCCATCTTGAAAAAGGCCCCTCAACGCTCTTTGGACTACCATGTATCCATATCAGTTAGTGCTTGAGTAAATTCTGAATAAGGTTCCATCCCATTTTCCGGAAGATGCTTCATGTTTTGAAGAAGTCTATGGAGAACAATATGAATCTTGATAAGACTGTGCGTAGGCACAGGCTGATCAAGATCCATGTTGTTCTCACAAGCCATTAGGGTCCATTTTCTATATCTTGGTTTAATTATAACAAGTTAATTGGAGTCTTAATGTCAAATGTGATTAGGCTCGCGGTTTTATGAAGTGTCAACGGTATCATGTCGGCCTTCTACTGCTAAAATACGACCATACATGTTAAATCGTGACAAGACCGTTGTTAAATAAAACGATCATACTTCGTTAATTTTAATTTCAATATTATTATTTATATTTTAAGATCTTAACATTCAACTACTGAAAAAATATGCAATTTTGCTCTTTTAAGTCGCTTGATTTTAAACGTTCAAAGAACTAAGGTTTCGAAAAGGTGTGCAAGCTATAAAGATGCATTCTCGTCCATCCTTTTTTGGGGGGGGGGGGGGTTATTGTCTTTAAAAAAAGTATATATAATCAGAATATTGCCCTTTATTTTTCTTTGCGTAAACTTTTGGTTTCGTCTGACCCCTAAAGGCTTACAAAACGTCGGGTAAAAAACATATCAAACATTATCATACATTTACGTACGAGGTTGTTCAGTTCGTTTTGTTTCAATTCCTTGTGCAATTAAAGATTTATCTATTTACTGTTATTGATCTAACAAACTCCTGTGGATTAATATTTTTACAGGAATTTAGGCATGTGAATAACATTGGAATTGTGAAACTTGTACATAAAGATTTGCCGATACTGTTAGACTATAATAGTGTTTTACAGAAAAAAAAAACATCTTATGGGTTTCCATCTATCATTGATTAAAAAAATCACTTCCTGCAGTTTTGGGTGTCATCCGTAGCAATGGAATTTTGCTGGGATATTCCTCGTCAATGTTCGTTGATACGTGTGTCCCCCGAAAGTTTTTGTTAAATTCCGTTGTCACAGATAAAGCCCGAAGACACAAGAAGAGCTTAGTATGGAATGATGGGTTGTAATCCTTCATTTACTAATAGGCTTATGTGGAAAAGGATTAACCCATTACCACAAAGTGACTCTTTTTGACTCCCCTTGTCGTCTACAACATCTTTGAATTTGGACCAGTCCAAAATTTGCCGTTTGTGAAAGTTTTAATGAGTAAATGTTCCACTGGAAGCATTCTGTCATGTACGTTAGTCCAGTATTGTATAATGGGGCATGATTTTAAGAAAGGGTCTATAAAATTAAGTTAAATTATGACCCTAATCTATCACACTATTTCATTTGCACACCACGTTTGAGAAAAACAACATGATGAACTTGAACAGTGATATGGGAAAACGTGGTATTTAAAAGGTTACAATACCACAACCGCTTGCATTTGTATCTCCTTAATCACAACATTCGGTAATGTATAAAAATATATTCAGGGGAACTTGCGTTTGGCGTTCAGGGGACATCAAAACAGACTCACAACAGATTAGTAGAAATGTCATTATTTTGGCTATCCTTGCTCATGAAGAAAAGTTACGTCCTATCACTGGAAATCCGGCTTTAAATGGGACTCATGGGGATTCACACGTATGTGAAAATAAATAAAGGCTTGCAGTACATTCCCCGATTTTTTTTATTTATTTATTTTTTTAATTGATTTTTTTTATTTTTATTTTTTTTATTTATCTATTTTTGAAAGAATCTCGTCAATGGCGCAATACTTCGGCTTGAAATATTCAAAATATTCATAAGAAATTACTCTTTTTCCAGATAAAAAACAAAAGTACAATGTATGAGAAAATATCCTTGGGATGTCACTTTAATTCAAATATCTGGAACCCCTTCAAATTTGCACCTCTCGAAAACTCGGTTGGGTAAGGATTACATGTTCAAAGTGACCTAGACCCCATCAGTGCATTTATATTTAGTACGACATCACTTGATTATTTAAATATGCCAGATTATTACATTTTTGTTACCTGAATGTCAGTTGTAACGTCATATTACCAAGTCTGGATCGTGACCGACAAAATGCGTCAGTAGTAAAGGAGGCTACCCCTGCGAAAAAGTTCAAGAACGCATTTCTAGTTCAAGAACTGTTCTAGAACGTTCTAGATCGTTAAAAGGCAATTCTAGAACAGTTCTAGATCATTAAATGGCAGTTCTGAAACAGTTCTAGAAATGCCATTTAACAATATAGAACATTCTAGAACAGTTCTTGAACTAAACTGAACTTTTTGCAGGGGTAGACTCTAGCGCCTTGAAAAAAGAGGCTAGTTTAGCCTCCGAGCACTTTTTTCCGTAGGGCAGTATGGCACCCAACTGTCCCACAAGACGCCAGACTCCCCTACGGGATAATTTGTATGTCCGTCCGTCCACAGCCATATCTCAGCAACCCCTGCTCCCAGCCCTTTTTTCGTGGGGCAGTATGGCGCCCAACTACCCCTTGAGGCGCCAGAGGGCCCTACGGGAAAGGGGCTGGGAGGCTAGACTAGCGTCTGTTTTCTAAGCGATAGTTTAGCGTCTTTTACTACTTGCTTCATGTCGTCATTAAACAGGGACTTGAGACTCACACTCAGTACTATATACCAAATACGCCTTGCAACTTTGGTGTCATCGGTCGCAACGTCGTCATGAAAACAGGGCTAGGTATCTTTCAGAGCACCGCAATTCGCAATGTAATTAAAAAGATCGCGAAACCGACCTACGATTCTGTCCAAGAAATCGTTTTAACGTATTACACCCATTATTAGATACCTGACACTTCTTGCAACCTCGGTGGCGTAAATGGTGGCAACGGAGATTGGCGTACACCAAATTTGTATTCTAAACCAGTTTTAGTTGGTTCGATGAAGCATGATTCTTTGCACGTAACATTTTATGTAACATTTAACAATCAAAAGGATCGGAAAAGGCCGGGTGCCGCACTTTTCCAGGCCTCAATAATTACTTTAAATGTTAAATATATACGTAACGTTATACTAAAGTTATATAGTCAAAATTTAATTTCCAGGAAAAAAAATGCTGGAGGGAGTATCATTCCCACATAAATGATTTTATAAACTTTTAAGCACCGCCCTCTTTTAAATGACGTACTTATCATTCACTATACTGTAATGTCATTCTAGGTGTAACATTTTTAAATGTGATTAGCATAGAAACATGTTTGTCATACCGACATTTAGTATGAATTGGATTTATGAAGAGAGGTTAAATAAGTATGCATAAGTAATTTGCCTCTTGCTTTTGATTTTAAAAGTAACTGTTGATGGTATATTATCAACCTTTCATGTTATTTTGCGCAATTAACGTATAAAGATGCATACTTACTTATTTTCGGGGTAATTTGCTGTAAAAATAACAATACATAATTAAGATATGGTCTTTAATTTCTCTCTGTGAAAACATTCAGCTTCACCTGATCTGTTTTGGCTTAGATTACGACGGATTTAAAACCCCATATCACATCATTTCGTAAATACGATCGCGCCGCTGAAAATATTTTACTTAGTTTCACACCGCTGCATATCCAAAACCACAGCGTCTTAGACTGTCATACTCCCTGGTGATTGATTGGATTGGCCATGGTTGACACAAGGTTTAGGCTTTTAGCGTGTCAAAGGATCAGTAATTGTAATTCCAATGGTGTGAGAGCGGTGTAATTTGTCTTAGCCAATTACCTAAGAGAAGGGAACACCAGCTTTCGGAAAAGAAATATAGAGAAGCCCTTTCTTCACAAACTATTCAAGACCCGACAATAAAAATATCTAGGTATAGTTTCGGGAAAAACGATGTCAGGATTAATGAAAACTACAGAGAATGTGCAACAACACAGCCTTGGTGTGTCTTATTTCGATATCAGCATTACAAAAAAGAAGGGAAAATGCACCCTGCATACCTGCTCCTGAAACTTGGGGACTAAACTGTGACAAGTGAGTTTCAAGCCACGTTTGCAGAAAATTATTCCTGTAAACATTATCGTCTGGCCCATTTGAAAAGGAAAATGTTTGTGTCTTCTTCTATTTGCCACAAAAGCGATGTATGCAGGTTTTCTAAGAACAACCAGTACAAAGCTGAAAAATGTCTAATGGTGGAATTAGAAAATGGAAATAGCGTTACGACCAAAAGGGGCATATTTTATGGCCTAGACAATTATGTGTTTCGCTCGAAATCATCAATAGGCTGTTGTAACCATGTCGGTCTACTTCAGAAGCCACAAACTGTTTCAAACATGTTGTGTAACATACTTAGATAGAACCTGAAGGGGTATGTTTGCAAATCTATCGCCCACATATGGCAGTGTATGCTCAATATTCCATAAAATATAGTATATGCTTCCGTAACGAAGAGTCTATATTTCGTAACGGAATATTACTATGTGAATTCACAGATAAACACAATTAAGCGGCTTTGTTAGTATTCCTACTTCATATACTTTCTGAGTTAATCATAATCAATTGACATCAAAATGTTTTATGTATCGTAATCTACGCACAAATAGTGTACCCAATTATGTGCTTCCGTAACATTTTCTTACAGCATATGTGGCAAAACATGATATAATAAGCTCTATTTAGACAAATTTTAACTATAAGGAAATGTTAAATTACATTTGATTCATGCAAACTCAATTAATCAACAAAATAAATCTCATTAATATCCAGGACATGCTACCGCCAAATAATATATGCTCCGTAACAGTTATTTTGACCGTAAAACAAAAAGGGTAGATACGTAAATCCAGCATTACTTTGTTTTTTGTTTGAGATTCCAGCTTTTGCACGTCAAATTAAAAAAAGAATCGAGCATAAATAAAGAAGTTTTGTATTGCTAATCTAGAAATGAATTGGTATAATACTATATTTACATACTTCCACGTCGAGTTTCTCATTCAACATTCCATTTTCCTACTTGCAGTAGCCGATATAATGAATCTTTGATAACTGCAGTGTATTATATTGTTCACTGTATTGAAATATTCCTGTTAGTTTAACTCAGGGTGTCCTTTGAAGTACGTTACGGAAAAATATGCGTAACGGAAGCATAGCGACCAAAGGACTTTCAAGTCTCTCAAAATGTTATACTCTTGATTATACTTGAAACTCGCCTCTATTTCAATAGTTTGGCAACCACTCTGTCAAAATTTGACGGATTTAGGAATGTCCGTTCATTATTGTGGGCTACACGGACGTAACGGAAGCATAGTAAACGAAATGCGACAAATTCTATTTGTCCATGTTCTTTGCTTTAGTGAAGAAATACTAAGATATTCATAAACTTTAGGGTTTTGATAGTTAAACTAAGCCATTCCCGGACCAAAATAGTTTGAAAATCGGCAAATTGAGAGAAAAGTTGACTTTCTGTCATGCCTTTGAAAGTTCGTTACGGTCACATAGGCAAATCTGGCGACATGCAAACAGACATGTTTAAATTCTATTTCATGTATGATGATGGAATCATACTTAATTTAGTCGTTGTAGTAGGGTTTGAGGAAAATAATGTCCAAGAGAACAAATTCTAAGTAAAAAAACGGCTGATTTGGACGGTAGTTTAGAACAAAAAATTCTTCGGCGACATCAACATTTTGACGTTTTTGCAATATTCAACACAACCAAGCACATTCATAAAATCGTTTGAATAACTTAAAAATCATACTACTTTATTGCAAATTATGTCCCGTGATAAAAGATATCTTGCTTTTTGTTGTACCTAATTGATAAAGGTGTTAAATAATGCAATGAAGGTCGGCGACATGCATTTTCAGTAAATGGGTCAATTTTCGTGGAATGGCTGTGCATGATTGTCGATTCGTTCGTTGTGTGAATCGTGCATTCTGTCATATAAAGTTTATAAACGGTGCGACTACATGCTAAAAGCCAACTTCTGTGGATCATTAGGGATTTAGACCTGGGGATACTAATGTCCCTTTAATTGTGTGAATTCCATCAGATCGTCCATTCACCCATATGTCAGCTGTCATATTAATCTAATGGCTTGGTGTTAACCTTGTCGCCTCAGTAAATAGTTTTTACAATGGAATGCACTGACCCGTTGATGAAGTCATCTACATAACTGGCAGTCCATCTTCCTGGACAGATGTAAACATTTGAGCCAGGATGTTGAAAATGGGTGCTTAAAGCGTTTTTCTGCTTTTCAACAAAAGCCTCGTATCTACAGTTTATCAAAAGCAGTAGATACAATGTACGCGTGTTTTGTTGTTGTTGTAGTTGTTGTTGTTGAAAAGCCACGATTTGAGACGGCCATGTTTCAAGATCAGCCAATTCATAAGCACATTGTGACTGGGACACATGCTATCCTTTTGCGTTTGCTAAAGGTCACGGAGAAAGGAATTAGAGAACAAAATGATTCCTGATTAGACTGCGTGTATACGCAGGCTGATCTGGATTCATGTTGGTCTCTAATGATTTACGGGGCCTTTTGTCAGGTCCTGGACAGATGTAAACATTACATTGGGAGAGGAATGTTATAAAAAGTGACCTTGTGGCGTTTAGGAAATTATCATGACTATGGATGAACCTTCATATTTGCTTATATCTTGTTTTGACGTATCTACTAGAACAGGCTTGAGAAGTCATCGAGGCAAACGAAGAAATGATGATAGCAGAATTTTTTTCTTTTGCCTGGATTTTTTCTGCTTTATATTGTTCTGGAATCCTATCTTTTCCACAAACATTTTGTCGTCCGCATCCGCTTACATACTGGAACACTTAAATTCTTGCGGTTTTAGAGAGGGTTAATCAATTGTGTCTACTTACTCTATTTACTTTCTTTTATTGCAGGTCTTCCGATTCTCTCTGGAAGGTTCGACTACCATGACAAGAACATATCTCTGACATGGACTTTATCGTCGCTTTTCAACAAAAAACCTCGTAACTGCAGCTTGAATCAAGCTGCAGTTACTTGGTTTGTGTCAAGCTGCAATTACTTGGTTTGTGTTGAAAAGTATTGTTATAAAGTATTTCCCTATATTGCAGGTCTTCCGATACACTCTGGAAGGTTTGGGCACATTATTCACAACCATGACACAGACCACAGCTCACACAGACACAAACACCACCCGGGAAGGTCTACGTCACTCAGAAATACTCAACCCACGAACAATGACTTTAGCAGCAATAAAATATACGAGGTACCAAGTAATCGGCATTTCAACGATAATCGAGAATTACGCATTCAAAGTCTACCGAAGAAGTCTTATTTTCATAGCCAATATTACAAAAAGATTACACGAATAAATAATGCTCGAAAAAGGAAATCAAACACACGGAATAACTCTACGTCTACCGTTGTTTCAAGACCTATATATAGACATTTTCCATCGATCAGAAATGGTGACAAGCAAAAGATAGTAACACTTCCAGAAACACTTGAAAAATCGCTAACCCTTGGAAAGTATGACCATGATTTTAGTATAACAAGGCGGGGCGTTGCTGAGGCAGATCTACTTCAGTCTAAACAGACGATGACGCCCCATCTTCCTAGACGATATATCGAGAATCTCCTCAAACTAAACATCTGGAATACAAACAATACAATAAAGGTCAACCCTACCAGCACAGAGTTAGGAAGAAACTGGAATATACCAAAGTCTGACGCCAAACTCCGATTTAACGAACATATGATGGCGAGTGAGTTTTCTACTGAGAAGAGTAAAAGGAAGACATCAGAACCGACCCGCCCTGTGCCACCAACACAAGCAACCATTATCGAGCTGGCGTCTAAACTTAAAACGACGGCAGAATCTAGGAAAAGGAAACCAACTACGACGATAAATGAGACTACAGCCTCTAGCAAAACAACCGCGTCCACCGTAAATAAGCCGGGGAACGAACAACAGGGACAAAACAAACCGGAAAAGGATCAAGGTGTTGACCAGACAATCGTAAATAATATAAAACAAAAACACAATGTCTCAAAATCGGATGTCATTCAGTTGCAAGGTATACACATAATGTTTTCCAGTATGAAACAAAACTTAAGCAAAGTAATTCCAACCTTACATTTGACTGCTTCTTTATCAAATTCGAGTCAAAGTAAATCTAGTTCAAAACCTGAATCTTCGACCTTTTCAAAAGCATCAGACTCAAAAGCTTTCGATACCCTTATTGGTACCGCGGTTATTAAGAACGGCCATCTTTACCTTGTTGTGTATCCGTTTGGATCTTCGAAAAACTCTTCGGTGAAATATCACGGCGGTAAAACTTTCCCCCTATCAACAGAGGAAATAGATATCAGCAAGCTACCAAAAACTACTGAACCGACAAGAACAACACCCCAGAACAGCCAACCATCAACAACAACAGCCCAAGACCTTCCAGCCGTTGACTCGCAAACTACAAGCGTTGACAGCTTTGCTGATAAGCTTTCACTGGAATCTTTAGACTTAAAACTTGATCTTAAGCATATAAATACTCACGAAAAACAATCTGGACATCACCATCATCATCATCATAAAGGAACCCATTCATCTCACAGCGGTATGCATCATCATGAACATATGAATCATAAAGCAAGACATGGCCCTGCTATATCATCAACTGGTTTCGCAGAACCGGTTCCGAGATTTATATCTCCGTGGAAGAAATTTAATCTTTCGAGCGTCCTTCCACTCTTAAAATATAATTCGACGAATAGTAATTCAAACAGTGAAGATGACGACAGTGCCTATAAACTAGTTTCATTCATTGCTGAAGCAACAGATCCGTTTTACAAAGTAAGAGAGATACTTGGAACTTTAAAGAATACTACAACTAATGATACAACTACCCAAGGTCCCACACCTGACTTGGCGATTGACCCTGCAGTCGACGGAACATTCAACTTTGAACTGAAACTAGCAGGTGGTGATCTAACAAATGCTCTTAATCTTAGTGAAGTGTTAAACCAAGATAAATTCTCAACCGAAATACCTGTAGAAACGACGACCTCAAGTGTGAAATCTACTACTGTTGTTGATAAGATCGTACAGAACATTATGACAGAGCCTAGTATGAACGATATACACAGACATGATATACATCATTTCAAAACAACCGAAATGCCAAATATTATCAATATTGAGTCAACAACACGAAAGAGCACAACACAAGAATCTCTAATACCGCTTCATATATACCCGACCATGCTTTTAGTGTCAAAGGAAAATGACCTGTACGAAACAATTGATTCAGTCATAATGGAAAAACTAAAGGCCGAAAATTCAACAACTCCACAGCCAACAGTTCAAATAGACACTGTGCCTAATGTAACTCTTGAGGCACTGGGTATAAATAAAGAGTCGCTTCCAGCAGCGATTGCAGATAATGCACCTCAACATGTGGACTCGCCTACTGATAAATCAACTACAACAACGCACGAACCAACCACTACACAAACTACAAAAACAACAACAACAACCCAAACACCCCCTACAACAAACAAAGGTGCATCGGGAATGAATACAATAGAACATGCTCTCTCTGACAACTATCAAACAATTACTAGCTCTATAACAAACGATCACCAACAACACCAGCAACACAATAATCAATATTTCACCAACTATAATGACAATACTGTACACGAAACACTTCGTGGAAAAAGTAATCATGAACCACTTATTACTTTATCTGACGTTCTTCATAATATAAGAAAAATACAACTTCAAAATAGTGTTAGATTCAATTTACCAAATAACAATTATAATAGAATTAATACAAAAGGAGGAGACAAAGTCTCAAATGACAAAGACCCGGTGGTATTAGAAGGTCCTATCTACCAGGACTTTGTGACTGATTCTTATCTTAAATCCACAAATAACGTACCGAGTGTTCCAATGACTTCACCCACTTCGAACAGTTACAAAAGTTGGAGTCAGCATGCGGTTCGTCAAGCTCTTGGTGCAATGTTGGTGCTCTCTGTTGATGATATACTAGCAGATCATACAACGTTGCATGGTACAATAGTTATGGCTCAGAATAAAGACCAAAACAAAGATCAAAGTAAAGACTCATCAAGTAACAGCAACAATTGAAATGTTGGGTAAACATATCAATGCTTTTCAACAAAATCCTCGAAACTACAGCTTAAAACAAGCTGCAGTTTCGAGGTTGTTGTTGAAAAGCGGCGATATAGTGTTTTTATCCTTTTGATGGCTGGACTATTTTGTCCGCCATGCGTCGTCGAACGACGAAGTGGAGGGTGCTCTCTTTTTGTGAGCATCTGGCCAGAATTGGTTGTGCTCAAGTTACGAATGAATCCGGTGTAATGGACGTTAAGGAGAATGGCGTTTTTAATCGCAAGTTTGTGACAAACCATTGTGCATTATAACTAAACATATTTGCACTATAGATATAACTCGAAGTAAGGATGGTGATGTTTTCGCATGACTTGACGTTATTAAGATGGATTGCATTATGACAGTCTCTTGCGAATAAAGATAATAAATGACTTGTTTTGAAGTGCTTTAAATTTCAAATTAAAACTAATCGGTTTTTACTAGACATTGTGAAATAAGTTTCAAATGGCTTGATTTTGACCATAAGGCCTTAATTGAACATCTTTTAGTTGCTATAAGCAGGACTGACCCTAAAAGATTGGTTTGAGGTGCAGTGTTTTTAAACCTTTTTTTAATAATTTTGGAAGTAAGATGAAAAAAGACATCGTATAAATTAATGATATGTTTCCAAAGATGTGTTTTTTGTTAAATTATGTCTAGGAAATCGAATAAATGGTGCTTATTTAGAGATGATTTCTTGACATGAACGGATCAATTTCACTATAAAATGCTTCCAACATTTAAATTTTTTTAAATAGGTTATTGTCGCTTTTCAACAAAAACCTGGTAACTGCTGCTCTTTTTAAGCTGAAGTTATATGGTTTTCATTGAAAAGCGGCATAATACTGTACTTGGTACTTTTAAATATGAACTTTGTCGATAAATACATGTATGAATATAATTCTTATTCCAAGTCTATCAGTCAGATTAATATCTATACAGGCGGAGAAGTTATAAACGAGCAATAGGAAACGATTTTATCAAGTAAACCGTGACGTAATTTCGGACAAACAAGCGGTATTTCGTGGATGTTGTTATAAAATCTCGTAACTACGGCTTGAATCAAGCCGTAGTTACGAGATTTTATAACAACACCGACGGGTTATCAAAATATAACAGTAGAACAATTCTGTTTTTAGCACAAAATTCATTGCTATTAGAATCTTGATCAGACAGCAGCTTACCTGTGTATAATGTATCACGAAAATATTAAGACAAAAGGAGAAAATGTTTGATACCAGTAACACTCCTAAACTAACGACAATTTAAACGTAGCCATTGATACCAGCAACTTCTTTCTTTTGTCTCAATTTCTCACAACCAGTTTGAACAAAAGGGACTTCATTGGCAAATTGTTATTGATATGTCTATATTGATTGACCAGATTGTTTTTCATAGCTGAACTTAATTATTGTTAGTGCGTAAGTTCTAATAACGCTGCCTTTCAACGAAGACCTCGTAACTGCAGCTTACAACAATCTGCAGTTACGAGGATTTTGTTGAAAAGAGATGATGCACGTATGTACGATCGTTTTGCACTAGCCTATTTGCACGAATGTACATCATTTCCACCTTTTTAGCTCACCTGAGCACAAAGTGCTCAAGGTGAGGTATTGTGATCGGTCGTTGTCCGTCGTCCGTCCGTCCGTCCGTCCGTCCGTCCGTCCGGCCGTCCGTCCGTCCGTCCACAATTTCTTTAAAGATCTTCTTCTCCCAAACCAGTTGACCAATTTTCTTGAAACTTGGCAGGAATGATCCTTGGGTGAAGGGCTTTCAAAGTTGTTAAAAGAATTTGATTCCATCAAAGACTCTGGCTGCCGCGGCATGAGAAAAGGGGAAAATAGCCAACTCTTTTAAAAATCTTCTTCTGCCTAACCAGTGGGCCAATATTCTTGAAACTTCACATGAATGATCCTTGAGTTAAGGGCTTTCAAAGTTGTTAAAAGAATTTGATTCCATCAAAGACTCTGGCTGCCGCGGCATGAGAAAAGCAGAAAATAGCCAAATCTTTTAAAAATCTTCTTCTGCCTAACCAGTCAGCCAATATTCTTGAAATTTCACATGAATGATCCTTGAGTGTAGGGCTTTCAAAGTTGTTAAAAGAATTTGATTCCATCAAAGACTTTGGCTGCCGCGGCATGAGAAAAGGGGAAAATAGCCAAATATTTTAAAAATCTTCTTCTGCCTAATTAGCAAGCCAATATTCTGGAAACTTCACATGAATGATCCTTGGGTGAAGGGCTTTCAAAGTTGTTAAAAGAATTTGATTCCATCAAAGACTCTGACTGCCGCGGCATGAGAAAAGGGGAAAATAGCCAAATCTTGTAAAAATCTTCTGCCTTCAACTAGTTGGCCAATATTCTTGAAACTTCCCATGAATGATCCTTTGGTGAAGGGCTTTCAAAGTTTTTGAGAGACTTTGATTCCATCAAAGCCTTTGACTTCCGCGGCATGAGAAAAGGGGAAAATAGCCAAATCTTTTAAAAATCTTCTGGCTTACTACATGTAGTTGGCCAATATTCACATGAATGATCTTTGGGTGAAGGGCTTTCAAAGTTGTTATAAGAATTTGATTAATATCAAAGCTCTTAGTGCAGTTGCATCAGAAAAGGGGTAAAAGAGCAAACACTTTTGAAAAGGCTGAATTTTGTTTCATTCTTTTGAAAAACTAAGGAAAAGGGGCTTTCTTAATTTGCTGCTATACAGGTCAAAATGTTTATTTCAACAAGGCAAGAAATTTCAGGTGAGCGATCTAGGGCCATCATGGCCCTCTTGTTTTGTATTTGTAACCCGTTACACTAAAAGGGACCTTATTGGAAGTTCACAAAACAAAAAAACGAAAAATGAAATGGATTAGGCTCAACAGAGGTTTAACTGACGCCGTTTTTGGAAAAACAGAACAAGTAATACGATAGGTAAAACATTATAGATCCAGAAAAGAACCAAGAAGTGAAAAGTATCGTTCCTAGTCCGTCTGCGTGGACTGCATAGACTGGCTAGGGCCAATACTTTTCACACCTCTCAGAAAGTCCCTTTTAGTTTGACGGGTCACTGTTATTTTCGACTTAAAAGGTTTAATTTATGTGGTGAAGTGCAGAATGAATTACAATGGACACCAAATACATGATTGTATCAGAAAATGTCATAATAAAAGACGAGGGCATTTTTAAGTAATACGTCTTTCTTTTTATTTTGCAAACATTTCTATATATATATTATATTTTAAAGCACACGTGTATCGAGCGTGGCTTTATGCATTACCCGTTGTATTCTTATTCAATTTGTAATATAGCTCACGCTAAATTACCTGGCAGAGCATCCCTAGCTAATAGCTAGAGATGCTCTGCCAGGTCATTTATCGTGAGCTATAACTAGTGCATATAAAAATGAAAAAAAAAAAAATGCTGGTCACGAGCCATTTTTCCTCTTTTTCCTCGACGATTTACAAAGCCTGTGTTGGGCGTCAAAAGGCTAGGCTATGCAAATCCAAAATCGTTGTTCGAAGATTCCGAGAAAATCTTCTTTTTTTCTTTCATTTATTTTTACCTAACCTTTGTATCTTTTTAGTTAACGTAGAATACCCGTAATGTGGCCATTTTGAGATTAATAGTACATCGGATGTATTTGGACAATGTCGATACGTATCCGAACTTATTCGGGTGCGGTCGTAAACATTCGGCGGTGGAAACTTCCACCGCCGAATGTTTTCGACCTCAGCCGAATAATTCCGACGCGGCGTGAATCTCATTAGGGTGGATTTTCTTAAACCAATTCGCAAAAAACCTACATTTTCTACTGTCCATCCTTTTCAGTCTGAGATGTTAGAGATACATGTGACTTTGCGCGTGACTGTGCACGTGATTGTGCCATATGACACGTGACACATGATTATATTTTATTGGTCAGTTGATATTTCGTTCAGCGGCAATCGATTAATTAATTATTACCGCATAATGTCGTTTCCCGGTTTCTATGTTTTCAACTGTAAATCCAGAACATTCGTCTTAAAACATTGCATCAAATTACATCTATTTTAGCACAAGCTTCATTGCTATTTCAGTTTAACACCCGTGGAATGGACGCTGTTGGTCGCGATGCGGTGAAACCTGACCAATTGATCGATTACATATCGAGTTTGGTCGACATGGGTAATAAAAATTGGTCGGGGTTATCGAGCGTGATCTGCACCTCTCAGGCTTCTTACTTGGTTGTTTGCATATCAAAATATTCGTTGGAGATCGCAAGGAAAATTGAACGGGAAGCGATTTTAGTCGGGTATAAGATAAAGCTGATCGATAATCAATCGTGTCTGGATCTGCACCGCTCAGGTGTCACGCTCTTTTTTCCGCATTTCAAAATATTCGTGGGCGATCGGATAGAAAAAATGACCGGGAAGCAATTCTTTGATCGGGCATAAGATATACCTGATCGATAATCAATCGTTTCTGGATCCTGCACTGCTCAGGTGTCATCCTCTTTTTTCGCATTTCAAAACATTGTGGGCGATCGCGTAGAAAATTGATCGGGATTTTTGATCGGGCAGAAGATATATCTGATCAAGAATTAATCGTGTCTGGAAATTGAGTGTGCTGGATTTGATATATTTTACTATGGCCGTGCTATGGCCGTGATATGGCAGTGGACGCGGTATCTTGTCGCGCGTTTCAACACTAGACGCGGTTGGAATTTGTAGGCCGTGGTACGGCAGTGTTCTGGCAGTGGAACAGCCGCCGGCGGCCATACCACGTCCATTCCGCGTCCATAGCACGGCTGAAACGAAATTGACCCAAAGTTACCGCGCCCAACCACGTCCAAAATAGTTTCAGATTCTTTAGCCGTGGTATGGCCGCGGAACGGCCGCGGAGTCGTATGTAACCGGACGTTCAGAAATTATTTTTTTCTCTTTGAATATTAGCAGATAGCGTTGTATTCTTATATCATTGTAACATTTGACTTTTTAAATGCAAAGTTTAATGTTGACAACTGTCACATTTTTATCTGCATATGGCTGTTTTTCAACAAAAACATCGTAACTGCAGCTTAAAACAAGCTGCAGTTACGAGGTTTTTTGTTGAAAAGCGACGAATTATGGTATAGGCATACTACTAATGATAATGGGTTAAGAGTTCAGCGACATTACAGAAAAATGCGCTTGCAACCTTGAAAAGTCTAATTATCATTTGTTAAATTTGACAGCGACTACTTTTGACCGTGACATATCTATTTTTGCGTTGTTTTATAAATACGAGTTACACGGAAATAAACATTTACATGTACTTTTAACATGTACTTTTGTTTGTTTATTTTTGCTTCTGCGCTAATTTGAATAATTTCATTTCGCGAACATTATCTTAGCCCTCTGCCAAACGATACCTGGTTTTGTCGTCCCTATATAATATGAATAGTTTTGGAAAGCATCTGTCAAAAGAAGAATATATTATTGATATCCAACATTTTCTCCTTCTTGCCTCAGTATTTTCTGTGTTATTCTCTAAACGAAATCAAATTTAAACATACAACCCATCATTAGCACCAAAGAGCCAGAGGCGAAATTTGAAAAGTGCCAGTAAATCCTAAACTGTGTTATATTTCCATTCCAAATACAGACATAAGCATTTTGAACGGTTTAGAATTTTGAATTATTGCATTACATAATTATGGAAATATTTGACAAAAAATGTTATAAATTACCTCCCTTGCATATGAATATAGAGTAAAAAGATATTTGTAAATTATTTTCTTCTTGAAGCATAATCTTGAAATCTGGCACGATGAATCAACTCATTTGAAGTGTAAAAATTTACAAGAGTGTGTAATTTGATGCATGTCCCATGGCTAGAAAGTGGAATTTTCAATGATGGGCCATATACCTTAAACAACATCGATTTTATTGTCTGCAACGTATTTAAACATTTGGACCAACCATAAATCGTTGTTTTTCATCGAAAACCTCTTGACTGCAACTTATATCAAGCATGAGCATTCTCTCATTTGAGCATTCTTTCTACCAATCTAGAGCTTTGCCTCCTTACCAACCAGCGTGGTTAGAGTGCTGTATGACCATCACAGTGTTATTATCTTTATTTTCATTTGTTTTGTAGGGTCGTTAAGGCATAATGTAAGATAAATCTACTATTCATTGACAATTTTGATTGTTTTCTCGTAACAATTCGGAAAGACAAATGTCTGTCATTGATAAATTTGGTCATGTTCTCGTAACGTTTCATTGAATAAAACGATTTTACGTGACAATAACGATTGATTATAACTTATTGGACGTTACCAATATTAGAATTATCGATAATGAATCGATGAATTATTGAATGAGAGGGCGAAAAAAGAAAATAAATGTTTACGTAAATATGTACAGAGGTCATTGCTCTTCTATAATTATGTGCTCTTCAAACTTTGACCGAGTTTGGTTAGTGGCTTAACAAAAACAAGACCTTGTTTTGTTGACGTCACCATTGGTAAAGGCTTGCGAATATTGATACCACCTGAAACGGTGCTCGAAATATTGTAAAGTTGCATGATTCTCAAAATGTCCACATTACTGGTATTCCACCTTTATTCAAGAGAAAAGAGGAGTTCATATCAAGAATTGGAAAAATACAAATTTTATAGTATTACGTTTCGCAAACAAATAATCGGTATTTTCATTTGTATTTCGAAGTTTGTTCTTCTCCACATTTAATAATATAATAAATTGCGTAATAAAATGCTCGCCCTTTACCTCGACCTAGACACTGGTATTAAATCAGCCTTATAGTTATGAACAGCATATATCTAATCATGAAATCAATCCATGCCAAATATTTGGCAGCCTGCAATTAATTAATTACTCATCCACGTTGAACGTCAAAAACGTCATAACGACGGCTTATTTAAGCCGTCGTTATGACGTTCTTGACGTTCGGTGCTAGATAAAAGACGGAAGAAACTCTGCAGAAGCTTAATTGACGTAATTGACAACTTAAATGACAGCAACATTTCATAATGCACGTGCATAGTTACATCTTTACCGCATCAACCTTCAACCAATGTCAGCAACTTTTAGAAACTGAATGTCTTGCGTGGTATTTTATTATTTGTTTTATAGCAGAACAGAACATAGATTAATTCATGCCAATCGTAAGCACAATAAAACTCTTATTTGGCAAATATACAAACCATCTTACATTTTCATGAATTTAAACAAGTATAACACTATGCGAAGCAAACATTAAAACAGCTCATTAAGGTAGAATACCCGTTAATCTAGGGGCCAACCCCAAAAAGAGGCATAGAAAGTGGTTTTCTTTGGACCAATAGTCCAGAAAGATTCCGATGGTACAGTGAGTTAGGGTAACCATTGGGGCTTTATTTTATGGTGGATGATTTTTTTCTGGGGGCAGACAACTCTTACCACCAATAAGGGCATGTTCAAAGAAAGGCTTTATGACAAAACATGTTTACAATCTAGTTCTCGCAAAAGTAAACCAATATTCATTAAACTTAAACAGAACAAGTATGATAATAGGTTCTTCGATGAGTTTGATTATTGGCCAGATCGGACCAGAAAGTCCTGAGTTATCTGCCCTTGAACATTAAAAATAGCTATTTTAGACTTTGTTTACATTCTAGCATCCACAAATATTGACCAATGAAAATGAAACTTCTACATAATGATAAAGACCATAAGATCTCAAATGAGTGTGATTTTCGGTCTGATCGGACAAGGAAATTATGAGTTATTTGCCCTTGAATTTGACAAAATTGCCGTTTTTGACTGTTTTAGACTTTGTTTACATTCTAGAATTTATAAATATTGACCAATCAAGTTGAAACATGAACATTATGTTGCTGACTATAAGATCTCTAAGGCGTTTAATTCTTAGAATGATCAGAATAGAACATCGCGAGTTATATGCCCTTGAATTTAACAGATTTGCCATTTTCGACTATTTTCGACTTGATTTACACTCTAGAATCTTCAAGTATTGATCAATCCAAATAAAACTTATGCATAACGATTGGAATCAAAAGATCTCAGATGAGTATAATTTTCAGAATGATCGGGACATAAATTCATGAGTTATTTGCCCTTGAATTTTACAAAATTGCCGTTTTACGACTATTTACGACTTCGTTTACACTTTAATATCTACAACTAGAGACCAATCAATTTGAAACTTGGTCATAATATTGTTGACCATAAGATCGTGACTGAGTACAATTTTCAGAATGCTAGGGACATAAAGTCATGAGTCATAATGCCCTTGAATTTTACAAGATAGCCATTTTCAACTATTTTCAACTCCGTTTACACTCTAGAGTGTATAATTATTGACCAATCCAAATGAAACTCATACATAATGATTGGGACTATAATATCTCGATTGAGTACAATTTTCAGAATGATCTGGACATAAGTCATGAGTTATATGCCCTTGAATTTTACAAAACTGCCATTTTCGACTATTTTCGACTCCGTTTACACTCTAGCATGTATACTTATTGACCAATCCAAATGAAACTTATACATAAGGATTGGGACTATGATATCTCGATTGAATACAATTTTCAGAATGATCGGGACATTAAGTCATGAGTTATATGCCCTTGAATTTTACAAAATTGCCGTTTTCGAATATTTTGAATGGTTTACACTCTAGCATTTACAATTATTAATTAATCCAAATGAAACTTTTATACAATTTTGGTGACCAAAAGATCTAGGACGATTATAATTTTCAGAATGATCGGGACTGGAAGTCATGAAATATGCCCTTGAATTTTACAAAATTGCTGTTATAGACTATTTCCGACTTGGTTTACACTCTAGCATCTACACTTAATGACCAATCCAAATGAAACTTGGACATAATTTTGGTGACCATAAGATATAGAATGATTTTAATTTCAGTAAGGCAGGATCAGAAAGCTGTGTTTTTGTGCCCTTGAATTTGATAAAAACTGATTTTTTTTACTTTGGTTTTACTCTAACAACCACACATTTTGGCCGGTCGAGACAAAAAACTAAAACATAATGTTGGTGACCATTTTTATAAGGTGAATACAAATTTCGACTTAATTGGACTAGAACTTGTTAAGTTATCTTCCTTTGAATTGATCTAACTTTCCATTTTGACTTTATTTTCAGTCAAATAACCAGATATATGGACAAATCAAGACGATATTTGATGGGTAGAATGTTTCCGACGTTGTTTTTACTCTAAAAACCACACATAGTGAACAATCAAGACAAAACTTGGACACCAAGATAACTACTACGAGAGTTTGGATCAGTTTGGCATTCAGTTATTTAGTCAGGATAGAAAGTCTAGAGTTATTTGCTCTTGAATTCTGTAAAATTGACTTTTTCGATCCTGTTGTCACCCTAGCTACCACAAACATTGACCAAGCTAGACAAATCTCAGTCTGTGACTGTGAGATATATTTAATAGTGTTAATGTGAATCTGACATCCTGAGTTATAAGCCTTTAATTTTGACAAAATGACCATTTTTGACTTTGTTTTCATTGCAAAAGACACACATGTTGATCGGTCGATACAAAAGGTGGACAAAATGTAACAGACCACAAGATATGGTTCAGTTTTCAGCCTGATTATGATCCAACAATTTTAATTGCTTTCCCTTGAACTTGACAAAACTGCTGTTTACGACTGTTCAGTTTTGCAGTCACAAATATTAATTGATTTGAATAAAACTTGGGCTCATATTATCTTGGTTCAGGTGAGCGATTTAGGACCATCATGGTCCTCATGTTATTTATTAAGAATATCTGACAATCAAAATTCTTTTTCAAGGATTTGCGTTAAATGTCAGTTGAAAACGCGAAATTCGTTAAGTTACAGGTAAATATTGATAACGTTTTAAGCACACAAAGTTTGGGAGATGAAAGACGTACAGACGATCGGACGGACAGAATGGACAGTAGAATTCATTCACATATTCTAAATTGTCTCCTTCTACATTACTTCTATCAGTCTTTTTCGATGATTTGGGTGCAAAATTGTGACTTATCTGAATTATCTGCCAATAAATAAGCTATCAACCATTTCCGACAGAAAACTTCCAATTTTCAAAAAATATATCAACTTGCGGACATGGATTAGACATATTTTTATCAAATGACATGCCATGTTAGAAGTTTAAAAACATTTCCGAGTACTTGGAAATGCATTTTCACAGTTTTAAGCAGATCTATGAGTTTTTGGCTTTTTAACGACATCATGAAGTAGAAGGGGGTAGACATAGCTTAAATTGGTGGGTGGGGTATGGACAATTGTATATTTCTTAGAATTCAAGATGATTTTTTGGTATAAGAAAATAACAATCACGAAGACTATTCAAATGTGATTTCTTTCCATAAAAATGATTTATCAATTAGATAAAAATGGTAGTATAGAAACAATTTCTGACGACTACTATTTAACCTTAATTTCAAGTGGGTGGGGTAAGAAAAGTGCATGTAAAAAAAAATTGCACCACTTTTGATTATGGCATCCACCTTATTCTAACGTCCCATTGAACTAACAATCACCTGGTACCAACAGATTTTTTCTGGACGATTGGTCCAATAAAAAATTATTTTGCGGGACGGGCCCCTAGACTAGTAATGCCGCCATTCTGAGATTTAAGAATAATCAGATTTTTACGAGCGGCGTCGTTACGTATCCGAACCTATTCGGACGCTGTGCGTAAATATTAGGCGGTGGAGAATTCCATCACCGAATGTCTTCGATCGCTCTCGAATAATTCCGACGTCGCACGAATCTCATTAGGGGTATTCTACCTTAATGAGTAAGGATCTTGAAGAGTAGACACTTTCTGCAGTTGAGACATTTGCGGGTCTACATCACCATTTGAATAGGCACTGTCTGATCAGAATCCATGCTGCTTTCTAATTGCTTCTTCTTGAATAATTGTCAGTGTTTCCTTTTATATCTTAAGGCAATTATTATTTTATTGGGGGGTCAAACTGGATCATAAAAGGGTTAAATTGCTGCCGACCGATGGTCAAGTCGGAAGTACCATCCAACAATATTGTGTGCTGAATTACATAAAATGGACCAGGATCTGGAAAAAGGCCCATTTTGTTCTCTAATAGCTTCTTGTTATTCAAATATCAATAACTCAGGGAAACTTCAATCCTATAGTACATTTAAACATAATTTTGAAATTGAGAAATACCTTTCATGTGTTAACACAAAGAGATACAGAATAGCTCTCACAAAATTCAGACTATCATGTCACCAATTAGCAATTGAAGAAGGCCGATACCAAAATATCCCAAGGGAGAACAGACTTTGTAAACATTGTAACCTCAGGCTCATCGAAAATGAATATCATTTCCTTTTAGTTTGTCCGAAATACTACGATTTACGCAAGAAATACATAAAGAACTTTTATCTTAATTGGCCAACTTTAAATAAATTTGAACTACTTATGAATACTAAATCAACAAAAATACTTAACAATCTTGCTAAGTTTATTTATGCTGCAAATAAGGTGCGCACACTTGATTTGCCGAAAAACTAAACTGTAGCAATTCCTACAAATAAACCTCATTCTACACAACTATTAATTTTATATCTTCTCTCGGAAATTTAATATGTATCAACATGTTGTGATTCGATAGAAAAGTATTGATAAAATCTTCATTCTCTCCGAATTTTCATGAAGGATGAAGGATGACAAAACCAACTAAAGTGCAAATGTACAGGATGTAAGATATAAATAAGGTCGCTGTAGTCCAAATATTTGTCAAGACTAGGTCAGGTGCAATGTGACTTCTTGAATGATAGTGGCCCGAAACGCAATTAAGATGTCGCATTATTTGAGAAAAAAAATCTTTTTAAATAAATACAATCTTACAGGTAAAGTCCAGCAAGACTAACCCGGGACAACTTAAGTTTCGTCGATTAAATCCGTTAGTTGAGCGTCTTAAGAAAATATTGCCGAAGCGGGGTCATTGCATATGCATTTGTCTCGGGTTAATCTTGCTGGACTACATCTATGTGTGTAGATGTATTCCAGAAACCGTTGCTTTGACGGGCGTCTAAAATGCATATCCGTCGCTTTTCAACAAAGACCTCGTAACTCCAGCTTTAACCAAACTGTAATCACGAGGTTTTTGTTGAAAAGCATCGACGCATCGTTTCGGTAAGATTTCAGGAGAAGTGCACAGAAAATCCAGGGGTTCGCTGTGGCCCAGGTTGGATATCAAAACTGGGTCAGTTGCATTAATGTCGCCTCAAATAAAATTGGTCCTTGAGCAATTCAGAAGCCGCCTCATATGAAATCGGCGCTTTCGGGAAACATACATTTTAGGCAAAAGCTACATTAATTTATTTTTTTATCATTTTACTTATCAACTATAGTGAATTTATGCGCCTATCTACGTTTGACAATATTGCCCGTACAGCTTCTTCCATGCATTCGGTTGAACTTGCCATAAATTTTGCATAGCACACGACCTTTCATTTTTGCAATTTGATTTTCTAATCATCTCCCATTGACGAGAGACATTTCCTTTTAGCAGCAAATATTTATTCTAGTGTTCATCCTAGTTTTTGGACCAATGAAATTGCAGTATATTTGAAAATTTCGGCGCTATATTTCACATAAACGCAATGCCGGTCAGTTTATGTCACGGATATACATAGCCATGCCCCCGTTTCCTGTACAGTTATGAAAAAATGATGTAATTTTTGCGAATATGGCGTATTTTTTCGGAAAATGATGTATTTCCAGTAAGATCCGCTCGATAGTACATGTGTAGCTCCGGTCGGAGGCGTGATTTGAAGAATGACAGTAGAAGCGTATGTTTTCATTGGTTGGCGAACACCAAGTCAGATAGAGTCTGTATAGTAGATTCTACGCGACATAAACGTTCAAAGGCTGTGCCTTTTGAACGTTTATATCGCGTAGAATCTACTATAATACGTAGCGTGTAGGTGCCGCTCCGTGAAGCTCTTATCTTCATGTGTACCTTTGAAATTTTTGCCTTCGTTTCACACGTCATCTATTTCCTTTCTTTTAGAATGTATAAACCGAATTATGACAAACCGTTGCATTCACTGCAAGAATACAAGACATAAGGCGCGAACCCATCAGAATGAATGAAAAGTACCATTTCTTGCATGACATGACGTGCAAAAAATAAACTTGAAATGAAGAGACGGACATAATTTCCGCTTTCAATGAGTCATTATTATTACGCTTCTGTGCTATGTCATTAGGTGGAACATCTATGTATTAGATAGAGACTGTATAGTAGATTCTACGCGAAATGAACATTCAAATGCGCGCAGACTCTATCTTACTTAGTATTCGCTAGCGGTTCATTGGGGACGGAGGCGTGGCTATGTAAAGACTTCACATAAACTAGCCGGAAGCTCGTTTATGTGAAATATAGCGGTTAAATCTTAAAATATACTGCAATTTCATTGGTCCAAACAGTAGGTTTAACACTAAGTTCTGATATACGAAATATCTAAGCCCATATCGCCGCTTGCTCGATGCTTGTTTGAAGTTGCATTTACATGGTTTCGAAAGGAAGCAGGCAGTAATATGCGGATTTTAAATAGAAGCAACTCATTTGAGTTACCACCACACTAGTCTTTGGGTTGAGACATTAAACCAAAGTTCCGTGTCCATAATTATGTCCGTAGCTATTGCGTAAGAAACTCCGCTCATTTTATTCTTTTAGTCATTATTCACGCATACTTTTAAATCGAAATCAATGATTGAATGAAGTTTAGTGCCTCTTTCAACTGCTTTGGTCTTATCGCCACGGCTTGATCGAGCATCTAACCATGGATTTCTGGCATTTCTGTAACCAGTAATCCAAAGCATAAATCCTCAGACTTCACTCAACAAGACAATTTACATGTATTGGTGAAAGAAAAATGTCATATTGGATTTTGACCTAGACAGGATTCGAACCCACAGGCCCTGGACTGACAGACTCCGACGTTAAATATTGGGATATCCAGCCTCGCTTATATATATCACTGGTGGTGAACTCGGACAAAGCGAGGAACATTTTTCATGAACACAAGGTACAGATACTTCATTGCACATACGGATTTTTGTAAACAATACACGTGGCATTTTGTTTTACTTCTTTTTCCGTCTTTTTTTAAAAGATGCACTCAAATGGAAGTTACTAAGGTATGTAGATATGATTTATAATACGCACGAAAATATCAGTTTTATCGATCATTATTTTCAAATGGTATAAACGGATTGCAAGTGCACAAAGCGCATATTGAGATCATGTGGGTTGATCTTAATCGCCCGAACGAAATGGTACGATATCACTGTTTATATTTATCTATTTGCATTGCAAGTATATAAAAAAGACATATAAATGTACAAATAAAGGCTGTAAATGGCAGTTTTCGGTGTCATGTCATTGAAAATCATTGTGCGGTTTCTTCGTGACAACGTTACAGCATGTTTGCGATGTTATCTTTTCCAGCTACGGTGTTTTATGAGCACATGTTTGATAAATTAATCGATTGCACTGGACTTAACGGCACATTTAAACATTTATTCGGTAATATCGCATCATCATCATCATCATCATCATCATCAGCATCATCATCATCATCATCATCATCATCATCATCATCATCATCATCATCATCATCATCATCATCATCATCATCATCATCATCGTCATCATCATCATCATCATCATCATCATCATTTTTATCGTTACCTTGGAGTTTCACCGGTAAGATTTTCGTTATGCCTTCTTAAATTTGGTACAGGTGGAGAATAAGCTATTAAATGAGAACAAGATGGATCTTGATCAGACAGTGCACATGCAAAGTCTGATCTGGATCCATGTTGGTCGCAAAAGCCTAAATGAACGTTTCCAGATCTATACTGTAATATTTGTCATTACCATTATCACCATTTATTCTAAGGAGGATCCACTGCTTCACACATCCCAGGTCCGTACGAACAGGGGGACTCTGGAGCCACACCCCCCCCCCTCATAGTTGGCAAAAATGCCGAATTTTCTTCATTTCACATTTAAAACTTATGGCAAATCTAATTTAGTTTCCCCCCCCCCCGAATATTAGACACTGGACTAGACAGGGCCCATATGGAATTGCTTTCTACGGGCATGCATTCTAAAGTATACTAACGGGAAAAGTTAACAGTGCGCATTTCCTTTTTAATTAACACCTTGATTGCATGCGGTACATGAATAAAATTTCACAAATATACATTTAATCTTTTACTTTCAAAAATTGTCAATTTATCACTATACTTGTTATTACCGTAACAATTCCTGAAAGTGGATAAGGATAAGATTCGCGTTTACAAGACATTTTCGAGTGTGAACACCGTTGGTATTAATACATGCTATGCAATTGTCCTTAGAAAACAATAGATGCTGTCTAAACCACTGAAGGTAATGTTGTCAATAACATCGTAGCAAGACTATGGGTATCGCCACTCTCTTGCACACGGTTCATTCATTACATTCACCTCTGTAGTTGCCTCAGAGAGTATTGCGTCATCATCTGCTAGATTATGTCACTTTCTATCACATCAAAACGGCAATAACAAATAATTTTTCTTTTCCAAAGTCCAAAATATGTCATACTTCACGTTGCTTAAAATTTAATATCATTTTCCAACGAAAATAATTATTTTTTTTTAGATTGATGTCATTCATTCAAATTTTCTGTACGTTTCATTCTGATAGGGAACGATTTTATCCAGCTAACCGTGACGTATTTCGGACAAACAATAGTATTTCGTAAGTGTTGTTATAAAATCTCGCAACTACGACTTGATTCAAGCCGTAGATACGATATTATATAACAACACCGACGATTTATCAAAACAAAACGTTAAACCTAGTCTATTTTTAGCACAAATTCCTGCCATTGGTAAGGAGGCTTGAGAAAATAGTTCCATTGTATATGGGTTATTTCATCAGTTATAGTGCCTTTCAAATGTAACCAGAATCATCATTTCTTTGTCTACTTAATTATGTAACACATGAAACAGTTAAACAGTAATAATACACGTTTTCCTCGGTTTGACAAGATTCTTGTCATTCATACGCCCAGGCCGTTGCAGAGATGTATGTGAGAGTAACGAACGACAACTCTGCTCGGAGATTGGGGTATCGCAAGACGTCTGAAACGGATGGTCTAATACGTTAATCAGCCTCTACTGCTGATAGAACTCAACCCAGGAAGCAATCTATCTGTAACGTTTGCCTTTTTCTGTCGATTTCACAGGTAGTAGTCCCGATAATGGTTGTCTTGTCGGAATGACGTCACGTGTAGACGTTGGATGTGTTGGAATCGTCTCAAAATTGTAGCATGGCAAGAAAATCGAAACAGTCTAATTAATGGGGTAATTCGACTGTTTTCGATTTACTTGCCATGCTTCAATATCTTGTATTTATTTCGGTACATTTATGAATAATTCTAAAATTGGCGACCATTTGCATTAGACAGGTGGCTACTTTCTTATGACGGGGAGTATATTTGTGCTAATATGATTAAATCCATTTGTTTCAATATTTTAGATTTCAGGAAGATAAAATGTTAAAAAAGACGTTTCACTACATTTCTCCTGAAACAAAAGTTTGCGTTCATGATCTGTTTTCATGACTTTATAACATCGCCGCCAAACAATACGACGTTGTTCCCGCGTTTTGTGTAATTGGCGTTGAAGAACGTATAGCTTATTGTCATACAACTTCTACTTTTTCAATTTTCAGTTTAACCTCTTAACAATACAATGTCCAATAGGATATACAAACTAAAATCAAAATTGAAATTAGCATATTTTTGTGTATATTATTATACGCATGTGGCATGTTTCCATGGTGATTTCTTTAATTTAGGACGGTGGAACTTTCCTATTTCTATATATTTAATTCTTATACCTATGTTTATATATTTTTTAAGTTCTGCTTCGAAAGGCCACACTAATACTTAATGTACAATGACTTTGTAAATATGACAGTCCAAAAAAACTTTCAGACAGTTTTCAAGAGAATTTTCGTCGCTATGCATTCCGACTTTTGTATTTTCCCCAATATTATTGTTGATAGATTACGTCAAAATCATTGTTTGGGAAAGGGTTAAAATGTTTCACTCATCAATAGGAAGAACACATGAATAAGAGATATCGGTTATGGCAATCAATTGTGTGCTAAAATAGACTTGGTTACTGTTCTGTTTTTATAAACCGTTGGTATTGGTATAAAATGTCGTAACTACAGCTTCAAACAAGCTCTAGTTGCGACGTTTTACATTTACATTTACGGAATGCCATCGTAGTCCGAAATTAATCACTGCTTTCTTGATAAAATTGATCCATATTCAAAGACGAAGCAATGAAATACATTATGTATTTCCGAAACAGTTTCCCCCATTTAGAAAGGTTTGGAAAAACATTGAATCAAAAGAAGAATAGATCTATACTGAAAATAATTTGACTCTTTTTTTCTTAATATTTTCCTTTCATATTTTCTTATTAAGTACACACATTTTAACTCTCAACATAATAAATTAATGTATTTTGACACCAAGAGCAGTCAGCTAGAGAACTTGGCGGACGGGTAGAAAAACGGACGGACGGGCAAACGAAGCACTTTCTATGTGGTGGTCATTACTGAAAGCCTTCTAATTGGGGGCTGCAATACCAGATAGGCCTATTGTTTTGGAAATGATTATTGTATATCATTTATTCGTCTTTGAAAAAGAATAATTTTTATCTACTATATATAGACCTAGTGACGTTTTTTCGGACAAACACTAATGCTTCGTCGGTGTAAATCTAAAACGTCACAAACTCAACTTTATTGAAGCTGTAGTTACGGGAGTTTATAACAACACCTGCGATTTATCCATATTTAACCGAAAACCCATTCTATTGTTAGGACAAAAGTCATTGCAATTCGAACAGCCATTGAAAATGTTCACGGTGTCATGAATAAACCGTACAAGTCCCCTTCAAAAAACGTTAACTACGATTTTCACATCGGAAAAAAACTTCTACCCCAAGAATTGTAATACCAACTTCAGAATCAGTCAGAGAAATGAAATAACAAAAATTACAATAGCCTCTAAGTGTCTCTCCAATTCGTCCATATTGTTTTGGGCGGATAAACACGTGCAAATCGTTGTGTACATGCTCAAACTAGTAAAACTGGTTTTTAAACGCGCATTTAAACATGAAGTATCTGTACCTTGTGTTCATGAAAAATGTTCCTCGCTTTGTCCGAGTTCACCACCAGTGTATATACTCAAAGGAAAAAGTTTAGTCAGTATTTTTGATGGTCAATAATTCGGCCAAAATACAACATGTCAGTGTAGAATTTCACACAATATTTGTTCAACCGTCAAACATTGAATGTCATTTATCGTTTCTAACTGTCTGTCTACAATTGATAACTTTGTCTGGGTGGTAAACCAGCTACTGGTCCTGATGGAACGATTTCTTGAAAACGCAGTAAAATGCTATGAGCAACAGGTTGGGTGCATAAGTCGCCATAATTTACTGTGAATTCCATTACAACGGAGTTTTGTCACTCACAGTCAACAAAGAGATTTCTATTCTACCAAGAAATGATACAAGGATCTTTTTTTCGTGTTAATTTCCAGGAATTTAGAGCCTACAAAAAGTCACTACTGAAGCTGTGATTTTCAATTTGACCCCATATGAATTGAATTGTTGAAAGGAAGGTTAAGTAAAATATTGATGCCAATGGAATTTCACCGACTTGTTCTAAATTGGTTGAAGATTGCTATGAGTAAACATTTTGGCGTTGTAGAATGCTTTTGACAAAATTATTGACCAAAAACTTTATACTGACTAAACTTTTTCATCTCAGTATATATCGAAACCAATCTGATTAAAAATCCGGTGTTTACTCACAGTATTATCTGACAAGCACAAGTTATGGGTAATCGTCTTTGACCTTTTCTTCTGACCAATCAAATTAACACCTTTACATTTTTACTAGCGGTTTAAAACGCCATGACAATATCACATTACGGAGCATAATCATGTGTTTGCATGTGCTTGTCATGGAAAATTGTATACATGTATGAAAAGAAATTTGATTGGTTAGAAGAAGAATAACCGATTTTGAATTTTTAATGGTCATAGACGATTATCTTTAACCGGTGCCTGTGACATGTTACTGTAAGTTAACACCGATCAGATTGTATCGGAATAAAAGGGGACGAGGTACATGTATCAGTAGTTCAGCGCTTCTGAATTTTGGTATTAACTACTGAAAGACACCTTTTTACAAGACATTATTTAATCGTTCAAGCTAGAATGATTTACGGTCTAGTCCTTTAAATGCAGGTTGACAAATCCCTGCAGGGAAATACGCTCAAATTTGTCTCTGACCTGATACTAAAAATGGCTGCCCCATAAATTTTACGTCAACGCTCGACGGCAAATTTTACGACATTACGGAGCTGTAAAGATGAAAATTGTCGCCATTAACGATGCAAATTACGACAATTAATATTCATAAGCAGCGACATTTTGATTAAAAGGGGGTTTAAAAAATAGCACTTCTTTTAGAAATATTGGTGAAAATCTTCTACAAGTTTCTACTTATTCTACTTATCGTCGGTAGGATACCAATTCTCGTACTCCAAGCTTTTTTAAGATGCACTTACGAAGTTTTGATCCCCAGTCGACATTAAATAGAAGAATACAGTTTAATTATTACTTCCAAAGGCATGTCATCATAACGAATGATGCTTTCATTTACAGTTCAAGAATCTTGGCAGCAAAGAGAAAAAGTAGAAAAAATCTGACCTATTTCGGCCATATTGCCAAAAGCCAATCATGTCTGTTACTCGTACATGAATTCTATTTGACTGTACTTTAGACATGAAAAATATAATTATGTAACAACCATAATGATTGGATAGTACTTTAAGGATTACACCAAAACATGAGATAACAACAGTTCGTGCATTTTCCGTCCTTACATGGTTATATGGGGAAAAGATTCTCTTATCAATAGGAGCTTCCGATTACCGTATAACAAGTTTGTGTGACAGTTGTTAGCATTGAACTGGTAACAAATCGTCCTTGTCATTGCAAAACGTCGTAACTCCAGCTTAAATGAAGCTGGAGTTACGAGGTTATGCAATAACAACGACGAAATGAATGATGTAGGCTTAAACACGAAAATCACCCCGAATCAACTCACGACAACAGTGATCCTGTGACCCTGTTGAAACGCGGCTGATTTTGAAACCGAAATGATTAGAACAGACGGATAAATGATTATTGCGGAGCTTGACATTCTCCATTTCTTTTTAGTTTTAAAGGGAACGCTCCCGTTTTTCGGAACACTCGGTCATTACTATAGAAAATTTAATGTTTCGTACCATACCGGTATATGTTTCGCTACCATATTTTCGATAATATATAATGGCATTATAATTTACCATTTTGGACTGTAAGAGGGGATTGGTTAACCCTTTCCCAAACAAGACCTGGTTTTGACGTCCCTAATAGAAAATGCTTGGGAAAACATTGAAATAAAAGAAGAAACTGCTGATAACCAGCAGTTTCTCCTTTTGTCTGAATATTTTCTGTGCAATATTTTACACCAATCATTACTTTAATAACATCCATTTTGTCATTTATTGCAGTTTTTGAAGTGGGTTCTCCTTAAATTTTGTCGTTTGGGAAAGGGTTAAATACAAAACCGATTTTCTCAAGATGGTAATCTATGATTTAGAGCAAGACAGTTGTAAATATGTATGTACTTAACACTGTTTTGCGTCATTTTATTCACGTGTAGCCCATAACAATTGCTGTAATTCACTAATAAGTGCGATGACCTATACATTTTCTTCTTGAATTTTTACCAGGACATATTGCTTAATACAATGAGGGAGTTTTATCAAATTCTATTAATGTAAAACTTGAAATATTTCTAGAATTATGCAAATTTTGGCATAAAACGCTTCGGTTTCGTTGATCTAATTGAATACCTGAGCATATTGTTTTATTATAGGCGTTTAAATAACAGCACACATTTTGGGTTTTCTATTCTTATAAAATGTAAGACGTTACTTTAAATCCATTTTCTGGACTAAACACAGCATTTGCTTAGTATTTAAGTGACCTTTGATAGGTGCAAGAATTGTGCAATTTTTTGCTGCAGGGGTATGTCATACGACTGACTATAAATTCAAACAAGATCGATGCCCATCCATTTCTTTTTCGTCTTTTGATTGGTTATAAGATGTTCTTTCAAGAAACAAAAAATAAATAAATTCTATTATTAGGAAAAGAAATAGTAAACTGGAGCATTCTCCCTTAAGCACCAACAGAAAACTCGTGGCAACATCATTTGCAGTTATGGATATGGTAGAATAAAAACCTCCTTACTGGCGTACAATGTTTTTGTAGATTAAGAATTCCAACCAACATTTGCTTTAAACCGCGTAATGCATCCCGATTGGTATTATTGTTTGAAATTTTAACCCCCTATTTAGGTAGTACATCCCTAATGAGATTCACGCGAGGTCGGAATATAGCATAGAATATTGAGGCAAAAGGGGAAGTGCTCATAATCAGAACTTTCCTTTTTTGCCTCAATGTTTTCTGAAGCCTTATCTTTCAAGTACGTCAAAAGCTTGTTTAGGAAAGGGTTAAAGCATTACATCAGTTACATGTATTACAGCAAGATTAAATTTTCTTGTTGCTATAAATCAAAAGACGACAAAATTTAACGTTTCCATTGAATCCATAAATCTTTTGAAACCGGATACTGTTTGATTTAATGATGTCAGAGAATTCTTTAAATTGACTGCACTTGCATTTTTCTTATAAAACGTTTTAGGTGCATATCGATGCTTTTCAACAAAAGCGACGTAACTGCAGCTTGTTTTAAGCTGAAGTTACGGGGGGGGGGGTTGTTGAAGAGCGGCGATGCGTTGTCTGCTGATGTCCGTATTTTTAAGACAATACTTAGTTTTCTTTTTACTATCGAAATGTAAAAAAACTTACGAAAATATCGCATGAAAGCGAAGAAAATGTTCATAATTTGCATTTTCTTGTCACATTTTTATTTAACATTTTTAATGACAATATGATACTATGTTTATAATTATTTTTTATATTTCATTTCCATAAAATTTGTACCAGTCTTTAATTGTATTGCTTTAGAAAGGGTATATAGAAAGGGTAAAGGCATACTATTATTCTTATATTCTCTCTCGACTTTATAACTACTAAATCTAATGTTGCATAACTAGATTCGGCATAGAAATAAAATATTGAGGCAAAAGAAGAAAATGCTGAAAACATAAAATAAATTAAGCAACTGTTGGGACAAAAGGAGAAAATGCAAATTATCAACATTTAACGTCTGACAGACACCAGTTAGGGGTCACCTGTGGTAACCTGGGAAAACCAAAATCAGTTTATTTACTTTAGCCAAACAAATATCTTGTTGTATATAATTTTCCATGACAATCACCTTCAAATACATGGTTCTGCACTGAAATGTGATGTCCTCGTGACCTAGTGTTCGGTTTTAATCGCTTTCAGAATTTTGAAAAACATTTATTTCATTTGTCAGAATAAAATGTCGTTGAAGATGAACCCTTGCGGGTCCCTGTCAGATGTTACTAGCACTGAACTCCGGATTTTGATCAGATTGTGTTTTCCTAAGTATATTCTTATAGCGACATCGAATCTTGGTCTTGGTTTGGAAAAGTTTATAACTCTGTAACATAAGAACGATATCAGACCAAAGGGAAATAACTCATAGTATAACAAAAACAGACAATGGACTGTTATTTTCCCTTCAAACGCTTCAACCATTTTGTTGATTATTTAATTAATACGCCATCCAACTCTTATAATTGATCATAAAATATTATGTTTAATTAAAAAAGAGATAACGCCCTTTTAACATTAGTTCAGTCATAACGTGGCGGCTGGGCCACCAAACTATGAAATCCTGGTATTTCTCCCACCGGTGCTACCATAACATTCTTTCAAAGCATTTAGCTGCTCGCCCTAGTTCGTTTTACGGTTAACCAACAATTGATTGGAGCAAATCGTCGCTAACTACCAAAAACACTTTTCCGAGAAAATCGACTTTAAAGAGTCAGACCTTCATAACTTTTTATCTTTGCTTGAAATTGACCTAAATTTTGCATGTCAGTCTGAAATAACCTTATCTATCCACATTTACAATTTGATATATGTAAGAAATGATGGAGCGTGTTTGAGAAAAATCATTATTTCTGTTTGGAGATTGAGCAATTTTTCTATCTTTTAACACATTTTTCACTTTTAAAGGAGATAGATCAAAATAGCACAGAACAGCACATTCAATTTGCTATATAGGCCCACCTTACCAATTAAATGGGATTCATAAAAAAGACAAATCGTCGTTTTGCCGTAGAAATGGGACAACGCATGCGGGGGAATTAGAAACCGGTGGCCTTTGTTCTAGATAAAGTAAAAAAATATTCGAGTATATATTGATTTCAACCTTTTATAGCATCGTAAAGGGTACAGACTCTAGTCTACATATATTTAAATTGCAACAAAATCATATCATTTTCGTTCTAAAGAAATATATTTTGCTTTTTATAATGGCTACAAGAGTTGTGGTTGAAAACATCTACCTGGTGAAGCACTTGTGTGCCAAAATCAATCTCAATTACAGAATGCCGGCACGCATATAGTGTTATTGTGGTCGGCCATTGATTAAAATAGCATTTGAAATTGTTAACGGTTGACTTGCTAACATATATGTACTTACATATTATCAAAATCTTCAATAGAAATCGATTGTTCACATTTTGTAATCGGAATTCGTGTTTGTGTCACATGGAGTAAGGTCACTCGGAGAAGTCCTTCCGGGCCATGGGGTGCTGAAATAGTTCTTTAAAAAAATTGGCCCCTTTTCTGATGGTGCCTTGCTTTCTGCATGAATGATTTTGAGCTAAGGTTTTCATTGGATGCTTTTGAGTGACATGTTTTCTCTTTTCTGAGACAGAATCCATCTTTCTTTTCAGGACTATTTTGTGTGTTTGGGTGCAGGGATACACGTGACCCCCATTTCCGGTGTCTCTATTTTAGCGCGGAAAAAACACGGTATGTATGTTTGAGTGAAAATAATGAAAAAATGAATCACATGAGGTGGGTCCATTTGCTGATAGTTTTGCAGGGCAAGGGTGGATCTGTGCCATTTCAGGCATAGATTTGCTCATTCTTATTTTGGAAAAGGTGTAAAAATGAGTTGAAAATGGGCATTTTACATAGAGTTATATGGGAGCCCATCTCAGTGACCTTCCACCACATAACAGGTCACGTGGTTTTTATTCTTATTTTCATTGGACGAGAGAAATTTTCAGACTGCTCTATGTCCTGGACATAGGATAAAATTCAGATCAACATGAAGAAAAATCAGGAGATAGGGCAATATGCATACGCGATTTTTCAAAAGCCAGCCCGCCAATCGACGATATCTGGTGTTCAGGAGATAGAGCATAAAAATACGAACACAACGTTACCAAATATAGCATTTTTGTAAAAATGGAGTTAGCGCACTTTAAAAACGAGGCGACGAAATGCTTTGTGGGCTATTCGTCGCGACCGCGGATCAGACCCTGGGCCACATGTTTGAGATACCAATGCTCTACGACATGTGCTTAGGCTGTGGTATAACAAGCACTTCAATCTTTTTGACGACCCTGACATTTGACAGCAAGTTAAAGAACAAACGAAAATGATGATAACAAGCATTTGCCATTTTCTTTCAATGTTTTCTATATAATAAAAATATGCTAAAAGTTTTGTAGTCTGCATTTTCAATCAAATATCGATTTATCAAAATAGATGCTAACTTTACAGTAACATCTGAAAGACACCCGTTAGGGGCATCTTCAATGACATTAACTTCTTACACGCATAAACCACATTGAGGAAACTACAGAGACAGAGCCAAAGGTTCCGCACGGAGATCCTCTGAACGGTCTAGAGTTTGCACGATATTTGGTAATTTTTTCACTTTGTTGTCCAATTGTTTTCTTTACTAGATCAAAAGCGAAAAAAGGAGAATACCATATCCCGCTACAACCATTTATCTGTCCGTTCTCATTATTACAGCTTCAAATTCGACCGCGTTTTAAAAGGATCATCGTAGTCGTGAGTTGACAATATGTGATTTTCGTGTTTAGGCTTAAATTATATAAATGTATCTATGACTTTAACCATGCAAACAGCTACCCCGAAAAACATGTTATATGGTAATCGGAATATTTCTCAGATAACCATGCCTGAGAAATATTGCATACCTGAGGAATAAATGGTGTGGACGGACATAGGTTCAACTCACGACTGCAATATTTCCGTGAAAACGCGGTCGATTTTGAAGCCGAAAGAATAAAAAAAAACAGACAGATGAAAAGTTGTAGCGTTGCATGACATTCTTCTTTTCTCATATTTTATTCAACTACAAGTGGAAAATGTACTAAAATCGCCCCCCATGAGAAGCCACCGGAGGATTTTGTGGGCGTAACCATTGGCTCTGTCTCTTGAGTTTCCGTTCCGTGCAAACGCTTACAAGATTCTGAAAGCCACAATGGATAACCCACGTGACTGTTGGGAAACGTTCATATCGAAAAATTGTCCGCTTCAAGTATGTTTTGTTTAATCTCTAAGCTAATATTCGACGGATTTTGACGAGATAAAACATATACGCGCCTTTGCTTTCGCTTTCAAGAATGTATGTTTTACTGGTCCGAATTCAAAGTGCTGCACACGACAATTTCAAATGAATGTTGCTTAAAACTTATTTGTCCTTTTTGCAGGAAACATTGTGACGAATGAAGAAATTATTGCTTGTCACAAGCAGTTTCTTCATTTTACCAATGCTTTCCAAAGTCTTAACATTATGTGGCGTTAAAAAGCGCCATTATGTGGGAATGGGTTAAGTCCTCCAAAACAGCCCTGATTTCAGAAAGTATTAAGAGAAAAGTTGGGTTTTTCTTTTCGCCTTATACTTCCTAATCTCTCTTAAAGAATGCTAATATCCCTTCATCCGTAGCAATAGTTCTGCTATGTACATCTTTGCTAGCCAAGGTTGAAGCCATCTACGTTTGTATTCAGAATACAGAAACGACGTAACGTCTTAGATATCACCCTTGGATTGCGAAGATGTACTTTAGTACAACTATATTCAATCTGGGCCAGTCTCATTTTTCTATATTGGAGAATGGTAATTTAATGAATCAACAAGCTTTTTGTAAGTTTTACTATTTTTATTTCCATACTAGACGAGCAAACGTGAACAAGGATAATACATAACTTTTAAATGATAACAAGCATTGTAGATATATCAGCACGTGTAAAAATGGATGCATTTACAATGTTTGTCCAGTCCAAAAGCCCTAGCAAAATGTGTCTTTGGGACAATGAAAAATTGGCATATATTTGCTTGTCATTAAACACATCGTAACTACAGCTTTTTTAAAAGGAATATAATGAAAAGCGACGATTCACAAACAGTTATAGTTACATTGTTTGAGGATTCAACGTAAATCAAATTTTAAGTATTTTAACTAAATGACCTAAAAGAAAAATGATGTTTTTCTATCTCCAAATTCCCTCTTTATCATAATGTAGGTCTATATCACAGCATATGGATGAAATAAAAGAGAAACGAAGATCCATAGATATAAAACATAATGATGTTACATGTATTAAGTTCTCTTTAAGTAGTCCATGAACAGATCGAAAATAATAATTTCATAAAACAAATCGGTGTTTCATAACAAAAACCTCGTAACTGCAGCTTTTAACAAGCTGCAGTTACGAGTTTTTTGTTGAAAAGCGACGAAATTTCCTCCACGACTTTTGGACGGGACTGTTTGGCGCGAGAGTTTCCTCCCCTACCGGATGTCTGCGTGAGTATATTCTGCGGATGTTTATTGCACATCGTTTGTGAGTTGAAATCGTGTGACCTCCCTTTTACCATGCTGCAAAAGATTAGAATAAAACGATAAGTAAGTACTGCATGTATATTAGTGCTAAATTACATGTATAATATAAACAGAAAAGACTTGTAAAAACATTTTATTTGAAAACATTTTTGTGGTTTTCGTAGCCTTACCTTGTAGCACAAAATGGTAAATGGTCATAGAAAACTATAATCGGTTCATTGTAACGTAAAAGTGGCAAATATACATTTAACCATTTATGAAATAAAGGAAATGTGGGTTTTCCAAATTAAAAAGAAGAAACAAACCACATGATAGATATTAACGAAGATAGAATTGGTGAACAAAATATTGAGACAAAAGACGAAAATGCTGCTATCAGCATTTAGTTCTTTTGTCTCATTATTATCCAAGCTTTCTTCTATTATGAACGTCAAACCTGGTCTTGTTTATGAAAGAGTTCGGTCACAAGACTTCTTAAAAAGTAAAGCAAGAAAAGTAAGCTTACTTTACTACTTTATTTTACTACTTACTTTTAGCAACCGGGTGTCTCCTTCTGCCATAGCCGGTTGGGAACGGTCCGTGGTGGCCGATGCCAATAGGTCTTGCTGCAGCACCGCTTCCAAGCGCTAATTTGTCTCTAGTCACCACAACGGCTTCGTTCGCAAGTCCGTGGGCAGCTCTGTTAGCGAACGGATCTCCCGCTGAAACACCACCCCCGGTTACTCTATCGATTGCCCTGGATGCCTTACCAGCGATGTGGGTTGCTGTCTTGTGACCAATTTCTACTGCCAATGGATCGTGACGAGCCGCTACAATACCGGAGTGTTTGACCTCTTGTACCCCTTGAACTGGATTGGTTGCGACAGGTCCAACATGAGGGTGGCCGACTGGTCCAATGTGGCCAGCACCTTGAGACTTCATGATGTAATGTCCGGATTCATCATCAAGGATCAATTCTTCCCCGGCGTAGTTATCAGGGAATCGTCTACCTTGAAGGGGATCCACCCAGGCACTGACGTAATCAATGGCAGGAGCTAGAGGATCTGCGCCATATCCATTTCGGAGACCATTAGCATATTCTTCTCCAATACCAGCCCCTCCGTGACGGATGAATGGTCCAACACCACCTCGAATAGGGGCTCCTCTGATTGTGCTGCCGATAAGATCTCTGATGAATTTAGGTTCTGGTCCGAGACCTCCTCCTTGAAGAGCACCGATTCCACCGAATGGTTTTGGGTGAAGGGGTTTAGGGTGGATTGGTTTGTGTACAGGTTTGTGGATCGGTTTGTGTACAGGCTTGTGAACTGGTGGAAGGATTGGTTTGTGAACTGGGGGAAGAACCGGCTTGTGAACTGGTGGAAGGATTGGCTTGTGGATGGGTTTGTGAATTGGTTTGTGAATGGGCTTGTGAATAGGTTTGTGGATTGGTGGATGAATTGGTTTGTGAATAGGTTTGTGGATTGGTTTGTGAATAGGTTTATGGATGGGATAATCTGGTTTGTGGATTGGGAGAACTGGTTTATGGATGGGTTTGTGGATTGGGTGCACTGGCTTGTGAACTGGTGGAAGGATTGGTTTATGTATTGGCTTGTGGATTGGTTTGTGAATTGGCTTATGGATGGGTTTGTGAATGGGTTTGTGGATAGGATAATCTGGTTTGTGAATTGGCTTGTGTATCGGTTTATGGATTGGTTTATGTATTGGATGGTGAACAGGTGGGTGAATAGGAAGTACTGGTTTGTGTATGGGTTTGTGAACTGGCTTATGGATCGGTGTGTGGATTGGCCCATGGACTGGTTTATGGATAGGACCAGGATGGTGTAAACCTTTTGGTGGTATGCCATGACCAAGAGGTCCCCCGTCGAGCTTTTTACCAGCAACATGTACCATTTCTTTAGCAAGTCCTGCGGCTGCTTCATGAGCGAACTGGTTGCCTCTTGATATTTCTCCATGTGAGCCAATGTCGATGGTCCTGGCTGCGGCATCAAGAACTTCCTTAGCTATTCTGTGGCCTCCTTCTAGAGCTATGGGATCATGTCCTCCTATACCACCTATCCCACCCAATACCTTTGATCTTCTTCGACCATATCCTGAAATGTAACAAGTTTGTGTGAGAAGACTTGTGATGATTTATTGAATATCAAATTCAAATACTGTCTAAAATATCGTCGTTTTTTCTTCAAAAAAAGAAACTGGCTGCAATAACGAGGCTTTGGAACACAACATTATATTCGGCTACCTCTACGTTTTTTGTTACTGTTGTTGTTTTTTCTGGTTTTTTTTCTGTGTTTTTTTTATTTTAAATGCAAGTCCAGATGAATCAAATCGGTTGTTTAGTTTTCGTTAATTTAACTCTATGTTATTTTATTTTTATGATACACTATCCTTAACAGTTTGAAAGTAATTTCAGTCAATATTATTAGAAGGTCTAGTTTTTTGGTGGTACATATAATTATTATTTATAACTACTGTTCATTGAAAATTACAATTTTATAATGAATTCATTTCCTGCAAATAGACGACCGTAAAATCAAGTTTGTTCAACGGACCGTTTAGGATTCTCTTATTAGTGGAAAACTTCTTGTTAAATGCCTACCAGGTTCCCCAACAATGCCAGATGATTTGGCGACATAGTGACCAGCAGTATCGTCAAACACAAGTTCTCCACCAGAGTAGTCATGTGGGAAGGCGTGTCCGTCTAGGGGATCTTGCCAAGCACTGACTGACTCGTGTATGGGGGAATCAGGGCTACCACCCCAACCATTTCTCAAACCATTGGCATATCGTTCACCTATCCCTGCACCCCCATGTCGAGGAAACTTTCCTTGTCCCCCGATTATTACTTTTCCTGTGATAGTGTGTCCTATTAGGTCCCTTATCCACTTCGGGTCTTTACGTTTTCCTCCAAATTTACCAGGTTTCTTCAGAGGGTTATGGTGCAGTCCGATTACTGGTTTATGTAGTATTTTCGTTGGTTTAATTGGGGCTATCACTGGCTTGGCAATGGGTTTGACCGGAGGTAATATTGGTTTGACGGGGCCAACGATTGGTGGGATTGGGTTGAATATGGATGAGATCGTGTCCATAATTTGCTTTATTGGGTTGAGTACCGGCTTTGCACCGACGAACCCTGCATAAATAAACAGGAAATTTTTAGGTGTTAACCAAAAAGGACCATAACCATGCCAGAGGTGCAGTATACATAGATCGGTGAGAGTGTGATATGGGAAACGATATGTTTTGTTTTATTATATGTCTAACAGTTATACAGATATATGGGGATGCATGGATTTGAATACATGTCAGTGTTTTGGATAAGGAATATAATGTGTGTTTTTACATATAATGTGCAGCAAGGCTATAATGTGGTTATAATCGGATGGTGGTGTTGTGAATAGCAACAAAAACTTAAAAATCATTTTAAAAATATTTAAGCCCTCGATATTTCGTGGTTTTTTTTCCGAATGAAATATACCCAGTCATTGTCATTTGACGTACATGTACTTTTTATGAACTAGTGATACTTTTGTTATATACATGTATTTAACGTTTTATTTGTAGTAGCATGCAATTGTAAGCAAATGCAACGATAACGCGCGTATAACGTGAACCATATACATAACGCAATATTTTATTTTCATCTTGTTTTTAGACGCTGAATTTCATATCAATTGATGATATCAATATTTGTACGTAATTATACATCATAGAGTAAAAGAAAAAGGAGCACGTCGGACTACTGGTTATGGAAAAAAGTTCGTAAACTATCCATCAACCTATCCATTATAATTATTATTCTTTTTAATACATTTTAATGAAGACGAATGAGGTGACTCGTAAAAATGCCTCTTCATAAGCAGTTCGACCGACAAGTTTTTGTACTCAAGTAACGATACGAGAATATTGTAACGAAACATGGTAGATAATTATAATGCATAAAAAGAAATTGGGAATGTTTGCTGTAAAATTGTTTCCAAGTTGTTGCCATTTTTATATGTGGTTTTTATTAAAATAATCTGCAGAAAATGTCCCTAAAATTGTCACTGCCTCGTGTTTGAAATACGCTTATCTAAAGACAGGTTTTGTACCATTGATCTATTTTTTTTTCTTTATGTAATTCAACCGGGACACAAGCAGAAAGTAAAGTGTTCCATGTGGTATGTCTTGCAATTTAAACTCAAATCGTTAGTAAACAGTACAAAAAGACTCAAAATCTGCTAAGCAGCATTCTTTCCTCTCTGTGTTGTTTACTTGTCTTGTTATAAACAATTAATTATAATTATAGTAATTATAGTAATTATGGTAATAAAATATGTTTAAACTGTTGTTTTCTATGTAAAAGAAATCACTGCTTTTCTTCGAACACCCCGTAACTACAGCTTAAAACAAGCTGGAGATACGAGGTTTTCGATGAAAAGCGACAAAATGCTATTACCTTACTCAGTCTTTTCAGGTAGAATACCCGTAATGTGGCCATTTTGAGATTCATAAAACATCGGATTTTTTTTTTCGAGCAGTGTCGTTACGTGTTCGAACTTATTCGGGCGCGGTCGTAAACATTCGGCGGTGGAACGTTCCACCGCCGAACGTTTCCGACGTCGCCCGAATAATTTCGACGTCGCGTGAATCTCATAAGGGGTAGAATACCTTTAAAAGTATAGAATTTAATATGCCTTACCTTGTATACCGTAGATTTCGGCGACGAAAGCGAAACTTAAAGCAAGTATGAAGACGCTCTTCATTGTTCTTCTTTAAATGTATTTTCGTTGTTTCTGAAATGATAAACGTTTTGAATGTAAGAAAATATTTGGCAATTTGTTTATAAAAGATACGCGAAACAAATAAAATTGAATCATTTAAATAATATACTGCTAGCAATTTGTTTCGTTTTAAAATTGTTAATTCGTTATCGTAAGTCGTGTACTCTTCACTATTTTCATTTGTTGAAAATGAATAAAAAAGGTTAATAAAAAACAATTTAAGAGAAACATTAAGGCAACAATATTGCATTGTACAAGCCAAATTTGATAAAAAAAAATGGCTTGAACTAAGTTGGTTTGCTCTATGAATACAACCCACACAATCAACACACGTTCTCGAAATCAATTACCTTAAATCAATGCTTTTAATGACGGGGAATCACATGGCACAATAAATTCAGGAAATATTCGATAATTCATAACCAAATTTATACGAACATGACCAATTTTAATTCGGTTTAAAGCGCAAAAAGTGGCAAAATGGCATTCATTTGCTCTGGATATGGTAGATCCTTAATACAGTAAAAATAAAATGTATCGGTTAATTGAAATGTTACGCGATTCCCCACCGTGACTCTTGTTGAAGTGAAAATCGGATGGTTTTATAGCCAATCGAATTAAAAATCTAGAAATACAATCAGATTGTTTTAAAAACGAATTTCACACTTCGTATGAAAACATAGGTGGCGAAATATGGACATCTTGACTGATGCTCGGTTTGACTTAGACAAAGCGATGTATACTGCATATCGCTGCTTTTCAACAAAAACATCGTATCTACAGCTTAGTAAAAGCTGTAGATACGAGTTTTTTGTTGAAAGCGACGATGTCCATGGCTTGTATATTCCTTACAAATACTTGCAATATCACATGGAATCGACAACGAATATATCAAAAAAATTAAAATCTTTCATCGACATCTTAAAAGTCTTTAAAGACAGAGTTTGACGCAAACATTGGTGAAATTGTAATCGAAGAAGTTTACTTACCTTTCCTGTTTAAAATGAAGTGAGTTGATATTTTTGTTGTTATTTTCTTGAAATCAATGCGTATTTTTTCCAAAGTGAATAACCAAAAGTTCCCCCTTTTTGTTTATTTTTTTCTTTTGTTTCCCCCGAAGTCTTCCCCGTTTCTGAATCCATAACGTTCGATGTTTCTTTTTATACACGTTTCTGGGTTTTCCAGCGTAACGTCATTAACTGAGATAAAACAGCTAACGTAGTATAATTTATTACCATGTGACCTTTTACAACAAGACGTCAGTTTGCGTTGATCAAAGAAGACAACGAAACAACGCAAACAAAAATTAACACCTGATTAAATCAATGCAATGGTAGATATTAAATTTAATTTTACGATTCAAAGTAGAAAACCACAAACATTTTTAATATACAACGTCTTTACGACGTTGGAGAGGATGCACAATTCTGATTGTCGTGCTAAGAGCGATAAGCGTTTACCCTTTCCCATAGATCAAGATACTACGCAGCTTGAACTTGAAAGCTTCCTTAGACAACACATATACGCAATAAAACCGGAATTTGACGTTATCATACCACAGAAAACACTACGTTTAAAGGAGCAAATGTTTGCTATCATCATTTTTTGGTCTTTGTCTCTTTGTTTCCCAAACTTTTCCTGTAAGAAACGTTTAGGTCAAACGTCGTAAGGGAAAGCGTTAATGACCCTATAGTGACATCATTTACGTCAAATGATAATACGTCTACATGTTCATTATTGCCATTGGTGGTTACGGTAAATCGAACAGCGTGACGTTAACGTTATTTCCTTCTCTATTGGTTTCTGTATTGGCTAGATTACGTTAACCCTTTAACCCATTACAACACATTGACTCTTTTTGACTCCCTAAAGATAAAGGACGAGGAAAACTGATCCAAAAAAACAAAGATTTTAAAATTTCACCAACTTGAAATTGTCGTCTGCAACACCATCGACATTGAAACAGCTCAAAATTTTGCTGTCTGGTTATGGGTTAACAAACAACAAAATAGGGCAATCCAATTTGAAAGCTGTTGCATTTGACAAAAAACGTGCTGATAACAGTATAATTTGTGTAGATTATCACCATTTTCTTCTTTTGTCTCTAAGTTTTCCCAAACATTGACTTATAGGGACGTCAAAACCAGGGCCCCGTATTACTAAACATCTTACGATCAACTTTTTGTGTAAACTGTGAAACAAGACATCTGATTGCACGAGAAATCCGACTGAGCCAATCAGGGCTGTTGTTACAAGTATTTATGCAAAAATCAAACGTACGATCGTTAGTAATACGGGGCCCAGGTCTTGTTGGGAAAAGGATAATTAACCCTTTCTCAAGCAACAATAGGCCCTATTTTAGACTAGTTGTTATTAGGAGCCCTTGTTGACACTATATCGTCGTCGTCGTTATTGTTGTTGTTGTTGTTAATGTCGGCGGCGGCGTTGTTGTTGTTTTCGGCGTTGTTGTTGTTGTTGTTGTTGTTGTTGTTGTTGTTGTTGTTGTTGTTGTTGCCGCCGCCGCCGCCGCCGTCGTCGTCGTCGTCGTTGTTGTTGTTGTTGTTGTTGTTGTTGTTGTTGTTGTTGTTGTTGATGCCGTCGTCGTCGTCGTTGTTGATGATAATGATGATGATGTTAATGTAGTTGTTGTTGGTTGGTTGTGTTGGTGAAAAGTCACCCAGGCAAATACTTCCTAGGTTGATGGGTGCTATTTGTACCTTTTTTGAAAAATAGCCTCTGTTACAACCTGAATTGTAATAAAACCGGAATTGTAATCCCAACCGGTTTTGTAATAATTTTATTACAATTCCGGTTTTATTACAATTCAGGTTGTAACAAGCCTCTCTTTTTGTCATGCCTTGCTCTCTGCATCAATGACCTTGAGCTACGATTTGCAATTGATGCTTTTGATTAAAATGTTATCTCGTTTTTGAGCCAGGATTCATCTTTTTTTTAAGGACTATTTGTTGTATTTGGGTGCTTGAATGCACGTGCTCACCATTTTCGGTGTCTGTATATTGGCCTGGAAAAATACGCGGTATGTATGTTTGTTTGAAAATTATGAAGCATCAACTGCTTGTTGGCGGGTCCATTGCTCGGGAATTCCACAGGTCAAGGATAGATATGTACCAGTTCAGCAGCAGTTTGACTCGATGAAAGTTTTGGGTGGTGTAGCAATGTGCAGAAAATGGGAATTTCACATAGAATTTCAAAGGAGCCAATTTCAGTGATCAGCAACAGATTGGTTTATTTTCAAAACTTTCAAAATATGCTGTATAGTTTATTATTGTTTGGGTTAAAATCATATACTAACAGAAAAATGATTATTTGCCTTCATGTGGTTGTTGACTCTAGTGTGCCGAAAAGCAGATGAATTGGGATAACGAAAATGATCTCTAGATAGTCGCATTTTTATGTCTATCAAGAATACAGATCAGGTTGTGTCCTAGTCTAGTTCCCTGTCGTACCATGTATTTCAGTACCTCAGACACACTCTGAAAATGGCGGCCTCCTATGTGGTGATTTCGCTAAAAAGGTAAAGAGCTAAGCCTGTTAACGCTGAGAGCATAGATCTGGCATTTATGAAGTAAATAGTTTTCGTCATTTGTTTAACACTAGCGGTGTTAAATTATGAACATACGGGCATAAACTATATACTGACTGACTTTAAAAACGCACCACTGAAGTTCATCTGGCAGTAATATGCAAAATACAAATCAAGTGTGTAGTTTTGTAAATTTAACAAAAGTATGACATCTTCCCAACATTTTCTAAAGCATTGAGACAAAAACTCGATTCAGTGGCTAAATTATAGCCGTCTAAAAAGAGGTAGTGTGAGGATTTTGACAGTTTCTCTTTTTAATAACGAGAAATTCCGCTCTGGGCATCAAAAACGTTCCACAGTCGTGACCTCGTTGACCCTTGAGTTGAAGCAAAATCTTTTTAAATTGGTCTCGAATTATGTTACATAAATTGCTGGAGAGTATTTAAAGGTTTTGGAGTCCATTTTTTCAGCCTGTCTAGGATTAACCATTACTAAACGACAAAATTTTGGACTTGTCCAAATTCAAAGACGTTGCAGACGACAATTTCAAATAAATGATTTTTAAACTCTTTTGGTCATTTTGTGTAGAAAACATTGTGGGAAATGACGAAATTGCTTGTCACAAGCAATTTCTTCATTTTCCACAATGTTTTCCAAAGCCATTATCTTGTGGGGAGTCAAACAGAGTCATTGTGTGGTAATGGGTTAACGAACACTGATCTGACGATGACTTTCTGTAAGTATCTGTCACGGGCATAGTCGCCAGTAGTGAAAACGGCAATAATTCACTGTTCTGGCACGAGTTTGTCAAAAGCAACGTCTTTGTTTTAAAATTGCAATTGAAATCGTTGTTGTAAACCAATTACGTAAGTGACGTTGACGCATGTTATCATCTTGACGTTGGCTCGTCATAAACGGCTGATCAGGACGCTGATGCTCAACAGCAATCTATTTAGATTGATTATGTTAATGAAAGTGAGAAATCGTTGATTGATTTACATTTAAACTTCTCGCCCATTCTCATTGACAACAATGTGTGTACGCTCATCAAGCTTTGGGGCCCGTTTTACTAACGAACTTACGATTATTTTTTGCTTAATTACTTGTAACAACAAACTTGATTGGCCTAATCCGATTTTTCGTGCAATCAGATGCCCTGTACACTGTTTTCACAATAACATGATCGTAAGATCGTTAGTAAAACGGTGCCATGGTCTCCAAGCTTATTTTTTTGTTTAATCAAATTGATTAAGAAATAAAAAAAATCTGACCATTGGAATATTGAAAATGAAAACAAAAATCCAGTTGGTCACCTTAGGTGCAATAACGCAGACGTTGTCCATATTTTACACGTCGACATCGTGCGAAATAGCGTGGTAAGTGGCTGCTATAAATTGTATTGGATATCGTGTCTTGTTTGTTGAAATGTATATCAGAGCTAAAATTTCGATCTTATTGATCTTGAATACGAAAATATTTGAATAAATAAGTGATGCGTTTTTAAAGTCAGTCAGTATATGAGCCAATATTTATTTTCGTGGAAATCTGACGAAAAAAGGTTCAATTTTTATTTCCAATTTATTCCGTGAATTTTTGGTTCAGGATGAAAGTACTACATTTAAAGTAATGAATAACGTTAACAGGAACATTCCGATGCACATGGAAATACTAGAGATCGTCTTTCATAAATATATGGTCTCAATAAAATGTCCTCGCTGTAACAACCACATTTTCTTTTAGAAATTCGATTTGCAAGTTTTAAGATTATTTCAAAGTATGTTTTTTGAGGATAAGATGCCAGACTGAAGGACTTATGTTCAAGTCGATTGCAAAAAATGATTCGTTTGGCCTTTTCTCAATGTAGTATTGTATTTTCATAATTAAATAGAGAATTTTGTCTGTATCAAATTTAATAAAGCTTCTATCTAAGAAAGAATGCATGTGCATGTACTTTAGACTCTAGAAAATGTTATTCTCTTTGTATTTCAGGCACAATAAAGTTAGCGTAACACTTTTTTGTAAAATATTTTACTGAAAGTGCATCGTTACATCGAGGACATATTAGTTATTGCAAGGACAATATTCGCCTTTTTATGAAATAAACAGAAAGAAATTAATTTCACTATTTTATTCAAACTTCAGATAATTAGGTTAAAAAACATACCAATTTTACCACCAAAACACATAATTTTTATTGAACCATGCTGCAGTTTGTAATAAAATAAGGGCTTTGTTATTGGAATGACATTTACCATTACTGTGAGGACTTATATTTAAATTCTTTTTCCGTTTCTTACATTGTATTGACCTATATATGGTCATTAAATATTAAAATCAATACAATTGTAAAAAATATACATTTAAATGTAAAACTCACTTTGTTAAACCCTTTCAAAAACGTTAAATTTTATGCTATGTTACAACTGCTGATCAAGTCAAATCGATTGCACTGACTGCGCCCATTATTCCCGACTTAAAGACTTTTCTCGATCTCTACTCGATCAACCCGACCTCTACCGTCTATTTGACCGAATGAACAGATAAAGCACAGATCGAGTTGATAGAGATGTGGTTGGAAGCCATTTGAGTAAAAGGCCATCTGATCGATATAAAGATATTAATCCGATCACACTCGATCTCCAGATTTGATTGGTTCCTGATCTGGTCGATCGCCTATCCGATCAATACACGATCGTTTTTCGGTCAACGTTCTACCCAATCTTACACAAATATTTATTTTATATTTAAACAAATAGAGAAAGATGACAAAGTGGTGCGAATAAAGCTCGATTACCACGACCATTCCCGATCACTAATGGCGATCGAGTTCGATCTGTACTCGATCGCTATTTTTGGCTTGGTCCAGTTGATTTGATCGGCAGTGGATACCTAGCTGATAAATTATACAACTTGAAAGCTGTTGAAGACTACAAAAATAAAGTTTATGAAAATCTAACAATATAGATGAATGGATATCCAGGGAAACGGAGTCAGAGCTGGTAATCAGCATTTACTTCTCTTACCTTAGTGTTCGTAAATTAGGAAGTAAAAACCAAGTCTTCTTTGTAAAAATTGAGAAGACCCGAAGAAAGTTAAGCAATTAAAAATATGACAAAACAAGAAAAAAATATGGATTGTCTTAAACCTTCTCGTCAAACCATAAAATATCACATTGGGAAAATAATAACACATGAAAATTCAAGTAAAAAAGCAGTCAAGGTATAGTAAATCGTTTAGGAGCGAAAAATCTCGACCATAGTCTGACTGTACATTCTTGGCATACTGGTTGAGTTCGATCCTTTTAGCAATATACGCAGATGATTTGTTGTTGTTGTTATTTCTTTTTTGGAAGATAGCTCACATAATAATTTAGATACACGGTTGTAAGACGTTGAGTGTCCTAAAACTGATTGTCCAAAATATAAAACAAAACAAAAAGAAATAAAGTAATTTGAAAATGTTTTCTTCTTAACTTCTTGTTTACCTAGATAAGATAATATTTGACAAAGAAATCCATCTTTTTTTCGGGATGAAATGTTGTGATTGCAAGATTACATGCACGAATCGAATCAATACATGTAAATTGCCTTGAAAATTAAAAATAATAAATCTACTTGTCTTTCCACGGCACCCCTATAGCATCAGGAACTACTTTGCCATGACCACTTTCAAAAAATGACTAAGTAATTTCTTCAAAACCCATGGAACAAAGATATACAGATTCATACCTTAAAAAGAAATAGTGTGTTATGTCTCTCCGATATTGGGGAAAGGTCATTTCAGAACGATCATTTAGAATTAATCTTGTCAATTAATCTAGAATTATATCCTTCATACAACATTCCAATGTGATTGGCAAAATATCTCCATTAGACTAGTGATAAAATTCATTCATTTGTGGTACATGTACCAAGAATCCATAAATGTGTAAGGAGTCCTTGCAATAACGATTCCAAGTCCGCTCCGTAACAACTGATCGGTACACATGTTTGGCAACAGAAATTATATTTTTTCAGCTGAGATACTTCGCTTTCCTATTATAGTTTGAGACAATTATGCAGCAAGACCCTTTAGTCTTTGGCAAAAAGTCCATATTACATAAGAAAACTTACTATGTCTTTGCAGTAACGATTTCCGTACTCCCAGTAACAAAACTGTAGTTATTGCGAGGACAATTATTGCGAGGAATTCCGCGACCATTCGCTCCAAATTTCACACAAGAACAATTAGGGAGAAAATATGTTGCATGCTGTAAACGACATGATTCTATATCTGAATAAGTAAAGCTATACGATTTTAAGATCTGAGCAAAATAGTGTGATTGATCGCGTTGCATAGAAAACGAAAAAATAAGTCTACGCAGCCAACGGCCTACCTAATTTGCCTCGCAACTTCGAAACCAAGTATTGCTTTATCTTCATTTAAACATCATGGCTTTGATGAGTGTTTCCACCTCCGTTTGGGTTGTATTTAAAGGAAATATATCCGAAAATACTTTGATTACGCACATGTAAGTTATTGCGAGGACATTTCGTATCAAAAATCCAGGGACAGACATATAAAGCCCAAAATCTTCGTCGTATTTATTTTTTCTCAAAAAGGGCAGACACTATTAATAATGTGAGATATAAAACATTAATAAAATGAAGAAAAATCCGATTTTTACCGATTATTTTATATCGAAAACCATGTTGGAAATTGATAATTTTGTCCAGGGACAAGAGAAAATGGTCATTTTCCGGTACAAAAGTGCAATATTTTCAGAAACATTCCATCTGACAGGCCAAATAAACTGTCTCTATTGTTGGCAGTGATGGTCGTTACACGATGTAACTAAAAATGACATGTTTATGAAAATCCATTTCTAAGAAAATGAGCCAGGACAGCGATTTCCACGAAATAAAATATTGGCTCATATATATTGGCAATTGGATACTTTCACTGCAAGTTGTCTCATTAGCCCTTTGAAATAGCATCCCTTGCTATAAAGAAGAATTATACTGAAATGCTCGCTTTCGTGTTAGATTCGCATATTTTTTTCCTTTCAAAAGTTAATTGATATTATTGCGAAACAGCCATCCATCAAATAAGACAATCACAATACGTCTATATTTCACGTCACTGCTCGCGCGAACCAACGTTAACGGGAGTTTTGGTTTGGGGTTTTCGTGGCCTAAATTTACATCAATTTACGTAAGCCTAATCAGGATTCGCGCGCATCCAAACAAGAATTGTTTTCTACGTCCCTGTAGGAAATGACTTAAGAAAAGATTAAGACAAAAGAAGAACGTACTAAGTCTAATGATTGAAGCATTTTCTCCTTTTGCCTCAACATTTGCCGTGCTATTTTAGATATTTGCACAATTCATTTCTTTGTTAATATATATGCATTCTGTCAGTTTTCCGTTCTAAGATTATCGTTTAATATATAAGCATGTTTTTCGACGTTATTGTTTCTTCGTTTACGTATAGGATATCTTATTGACTTACAGTGGGTTCAACATGTGCAGCATTCGATGCAGTGTCTGCAATACCTAATACAAATGGTTAGGCTAACCAACCGTTGCACTAATAAAAATATATCTTAAACATTGTTGATAATGTAGTAATGCCCTTCATTCCTAAGTTTTGACCGGTTCTGGCGGAATGTTTTGAGGGAAAAGGGAGAAAATGTCAATGAAAAATTTCTATTCTTTGCCATGCAGTTGCAATCAACATACTTTTTTCATTCATAAAATTCACGACTTTCTATTCTGCAACCCATTCTAATTTTCACGAGCCTATATTGAACTTGTTTTGAATTTTTAGCGTAAAAACGCCATTTTGATTGTCATTTATGTAAATTTTTGTTTTGGTGTTTATAAGATTGATTAACTTTGTAATGAATTGCATGTTTTACGTGTCATCAATTACAGCTTCATGTCATCACTTTTCAACCAAAACCTCGTTACTGAAGCTTGTTTTAAGCTGCAGTAATGAGATTTTGGTTTAAAAGCAGCTATGTACAATAGGAATCCTTTACACTGTGGGGAATGGTGTGATTCAACGTTTTCGAAATATTGTAGGCTGGGTGAACGCCTGAACCCAGCAAACATAGCTATATGGGGACGATGTCGGCTATAAATCGGAATATCGGCTCGTTTTGCCGATATGGGACCGATACCGGGTCGATATGAAATTAAGTTATCTAACATCGGCAGCAAGTCGGAATATCGGCTCGTTTTGCCGATATGGGACCGATACCGGGTCGATATGAAATGAAGTTATCTAATATCGGCAGCAAGTCGGAATCTTGGCTCGTTTTGTCGATATCGGACCGATGTCGGGTGGATGTCAGATTGAAATCTGAATATACTACATTTTCTCCGATATGGGGCCAACGCCGGGCCGGTGTGGATCTATTTAATTTGATATTAGTTACAAGTCGGAATATCGTCTTTCTTTGAAGTTATCGGGCCGATGTGGGGTCGATATCATATGAAAATTTCTGATAACGGGTCAACATCGGGTCGGTATGGATTTATTTCATATGATATTAGCTACAAGTCGGAATATCGTCTATCTTTGACAATATTGGGCCGATGTGGGGTCGATATTAGATTAAAATTTCCGATACCGGGTCAAAGTCGGGCCGATATTATATACTAGACAAAAAAAGAAAAGCAACTTCCTTTTCATTTCCTTTTTACGCAAAGACAGCATATCAGATTTAAACAAAATGTAATATATTTAAAGCAATAACATTTCACCTAGTAAAGTTCACAAAATATTATTTGTAGTAAATTCCATTACTAAGAAAACGCATAGTTTGAAGCGGGCGTCAACACAATTTGAAAAAAAATGTATGCAGGTTGAAAAACACAATCTGTTTTGTTTAGTTTGGTCCTATATTCGAATGTTCATGCGATTTATTAGCGGTCTCCGTTGCAGTCCTAAACCTATCCCATAGGATGAGGTTAAGCTGATGATACGGTCCTGCCTTTACGTCATATCTCTTGCACGTCCGCTCCGTGCTCGATCGGTTGTGGTCCCATTGAGGGCCAACAGCGTATACAGTCGAAAATGTATTGATTTGTTACGACAACATTTTGACTTTTTACATCCGTACTGCAGCTTGGTGCTGTTTCTGGCATAGCCGTGCTATGCGTATGGTAGTGAGAAGGCTACCAACGCGTTGGCATCTTCTTTGTCTATGTTTTAGCTTGACTTTGAAGAAAATTTGCTTTGACAGTAGTCATTTAGTCATTTAGAAAACACGACAGGGGAAAACCAGTTTTTTTATTACAATTTACTATGTATCACGTGATGAATGTACGACATCTGCAGAAAATGACACTATATCTATGCGTATGGATGCGGGCATATGAAAAATGTACTCAATAGCCATTAAAACATGTTTTGTCGAAAATATCATGAAAAATTGGGGTTGCGTATCTTTTTTGTCCTAGTATATTTATTTATCAAATATTGGCTACAAAACGAAAAATCAGCTCGCTTAAACAATGTCAGACAAATGTTGAGTCGATATCAGATTTAAATCTGAATGTGTAGTATTTTTCTCTGATAACGGGCGAACCTTGGGTTGTTTTGGATTTTTTTATTTAATATCTGCTACATGTACAAGTCGGAATATCGTATGTCTTTGCCGAGAACGGGCCAATGTCTGACGATATTCCGACTTGATGCCAATATTAAACATAATAATTTCATATCTGTCCGACGTTTGCCTGTTAATGGAGAAAAGGTAGTTTATTCAGATTTCCGTCTGATATCGAACTGACATTGGTCCGATATCGGTATAGACAGACGATACATCGACCTGTAGCCGATATTAGATAAAATAATATCAAATCTACCCGACGTTGGTCCGTTATCAGAGGAAAAATAGTATATATTCAGATTTCAAATCTGATATCGACTCGACATTCATCCGATATCGGCAAAGCGAGCTGATATTTCGTTTTGTTGCCAATATTAAACAAATAAATCTATATCGGCTCAACTTTGGCCCGTTATCAGAATTTTTAATCTGATATCGACCCACATCGGTCCGATATCGTCAAGGACAGACAATATTCCGACTTGTAGCCAATATTATATGAAATAAATACATATCGGCCTGACGATGGCCCGTTATCGGAGAAAAGGCAGTATATTCAGATTTCAATCTGAAATCGACCCGACATCGGTCCAATTTAGGTAAAACAAGCCGATATTCCGACTTGTAGCCGATATTAGATGAATTAATTTCATATCGGCCCGGCAACGGTCCCATATCGGCAAAACGAGGAAATAGTTCGATATTTAGCCAATATCGGCCCGATATATGTATGTTTGCTGAGTATAAGAATTTATATTTGTCGCTTTTCAACAACAAAAAAACTCGTAAGTGCAGCTTTTCTTACTGCAGTCACGAGGTTTTTATTGAAAAGCAGCGATATCAATTCTATTCGTCTTGCTAGCTGGTTGTGTTTTCTTCTTCTTTAGCCCTCCTGTGGGCAGTTCTCTCTCTCTCTCTCTCTCTCTCTCTCTCTCTCTCTCTCTCTCACACACACACACACACACACACCTCACCCTCTCTCACACACACAAACACACCCCTCTCCCCTCTCTCTCTCTCTCACACACACACACCCCTTTCACCCTCTCTCACACACACCCCACTCACTCTCTCACATACACACACACACTCTCTCTCTCTCACACATACACATATACACACACACACTTCTCTCTCTCTAACACACACAGCGCTCACTCTCTCTCTCTCTGACACACACAACTGTCTCTCTCTCACCTCTCTCTCTCTCTCTCTCTCTCTCTCTCACAACTGTCTCTCTCTCTCATACACACACACACACACCTCTCTCTCTCTCTCTCACACACACCTCTCTCTCTCTCTCACACACATGCACTCAGGGTGTGTAAAAGAGAGGTGGATGAGAGGTGTGAAAGAGAGGTCTCTCACACACCGTCATTCACGGCTCGCTTCTTCACTCCCTTATCTCTGCCACACACCTACTCACACGGTTACAATCTCTCGTTCCAGACAAATAAGAATGAGTAAGTACAATAAACACAAGATTGCTTATTGTAATTTATCCCTTTCTTTACCCGTCTATGATCTCTCCTTCTAGTCAACCTCTTCCCAAACAAGTTCCGAAAATACGCAGAGAAAAGACATGCGAAAATTGGTAGATTTCTAATTTGTTTATGTTGTTGTTAATTAAAGCTGAGGATAAATGACCTGGAAGAGAAGAGCATCTCTAGTTTGCTAGAGATGCTCTGTCAGGTCAATTATCCTGAGCTATATGCTAAATATAAAATAATTAGATAGAATGTTTGGGATAGGGTTGGTCTGTTCTTTGCAATAGCAAATTAATATTTATACACACTTACTATCCTACATACACACTACCATGATGTAGGTATTCCCCACCCACCCATAAGGAACGACACAAGGAAGTTCCTAGAAAAATATGGGCAATTAACATGCCGATGTGTCAAATAGCATTTAGCTATTAGCTTAATGAAAAATGGTCCCTTTTTATACAGTTGTACTATACAATTAGGCAGGGTATGATCTTATGCATGGTATGGTCAACTTAGATTTTTTGTTAAAATTCCCGATTTGCATCATTTGAATACCTTATACAAATGGAAATTCACTCAAGACATGGAATTAATTTAATTCAGTTTCTAAAAACTACGTTAGTGAACGAAAAGTGCCTAAATAATTTAATATTTTCAATTATCAAAATTTATATTTTCTGTCCAAAAATAGACATTATAATCCCCACTAAATATAAGATTGAAAAGCCTTAATTCGCACCTTTTGTATAGCTAATCGGAATAGCCGAGGGGGCTAAGCAGTTGATTTTTGAAACACCGAATCCTGCTAGATTTTAAAACAGGTCGTGGTTTCGATCCTTCCATAAAACAGAATCTGCATCATTTTCACTTCATGACAATTTTCTGTTTTTAACATTATTTTTTTTAATTTTTTTTTCTCTCTCTTTTCAAATTGATTGAATCGTCAGTTTTGATATGAAAGCCGATTATGAAGAATTTATTTCCATCAAAGACGATTCTAAAACTAACATAGGCCTACATTTGAAATGATCCCAAGATAAGTATTTGGATACATGAACATATAGAAAAAACAACAAATTGGGAAACATTAAGATAAAGAAGAAAACCAGCATTTTGTCATTTTTGTCCCAATATCTCCTGTGTTATTTGTCAACAAATCCTACCATTATCAATACCGATTGTAACGTCTGTAGACTAGCCCTAGTCGTTTCTGATCGCGTTATTTGTAAAAGGGTGCATTATTCTATTCAAGACTTGCCTATAGAAGCAATCCAATTTCAATGTATTTATTACTGACAGAAACTATCCTAGTGTTCTAGATTAGGATATCATTTAAAAAGTGTCTTTCATTTATACTATAACTTTTAGGTAGCCTGCCCCTAATGTGATTCGCGCAACGTCGGTGTTATTCGGGCGGGGTCGAAAACATTCGGCGGTGGAAATTTCCACCGCCGAATGTTTACGACCGCGTCCGAATAAGATCGGATACGTAACGATGACGCTCGAAAAAATCCGATGTTTTATGAATCTCAAAATGGCCAAATTACGAGTATTCTACCTTAATACTAGGGTCTGGGCAAGACTTTGTCGTCTGCAGCATTATGTTATAAATTTGAAAAGTATAAGGCATTGTTGTTTGTGCAAATGTGAAGCAAGTATACATATCGAGTTTGCTTCATGCGAAGGGACTTTAAGAATCAGCTGATAAAAAATGGAAGCTGGTTGTCAATACCTTTTTGTCAACTGATTTTTAAAAACATTTATCATGCGCATCTGATTTCAGGCATTTTCAACCCATTCCGCTTCAAACCGAATTCATATTGGCCAGGTATTGACAAAATTATTTAAAAAAATCTGAAATTGTTGTTTCACGTGAGTGCCCTCCTCTATGTAGGGTTGTTCATAGAATAACATGTACGAACTTTAAACGCAAAAATTGTTTGTATATAAATACAAATTTGAAAAAAAAAACATGGAAAAAGAATAAATTGCTCATTTCTCGTAATGTTTCAATGTAGAATCGTTACACAGAACGCTTTATTCAAAACATTTTTTTTACATTTAACCTTTTCCCAAAGAAGATCTGGTTTTGACGTCCCTAACAGAAAAGGCTTGGGAAAACATTGAAACAAAAGAAGAAACTGCTGATAACCAGCAGTTTCTCCTTTTGTCTCAATATTTTCTGTGCCATATTTCAAACAAATCCTTTCTTTAACCCTTTACCAAACAAGACCTGGTTTTGACGTCCCTATTTCATAATGTTTGGGAAAACATTGAAACAAAAGAAGAAACTGCTGATAACCAGCAGTTTCTCCTTTTGTCTCAATATTTTCTATGCCATATTTTACACAAAGCATATCCTTAATAACATCTATTTTGTCATTTGTGGCAGTTTTTGAAGTTGATTACCCTAAAATTGTGTTGTTTGGGAAAGGGTTAATAATATCCATTTTGTTATTTGTGGCAGTTTTTGAAGTGGATCACCCTAAAATTTTGTCGTTTGGGAAAGTGTTAATCCCCCGAATCACTATACAGTCGACACTCGTTATGTCGACATCGGATTAGTCGAATTTCCGCTTAAGTCGAAGTAAAAGTCTGGCCCCGTCCTCACCAATGGATATCAAAACGTTAGATAAAATAATTTCAAAATAAATATAGCCATTGAAATTTAGTAGGAAATGGATAGAAATTGCTCGTCTCCTACTATATTTCAATTATTAACGCACTTGATGAGCACCAAAAATGGTCAAATGGCATTCAATTCGAAATTGAACAAAATCGGATGAGTCGAACTCCGGATATGTCGAGATAATTTGACAGCCCCTCTGACTTCGACACAACGAGTGTCGACTGTACATGGTGACCATTTTGAGGAAATTTAAGTGTTGTAGTACCATTACACTGATTCATCTGTAGGCAAAGTGGCATCCCTACAGCTTATTGGGCTGTTCTTGCCACGAATGACTCCCGGAAACTGACAATGGTATGATATCGTTAATTTATCACGGTGTATAATCACGTGACTTAGAATTTCCGATAATCTTCAATAACTTTGTCAGTACTTGACCAATTTGAATTCGGTTTGAAGTAGGGAAGGCGGAAAAATGTCAGGAATAACAAAGTCGTGATAGTTTTTAAAAAACAACGGATAAAAAAGTTATTGAAGATAAACCAAAATTTTGGTTTATCTTCAGTAACTTTTTATCAGTTGATTTTTTAAAAATCAACCACGTCCATCTAATGCGGGACGTCTGTCCACATTCTCTGCTTCAAATCGAATTCAAATCGGTCCCGTATTAACAAAGTTATTGAATGTATTCAGTAATTATTGCATCACGTGATTATCCACCGTGTTTATGTTGCCACGGATGATACCTAAAGTTGCATAAAGTGTTTGGTATCTAAATATGGAAGAATCAGATACTTTAGTCACGGTGGAAATTGTGCATCGCGGGATGGATAAAGACTATTGACAAAATAACCTCGCATCTGGTAATATTTTGCAATAATTTTCTTATTTCTGCGTCAATTTTCAAAAGGTTTAATGCATGTACCTCGCCTTATTCAGCCCGGATTTACGACATATTAGAAATCCTTTTTAGTCTTTTCCCAAAATATTGTCCCAACCGATCAGAATGCGAAATGATAATCAAAGTACTGACAGTACAGTTTGGAAGCAAAATTGTCAATAATGTAGGCCTGTCCAGGAGTAGAGTACTTTGATTAGGTACTTTAAATATCCATTTAAATACCTTGAAAACTTTGATTTGTAGAGCACATTGATTACTATATATATATATATATATATATATATATATATATATATATATATATATATATATATATATATATATATATATATATATATATATATATATATATATATATATATATATATATATATATATATATATATATATATATATATATATATATATATATATATATATATATATATATATATATATATATATATATATATATATATATAGATGTAAGGCATGGTTTGTGGGTCATGTCTTTGTATCATGGGTTGTGGGATCTTTTTTTCCCGGGGGGCAGGGAGATAATAAGTGCTATATTTGGAAGTATTTCGAGATGTACAATGCATCTATCGACTTCATTTTACTTTATTTTTGTTTTTACAAAAAAAGTTATAGATATCATTGTGGGACATTACACTGTGGGTCAATGACCCACAATGCTATATACAATATTTATATTTTTGTATTGTGGGTCATATCCCACAACCCGTTCTAAAGAGAATATACAATATATAAAATATTTTTTTTGTATTGTGGGTCATATCCCACAACCCGTTCTAATGCGAATATACAATATATAAAATATATATTTGGGGAATGTGGGTCATATCCCACAACCCATATCATGTAACTATTTATGCAAAGCGTTCTATTTGTTGAACATAGTCCATAGACTTAGTTGCAGTAATGCAATCCCAGAAGAAACGCGACGTCTCATCAGGGTTTACACGGTTTGCTAAAAAAAGGAATGCCAGTATACATATATGTTAGGTACCCTAAAATGTTAAATCATAATATGGACATTCAACACACAAAAATGGAAGCGTCCACTCGGCACAAATGTATTATGCACCTCTCGGTGCGAACATGTCCTGTTTGACAACTTATTATTAGGATGTTAGATCAGAGCAGCGTTTCGTCGCTCTTTAACAAAAACCTCGTGACTGCAGCTTCTTTTAAGCTGAAGCCACGATGTTTTTGTTGAAAAGCAGCGATTTTCTCCTGATAGGCTGTCTGTTCTTAAAGACTTGCAGACTTTCTATTGTCAGTTAGCGTTTTATACTTGCATTTTGTCATCTGTAACTGCTTTCAATTTGGATCAGTCTAAAATTTTGTCATTTCATGGAGAAAGTTGTATCTTTCAAAAACAATCTCATTGGTTTGATTTTGGTGCTGAATGAACTGGAGGCAGCTATTTCGATATACAGATCTGTGGATGAATTTTATCATTTACCAGACAAGACCTCAATAACATCAAAAGGTTAGAAAACATTGAGACAAAAGAAATAAACTGCTAGTGACCAGCAATTTCTACTTTTGCTTCAATTATTTTCTGTACTATATCGTACATAGATATTGTCTATCACCATCCATTTTGTCACTTTCAAATTGGACCGGTCCAAAAATGTGTCTTACATGAAAACGGAGTATACTTCGAAGTTATCTATTCATTGCATGGGATGAATGTTATTGCACAGTAAGAGATCGGGTAGGCCAAAGAATATGTGGGATGTTCAAAGTATATGTATTACTTGACCACAGAAGAAAATTCGAAATTTTATTTCACAAATATTTACCATTATACAGAGCTTGAAAAAACATTAATTGCTTTCGGCTCCTGCAATGAGTTGAAGACCCGTAATTCCACTACGGAAACCCTTCTTATTACATTTTATTTAAATGAAAGTGAACACAAACCCTTGTCGATATGGGATGTAGAGTCATACTTCTACCTATAGGTCTACTGTTTTTTTAATTTACGAAAACTCCAATATTGTTGGGATTTTTCCCGTTTTGAATTGTAAAATGTTTTAAAAAATAACTGATTTTTTCTTCTTTTTTTCTTCATTTTGTTGTATGAGGAATTAATCATGCTTTGTGACGCCACAAAAATATAAAGGCCATGGAAAACATTGCGAAAAACGAAGAAATTCTGTTAACCCTTTCCCAAACAAGACCTGGTTTTGACGTCCCCATTAGAATAGGCTTGGGAAAACATCGAGACAAAAGAACAAAATGCCGATAATCAGCATTTTCTCCTTTTACCTCAATATTTTCAGTGCTATATTTGAGATAAGTCAACATGTATTTTGATGTATATGTACAGCGGCTATGAAACTACTAAATTGGCTGTATAGGAATGGGTTAACCCATTACCACACAATGACTCTTTTTTACTCCTCACAGGATAATGGCTTTGGAAAACATCGTGGAAAATGAAGAAATTGCTCGTGACAAGCAATTTCTTCATTTCCCACAATGTTTTCTACCATGAAAGACCGAAAAATGTTGAATTTCATACAAATGAAATTATATATTATCTGCAACATCTCTGAATTTGGAAAACCCCAAAATGCCACCGTTTGGTAATGGGTTAATACGTGATCGAAAATGGTTTGAAGCAGAGGAGACGCAAAACTTCATGGAGTTAATGGATGTGTTTGATCTGATAACACACGATAAAAAGTTATTGACAAACAAAATTTTATTTGGTCGTCAATTACTTTTTTATGAGGTGTAGTTAAACCCTTTCCCAAACAACAAAGGTTGTTGTAGATGACAAAACTGATGTTGATAAAGATAGGATTATGCAGAATGTAGCAGAGAAAATATTGAGACAAAAGAAGAAAATAATGATAATCAGCATTTTCGTCATTAGCCTCAATGTTTTCCCAAGTCTTTTCTATTATGGATGTGTCTTGTTTGGGAAAGGGTCAAAAGACCCACCACATTCAGCAAATTCATTGCGTATTTTTTTGTCTTCTCTGCTTCAGCCCATTCTCAAATCGGTCAAGTTTTAACAGATTTATTAATTGTTGTTGTTGTTGCTGTTGTTTTATCACGTGATTCGCCGTCATCATAAGGGAACAGCATGTGTCAGGTTGAACTGGATGGGTTGGTAAAAATGACTTAACCCATTACTAAGAATTTTAAAATATGTTGCGGACGACAATTTCAAGTGAATGGACGTTTTTTTATTCTTCTGCGTAGACCATTGTGGGAAATGTTTGTCACAAACAATCTCTTCATTTTTCATGATGCTTTCCACAACGTCAACCTTTATCTTGGTGGGCGTCATTATGTGGGAATGCGTCAACTCGATCACGGATCTAGATCAGTCTTTACATTTAGCTTGAATGAATGGGATTTAACGGCTCTTTCACAACTGCTACTGTCATATTGCGGCGACTGTAGCACCTAACCGACATTTCTCCCAGCAGCATTACTACAATCCGAGCCTCCAGCTGCTATCTCACTTAACGGTATATGATTCACATTCATTTGTTAGGGACAGACTACGTCAAATGTCAGAAAGGATATTAATCGATATTGACCGAGCCAGGTTTCGAACCCACAGCCCCCGGTTGATAGACTCTGACGTTACCGACGAAGCTATACTAGCTTGGCTCTTGAGAAGTGCTGTCTAAATACCCGGTACAAAGGAACCGAGTTTTGGGGCTCTTGGTCAGCAATGTTTTGTAGACTCGACTGTTTCAAAATTAGTGAGACGTATAAACGACATGGGAGACCGCCCTCGTCCCTGTCAGCGAATTTTGGACGAATCGGCAATATGTGCAAGTGTCCTCGATCCCACTGACCTCCATTTATTCAGAAATTTTGAAATCGGCTAGCTTTGGGAGAGTCGTAGTTCATCCTGATTCAATTTGGCACTAATTGACCAAACGCCAAAAGATAGATCGCTCCGCCCAATGCAAAATCTAATACAAACAAAAGGGTCGTGTGCATTTTCCTGATCGTTCATTGGCTTATCGATTGTTTTGATTGTCAGCTGATAGATCGATACGATATCACGTAAAAATTAACCCTTTCCCAAACAAAACAATTTCAGGGTTGTCCAATTCGAAAGCTGGTGCATTTTCTTCTTTTGTCTCAATGTTCTCAAGCCATTTCTAATAGGGTCGTCAAAACCAGGTCTTGGTGGGTAGAGGGTTAAGACAAACAACGGGGTTGTGTGCAAATTTCCTGATCGTTCATTGGCTTATCGATGTTTTTGATTGACAGACGGCGTTTGGTCAATTCCTGATCAAAACTGAATTGGGACAAACATTTCAACATGCGCAAATTGGATTAGGAGTGATAAATTACTCCTGCTTATAGCCCCCTATACCTATATGAGAGGGATAAAATATGAATATTTATGAGCGTAACCAAGGAAAATAACAAATATTTGTTTATCTTAATAGCACTTAAAAAACTGTTGTAAATGAAGTTTTAAAGTAAATTATAACGCATTTAAGTTAATTTCATTAGCAATAAGAACAGTTTCCATCAGAACCGTTTAATAATGACATATATCTAAGGTACACAATACCATTTGCCAAATGTTTATTTCCATTGTTGTAAATTTCCTCATGTATGTATCAATTTTGGTGGCAATAAAATATGTTTAAACCAGGTACACAATACATTTTTTTTGCATTTTTTGTATCTTTTTTTTTTTTCGCAGCATAAAAAAATAATATCAATTATCTTAAATAATGCAAAATTTAATGAAACATTTGCTCGTAATTGTTTGATATAGATAGAACATTGGAATAGATCTCGGGGTTTGTGGAATATCTTGGGTCTGCCAAACTATTAAAAGTAATCATTTCTGTCGTATTTAAGTTGCGCCATGTCGTCTAATCGTCACTAAAACAATGTTTAATCGCATTCAAATTTAGTGTACGAGATATTTTTTCCAATCCTCGAAAATAAACGTCGCTGAAAATGAGAGTACAAAAGCAAGTCGCAACGAAACAATGTGTCGCATTGATGACCGGTTGAATAGGGATTCAAATGTACAAGATCCACTATCCGTAGCTTTTTGCTGCAGACGACAAATAAGATGTTGATGAAGATTTTAAGATTTGTGTGCAATCTAGCAGACAAAATTGAGACAATAGGAGAAAATGTTGCTTGGGAATTTTTCTCCTTTTGCCTCGCTATTTCCCCAAGCCTTTTATACTAAGGATGACAAACCCGGGTCTTGTTTTTGAAAGGCTTAGCGCAAACCACCAGCGTTGAACGGGGCGTTCAACCTTCATCTAGCCTCTCTTACAACCCGTCGTGCGTCTTTATAAATCATATGTCTTCGGAGATTTTTAAAACGTACGATTTATAAGGACGCATGACGGGTTGTAAGAGAGGTTCAAAGAATTGTCCGGTCAATTCTTTGCTGCGTGCAGTCTGCGCCGTAGTTGCGTCCACCAAAATCGTACGTTGCACGTGCGTGCATCGCACAACGATGCCTACGTTTTAGACGCAGACCGCACGCAAGAGCACGTTCGACCAGTTGTAAGAGATACTGAAGCCGGTCGTACGTGCTCCCGCGTCCATTCTGCGTCTAAAATTTACGTATTGTCGTGCGATGCACGCACGTGCAAAGTGCGATTTTGGAGGACGCAACTACGACGCAGACTGCACGTATCAAAGAATTGATGGTAGAATTCTTTGCTACGACCATTTTGCGTCTATCAGAACGACAGGAGCACGCAAGACAGAAGAACTGAGCTCTTACGACAGACGTGCGTGTGACGCATGGAAAATTAAACAGAATTCCAAAAATAATCACAAAGAAGGCGCTTTTTCCACGAAAGAGATTCATACTTTTAACCTGTTTTTAATGTACATGTTTTAAGCCTCTCTTACAACCCGTCGTGCGTCTTTATAAATCGTGCGTCTTCGGAGATTTTTAAAACGCACGATTTATAAGGGCGTACGACAGGTTGTAAGAAAGGCTTAGACAATGAAACATTTTATGGTACAGTTGATCCTTTCCGAATAGGCAAAACATAAGATTTTTCCAATTTGAAAGCTAATGCATATGACATATTTACTCGATGTTAATAAAGAAAGCTAGGATAGACAGGGCTAGAAGTTCCCTATAAATTTGACTTGCAATATTCTGCAAGTGGCTTTTGGAACCAATAGCAAAAAGATAAATTCACTAGCAAATAACCCTGTCTCTAGTATTCATGAAGTTTGTGCTACATATAGACTTGGTTAATCGTTATATGTATTGACAAACCGTCGGCGTTGTTACAAAATGTCGTAACTACGGATAGAACCAAGCTGTAGTTATGCGATTTTATAGCGACACCCACGATATACTATTTGTTTGTCCGAAATTTCGTCACTGTTTACTGGATAAAATCGTTCCCTATTTTCTCTTCATTTACTTTACTTGCGAAAAAGTCTTGTTGCGGAAATAATCACTTGCAATTTTCTATTTTGACTATCAAATTGCCAGTACGCTAGTTGAAATTCAAGCCCGGATAAGTGTTACGTTTTGCTCAGAAACTGTCGAGGTAAATAAAGAAAATGTTGGAATCTTAACATTTTCCTCTTCTATCTCGACGATTTCCCACATGTTCTCCATTTTGGACATTAAAAAGGTCGAAACCAGACCGTGCATGGAAAAGGATTTGAACAAGTTTACTGACAGACGGACGACGGACACACTGCCATGAAAATAACCCGCTGGCATGACAGCCAGTGGAGCTAAAACAAGATAGCATTTGAGAACAATGAACAAATGGCAATGTATTTTGCTATCTTTGGAGGTCGGTGAATAGACAAACATGAACAGACCAGACTCCTGGTATTTCGCATGGGTGTAAATGCGCCTGTTACTGGCATTTTCTTCCTTAAAGTTGTCCACCCAATCCCTTAAAAAGTTTCAGGTAATTTCGGAATTTATCAGAGGACATCGTTAACATTCGGCGGTGGGAAGTGCCGACTTTTTCTAACTCATAACGTTTCCGTATAGATGAAAAATGGTACGATTGTTAACGTCACTCGAACAAAATCCGACGTCGCGTGAATCTCATTAGGAGTTGACTACCGTAACCCATTACTAGACAGCAAAGGCTTAGAATGTCTGAATTCAAATGTGTTGTAGACGACAATTTCAAGTATATCAAATTTCATGTTTTTTGTTGTTGTTGCTGTTGTTGTTGCTTTTTTGATCAAGGAAAACATTGGGGAAATGAAGAACTTGCTTGTCACAAGTAATTTCTTCATTTTCCACCACGTTTTTAAAGCATTTATCTTGTGTGTCGCCAAAAGATGTCATTGTTAGAATATTTTGATCTTATTCAACGATCAATATTGAGACAGACTTAACCAATATTTTCTCCTTTTTGGGGACTCTCTCTCTCTCTCTCTCTTTATCGTGGGTTATTTTGCCGAACTGTAAGACAATTGTAGGCAGCCGGCGGTTTTAATTTGTCAGGATGCGGTTACCTACAATGGCTACTCTAAGCTTTTGGAACTCAACTACCAAGCCATGATAGCCGATAATTAGTTCCGTAAGCTGATCCGGATCGAGATCGGCCTCGTCCTGATTTCTGCTACACGCAATATATTGTAATAAGCTTTGGAAATCAACTACCAATGATAGTCAGTTTCACTAGCTGATCTAGACCGAGATCGGCTCGTCCAGATTTCTGCTGCACGCAATCTCGTTGATCGGGGCTATATGAAGCTTTGCAATTTAACTTGGAACGGGCCTAGAGCTGATTTTGACCAGGACAAAGGGGCAACTGCATTTGTCACAGAAAAATGGGTTTTGGCCTAAAGCGACAAGAGAAATCGGATAAACAACCAATTTCCCTAGTCAAGCGGGGTCTAGCAAAGCATCAATAGTCCGACCGTCATGGTAAAGAGGGCCTGTCGTTTTTGACTGAGTTCAAAAAATGGGGGTGATTGCAAATATCACAAGAAAAGGGGACTTCTGGCTTACAGTTAACAAGGCAAATTGGAAAGACTACCAATTTCCATTGTCAGAATGTTTCCAGTCAAAACTTAAAAGCAGGTCATTGTAGAAAGGGGCTCCTGGTTTTGACTTCACACAAAGTAAAGGAAGGCAAATGTAATGCTAAAATTACATGGATTTAATAAACACAGAAAACAGACAAGTCAATTCATGAATACAAATTAACACCAAATTCAGCATATTCCCATAGTACTCACTTTACTTATTCTTTAGCTTATTTCCAAAGACAAACATTATTTCAAAAGGACACTCAAAGTCATGCATAACAATCAAAGTCATGCAAATGACAATGTTCTGGTCCTCTGGACAAAAAGGGTCAAATTGGGAAAAGGGTCTGGTTATTCTTCAAAATAAAAACAAGGGACAACTGGCCAAAATGGACTAGGACTATCGGACCTCTAGAGCTCAGTTATGTGCAAATAACCAAGGGAGAGGAGGCGACAGGTGTTGAGTTGAGATTCTCTTCCTGAAAAGGGCTAAGACCAAAAATAAAGAAATATTACGGGGAAAGGGGATGATCAGCAGCTCGTTGGAGTGACGGGAATGCCAGAGAGTAAAATAAAGTTCCAAAAAATATTACCAGTCTTACTTTTGTTTTGTTTTATCCAAAATAAATCCAAATCATAATTTAATCCAATTTCACATAGCCTCCTATGGCAAACCCGTCCAAGCCGCTGATAAGCGGGCTCTGGGACGCGCTCGAGTATTTATAGTTCTGAGCATCTGCTCGTGTGCCGAACTGACCAATCAGAATTGAGCGGCGATTTTGAGTAATCAGGTTCCGACGGCTCAAAAATTCTGAGACAATATTCGTTCTGACACAAACAAATGATAGAATCCAGGGAATAGAATAGCAATTCTCAATTCCCGAGTTCCTAAAGTTTGTTCTCGAGTACAAAACATAATGGGAAAAGGAGATTAAAATGCTGAAAACAACAATCAAACGCGGCGGAAAGCATTGTTTTCCATCCGCGAAAAGACCAAAGAAATAGTCCCAAATATTATCACAAAATACATAAAACAGACGGACAATTAAAATCAAAACATACATGACAAATATTATTTGATCCAAATTCTATTCAAACGATCCATTAGAAATGCGATTTGAAGCGATAAAATTTTCCTACACCGCGATCACTCGAGTACCTACGGCGCGCTTAGCGACGAACGTAAACAAAGTGACCACCCTGCGGAAAATTCAAATAATGAATAGAACCTCAATTAATACAATTAAAGACCCAGCCCAGAATAAAATAGACATATTAATCTAGCATTTTCTGTCCAAATATATGCATGAAACATTGAACTCGGCCCAAAAACGGACGACCAACATGACAACAACAATCTCGGAAAAAACCCGGTCATTTAATTTCTTTCGCCTATATACTTCAAATTATCTTTTCATTGATTCACTTCTTAGCTCTTTCTAAAGCAATAAAATTATTGATTATACATAGGGCTACTGAAAACGTCGTAAAAAATAGAATAAAAAAATTCTCCTTTTTGCTAAATGTTTTGCATGCAGTATTGTACAATTTCTGTTAATTTTCAAATGCCAATTAATTCATTTATGCCTTCTGTAAAATCTAAACAAGTGTGTAATATTGATATTTTGGAAAGTGATAAAATTGTCACTGTTTGAATTTATTAGCTAATGCAGACCACAAAGTGGATGCTGATAAAGGATTTGTACACAAGATAACTAAGAAGATATTAAGATAAAAGGAGAAATGCTGGTTATCAAGGTTTTCTTCTTTTGTCTAAATGTTTTCCCAAGTCATTTTAATACCACATATCAAAACCAGGTATTGGTTTCGAAAAGGTTTTTACACTCTTAGCAATGATATTAGCTGACACTGAATGTTAGAACTTATTTATTTACATTTAACCCTTTCCCAAAACGGCCAAAATAGGTTAAAGTTTGAAAGCTGATGCATACTACAAAATGGATCTTCTTCATGAAGGTAATGTGTGTAAATAATAAGACTCAGAAAGTATTGTGGCAAAAGGAGAAAATACTTATTATCAGCATGCTCTTCTTTTCCCTCAATGTTTTCCCAAACTTTTCCTATAAAAGATGTCAAACCAGGTCTTGTTTGGGAAAGGGTTAAAGGCCAACTAGACATCCTGTCATGGATTATTTTCAATATTGGTCAGTTTGTTCTTTTTAAAAAGACAGGAAAAACAAAAACAAAAAAAACACCAGCCAGTTCATCCATTCAGGTAACAACTGTTTATGCTGTGATGTAGATATTTGTGGAATTATGGAACATAAAGTGCACTTTCTTCACTTGAAGTCCTTGTCCTCTTCCCGTCCTTTGTTTTCTTTGATTTCCCGATAGCTGCAATACGTGTTCAGTCCATATTTCAAAAACAATTGACATGTCCTGTTCCTTTCCATTCTTAAATCTAACAGTAACAGGCATCTTCAAAACAATGCAGATGATGATCTTTGTGTCTGTCATTGAACTTCTCGTATACCTGTCTTGCTTACAGTCCACTGAAAAATGATAGAAAACATCAAATTAGCTCTTTTCCAAACTACACAATTTTCCCAATTTAACCCTTTCCCAAACAAGACCTGGTTTTGACGTCCCTAATACAATAGGCGTTTGGAAAACATTTAGACAAAAGAAGAAAATGCTGACAATGTGATATATTTTACACAAATCCTATCTTTAAAATCCATTTTGTCATTTGTGGCAGTTTTTGAAGTGGATTGCCCTAAAGTTAGTCATTTGGGAAAGGGTTAAAAGCTGTTGCGGTTGACAAAATGGATGTTGAACAGAAAATATTGTGTAATACACAGCATTTATGGAAAATATTGAGACAGGAAAGTATCATAAAAGCACTAAATCCATCACCAGGTCCAAGTTGAAAGAAGGGGAGAGGGGACAGGACGGGAATATACCAGGTGTTAATTTTTTTGTAACCAACCAGACGGCAACACTTGGGCCGTGACTTAAGCACACTTCACATTGAGTTCTGGCTCGCTAAAAAATGAAATTTTTTCGAATTAACTGAATAGATCAAAGCCAGAGGGTGATGTAAACAAATGCTATGGAAGATTCTAACAAAGAAACCTTAGCGTTACAGTATTTGATACTACTATTGATCCAGATCAAACTACACTTTACCATTCTTGAAACAATCCCATGTTTTGACAATCTACATTAATTAAATGATGTTATTTTAAAGTCTCTTTGTGAAAAAGAATAAATTTCTGTAAGCTAGTATTTTCTCCTTTTCCCTTATAGGCCAGTCACTTTAGCATTTAGGGTACCACTAATTCTAACAGAAATAATTTTGTAACTGAACGAAAGTCTTTTATATCATGAACAACATATCAAAAGTCCTCAGAGCAAATCTGGGGGGAAATGGTGTTAAATCACGCTAAAAGATGCCTTGATATGATCGTAATACACTGGTTCATCCTAACCACCATACATTTTCTCGAGTACCACGTGCTTCTCTTACAATATACTTTTCACATATCATTTTTAATTTGATTGAATTTTATATGAAAATTGAAAAATGTATTCCTTATAAATAAAAATTCAAAATGATAGATATAACGAATAAGTAAAAATAATTTCGCTTTAAATAGAATTATCTTCAATCGATTTTTAAAAGTACGGAAGCTCAATTTGACTATAATATTATTACATCTGTCAGATATAGATTATTCAAATCGGAATTACACAATTTGCGAGTAAATCATCCTTTACTCGCCCCCAACCACTTGGTTTGAAGTCCACACATGCTTTTTTGTTATTATACGCCCGAAGGGTCGTATTTTGTTATGGCCCGATCGTCCGTCTGTCCGTTTATCCGTCCGTCCGTCCGTTAGCAATTTCTTGTGTGCGCAACTTCTCCTACAACTTTGATCGGAATTTGATCAAACTTGTCATAATGAATCTGCATGGTATCTAGTTGTGCACACCGCTTACGGAATTCAGATAACTTTTTTCGTTCTTGAATTATCTTCCCTTGAATAAAAAAGTTGTCATTTTTTTGTGTGCGCATTGTGTGCGCAACTCCCCCTACAGTTCTGATCAAAATTTTATCAAACTAGCCAGAATAAATTGCCTTGGTGTCTAGTTGTACACACTGCTTACGGAATTAAAATAACTGCTTTTGTTTCTAAATTATCTGCCCTTGAATTTACGGAAAAATGCCCATTTTCTCAAAAATACCCATTTTCTCGTCTGCGCAACTCCTACAGATTCAACCCGAATTTAATCAAACTAGTCACAATGAATCTCCATGGTATCTAGTTGTGCACACCGCTTACGGAATTCAGATATTTTTTTCGTTCTTGAATTATCTGCCCTTGAATAAAAAAGAATACCCATTTTATTGTGTGCGCATTGTGTGCGCAACTCCTCCCACAGTTTTGATCAGAATTTCATCAAACTAGCCACAGTAAATATCCATGGTGTCTAGTTGTACACATAGCTTACGAAATTTAGATAACTTTTTTCGTTTGTGAATTATCTGCCCTTGAATTTAAGGACAAATGCCCGTTTTCTGAAAAATGCACATTTTCTCGTGTCACAACCCCTACAGTTTCGACCGGATTTAAATCAAACTAGCCACGATGAATCTCTACGGTGTCTGGGTGTGGAAGCATAATTTGGATAACTTCTCATGTTTGAATTATCTGCCCTTGAATTGAAAAGAATGGCCAATTTGACTGACAAGCCCCTCTCGGGCGCATTACCATGCTGATGGTAATGACATTAACATTTACTACACATCAGACGTAAAAAGTGGAACAAAGAGAAAGAAAGTATGGGACATTCATAAAACCAGAAGAACTGTAGGATTCGACATTTGTAGATCATAGATGCATTTTCTGGTTGTGACACCACTTCACATGTATAATTATGGTGTTGGTAAAGGGGTTCTCCTTAAAAAAGCAAGCAATAACCAAATGATCAAAGACCAACTTTCTCTTCTCTCTTTCTCGAAGATGTTTCTCATAGTGTTATAGAAAATGTTGGAGAAAGGATATTTGTACATATTTACAATGGAGAAACCACAAAACACTTGAATAACATAAGATTTCGAAAATTTATTTATAAGACACAAACAAGCTCCACATTTGTACAAGTTCAAAGTCTTCCGCCAACTGAAGCTGCTGCCATATACCACAGTTTTAGAGCCTATCTTCAAGTCCAACTGTGGGTAGGAAACACTATAGAACCAACTGAATGGGGCTGGAACAAAATCAACAACAAATTAAATCCAGTCTGCTTGTCTTGTCTGATGCACCCGAACGCCTGCTTAAAATGATTACGTGCAATTGCAAACTAAATTGTGATTCCAAAATGTGCACATGTAGGAAACATGGTCTGTCCTGTTCAGTGGGTTGTGGAGAGTGTCGTGGTGTAAGCTGCACTAATGTGATCTTAATTAATGAAGATTTCGAAATGGATTGAATTTATAAGTGACATCCATATGAACATGTATCTGGAAAAAAGCCTTTATAACATTTAATACAAACACACTGTAGATCTAGATCAAGATCAGGCTGTGTGTACGCACTGTCTGGTCACATTAGTATGACTCGAAATCCATTACAAAGTGATAAAAATTAATTTTGTGCTAAAAATATACTTGGTTTACCGTTGATTCAAGCCGTAGTTACGAGATTTTATGACAACACCTACGAGATAGCCTACTATTGTTTGTCTGAAATTACGTCATGGTTATCTGGATAAAAGTATTCCCTATATGCATTATTGGCCAGTGGCTTTCTAAATAGCAAAAACCAATCAGTAATGAAAAACAGTCATTGATTTGACGTCTGTGAAGAGAATCGAATCGTAAAATAAACTGCAAAAGATGAAAGTGATGACAATCAGATTTTTATCCTTTTGTATCAATATTTTCTTTGTTATAACGTACACAAATCCGATCTTTTTGCAAATGGTTTTTGTCGTCTGCAGCAGCTTTAGAATGGGAAGTCTAATATTTACGTTCAGATGTCGGTTTAAATGTATTTGATAAGTCAACCTTAGTAAATGAGTGGGTGGGGTAATTTCACCTGCAAATTCATTTTCCATGTCTAATTGAAATAAAGAAAATATCAAAGTCTGTGTTTTTTACCTTATACACCCCTAATATTATGTTATCTATAATATGTTTCATCCGTAACAACATATTTGGTTTTAAAAGATGGGTTTCTAAGCCCACACGGAAAAACATTCTTTTGGCTTGCCTTGTAGGGGTCTCTTCGTTAGATCGATATTTTTCATATTTCCCCTCGAGTAACATTTGAGGACTTTTTTTCTGGAATGAGAAGATGGTTGTAGATTATAAAAATGTTGGTTTCGTTTCTGTTAGAATTAGTGGTGGGTCGGGCCTATTTTTCGGCTAAAGTGACTGGCCTATTACAGAGTTTTTATTTCTGTTATCTGGTTTACCTGTAATCAGCATTTACTTCCTTTGCCTTAACATTTAAGCAAAAGAATAAGATGTTTTGACCAGCATTTCCCCTCCTTTTGCATCAATATTTTCTATGGTATATTGTGCATAAACCATCAACATCAATTTTGCTGTCTGAATCACTCTTTAGTTAGGAACAGACTTAAATTTGGCCATTTAGGAAAGGATTACTTAAAAACACTGTTTAAGTAAATGGACTAATTAAAAATAGAAACGTTTTACTCACTGATAATGGGGCTGATCAACAGCTAAGACAAGACAACAGCTTCCCTGGCCTTCATGAAATTGAGATCAACCATCAATCAAAAGCTTCAGGTACATAGCTTGGATAAACCTGAGGGAGAAAATAGAAAGTAAAATTATCATTAACCCTTTCCCCAAATGACAAAGTTTTAGGGTGTTTCAATTTGGAGGTAGATAAAAAATGGATAGTAATGAGGATAGGATTTGTGTACAATATAGCAAAGAAAATATTGAGGGAAAGGAGAAAATGCTGGTTATCAGCATTTTCTTCGTTTGTCTCAATGTTTTCCCAAGCCTATTCCATTAGGGACGTCAAAACCAGGTTTTGTTTGGGAAAGGGTTAAAAAACAAATAAACAAACAAACAATATCTTTGTAAAAAGAAATCCCCCTGTTTTTTTCAAATGCGACATTTGTCCTTTGTAATGCAGGGGCAGATCCAATGATTTATTTGAGGGAAAGGGGGGGCAACTTTCTTCAATGGGGATTGACCTAGGACTAAGGTCAACAAAAATAATTGCTTATGACTACCTGTAAATAGCCAATAAAAATATCATATCAATGCCATGACTACAATTAATTCATGCCCCCAAAAAATGTTTTTGAGGAGCATGAAAATTGGTAATACAAATTCATTTATTCACAAGCAGATATTTTCCAAAACAAGAGTTGTCGTCCGACAACATAGCTCGCCTATATGAAATTTTGTCACAAAAACAGTTTAATTTTTGTAAAGTAGGCCGAACTCCAAGGTAAAGGTCACAAGGTCAAAGGCCATGGTCCCAAACGAAAGGTCTTGGCAGAAGGTATCAATCCTGTTTGAACAAAAGATGTTTGTAAAACATATATATATGCCCCCTCAAGGGCCTACATTTGATGTAAAACATATATGCCCCCTCAAGGGCCTACATTTGATGTAAGTCAAAGTCCAAGGTCAAGGTCACAAGGTCCAAGGTCATGGTCAAATATGATAGGTCTTGGTAGGAGGTGTACATGTGTGAAATATCAAGGCTGTATGTGTAAAAGGATCTGACATATCGGCCAGCTTAAAGTTTTTCAAAAGTGGGACAAACTACAAGATCAAGGTCTAAGGTCATGGTCAAATGTGAAAAGTCTTGGTTGAAGGTGTCCATGTGTGAAATATCAAGGCTGTAGGTGTAATAGGACATGAGATATAGGCCAGGTTAAGAATTAAGTGTGAAAAGCAACAAGGGCAATAACTGCAAGAATTTGATCAGCAGAGTAAGAGTTCTTGTGCACTGCACCTCTCCATAATGAGATCTATCCACCTGTAAAGTTTCATGATTGTAACTTTAATACTTTTCGAGTTATAGACAAGGATTGGTCTATGGACCAACCGACCGACCGACACTTGCAAAACAATATACCCTCATTTTCTTCGAAAGGGGGCATAAATATCAAGGCTCTATCAATTATATTGCATGATATATAGGCCAGGTTAAAGTTTTATAAAAGTAGGTCAAACTCCAAGGTCAAGGTCACTAGGTCAAAGGTCATGGTCCAAAAAGTAAGGTCTTGGCAGGAAGCATCCATGTGTGAAGTATCAATGCTGTATCTCTAATAGAGCCTGAGATATATAGACCAGCTTAATGTTTTGAAGATGTGACCATGACACAACACAACATTAGGGCTGTGACATTAGCTCCCCAGACATAAAGTCCCGGCTCGATAAAAATGACACATTCAAATGATATATGGTCAGGTGCAAATGTAGTCACTTGAGAGACAAGGGAGGATCCAGGATTTTTTTCATGGGGGGGGGGGGGGGGGGTCCATTCCAAAATGATGGCTTAAAATGTGTTAATTAAGTAACGTTACAACTTACAGTAATTTTATATAGTCAAAATTTAATTTTCGGCGAATGCCAGGGGGTCCGGACCCCTCAACCCCCTCTAGATCTGCCCTTGAGATATATATATTGTGAAGAGTTTGACTTTGATTGAACGGCTAAACATGTTGAAGTTGAGCTGACAAAAAAAAAAAACATTCAATTTCTAACAGTCAGACTGAAACCACTGAAGTATACTTTTGGGCAACATCCCATACCGACCCCAAGGGCGGATCCAGGATTTTTTCCAGGGGGGTGTCCAGGCCCAAAATTTTTTCCAGGGGGGTCCAAGCCCAAATTATGGCTTAAATGTAGTAAATATGTAACATTGCACTAAATCTATATAGTCACAATTCAATTTTCGGCCAATGCCAGCTAGGGGGGTACGGACCCCCCGACCCCCTCTAGATCCGCCCATGGACCCCATTAGCGCTTCCAGCCTCTGTTGATAACATGACTTCGCTTTGCGTACACTTTATTAGATCTATCGCCTAGCTATGTCAGGGTTAACCCTTTAATTTTTGAAAGCATTCACAAGAGCAAGGATCACCCAAGGAATACCTCAGTCAAATTATTTCAAAATCTGACTAGGGGTTTCAGAGAAGAAGAATTTTCAAGAATTTCTTCATTTCTATATAGCCCCCCACCAGAACCATGTTTCTTGACCAATCTAATTAAAGTCACCCAAGGAAAATCCCTGAGAAATTATTTCAAAATCTGACAAACGGTTTTAAAGCGAATTTTTTTTGTTAAGAATTTCCTCATTTACCTATAGAGCAAGTAGCCCCCCTTCACCAGAGCCACATTTTTTTAAGGATCAAACTTTGGTGGGAGACAAAAGCCTGTAAGGATATTTGCCACGGCCGGGTATTGAACCCGGGACCTCACGAATGAGACCGAGAGTCTGATGCGCTACGGATAAATGGATGACCATGAGGAAGGTCATTTTGCAGGGAACAGATAGATATTATTGAAAGAAGCGTGCATACCAAATTTGAGCTTTTTATGTCAAATACTTTTGGAGAGAATAACAATGTTAAGTTTTCGGACAGACAGACGGACTGACAGACAGACAGACCGACAGACAGACATGAGTAAAACAATATGCCCCCGATCTTTCGATGCGGGGGGCATAAAAATTGATGTTATAGTTCTGACCTTTGTGCAGGACAATTCGTCTCATAATGCTTTATTCATGTAGTTTGAAAAAAATTGAACCAGTAGGTAAAAATTTAATGTCAGGACAAGAAAATATGAACTAGATGTGTTTGTGAAACACAAATGCCCCCAAAATGGCCATTTTTCTAAAATATTAAGTTTTCGTGAAAAGGGTTGATAAGGGTAAATGGATGACCTTGAGGAAGGTCATTTTGCATGGAACAGATAGACATTATTGAAAGAAGTTTGCATACTAAATTTGAGCTTTGTATGTCCAATACTTTTGGAGAAAAGGCCAATGTTAAGTTTTCACGTTAAGTTTTCTGACAGACGGAAGGACAGACGGACATGAGTAAAACAATATACCCCCGATCGGGGGTATAAAAAGAGGATGCTAGAGTGTGCCCCATGTGCACATCTTTTTTCCTTTTGTGAAGTCATAATGAATTTGACACACAACCCCCCCCCCCCCCTTTGTAGAAGATATGGCCCCAGACACTAAGCGTGTGGAATTGACTGTCAGCCTTATGGACAGACAGAAAAGAGCTACCCAGTGTGGACCAATAATGGACTACATCTGCTGCGCAAGAGCAACATCCATAAATTATATCATCAGGGTTCGACATTAAGGCACGTCCGAACGACATTGTCTAGTAAATTGTCCGTTCGGGCTTGTAAAATCCACGTCGAGCTAGCCCGACTGGTCTAGTGAAAAAATCTTGATGATTAAAATTCAATTCACATAAATTTTCCATTCGTTGCTTCAGTCTTGCCTGACCACAAATGACGATCTAGTCCATGTCCATTAAAGTCACAAGTAATCGGCGAGAATAATGTGAAAGTAGAATTCCAATAAACAGGAAATCTAGTTGAAAACAGACTAGTTGCAATAATGTAACCGAAACCTTTTTGAATTTTGATCCGAGTTTCGGTTACAATTCCTTCCTATTCGTTGCAATGGAGCAGGTGCTGGAATGATTCATTCCAGCAAGTTTACCATAGTCAAACTTCAAAATAAATTTATGGAATGTAGTAAGAATGTTACCTGAAAACAGGTTATCTATTTTTCTGTCAATCCAGCATACAGAGTTCCCACTCAAAAAATTTTTTGGGAGTCAGTGATTGGGAAAGACATTTCTTCAATGGGACAATGTCGCTTCCACTTACAAAATCAATGTGACATTTTGAAAATTGATGTGACAATTATAGGGTAAAATTGCTCCATTCTCATATACAGCAAAATTCAATGGGACAAGGGCCCACTCATTAGCTTAAACAATGTGACATTTGGGATTTCAATGTGACTATGGCTCATGGCGCAGGTCTTTCCCAGTCACTGGGGAGTGCATGCACTCCCTGGAGTAAAAGGTTGGGAGTGCAAAATGAAAACTGGGGGGGTGCACTGAATTACAATAAACACTTTTTTTAAAAGGCTATTTTCCATTGTGTGGTAATGATTCAGTTAAGTAATGATGGTTGACAGGTGTTAGTATAAATTTCAGAGGTTTGTTGACTTCTAAAGCATGAATTCCCCAAACCATTTTACCTTTTTGAACTTGCATCTAAATCCAATCAGCGAACATCATTAACACAAGTTGTCATTCACATCCATTTTCAGTTGCTATTGTGCTTACAGTTTGGAAAAACAATCACTCTGTTGACATTTTCATTTCAATTATGTCTACAACAAGCAGACAGCATGGTTTGTGACACAATAAGCAAATACTTTTGAGATATGGTTGTTGATTGGTTTATTGAAGCCTATCAGCGAGTGTCTTTGAAAACAGGGTGCTCATGATAATTACTCATCATGAAACTTACATTCTGAATGTAAACAATAAACTAGTTATATGTCAAGGGGCAATTACATCCTTACTTAAACAGTTTTAACCAACAAAATGTAATTTCATTGACATAGGATTATTTGTTCCTGTCAAACAGAGAACCTTTTCATGACAAATGTTTTTTTAAAGCTGTTTCCATTCTATGAATTCATTGCGTGCATGCACCCTTTACCCAGAATTTGTGTGCGTGATGTTCCTTTTCTGTACGTGAATTACGCACATATGTGCGTGAATGGGACCTCTGAGCATAGTTTTATGTTGAATCACTTTCAAATAAAGTTCAATTCAATTTTGAAGCAGAGTACCCACCCATTTTATTCTACTGAGACTTGAATTTTCCGTTGGAAGAAATAATTGATAACAATTCTTGTTGATACATTTTAACTGAATTTGTGCCATAGAATCAGTCGGGATGACGTCATAGCCTCACTTTCATTTTTTCATCGAGGGTACAACCTCGGTCTTTATCGTTACGGGATACCAACTTTGAGGCAGATTATTTCAAAAATCCATCGTTAAAATTCATAAACAAAACTCTTTCTTTAAAGAATGTGATTTAAACTTTCTAACTACCAACGCATTTTTAATAATCAGGCGTAGTCGTCGAGATATTAATGCTGAAAGTTGGTTATGCTTCAACGAAAAAGACCGAAGCTTTCACCTCCACCGAATGAGTGCAGGTCCGCTGACGACGTTTTTGATTGGCTGAAAGAATTGTGCCGACCGGGTCAATGGAATATCTTTTTATGGGACACACATCTTATTAGATATGTTAGTATACAAAAATTTATGCAATAATATGTGTCTTCCACTCTGTTGTCTTGCTCCACAAGAAGGAATAGGGTGGACTCGTAGCCACAAACCAATACCCATCATCAAGTTTGTGGCCACGATATCGCAGCTAAAAACAGACATGCTCAGTCGCTATAGAAAGCAAATCTAGACTAGAAGGGTCGGTCTGTCCAATTTTGACCCCATTTTCGACACAGTGCAAGCGTTTGGGCCGGGAATTAAACTTTCTAACCCAGTTTGTCCATTTATTTAGCTTCCTAGCTTACATAGCGGTATTGATCGACCGTGCACAGCCATTTGAACCGTGTCATTTTCATTTGTCTTATCTCGGTCGTTTCCGTAACTCACCGAATGATAGATCGGAACAGGAAATTGAGTAGTCAACAGACATGCGCAGTCGCGATATCTAAAGCGAAACTAGACTAGAAGGGTTGTTATTTGATTTATGCCTGTCCGATTTTGAGCCGGGTTTTGTTCCGGATTACGCGTTTAGGTCTGGAATTAAAATTTGTCACCCAGTTTGTCGATTTATTTAGCTTCCTAGCTTACAGATCGGTATCCATCAAGTATGCACA